>OU911050.1:7457142-8700000 GCA_918358695.1 Melinaea menophilus ssp. n. AW-2005 | reverse complement strand
ACGTCGGTCTTTCTAGTCGTATCGTATCGCGGTCAACGTAAATTGAATTCCATCCGACCTAGACACGTATAGATGAGGTGTAATATTAAAAAATACTATCGACGTCGATATATATATATATAATATATAAATCGATATACCTACGTAGGTATATCGATTTATATATTATTAATAAATGTCTTAATGTCGCCACCCTTGACTTTGATGTTAACATTTTTCTAGAGTACCTACTGTGAAATTGCGACAAGTTGCAGTAAACTGTTTCTAGTTTTACAGCTACTTGGAAGCTGAAAAAAGCTTGGAATCTGTTTATTTGCGTTATGGGAGCCGAATTTTTACTTGTTGCGATAAATTAAGATATTAATAATATTAACAGTTATAGAGAACGCGAGGAAATTTATCGAGCTCTTCTAAACTAAACCAAACGAAACCGAAATGTAAAGTAATAATATCCCATTGTTTTGTATAAAAAATATTGTATTTTTAATCTTTTCGACTTGAAAAGAGGGTTTGTTTTGGTGTCTCGCCTTAACACGTGTCCTACTACGTACAGTCGCCCCGAAAAGTCGGGCAGATCGATACTTCTATAGGTAACCTATATAAATAAGCCTTGTATCATGTCGAGTACAAGATTTGAGGAACAATGAACTCTTAAACGATAAAATTTACCAAACACCAGATTGACAAAATTATCTGAACAACTTGACAATTTTGTCGTAAAATTAAATTATTATATACAAAATATCGTTTTTTTTTTTTTAAGAGTTTAAGTGAGCAAAGTTTGTTGTCGGAACCCGAGGTCGCCCGAGCCGAACCACAGATCCTAGATAGATGTCAGGTAATATTCGGGTGTATTCGTAATAAACACCGACCGATTCTTCCGCCGATTCCTTTGGACTTTTGATACCCAATGTTAGGAATACTTTTAACATATTCACGTTAATAGTTATCCTAACGTTTTAACGTTTTTTTTTTTCAAACAAAATAAAAAATAAATACAAAAAAGTCATTCCAACTTTGATTACTAGCGTATAAAATAGAGTAGTAGATGCTACGAAATATTAACTATGTATTTCACGACGAAACAATATGTCGAAATCAAAAAAAAAACGCAAAATGACAGATTATATTTTATTCACTTATTCCCGCGGTTTCGAGAAACGGTGACAATATTCAAAATTTAAATTTTGAAATTCTATGAGCAGCGAGGCAGGAATTACAAAAAATGAGTGTGGACATGATATACGGTAAAATATCAAACAAATATTTAATATTATTTATTTATTTATTTAGCTTCACGCCAATATCCCTTACGGGGTAGCCAGAGACGACGGAGCGCTAAACGCTACGGTCCTTGCATACCTCTTTCGCCTCGGCCACAGACATCAACCTCTTCATACATGCCCTCCGGGGGGTCGTCGCGCTTTTTACGTGACCTTCCTCCAGTATCATAGATACTGTGTTTTTGAAGGTCACTCGAGGCCTCCCCTTGTCTCTCTTACCGCTCACTTTTCCTATATAAATCTTTTTTACCATTTAATATTATACATAATATTATACCAAAAATTATCACATGTTAAATATTTATAAAATATTTTACAGCATAAAATAATGTTTAATGACGTAAAGTGAGACGCTTAATTATTTTTGGATCAAACGAGGGTTCCATTATTTTGGCATGTGTGTGTGTGGTGTTTAGAATTTTGTCATTTTACAATGTTCATAATTCACATATTATAATCGACTCGTTAGTTAGTAACTTGCATGTTATATTTTTTTTTGGATTTCACAAACATTTATAAACGTATGCTATTATTTAACTTTAATTATTCTATTTATTCCATAATTTAACAAGATAACTTGAAATATATTTAAGTAGTAAATACTTTACCGAGTTGTTGTCTTGAGGTTTTATAATTTTTTGTAATGATATAACTAATCTTTTTTTTATTTTAGTATTCGAGTTTCATATTACAAATACGTTTTGTTTGGTATCAGTTTGGAAAATATACAAGGAAATTAATTCTGTGAAAAAGCCGTGTAAATTTTCACCACGCGCTGGGGGACCGGACTTGTTAACCGCATTGGGGTGAAAGTTAAAACAAAAAGCATGCTTAAAATGACACTTACTTATACTCTTTGGCTTTTCGATCCAAAGTAAACATCTTTGTTAGTCAAGGTCTTCTAAAACATTTGATGTAACTAGCCACCTCTTACACTTTTCTGGTTATATTTTTTAATCCATTACTTATTTCTTTGTTTAGCTTACCTTTTCTTATAAAGTATTCTTACTTTTTTTATTATTTTAAGCATACGGGACCGAGTCCTCTGAAATAAAAGGATATCCTTTAAATTACAATATGTAATAATCGTACTTGATGTACGTACGAGTTGTATTAAAGAATAAAATAATTATAGAGTACGTACAATATTTATAAAATGAAGGGTCTCCCTGTGTTTCTTACGTCGAGGAGAAATATTATAAATAATTGCTTTATAAAATTTTGTTTTTTTTTTCTTTTTGAACACCACTTTCACAGATCAAATAATGTTACGTAACAATTGTGAGGTTTGTTGATAAGATAATTTTCTTGTTCTTTAATTAGGAAGGTCCTTGTTATTTTTCTTGATTAATGTTTTGTACCACATACTTTTTCGACACACATAAAGCAAGAGTTATAACTAAAACCAACCAATTATTTACTGTAAACAGTATGTGTGTGTGTGTGTGTGTGTGTGTGTGTGTGTGTGTGTATGTATGTGTGTGTGTGTGTGTGTGTGTGTGTGTGTGTTAACGTGTATTACTTACATCTTTTCCGTAACCCTGAGGTTGTCTGAAAGAAATTGCCCTTAGGAGATAAGAGCGTCTTATTTTACTTGGGGGCTGTAAGGGCATATGTAATTTATATTTTTTTTACAAACAAGTACATATATAAAATTTGTAATATCAAATCCTTAGCTTTTAGTTTTTTACACTTTAAAATATCAAAGAAACAAGAAGAAATGTAGATTATTTGTATTTTAATTTTAAAGCACTACTTGATTTAATAATATTTTAATCTTATTTATCTAATCTTCGATAGCGAGAAGAGGTAATAAATTGTTTATTTTATATTTTATGTATTTTATAATACTACCAGTTAGTAAGTAGTTTAATAAAAATAATAACCATCTTTAACACTAAACCTACCAAGTACCCGTTAAATTGACCGTTCTTAAACTTTTATAAAACTTACACATTTTTAAACGTTATAATATCGTTATCAAACTACATGACAATTCTTCGAATATGCATATAATATTTTCTACACTCTTTACTTTTAGTTATTTCCATTATTACCTGCGTTATATAATAAAATAACTTTTAATTACCGGTCAATTTGACGTCGTGCGGTAGGAACGGGTATACAAGAATTGTCGGTAGGTTTAGTGTTAATAACTTTCCATTAAATAACCATACGACGCTATGGTAAATACCAAATAACATGTAATCCACGTCCCCGACGATGACACAAGTACAAGTTGTAATTTTGTCTTCGATTGCCATACTATACCTACCAATGCAGGTGCGAGCGAGTAGGTAGGTATATAGGTAGGTAGGTATGTTTGATGTATTTCCACGGAAACGTAAACGGGAACAGTTTGTGTATGTACACTTTGTCAATTTACATTAGCAATTGAAATATTAACAAGCATCCGAGAGTTGTGTTGTCGGACGAGTTGAATGAATGTATCTAGTAGCCGCTTTGATATCGAATAGAAATATTTTGAACTATACACGGTTTGACTTTAATTATTTTATTAAAGAGTATTTTAGTACGAGTTATATATAACATTGGGTAAAGTGACTTTGGTAATAGAATTCGGAATATTTTTTTACACAACTTTGATATTTCATTGACAAAGCCGGCGAAAGGCAGAAAATTCATTGATAAAGCCGGCGTAAGGCAGAAAAGCGTTTCGTTTGTAAATTTTAACAGAATTTAAAGTTGTAACAATTAATTTCGGAAGAAATTATCTAAAGGGTCGGATTTAAATAAATTCAAGATGGCTGATGATTGATATTATACCTACTACTTAAAACTGGATCGGATTATAGTTTTAGTTGATAGTAATCTACAAATGCAATACCCATTGCATGCATTGGACTGTATTCGTTAAACGAAATGAAACTAGTAACGAAATGTTGTATATGTTGGTATTTCTGAATTGCGCACACACACACACACACACACACACACTGGGAGAAATGCACCCGAACTATCTATCAACTCTCTCGCCGCTAATTGTAAAATAGTTTTAGTTGGTAATTGCAAAAGGTTGACGTCTAACGGTAACGTTTGAACGTGATCGGATAAACAGTTTACAACTCAACTCCACTCCACGTACCCGCAGTACCTACGTATTGTACTAAATTTAATTTGACTGAGACTTTACTATACTGACAAGTTTTATGTCTAATGTTTGTATAAAAAGGTAAAATTAAAGTTAAAATAAAAAAAAAGATTCTTACCCGTGCAAAAAGATTATAATTCTAATAATATTTTATAAGAGGTTTGAAGCACCGAATGGCTTCGATTGCTGCAATGAAAGTTGACTTGTTAACTTGTTGACTTGACTTAAAAAAGGAATATTTTATTAAGTTTACCGCACTGTTATTTACTAAACTGTGGTGATCGCTTTGTTTTACGGAAGTGGTAAATTTGTGAGGACAACTCCACATTTTGCTTACAAATTAATATTTCGGAACAATGTATGTGATTGTGTAATATCAGCTGGTATTTCATGTGTGTTTTCCGTATTCGATATTATTTTATTGTTGAATATTATAAAATACATTTCTATGAAGTTAATATACCTTGTTTTGCCTGTGCAGTACATAATATAATCCAAATAATCATTTAGTTAATGATTTGTTCAAACAGACAAATATAAATGGTATGTGTTTTCATAGTATGAGAATAGGTTCAGTGTGATAATGTTGACCAGTTATTATAATAGAGAGACACAAATTTTATATATATATATATATATATATATATATATATATATATAAAATTGTGACGTCGGTCTTTCTAGTCGTATCGTATCGCGGTCAACGTAAATTGAATTCCATCCGACCTAGACACGTATAGGTGAGGTGTAATATTAAAAAATACTATCGACGTCGATATATATATATATAATATATAAATCGATATACCTACGTAGGTATATCGATTTATATATTATTAATAAATGTCTTAATGTCGCCACCCTTGACTTTGATGTTAACATTTTTCTAGAGTACCTACTGTGAAATTGCGACAAGTTGCAGTAAACTGTTTCTAGTTTTACAGCTACTTGGAAGCTGAAAAAAGCTTGGAATCTGTTTATTTGCGTTATGGGAGCCGAATTTTTACTTGTTGCGATAAATTAAGATATTAATAATATTAACAGTTATAGAGAACGCGAGGAAATTTATCGAGCTCTTCTAAACTAAACCAAACGAAACCGAAATGTAAAGTAATAATATCCCATTGTTTTGTATAAAAAATATTGTATTTTTAATCTTTTCGACTTGAAAAGAGGGTTTGTTTTGGTGTCTCGCCTTAACACGTGTCCTACTACGTACAGTCGCCCCGAAAAGTCGGGCAGATCGATACTTCTATAGGTAACCTATATAAATAAGCCTTGTATCATGTCGAGTACAAGATTTGAGGAACAATGAACTCTTAAACGATAAAATTTACCAAACACCAGATTGACAAAATTATCTGAACAACTTGACAATTTTGTCGTAAAATTAAATTATTATATACAAAATATCGTTTTTTTTTTTTTAAGAGTTTAAGTGAGCAAAGTTTGTTGTCGGAACCCGAGGTCGCCCGAGCCGAACCACAGATCCTAGATAGATGTCAGGTAATATTCGGGTGTATTCGTAATAAACACCGACCGATTCTTCCGCCGATTCCTTTGGACTTTTGATACCCAATGTTAGGAATACTTTTAACATATTCACGTTAATAGTTATCCTAACGTTTTAACGTTTTTTTTTTTCAAACAAAATAAAAAATAAATACAAAAAAGTCATTCCAACTTTGATTACTAGCGTATAAAATAGAGTAGTAGATGCTACGAAATATTAACTATGTATTTCACGACGAAACAATATGTCGAAATCAAAAAAAAAACGCAAAATGACAGATTATATTTTATTCACTTATTCCCGCGGTTTCGAGAAACGGTGACAATATTCAAAATTTAAATTTTGAAATTCTATGAGCAGCGAGGCAGGAATTACAAAAAATGAGTGTGGACATGATATACGGTAAAATATCAAACAAATATTTAATATTATTTATTTATTTATTTAGCTTCACGCCAATATCCCTTACGGGGTAGCCAGAGACGACGGAGCGCTAAACGCTACGGTCCTTGCATACCTCTTTCGCCTCGGCCACAGACATCAACCTCTTCATACATGCCCTCCGGGGGGTCGTCGCGCTTTTTACGTGACCTTCCTCCAGTATCATAGATACTGTGTTTTTGAAGGTCACTCGAGGCCTCCCCTTGTCTCTCTTACCGCTCACTTTTCCTATATAAATCTTTTTTACCATTTAATATTATACATAATATTATACCAAAAATTATCACATGTTAAATATTTATAAAATATTTTACAGCATAAAATAATGTTTAATGACGTAAAGTGAGACGCTTAATTATTTTTGGATCAAACGAGGGTTCCATTATTTTGGCATGTGTGTGTGTGGTGTTTAGAATTTTGTCATTTTACAATGTTCATAATTCACATATTATAATCGACTCGTTAGTTAGTAACTTGCATGTTATATTTTTTTTTGGATTTCACAAACATTTATAAACGTATGCTATTATTTAACTTTAATTATTCTATTTATTCCATAATTTAACAAGATAACTTGAAATATATTTAAGTAGTAAATACTTTACCGAGTTGTTGTCTTGAGGTTTTATAATTTTTTGTAATGATATAACTAATCTTTTTTTTATTTTAGTATTCGAGTTTCATATTACAAATACGTTTTGTTTGGTATCAGTTTGGAAAATATACAAGGAAATTAATTCTGTGAAAAAGCCGTGTAAATTTTCACCACGCGCTGGGGGACCGGACTTGTTAACCGCATTGGGGTGAAAGTTAAAACAAAAAGCATGCTTAAAATGACACTTACTTATACTCTTTGGCTTTTCGATCCAAAGTAAACATCTTTGTTAGTCAAGGTCTTCTAAAACATTTGATGTAACTAGCCACCTCTTACACTTTTCTGGTTATATTTTTTAATCCATTACTTATTTCTTTGTTTAGCTTACCTTTTCTTATAAAGTATTCTTACTTTTTTTATTATTTTAAGCATACGGGACCGAGTCCTCTGAAATAAAAGGATATCCTTTAAATTACAATATGTAATAATCGTACTTGATGTACGTACGAGTTGTATTAAAGAATAAAATAATTATAGAGTACGTACAATATTTATAAAATGAAGGGTCTCCCTGTGTTTCTTACGTCGAGGAGAAATATTATAAATAATTGCTTTATAAAATTTTGTTTTTTTTTTCTTTTTGAACACCACTTTCACAGATCAAATAATGTTACGTAACAATTGTGAGGTTTGTTGATAAGATAATTTTCTTGTTCTTTAATTAGGAAGGTCCTTGTTATTTTTCTTGATTAATGTTTTGTACCACATACTTTTTCGACACACATAAAGCAAGAGTTATAACTAAAACCAACCAATTATTTACTGTAAACAGTATGTGTGTGTGTGTGTGAGTGTGTGTGTGTGTGTGTGTGTATGTATGTGTGTGTGTGTGTGTGTGTGTGTGTGTGTGTTAACGTGTATTACTTACATCTTTTCCGTAACCCTGAGGTTGTCTGAAAGAAATTGCCCTTAGGAGATAAGAGCGTCTTATTTTACTTGGGGGCTGTAAGGGCATATGTAATTTATATTTTTTTTACAAACAAGTACATATATAAAATTTGTAATATCAAATCCTTAGCTTTTAGTTTTTTACACTTTAAAATATCAAAGAAACAAGAAGAAATGTAGATTATTTGTATTTTAATTTTAAAGCACTACTTGATTTAATAATATTTTAATCTTATTTATCTAATCTTCGATAGCGAGAAGAGGTAATAAATTGTTTATTTTATATTTTATGTATTTTATAATACTACCAGTTAGTAAGTAGTTTAATAAAAATAATAACCATCTTTAACACTAAACCTACCAAGTACCCGTTAAATTGACCGTTCTTAAACTTTTATAAAACTTACACATTTTTAAACGTTATAATATCGTTATCAAACTACATGACAATTCTTCGAATATGCATATAATATTTTCTACACTCTTTACTTTTAGTTATTTCCATTATTACCTGCGTTATATAATAAAATAACTTTTAATTACCGGTCAATTTGACGTCGTGCGGTAGGAACGGGTATACAAGAATTGTCGGTAGGTTTAGTGTTAATAACTTTCCATTAAATAACCATACGACGCTATGGTAAATACCAAATAACATGTAATCCACGTCCCCGACGATGACACAAGTACAAGTTGTAATTTTGTCTTCGATTGCCATACTATACCTACCAATGCAGGTGCGAGCGAGTAGGTAGGTATATAGGTAGGTAGGTATGTTTGATGTATTTCCACGGAAACGTAAACGGGAACAGTTTGTGTATGTACACTTTGTCAATTTACATTAGCAATTGAAATATTAACAAGCATCCGAGAGTTGTGTTGTCGGACGAGTTGAATGAATGTATCTAGTAGCCGCTTTGATATCGAATAGAAATATTTTGAACTATACACGGTTTGACTTTAATTATTTTATTAAAGAGTATTTTAGTACGAGTTATATATAACATTGGGTAAAGTGACTTTGGTAATAGAATTCGGAATATTTTTTTACACAACTTTGATATTTCATTGACAAAGCCGGCGAAAGGCAGAAAATTCATTGATAAAGCCGGCGTAAGGCAGAAAAGCGTTTCGTTTGTAAATTTTAACAGAATTTAAAGTTGTAACAATTAATTTCGGAAGAAATTATCTAAAGGGTCGGATTTAAATAAATTCAAGATGGCTGATGATTGATATTATACCTACTACTTAAAACTGGATCGGATTATAGTTTTAGTTGATAGTAATCTACAAATGCAATACCCATTGCATGCATTGGACTGTATTCGTTAAACGAAATGAAACTAGTAACGAAATGTTGTATATGTTGGTATTTCTGAATTGCGCACACACACACACACACACACACACACTGGGAGAAATGCACCCGAACTATCTATCAACTCTCTCGCCGCTAATTGTAAAATAGTTTTAGTTGGTAATTGCAAAAGGTTGACGTCTAACGGTAACGTTTGAACGTGATCGGATAAACAGTTTACAACTCAACTCCACTCCACGTACCCGCAGTACCTACGTATTGTACTAAATTTAATTTGACTGAGACTTTACTATACTGACAAGTTTTATGTCTAATGTTTGTATAAAAAGGTAAAATTAAAGTTAAAATAAAAAAAAAGATTCTTACCCGTGCAAAAAGATTATAATTCTAATAATATTTTATAAGAGGTTTGAAGCACCGAATGGCTTCGATTGCTGCAATGAAAGTTGACTTGTTAACTTGTTGACTTGACTTAAAAAAGGAATATTTTATTAAGTTTACCGCACTGTTATTTACTAAACTGTGGTGATCGCTTTGTTTTACGGAAGTGGTAAATTTGTGAGGACAACTCCACATTTTGCTTACAAATTAATATTTCGGAACAATGTATGTGATTGTGTAATATCAGCTGGTATTTCATGTGTGTTTTCCGTATTCGATATTATTTTATTGTTGAATATTATAAAATACATTTCTATGAAGTTAATATACCTTGTTTTGCCTGTGCAGTACATAATATAATCCAAATAATCATTTAGTTAATGATTTGTTCAAACAGACAAATATAAATGGTATGTGTTTTCATAGTATGAGAATAGGTTCAGTGTGATAATGTTGACCAGTTATTATAATAGAGAGACACAAATTTTATATATATATATATATATATATATATATATATATATATATAAAATTGTGACGTCGGTCTTTCTAGTCGTATCGTATCGCGGTCAACGTAAATTGAATTCCATCCGACCTAGACACGTATAGGTGAGGTGTAATATTAAAAAATACTATCGACGTCGATATATATATATATAATATATAAATCGATATACCTACGTAGGTATATCGATTTATATATTATTAATAAATGTCTTAATGTCGCCACCCTTGACTTTGATGTTAACATTTTTCTAGAGTACCTACTGTGAAATTGCGACAAGTTGCAGTAAACTGTTTCTAGTTTTACAGCTACTTGGAAGCTGAAAAAAGCTTGGAATCTGTTTATTTGCGTTATGGGAGCCGAATTTTTACTTGTTGCGATAAATTAAGATATTAATAATATTAACAGTTATAGAGAACGCGAGGAAATTTATCGAGCTCTTCTAAACTAAACCAAACGAAACCGAAATGTAAAGTAATAATATCCCATTGTTTTGTATAAAAAATATTGTATTTTTAATCTTTTCGACTTGAAAAGAGGGTTTGTTTTGGTGTCTCGCCTTAACACGTGTCCTACTACGTACAGTCGCCCCGAAAAGTCGGGCAGATCGATACTTCTATAGGTAACCTATATAAATAAGCCTTGTATCATGTCGAGTACAAGATTTGAGGAACAATGAACTCTTAAACGATAAAATTTACCAAACACCAGATTGACAAAATTATCTGAACAACTTGACAATTTTGTCGTAAAATTAAATTATTATATACAAAATATCGTTTTTTTTTTTTTAAGAGTTTAAGTGAGCAAAGTTTGTTGTCGGAACCCGAGGTCGCCCGAGCCGAACCACAGATCCTAGATAGATGTCAGGTAATATTCGGGTGTATTCGTAATAAACACCGACCGATTCTTCCGCCGATTCCTTTGGACTTTTGATACCCAATGTTAGGAATACTTTTAACATATTCACGTTAATAGTTATCCTAACGTTTTAACGTTTTTTTTTTTCAAACAAAATAAAAAATAAATACAAAAAAGTCATTCCAACTTTGATTACTAGCGTATAAAATAGAGTAGTAGATGCTACGAAATATTAACTATGTATTTCACGACGAAACAATATGTCGAAATCAAAAAAAAAACGCAAAATGACAGATTATATTTTATTCACTTATTCCCGCGGTTTCGAGAAACGGTGACAATATTCAAAATTTAAATTTTGAAATTCTATGAGCAGCGAGGCAGGAATTACAAAAAATGAGTGTGGACATGATATACGGTAAAATATCAAACAAATATTTAATATTATTTATTTATTTATTTAGCTTCACGCCAATATCCCTTACGGGGTAGCCAGAGACGACGGAGCGCTAAACGCTACGGTCCTTGCATACCTCTTTCGCCTCGGCCACAGACATCAACCTCTTCATACATGCCCTCCGGGGGGTCGTCGCGCTTTTTACGTGACCTTCCTCCAGTATCATAGATACTGTGTTTTTGAAGGTCACTCGAGGCCTCCCCTTGTCTCTCTTACCGCTCACTTTTCCTATATAAATCTTTTTTACCATTTAATATTATACATAATATTATACCAAAAATTATCACATGTTAAATATTTATAAAATATTTTACAGCATAAAATAATGTTTAATGACGTAAAGTGAGACGCTTAATTATTTTTGGATCAAACGAGGGTTCCATTATTTTGGCATGTGTGTGTGTGGTGTTTAGAATTTTGTCATTTTACAATGTTCATAATTCACATATTATAATCGACTCGTTAGTTAGTAACTTGCATGTTATATTTTTTTTTGGATTTCACAAACATTTATAAACGTATGCTATTATTTAACTTTAATTATTCTATTTATTCCATAATTTAACAAGATAACTTGAAATATATTTAAGTAGTAAATACTTTACCGAGTTGTTGTCTTGAGGTTTTATAATTTTTTGTAATGATATAACTAATCTTTTTTTTATTTTAGTATTCGAGTTTCATATTACAAATACGTTTTGTTTGGTATCAGTTTGGAAAATATACAAGGAAATTAATTCTGTGAAAAAGCCGTGTAAATTTTCACCACGCGCTGGGGGACCGGACTTGTTAACCGCATTGGGGTGAAAGTTAAAACAAAAAGCATGCTTAAAATGACACTTACTTATACTCTTTGGCTTTTCGATCCAAAGTAAACATCTTTGTTAGTCAAGGTCTTCTAAAACATTTGATGTAACTAGCCACCTCTTACACTTTTCTGGTTATATTTTTTAATCCATTACTTATTTCTTTGTTTAGCTTACCTTTTCTTATAAAGTATTCTTACTTTTTTTATTATTTTAAGCATACGGGACCGAGTCCTCTGAAATAAAAGGATATCCTTTAAATTACAATATGTAATAATCGTACTTGATGTACGTACGAGTTGTATTAAAGAATAAAATAATTATAGAGTACGTACAATATTTATAAAATGAAGGGTCTCCCTGTGTTTCTTACGTCGAGGAGAAATATTATAAATAATTGCTTTATAAAATTTTGTTTTTTTTTTCTTTTTGAACACCACTTTCACAGATCAAATAATGTTACGTAACAATTGTGAGGTTTGTTGATAAGATAATTTTCTTGTTCTTTAATTAGGAAGGTCCTTGTTATTTTTCTTGATTAATGTTTTGTACCACATACTTTTTCGACACACATAAAGCAAGAGTTATAACTAAAACCAACCAATTATTTACTGTAAACAGTATGTGTGTGTGTGTGTGAGTGTGTGTGTGTGTGTGTGTGTATGTATGTGTGTGTGTGTGTGTGTGTGTGTGTGTGTGTGTGTGTTAACGTGTATTACTTACATCTTTTCCGTAACCCTGAGGTTGTCTGAAAGAAATTGCCCTTAGGAGATAAGAGCGTCTTATTTTACTTGGGGGCTGTAAGGGCATATGTAATTTATATTTTTTTTAAAAACAAGTACATATATAAAATTTGTAATATCAAATCCTTAGCTTTTAGTTTTTTACACTTTAAAATATCAAAGAAACAAGAAGAAATGTAGATTATTTGTATTTTAATTTTAAAGCACTACTTGATTTAATAATATTTTAATCTTATTTATCTAATCTTCGATAGCGAGAAGAGGTAATAAATTGTTTATTTTATATTTTATGTATTTTATAATACTACCAGTTAGTAAGTAGTTTAATAAAAATAATAACCATCTTTAACACTAAACCTACCAAGTACCCGTTAAATTGACCGTTCTTAAACTTTTATAAAACTTACACATTTTTAAACGTTATAATATCGTTATCAAACTACATGACAATTCTTCGAATATGCATATAATATTTTCTACACTCTTTACTTTTAGTTATTTCCATTATTACCTGCGTTATATAATAAAATAACTTTTAATTACCGGTCAATTTGACGTCGTGCGGTAGGAACGGGTATACAAGAATTGTCGGTAGGTTTAGTGTTAATAACTTTCCATTAAATAACCATACGACGCTATGGTAAATACCAAATAACATGTAATCCACGTCCCCGACGATGACACAAGTACAAGTTGTAATTTTGTCTTCGATTGCCATACTATACCTACCAATGCAGGTGCGAGCGAGTAGGTAGGTATATAGGTAGGTAGGTATGTTTGATGTATTTCCACGGAAACGTAAACGGGAACAGTTTGTGTATGTACACTTTGTCAATTTACATTAGCAATTGAAATATTAACAAGCATCCGAGAGTTGTGTTGTCGGACGAGTTGAATGAATGTATCTAGTAGCCGCTTTGATATCGAATAGAAATATTTTGAACTATACACGGTTTGACTTTAATTATTTTATTAAAGAGTATTTTAGTACGAGTTATATATAACATTGGGTAAAGTGACTTTGGTAATAGAATTCGGAATATTTTTTTACACAACTTTGATATTTCATTGACAAAGCCGGCGAAAGGCAGAAAATTCATTGATAAAGCCGGCGTAAGGCAGAAAAGCGTTTCGTTTGTAAATTTTAACAGAATTTAAAGTTGTAACAATTAATTTCGGAAGAAATTATCTAAAGGGTCGGATTTAAATAAATTCAAGATGGCTGATGATTGATATTATACCTACTACTTAAAACTGGATCGGATTATAGTTTTAGTTGATAGTAATCTACAAATGCAATACCCATTGCATGCATTGGACTGTATTCGTTAAACGAAATGAAACTAGTAACGAAATGTTGTATATGTTGGTATTTCTGAATTGCGCACACACACACACACACACACACACACTGGGAGAAATGCACCCGAACTATCTATCAACTCTCTCGCCGCTAATTGTAAAATAGTTTTAGTTGGTAATTGCAAAAGGTTGACGTCTAACGGTAACGTTTGAACGTGATCGGATAAACAGTTTACAACTCAACTCCACTCCACGTACCCGCAGTACCTACGTATTGTACTAAATTTAATTTGACTGAGACTTTACTATACTGACAAGTTTTATGTCTAATGTTTGTATAAAAAGGTAAAATTAAAGTTAAAATAAAAAAAAAGATTCTTACCCGTGCAAAAAGATTATAATTCTAATAATATTTTATAAGAGGTTTGAAGCACCGAATGGCTTCGATTGCTGCAATGAAAGTTGACTTGTTAACTTGTTGACTTGACTTAAAAAAGGAATATTTTATTAAGTTTACCGCACTGTTATTTACTAAACTGTGGTGATCGCTTTGTTTTACGGAAGTGGTAAATTTGTGAGGACAACTCCACATTTTGCTTACAAATTAATATTTCGGAACAATGTATGTGATTGTGTAATATCAGCTGGTATTTCATGTGTGTTTTCCGTATTCGATATTATTTTATTGTTGAATATTATAAAATACATTTCTATGAAGTTAATATACCTTGTTTTGCCTGTGCAGTACATAATATAATCCAAATAATCATTTAGTTAATGATTTGTTCAAACAGACAAATATAAATGGTATGTGTTTTCATAGTATGAGAATAGGTTCAGTGTGATAATGTTGACCAGTTATTATAATAGAGAGACACAAATTTTATATATATATATATATATATATATATATATATATATATATAAAATTGTGACGTCGGTCTTTCTAGTCGTATCGTATCGCGGTCAACGTAAATTGAATTCCATCCGACCTAGACACGTATAGATGAGGTGTAATATTAAAAAATACTATCGACGTCGATATATATATATATAATATATAAATCGATATACCTACGTAGGTATATCGATTTATATATTATTAATAAATGTCTTAATGTCGCCACCCTTGACTTTGATGTTAACATTTTTCTAGAGTACCTACTGTGAAATTGCGACAAGTTGCAGTAAACTGTTTCTAGTTTTACAGCTACTTGGAAGCTGAAAAAAGCTTGGAATCTGTTTATTTGCGTTATGGGAGCCGAATTTTTACTTGTTGCGATAAATTAAGATATTAATAATATTAACAGTTATAGAGAACGCGAGGAAATTTATCGAGCTCTTCTAAACTAAACCAAACGAAACCGAAATGTAAAGTAATAATATCCCATTGTTTTGTATAAAAAATATTGTATTTTTAATCTTTTCGACTTGAAAAGAGGGTTTGTTTTGGTGTCTCGCCTTAACACGTGTCCTACTACGTACAGTCGCCCCGAAAAGTCGGGCAGATCGATACTTCTATAGGTAACCTATATAAATAAGCCTTGTATCATGTCGAGTACAAGATTTGAGGAACAATGAACTCTTAAACGATAAAATTTACCAAACACCAGATTGACAAAATTATCTGAACAACTTGACAATTTTGTCGTAAAATTAAATTATTATATACAAAATATCGTTTTTTTTTTTTTAAGAGTTTAAGTGAGCAAAGTTTGTTGTCGGAACCCGAGGTCGCCCGAGCCGAACCACAGATCCTAGATAGATGTCAGGTAATATTCGGGTGTATTCGTAATAAACACCGACCGATTCTTCCGCCGATTCCTTTGGACTTTTGATACCCAATGTTAGGAATACTTTTAACATATTCACGTTAATAGTTATCCTAACGTTTTAACGTTTTTTTTTTTCAAACAAAATAAAAAATAAATACAAAAAAGTCATTCCAACTTTGATTACTAGCGTATAAAATAGAGTAGTAGATGCTACGAAATATTAACTATGTATTTCACGACGAAACAATATGTCGAAATCAAAAAAAAAACGCAAAATGACAGATTATATTTTATTCACTTATTCCCGCGGTTTCGAGAAACGGTGACAATATTCAAAATTTAAATTTTGAAATTCTATGAGCAGCGAGGCAGGAATTACAAAAAATGAGTGTGGACATGATATACGGTAAAATATCAAACAAATATTTAATATTATTTATTTATTTATTTAGCTTCACGCCAATATCCCTTACGGGGTAGCCAGAGACGACGGAGCGCTAAACGCTACGGTCCTTGCATACCTCTTTCGCCTCGGCCACAGACATCAACCTCTTCATACATGCCCTCCGGGGGGTCGTCGCGCTTTTTACGTGACCTTCCTCCAGTATCATAGATACTGTGTTTTTGAAGGTCACTCGAGGCCTCCCCTTGTCTCTCTTACCGCTCACTTTTCCTATATAAATCTTTTTTACCATTTAATATTATACATAATATTATACCAAAAATTATCACATGTTAAATATTTATAAAATATTTTACAGCATAAAATAATGTTTAATGACGTAAAGTGAGACGCTTAATTATTTTTGGATCAAACGAGGGTTCCATTATTTTGGCATGTGTGTGTGTGGTGTTTAGAATTTTGTCATTTTACAATGTTCATAATTCACATATTATAATCGACTCGTTAGTTAGTAACTTGCATGTTATATTTTTTTTTGGATTTCACAAACATTTATAAACGTATGCTATTATTTAACTTTAATTATTCTATTTATTCCATAATTTAACAAGATAACTTGAAATATATTTAAGTAGTAAATACTTTACCGAGTTGTTGTCTTGAGGTTTTATAATTTTTTGTAATGATATAACTAATCTTTTTTTTATTTTAGTATTCGAGTTTCATATTACAAATACGTTTTGTTTGGTATCAGTTTGGAAAATATACAAGGAAATTAATTCTGTGAAAAAGCCGTGTAAATTTTCACCACGCGCTGGGGGACCGGACTTGTTAACCGCATTGGGGTGAAAGTTAAAACAAAAAGCATGCTTAAAATGACACTTACTTATACTCTTTGGCTTTTCGATCCAAAGTAAACATCTTTGTTAGTCAAGGTCTTCTAAAACATTTGATGTAACTAGCCACCTCTTACACTTTTCTGGTTATATTTTTTAATCCATTACTTATTTCTTTGTTTAGCTTACCTTTTCTTATAAAGTATTCTTACTTTTTTTATTATTTTAAGCATACGGGACCGAGTCCTCTGAAATAAAAGGATATCCTTTAAATTACAATATGTAATAATCGTACTTGATGTACGTACGAGTTGTATTAAAGAATAAAATAATTATAGAGTACGTACAATATTTATAAAATGAAGGGTCTCCCTGTGTTTCTTACGTCGAGGAGAAATATTATAAATAATTGCTTTATAAAATTTTGTTTTTTTTTTCTTTTTGAACACCACTTTCACAGATCAAATAATGTTACGTAACAATTGTGAGGTTTGTTGATAAGATAATTTTCTTGTTCTTTAATTAGGAAGGTCCTTGTTATTTTTCTTGATTAATGTTTTGTACCACATACTTTTTCGACACACATAAAGCAAGAGTTATAACTAAAACCAACCAATTATTTACTGTAAACAGTATGTGTGTGTGTGTGTGAGTGTGTGTGTGTGTGTGTGTGTATGTATGTGTGTGTGTGTGTGTGTGTGTGTGTGTGTGTTAACGTGTATTACTTACA
Organism: Melinaea menophilus ssp. n. AW-2005; assembly: GCA_918358695.1. Taxonomy (NCBI): domain Eukaryota; kingdom Metazoa; phylum Arthropoda; class Insecta; order Lepidoptera; family Nymphalidae; genus Melinaea; species Melinaea menophilus. The sequence goes on along the minus strand of OU911050.1, from coordinate 8,681,991 downwards.
TCTTTTCCGTAACCCTGAGGTTGTCTGAAAGAAATTGCCCTTAGGAGATAAGAGCGTCTTATTTTACTTGGGGGCTGTAAGGGCATATGTAATTTATATTTTTTTTACAAACAAGTACATATATAAAATTTGTAATATCAAATCCTTAGCTTTTAGTTTTTTACACTTTAAAATATCAAAGAAACAAGAAGAAATGTAGATTATTTGTATTTTAATTTTAAAGCACTACTTGATTTAATAATATTTTAATCTTATTTATCTAATCTTCGATAGCGAGAAGAGGTAATAAATTGTTTATTTTATATTTTATGTATTTTATAATACTACCAGTTAGTAAGTAGTTTAATAAAAATAATAACCATCTTTAACACTAAACCTACCAAGTACCCGTTAAATTGACCGTTCTTAAACTTTTATAAAACTTACACATTTTTAAACGTTATAATATCGTTATCAAACTACATGACAATTCTTCGAATATGCATATAATATTTTCTACACTCTTTACTTTTAGTTATTTCCATTATTACCTGCGTTATATAATAAAATAACTTTTAATTACCGGTCAATTTGACGTCGTGCGGTAGGAACGGGTATACAAGAATTGTCGGTAGGTTTAGTGTTAATAACTTTCCATTAAATAACCATACGACGCTATGGTAAATACCAAATAACATGTAATCCACGTCCCCGACGATGACACAAGTACAAGTTGTAATTTTGTCTTCGATTGCCATACTATACCTACCAATGCAGGTGCGAGCGAGTAGGTAGGTATATAGGTAGGTAGGTATGTTTGATGTATTTCCACGGAAACGTAAACGGGAACAGTTTGTGTATGTACACTTTGTCAATTTACATTAGCAATTGAAATATTAACAAGCATCCGAGAGTTGTGTTGTCGGACGAGTTGAATGAATGTATCTAGTAGCCGCTTTGATATCGAATAGAAATATTTTGAACTATACACGGTTTGACTTTAATTATTTTATTAAAGAGTATTTTAGTACGAGTTATATATAACATTGGGTAAAGTGACTTTGGTAATAGAATTCGGAATATTTTTTTACACAACTTTGATATTTCATTGACAAAGCCGGCGAAAGGCAGAAAATTCATTGATAAAGCCGGCGTAAGGCAGAAAAGCGTTTCGTTTGTAAATTTTAACAGAATTTAAAGTTGTAACAATTAATTTCGGAAGAAATTATCTAAAGGGTCGGATTTAAATAAATTCAAGATGGCTGATGATTGATATTATACCTACTACTTAAAACTGGATCGGATTATAGTTTTAGTTGATAGTAATCTACAAATGCAATACCCATTGCATGCATTGGACTGTATTCGTTAAACGAAATGAAACTAGTAACGAAATGTTGTATATGTTGGTATTTCTGAATTGCGCACACACACACACACACACACACACACTGGGAGAAATGCACCCGAACTATCTATCAACTCTCTCGCCGCTAATTGTAAAATAGTTTTAGTTGGTAATTGCAAAAGGTTGACGTCTAACGGTAACGTTTGAACGTGATCGGATAAACAGTTTACAACTCAACTCCACTCCACGTACCCGCAGTACCTACGTATTGTACTAAATTTAATTTGACTGAGACTTTACTATACTGACAAGTTTTATGTCTAATGTTTGTATAAAAAGGTAAAATTAAAGTTAAAATAAAAAAAAAGATTCTTACCCGTGCAAAAAGATTATAATTCTAATAATATTTTATAAGAGGTTTGAAGCACCGAATGGCTTCGATTGCTGCAATGAAAGTTGACTTGTTAACTTGTTGACTTGACTTAAAAAAGGAATATTTTATTAAGTTTACCGCACTGTTATTTACTAAACTGTGGTGATCGCTTTGTTTTACGGAAGTGGTAAATTTGTGAGGACAACTCCACATTTTGCTTACAAATTAATATTTCGGAACAATGTATGTGATTGTGTAATATCAGCTGGTATTTCATGTGTGTTTTCCGTATTCGATATTATTTTATTGTTGAATATTATAAAATACATTTCTATGAAGTTAATATACCTTGTTTTGCCTGTGCAGTACATAATATAATCCAAATAATCATTTAGTTAATGATTTGTTCAAACAGACAAATATAAATGGTATGTGTTTTCATAGTATGAGAATAGGTTCAGTGTGATAATGTTGACCAGTTATTATAATAGAGAGACACAAATTTTATATATATATATATATATATATATATATATATATATATAAAATTGTGACGTCGGTCTTTCTAGTCGTATCGTATCGCGGTCAACGTAAATTGAATTCCATCCGACCTAGACACGTATAGGTGAGGTGTAATATTAAAAAATACTATCGACGTCGATATATATATATATAATATATAAATCGATATACCTACGTAGGTATATCGATTTATATATTATTAATAAATGTCTTAATGTCGCCACCCTTGACTTTGATGTTAACATTTTTCTAGAGTACCTACTGTGAAATTGCGACAAGTTGCAGTAAACTGTTTCTAGTTTTACAGCTACTTGGAAGCTGAAAAAAGCTTGGAATCTGTTTATTTGCGTTATGGGAGCCGAATTTTTACTTGTTGCGATAAATTAAGATATTAATAATATTAACAGTTATAGAGAACGCGAGGAAATTTATCGAGCTCTTCTAAACTAAACCAAACGAAACCGAAATGTAAAGTAATAATATCCCATTGTTTTGTATAAAAAATATTGTATTTTTAATCTTTTCGACTTGAAAAGAGGGTTTGTTTTGGTGTCTCGCCTTAACACGTGTCCTACTACGTACAGTCGCCCCGAAAAGTCGGGCAGATCGATACTTCTATAGGTAACCTATATAAATAAGCCTTGTATCATGTCGAGTACAAGATTTGAGGAACAATGAACTCTTAAACGATAAAATTTACCAAACACCAGATTGACAAAATTATCTGAACAACTTGACAATTTTGTCGTAAAATTAAATTATTATATACAAAATATCGTTTTTTTTTTTTTAAGAGTTTAAGTGAGCAAAGTTTGTTGTCGGAACCCGAGGTCGCCCGAGCCGAACCACAGATCCTAGATAGATGTCAGGTAATATTCGGGTGTATTCGTAATAAACACCGACCGATTCTTCCGCCGATTCCTTTGGACTTTTGATACCCAATGTTAGGAATACTTTTAACATATTCACGTTAATAGTTATCCTAACGTTTTAACGTTTTTTTTTTTCAAACAAAATAAAAAATAAATACAAAAAAGTCATTCCAACTTTGATTACTAGCGTATAAAATAGAGTAGTAGATGCTACGAAATATTAACTATGTATTTCACGACGAAACAATATGTCGAAATCAAAAAAAAAACGCAAAATGACAGATTATATTTTATTCACTTATTCCCGCGGTTTCGAGAAACGGTGACAATATTCAAAATTTAAATTTTGAAATTCTATGAGCAGCGAGGCAGGAATTACAAAAAATGAGTGTGGACATGATATACGGTAAAATATCAAACAAATATTTAATATTATTTATTTATTTATTTAGCTTCACGCCAATATCCCTTACGGGGTAGCCAGAGACGACGGAGCGCTAAACGCTACGGTCCTTGCATACCTCTTTCGCCTCGGCCACAGACATCAACCTCTTCATACATGCCCTCCGGGGGGTCGTCGCGCTTTTTACGTGACCTTCCTCCAGTATCATAGATACTGTGTTTTTGAAGGTCACTCGAGGCCTCCCCTTGTCTCTCTTACCGCTCACTTTTCCTATATAAATCTTTTTTACCATTTAATATTATACATAATATTATACCAAAAATTATCACATGTTAAATATTTATAAAATATTTTACAGCATAAAATAATGTTTAATGACGTAAAGTGAGACGCTTAATTATTTTTGGATCAAACGAGGGTTCCATTATTTTGGCATGTGTGTGTGTGGTGTTTAGAATTTTGTCATTTTACAATGTTCATAATTCACATATTATAATCGACTCGTTAGTTAGTAACTTGCATGTTATATTTTTTTTTGGATTTCACAAACATTTATAAACGTATGCTATTATTTAACTTTAATTATTCTATTTATTCCATAATTTAACAAGATAACTTGAAATATATTTAAGTAGTAAATACTTTACCGAGTTGTTGTCTTGAGGTTTTATAATTTTTTGTAATGATATAACTAATCTTTTTTTTATTTTAGTATTCGAGTTTCATATTACAAATACGTTTTGTTTGGTATCAGTTTGGAAAATATACAAGGAAATTAATTCTGTGAAAAAGCCGTGTAAATTTTCACCACGCGCTGGGGGACCGGACTTGTTAACCGCATTGGGGTGAAAGTTAAAACAAAAAGCATGCTTAAAATGACACTTACTTATACTCTTTGGCTTTTCGATCCAAAGTAAACATCTTTGTTAGTCAAGGTCTTCTAAAACATTTGATGTAACTAGCCACCTCTTACACTTTTCTGGTTATATTTTTTAATCCATTACTTATTTCTTTGTTTAGCTTACCTTTTCTTATAAAGTATTCTTACTTTTTTTATTATTTTAAGCATACGGGACCGAGTCCTCTGAAATAAAAGGATATCCTTTAAATTACAATATGTAATAATCGTACTTGATGTACGTACGAGTTGTATTAAAGAATAAAATAATTATAGAGTACGTACAATATTTATAAAATGAAGGGTCTCCCTGTGTTTCTTACGTCGAGGAGAAATATTATAAATAATTGCTTTATAAAATTTTGTTTTTTTTTTCTTTTTGAACACCACTTTCACAGATCAAATAATGTTACGTAACAATTGTGAGGTTTGTTGATAAGATAATTTTCTTGTTCTTTAATTAGGAAGGTCCTTGTTATTTTTCTTGATTAATGTTTTGTACCACATACTTTTTCGACACACATAAAGCAAGAGTTATAACTAAAACCAACCAATTATTTACTGTAAACAGTATGTGTGTGTGTGTGTGAGTGTGTGTGTGTGTGTGTGTGTATGTATGTGTGTGTGTGTGTGTGTGTGTGTGTGTGTGTTAACGTGTATTACTTACATCTTTTCCGTAACCCTGAGGTTGTCTGAAAGAAATTGCCCTTAGGAGATAAGAGCGTCTTATTTTACTTGGGGGCTGTAAGGGCATATGTAATTTATATTTTTTTTACAAACAAGTACATATATAAAATTTGTAATATCAAATCCTTAGCTTTTAGTTTTTTACACTTTAAAATATCAAAGAAACAAGAAGAAATGTAGATTATTTGTATTTTAATTTTAAAGCACTACTTGATTTAATAATATTTTAATCTTATTTATCTAATCTTCGATAGCGAGAAGAGGTAATAAATTGTTTATTTTATATTTTATGTATTTTATAATACTACCAGTTAGTAAGTAGTTTAATAAAAATAATAACCATCTTTAACACTAAACCTACCAAGTACCCGTTAAATTGACCGTTCTTAAACTTTTATAAAACTTACACATTTTTAAACGTTATAATATCGTTATCAAACTACATGACAATTCTTCGAATATGCATATAATATTTTCTACACTCTTTACTTTTAGTTATTTCCATTATTACCTGCGTTATATAATAAAATAACTTTTAATTACCGGTCAATTTGACGTCGTGCGGTAGGAACGGGTATACAAGAATTGTCGGTAGGTTTAGTGTTAATAACTTTCCATTAAATAACCATACGACGCTATGGTAAATACCAAATAACATGTAATCCACGTCCCCGACGATGACACAAGTACAAGTTGTAATTTTGTCTTCGATTGCCATACTATACCTACCAATGCAGGTGCGAGCGAGTAGGTAGGTATATAGGTAGGTAGGTATGTTTGATGTATTTCCACGGAAACGTAAACGGGAACAGTTTGTGTATGTACACTTTGTCAATTTACATTAGCAATTGAAATATTAACAAGCATCCGAGAGTTGTGTTGTCGGACGAGTTGAATGAATGTATCTAGTAGCCGCTTTGATATCGAATAGAAATATTTTGAACTATACACGGTTTGACTTTAATTATTTTATTAAAGAGTATTTTAGTACGAGTTATATATAACATTGGGTAAAGTGACTTTGGTAATAGAATTCGGAATATTTTTTTACACAACTTTGATATTTCATTGACAAAGCCGGCGAAAGGCAGAAAATTCATTGATAAAGCCGGCGTAAGGCAGAAAAGCGTTTCGTTTGTAAATTTTAACAGAATTTAAAGTTGTAACAATTAATTTCGGAAGAAATTATCTAAAGGGTCGGATTTAAATAAATTCAAGATGGCTGATGATTGATATTATACCTACTACTTAAAACTGGATCGGATTATAGTTTTAGTTGATAGTAATCTACAAATGCAATACCCATTGCATGCATTGGACTGTATTCGTTAAACGAAATGAAACTAGTAACGAAATGTTGTATATGTTGGTATTTCTGAATTGCGCACACACACACACACACACACACACACTGGGAGAAATGCACCCGAACTATCTATCAACTCTCTCGCCGCTAATTGTAAAATAGTTTTAGTTGGTAATTGCAAAAGGTTGACGTCTAACGGTAACGTTTGAACGTGATCGGATAAACAGTTTACAACTCAACTCCACTCCACGTACCCGCAGTACCTACGTATTGTACTAAATTTAATTTGACTGAGACTTTACTATACTGACAAGTTTTATGTCTAATGTTTGTATAAAAAGGTAAAATTAAAGTTAAAATAAAAAAAAAGATTCTTACCCGTGCAAAAAGATTATAATTCTAATAATATTTTATAAGAGGTTTGAAGCACCGAATGGCTTCGATTGCTGCAATGAAAGTTGACTTGTTAACTTGTTGACTTGACTTAAAAAAGGAATATTTTATTAAGTTTACCGCACTGTTATTTACTAAACTGTGGTGATCGCTTTGTTTTACGGAAGTGGTAAATTTGTGAGGACAACTCCACATTTTGCTTACAAATTAATATTTCGGAACAATGTATGTGATTGTGTAATATCAGCTGGTATTTCATGTGTGTTTTCCGTATTCGATATTATTTTATTGTTGAATATTATAAAATACATTTCTATGAAGTTAATATACCTTGTTTTGCCTGTGCAGTACATAATATAATCCAAATAATCATTTAGTTAATGATTTGTTCAAACAGACAAATATAAATGGTATGTGTTTTCATAGTATGAGAATAGGTTCAGTGTGATAATGTTGACCAGTTATTATAATAGAGAGACACAAATTTTATATATATATATATATATATATATATATATATATATATATAAAATTGTGACGTCGGTCTTTCTAGTCGTATCGTATCGCGGTCAACGTAAATTGAATTCCATCCGACCTAGACACGTATAGGTGAGGTGTAATATTAAAAAATACTATCGACGTCGATATATATATATATAATATATAAATCGATATACCTACGTAGGTATATCGATTTATATATTATTAATAAATGTCTTAATGTCGCCACCCTTGACTTTGATGTTAACATTTTTCTAGAGTACCTACTGTGAAATTGCGACAAGTTGCAGTAAACTGTTTCTAGTTTTACAGCTACTTGGAAGCTGAAAAAAGCTTGGAATCTGTTTATTTGCGTTATGGGAGCCGAATTTTTACTTGTTGCGATAAATTAAGATATTAATAATATTAACAGTTATAGAGAACGCGAGGAAATTTATCGAGCTCTTCTAAACTAAACCAAACGAAACCGAAATGTAAAGTAATAATATCCCATTGTTTTGTATAAAAAATATTGTATTTTTAATCTTTTCGACTTGAAAAGAGGGTTTGTTTTGGTGTCTCGCCTTAACACGTGTCCTACTACGTACAGTCGCCCCGAAAAGTCGGGCAGATCGATACTTCTATAGGTAACCTATATAAATAAGCCTTGTATCATGTCGAGTACAAGATTTGAGGAACAATGAACTCTTAAACGATAAAATTTACCAAACACCAGATTGACAAAATTATCTGAACAACTTGACAATTTTGTCGTAAAATTAAATTATTATATACAAAATATCGTTTTTTTTTTTTTAAGAGTTTAAGTGAGCAAAGTTTGTTGTCGGAACCCGAGGTCGCCCGAGCCGAACCACAGATCCTAGATAGATGTCAGGTAATATTCGGGTGTATTCGTAATAAACACCGACCGATTCTTCCGCCGATTCCTTTGGACTTTTGATACCCAATGTTAGGAATACTTTTAACATATTCACGTTAATAGTTATCCTAACGTTTTAACGTTTTTTTTTTTCAAACAAAATAAAAAATAAATACAAAAAAGTCATTCCAACTTTGATTACTAGCGTATAAAATAGAGTAGTAGATGCTACGAAATATTAACTATGTATTTCACGACGAAACAATATGTCGAAATCAAAAAAAAAACGCAAAATGACAGATTATATTTTATTCACTTATTCCCGCGGTTTCGAGAAACGGTGACAATATTCAAAATTTAAATTTTGAAATTCTATGAGCAGCGAGGCAGGAATTACAAAAAATGAGTGTGGACATGATATACGGTAAAATATCAAACAAATATTTAATATTATTTATTTATTTATTTAGCTTCACGCCAATATCCCTTACGGGGTAGCCAGAGACGACGGAGCGCTAAACGCTACGGTCCTTGCATACCTCTTTCGCCTCGGCCACAGACATCAACCTCTTCATACATGCCCTCCGGGGGGTCGTCGCGCTTTTTACGTGACCTTCCTCCAGTATCATAGATACTGTGTTTTTGAAGGTCACTCGAGGCCTCCCCTTGTCTCTCTTACCGCTCACTTTTCCTATATAAATCTTTTTTACCATTTAATATTATACATAATATTATACCAAAAATTATCACATGTTAAATATTTATAAAATATTTTACAGCATAAAATAATGTTTAATGACGTAAAGTGAGACGCTTAATTATTTTTGGATCAAACGAGGGTTCCATTATTTTGGCATGTGTGTGTGTGGTGTTTAGAATTTTGTCATTTTACAATGTTCATAATTCACATATTATAATCGACTCGTTAGTTAGTAACTTGCATGTTATATTTTTTTTTGGATTTCACAAACATTTATAAACGTATGCTATTATTTAACTTTAATTATTCTATTTATTCCATAATTTAACAAGATAACTTGAAATATATTTAAGTAGTAAATACTTTACCGAGTTGTTGTCTTGAGGTTTTATAATTTTTTGTAATGATATAACTAATCTTTTTTTTATTTTAGTATTCGAGTTTCATATTACAAATACGTTTTGTTTGGTATCAGTTTGGAAAATATACAAGGAAATTAATTCTGTGAAAAAGCCGTGTAAATTTTCACCACGCGCTGGGGGACCGGACTTGTTAACCGCATTGGGGTGAAAGTTAAAACAAAAAGCATGCTTAAAATGACACTTACTTATACTCTTTGGCTTTTCGATCCAAAGTAAACATCTTTGTTAGTCAAGGTCTTCTAAAACATTTGATGTAACTAGCCACCTCTTACACTTTTCTGGTTATATTTTTTAATCCATTACTTATTTCTTTGTTTAGCTTACCTTTTCTTATAAAGTATTCTTACTTTTTTTATTATTTTAAGCATACGGGACCGAGTCCTCTGAAATAAAAGGATATCCTTTAAATTACAATATGTAATAATCGTACTTGATGTACGTACGAGTTGTATTAAAGAATAAAATAATTATAGAGTACGTACAATATTTATAAAATGAAGGGTCTCCCTGTGTTTCTTACGTCGAGGAGAAATATTATAAATAATTGCTTTATAAAATTTTGTTTTTTTTTTCTTTTTGAACACCACTTTCACAGATCAAATAATGTTACGTAACAATTGTGAGGTTTGTTGATAAGATAATTTTCTTGTTCTTTAATTAGGAAGGTCCTTGTTATTTTTCTTGATTAATGTTTTGTACCACATACTTTTTCGACACACATAAAGCAAGAGTTATAACTAAAACCAACCAATTATTTACTGTAAACAGTATGTGTGTGTGTGTGTGAGTGTGTGTGTGTGTGTGTGTGTATGTATGTGTGTGTGTGTGTGTGTGTGTGTGTGTGTGTGTGTGTTAACGTGTATTACTTACATCTTTTCCGTAACCCTGAGGTTGTCTGAAAGAAATTGCCCTTAGGAGATAAGAGCGTCTTATTTTACTTGGGGGCTGTAAGGGCATATGTAATTTATATTTTTTTTAAAAACAAGTACATATATAAAATTTGTAATATCAAATCCTTAGCTTTTAGTTTTTTACACTTTAAAATATCAAAGAAACAAGAAGAAATGTAGATTATTTGTATTTTAATTTTAAAGCACTACTTGATTTAATAATATTTTAATCTTATTTATCTAATCTTCGATAGCGAGAAGAGGTAATAAATTGTTTATTTTATATTTTATGTATTTTATAATACTACCAGTTAGTAAGTAGTTTAATAAAAATAATAACCATCTTTAACACTAAACCTACCAAGTACCCGTTAAATTGACCGTTCTTAAACTTTTATAAAACTTACACATTTTTAAACGTTATAATATCGTTATCAAACTACATGACAATTCTTCGAATATGCATATAATATTTTCTACACTCTTTACTTTTAGTTATTTCCATTATTACCTGCGTTATATAATAAAATAACTTTTAATTACCGGTCAATTTGACGTCGTGCGGTAGGAACGGGTATACAAGAATTGTCGGTAGGTTTAGTGTTAATAACTTTCCATTAAATAACCATACGACGCTATGGTAAATACCAAATAACATGTAATCCACGTCCCCGACGATGACACAAGTACAAGTTGTAATTTTGTCTTCGATTGCCATACTATACCTACCAATGCAGGTGCGAGCGAGTAGGTAGGTATATAGGTAGGTAGGTATGTTTGATGTATTTCCACGGAAACGTAAACGGGAACAGTTTGTGTATGTACACTTTGTCAATTTACATTAGCAATTGAAATATTAACAAGCATCCGAGAGTTGTGTTGTCGGACGAGTTGAATGAATGTATCTAGTAGCCGCTTTGATATCGAATAGAAATATTTTGAACTATACACGGTTTGACTTTAATTATTTTATTAAAGAGTATTTTAGTACGAGTTATATATAACATTGGGTAAAGTGACTTTGGTAATAGAATTCGGAATATTTTTTTACACAACTTTGATATTTCATTGACAAAGCCGGCGAAAGGCAGAAAATTCATTGATAAAGCCGGCGTAAGGCAGAAAAGCGTTTCGTTTGTAAATTTTAACAGAATTTAAAGTTGTAACAATTAATTTCGGAAGAAATTATCTAAAGGGTCGGATTTAAATAAATTCAAGATGGCTGATGATTGATATTATACCTACTACTTAAAACTGGATCGGATTATAGTTTTAGTTGATAGTAATCTACAAATGCAATACCCATTGCATGCATTGGACTGTATTCGTTAAACGAAATGAAACTAGTAACGAAATGTTGTATATGTTGGTATTTCTGAATTGCGCACACACACACACACACACACACACACTGGGAGAAATGCACCCGAACTATCTATCAACTCTCTCGCCGCTAATTGTAAAATAGTTTTAGTTGGTAATTGCAAAAGGTTGACGTCTAACGGTAACGTTTGAACGTGATCGGATAAACAGTTTACAACTCAACTCCACTCCACGTACCCGCAGTACCTACGTATTGTACTAAATTTAATTTGACTGAGACTTTACTATACTGACAAGTTTTATGTCTAATGTTTGTATAAAAAGGTAAAATTAAAGTTAAAATAAAAAAAAAGATTCTTACCCGTGCAAAAAGATTATAATTCTAATAATATTTTATAAGAGGTTTGAAGCACCGAATGGCTTCGATTGCTGCAATGAAAGTTGACTTGTTAACTTGTTGACTTGACTTAAAAAAGGAATATTTTATTAAGTTTACCGCACTGTTATTTACTAAACTGTGGTGATCGCTTTGTTTTACGGAAGTGGTAAATTTGTGAGGACAACTCCACATTTTGCTTACAAATTAATATTTCGGAACAATGTATGTGATTGTGTAATATCAGCTGGTATTTCATGTGTGTTTTCCGTATTCGATATTATTTTATTGTTGAATATTATAAAATACATTTCTATGAAGTTAATATACCTTGTTTTGCCTGTGCAGTACATAATATAATCCAAATAATCATTTAGTTAATGATTTGTTCAAACAGACAAATATAAATGGTATGTGTTTTCATAGTATGAGAATAGGTTCAGTGTGATAATGTTGACCAGTTATTATAATAGAGAGACACAAATTTTATATATATATATATATATATATATATATATATATATATATAAAATTGTGACGTCGGTCTTTCTAGTCGTATCGTATCGCGGTCAACGTAAATTGAATTCCATCCGACCTAGACACGTATAGGTGAGGTGTAATATTAAAAAATACTATCGACGTCGATATATATATATATAATATATAAATCGATATACCTACGTAGGTATATCGATTTATATATTATTAATAAATGTCTTAATGTCGCCACCCTTGACTTTGATGTTAACATTTTTCTAGAGTACCTACTGTGAAATTGCGACAAGTTGCAGTAAACTGTTTCTAGTTTTACAGCTACTTGGAAGCTGAAAAAAGCTTGGAATCTGTTTATTTGCGTTATGGGAGCCGAATTTTTACTTGTTGCGATAAATTAAGATATTAATAATATTAACAGTTATAGAGAACGCGAGGAAATTTATCGAGCTCTTCTAAACTAAACCAAACGAAACCGAAATGTAAAGTAATAATATCCCATTGTTTTGTATAAAAAATATTGTATTTTTAATCTTTTCGACTTGAAAAGAGGGTTTGTTTTGGTGTCTCGCCTTAACACGTGTCCTACTACGTACAGTCGCCCCGAAAAGTCGGGCAGATCGATACTTCTATAGGTAACCTATATAAATAAGCCTTGTATCATGTCGAGTACAAGATTTGAGGAACAATGAACTCTTAAACGATAAAATTTACCAAACACCAGATTGACAAAATTATCTGAACAACTTGACAATTTTGTCGTAAAATTAAATTATTATATACAAAATATCGTTTTTTTTTTTTTAAGAGTTTAAGTGAGCAAAGTTTGTTGTCGGAACCCGAGGTCGCCCGAGCCGAACCACAGATCCTAGATAGATGTCAGGTAATATTCGGGTGTATTCGTAATAAACACCGACCGATTCTTCCGCCGATTCCTTTGGACTTTTGATACCCAATGTTAGGAATACTTTTAACATATTCACGTTAATAGTTATCCTAACGTTTTAACGTTTTTTTTTTTCAAACAAAATAAAAAATAAATACAAAAAAGTCATTCCAACTTTGATTACTAGCGTATAAAATAGAGTAGTAGATGCTACGAAATATTAACTATGTATTTCACGACGAAACAATATGTCGAAATCAAAAAAAAAACGCAAAATGACAGATTATATTTTATTCACTTATTCCCGCGGTTTCGAGAAACGGTGACAATATTCAAAATTTAAATTTTGAAATTCTATGAGCAGCGAGGCAGGAATTACAAAAAATGAGTGTGGACATGATATACGGTAAAATATCAAACAAATATTTAATATTATTTATTTATTTATTTAGCTTCACGCCAATATCCCTTACGGGGTAGCCAGAGACGACGGAGCGCTAAACGCTACGGTCCTTGCATACCTCTTTCGCCTCGGCCACAGACATCAACCTCTTCATACATGCCCTCCGGGGGGTCGTCGCGCTTTTTACGTGACCTTCCTCCAGTATCATAGATACTGTGTTTTTGAAGGTCACTCGAGGCCTCCCCTTGTCTCTCTTACCGCTCACTTTTCCTATATAAATCTTTTTTACCATTTAATATTATACATAATATTATACCAAAAATTATCACATGTTAAATATTTATAAAATATTTTACAGCATAAAATAATGTTTAATGACGTAAAGTGAGACGCTTAATTATTTTTGGATCAAACGAGGGTTCCATTATTTTGGCATGTGTGTGTGTGGTGTTTAGAATTTTGTCATTTTACAATGTTCATAATTCACATATTATAATCGACTCGTTAGTTAGTAACTTGCATGTTATATTTTTTTTTGGATTTCACAAACATTTATAAACGTATGCTATTATTTAACTTTAATTATTCTATTTATTCCATAATTTAACAAGATAACTTGAAATATATTTAAGTAGTAAATACTTTACCGAGTTGTTGTCTTGAGGTTTTATAATTTTTTGTAATGATATAACTAATCTTTTTTTTATTTTAGTATTCGAGTTTCATATTACAAATACGTTTTGTTTGGTATCAGTTTGGAAAATATACAAGGAAATTAATTCTGTGAAAAAGCCGTGTAAATTTTCACCACGCGCTGGGGGACCGGACTTGTTAACCGCATTGGGGTGAAAGTTAAAACAAAAAGCATGCTTAAAATGACACTTACTTATACTCTTTGGCTTTTCGATCCAAAGTAAACATCTTTGTTAGTCAAGGTCTTCTAAAACATTTGATGTAACTAGCCACCTCTTACACTTTTCTGGTTATATTTTTTAATCCATTACTTATTTCTTTGTTTAGCTTACCTTTTCTTATAAAGTATTCTTACTTTTTTTATTATTTTAAGCATACGGGACCGAGTCCTCTGAAATAAAAGGATATCCTTTAAATTACAATATGTAATAATCGTACTTGATGTACGTACGAGTTGTATTAAAGAATAAAATAATTATAGAGTACGTACAATATTTATAAAATGAAGGGTCTCCCTGTGTTTCTTACGTCGAGGAGAAATATTATAAATAATTGCTTTATAAAATTTTGTTTTTTTTTTCTTTTTGAACACCACTTTCACAGATCAAATAATGTTACGTAACAATTGTGAGGTTTGTTGATAAGATAATTTTCTTGTTCTTTAATTAGGAAGGTCCTTGTTATTTTTCTTGATTAATGTTTTGTACCACATACTTTTTCGACACACATAAAGCAAGAGTTATAACTAAAACCAACCAATTATTTACTGTAAACAGTATGTGTGTGTGTGTGTGAGTGTGTGTGTGTGTGTGTGTGTATGTATGTGTGTGTGTGTGTGTGTGTGTGTGTGTGTGTTAACGTGTATTACTTACATCTTTTCCGTAACCCTGAGGTTGTCTGAAAGAAATTGCCCTTAGGAGATAAGAGCGTCTTATTTTACTTGGGGGCTGTAAGGGCATATGTAATTTATATTTTTTTTACAAACAAGTACATATATAAAATTTGTAATATCAAATCCTTAGCTTTTAGTTTTTTACACTTTAAAATATCAAAGAAACAAGAAGAAATGTAGATTATTTGTATTTTAATTTTAAAGCACTACTTGATTTAATAATATTTTAATCTTATTTATCTAATCTTCGATAGCGAGAAGAGGTAATAAATTGTTTATTTTATATTTTATGTATTTTATAATACTACCAGTTAGTAAGTAGTTTAATAAAAATAATAACCATCTTTAACACTAAACCTACCAAGTACCCGTTAAATTGACCGTTCTTAAACTTTTATAAAACTTACACATTTTTAAACGTTATAATATCGTTATCAAACTACATGACAATTCTTCGAATATGCATATAATATTTTCTACACTCTTTACTTTTAGTTATTTCCATTATTACCTGCGTTATATAATAAAATAACTTTTAATTACCGGTCAATTTGACGTCGTGCGGTAGGAACGGGTATACAAGAATTGTCGGTAGGTTTAGTGTTAATAACTTTCCATTAAATAACCATACGACGCTATGGTAAATACCAAATAACATGTAATCCACGTCCCCGACGATGACACAAGTACAAGTTGTAATTTTGTCTTCGATTGCCATACTATACCTACCAATGCAGGTGCGAGCGAGTAGGTAGGTATATAGGTAGGTAGGTATGTTTGATGTATTTCCACGGAAACGTAAACGGGAACAGTTTGTGTATGTACACTTTGTCAATTTACATTAGCAATTGAAATATTAACAAGCATCCGAGAGTTGTGTTGTCGGACGAGTTGAATGAATGTATCTAGTAGCCGCTTTGATATCGAATAGAAATATTTTGAACTATACACGGTTTGACTTTAATTATTTTATTAAAGAGTATTTTAGTACGAGTTATATATAACATTGGGTAAAGTGACTTTGGTAATAGAATTCGGAATATTTTTTTACACAACTTTGATATTTCATTGACAAAGCCGGCGAAAGGCAGAAAATTCATTGATAAAGCCGGCGTAAGGCAGAAAAGCGTTTCGTTTGTAAATTTTAACAGAATTTAAAGTTGTAACAATTAATTTCGGAAGAAATTATCTAAAGGGTCGGATTTAAATAAATTCAAGATGGCTGATGATTGATATTATACCTACTACTTAAAACTGGATCGGATTATAGTTTTAGTTGATAGTAATCTACAAATGCAATACCCATTGCATGCATTGGACTGTATTCGTTAAACGAAATGAAACTAGTAACGAAATGTTGTATATGTTGGTATTTCTGAATTGCGCACACACACACACACACACACACACACTGGGAGAAATGCACCCGAACTATCTATCAACTCTCTCGCCGCTAATTGTAAAATAGTTTTAGTTGGTAATTGCAAAAGGTTGACGTCTAACGGTAACGTTTGAACGTGATCGGATAAACAGTTTACAACTCAACTCCACTCCACGTACCCGCAGTACCTACGTATTGTACTAAATTTAATTTGACTGAGACTTTACTATACTGACAAGTTTTATGTCTAATGTTTGTATAAAAAGGTAAAATTAAAGTTAAAATAAAAAAAAAGATTCTTACCCGTGCAAAAAGATTATAATTCTAATAATATTTTATAAGAGGTTTGAAGCACCGAATGGCTTCGATTGCTGCAATGAAAGTTGACTTGTTAACTTGTTGACTTGACTTAAAAAAGGAATATTTTATTAAGTTTACCGCACTGTTATTTACTAAACTGTGGTGATCGCTTTGTTTTACGGAAGTGGTAAATTTGTGAGGACAACTCCACATTTTGCTTACAAATTAATATTTCGGAACAATGTATGTGATTGTGTAATATCAGCTGGTATTTCATGTGTGTTTTCCGTATTCGATATTATTTTATTGTTGAATATTATAAAATACATTTCTATGAAGTTAATATACCTTGTTTTGCCTGTGCAGTACATAATATAATCCAAATAATCATTTAGTTAATGATTTGTTCAAACAGACAAATATAAATGGTATGTGTTTTCATAGTATGAGAATAGGTTCAGTGTGATAATGTTGACCAGTTATTATAATAGAGAGACACAAATTTTATATATATATATATATATATATATATATATATATATATATAAAATTGTGACGTCGGTCTTTCTAGTCGTATCGTATCGCGGTCAACGTAAATTGAATTCCATCCGACCTAGACACGTATAGGTGAGGTGTAATATTAAAAAATACTATCGACGTCGATATATATATATATAATATATAAATCGATATACCTACGTAGGTATATCGATTTATATATTATTAATAAATGTCTTAATGTCGCCACCCTTGACTTTGATGTTAACATTTTTCTAGAGTACCTACTGTGAAATTGCGACAAGTTGCAGTAAACTGTTTCTAGTTTTACAGCTACTTGGAAGCTGAAAAAAGCTTGGAATCTGTTTATTTGCGTTATGGGAGCCGAATTTTTACTTGTTGCGATAAATTAAGATATTAATAATATTAACAGTTATAGAGAACGCGAGGAAATTTATCGAGCTCTTCTAAACTAAACCAAACGAAACCGAAATGTAAAGTAATAATATCCCATTGTTTTGTATAAAAAATATTGTATTTTTAATCTTTTCGACTTGAAAAGAGGGTTTGTTTTGGTGTCTCGCCTTAACACGTGTCCTACTACGTACAGTCGCCCCGAAAAGTCGGGCAGATCGATACTTCTATAGGTAACCTATATAAATAAGCCTTGTATCATGTCGAGTACAAGATTTGAGGAACAATGAACTCTTAAACGATAAAATTTACCAAACACCAGATTGACAAAATTATCTGAACAACTTGACAATTTTGTCGTAAAATTAAATTATTATATACAAAATATCGTTTTTTTTTTTTTAAGAGTTTAAGTGAGCAAAGTTTGTTGTCGGAACCCGAGGTCGCCCGAGCCGAACCACAGATCCTAGATAGATGTCAGGTAATATTCGGGTGTATTCGTAATAAACACCGACCGATTCTTCCGCCGATTCCTTTGGACTTTTGATACCCAATGTTAGGAATACTTTTAACATATTCACGTTAATAGTTATCCTAACGTTTTAACGTTTTTTTTTTTCAAACAAAATAAAAAATAAATACAAAAAAGTCATTCCAACTTTGATTACTAGCGTATAAAATAGAGTAGTAGATGCTACGAAATATTAACTATGTATTTCACGACGAAACAATATGTCGAAATCAAAAAAAAAACGCAAAATGACAGATTATATTTTATTCACTTATTCCCGCGGTTTCGAGAAACGGTGACAATATTCAAAATTTAAATTTTGAAATTCTATGAGCAGCGAGGCAGGAATTACAAAAAATGAGTGTGGACATGATATACGGTAAAATATCAAACAAATATTTAATATTATTTATTTATTTATTTAGCTTCACGCCAATATCCCTTACGGGGTAGCCAGAGACGACGGAGCGCTAAACGCTACGGTCCTTGCATACCTCTTTCGCCTCGGCCACAGACATCAACCTCTTCATACATGCCCTCCGGGGGGTCGTCGCGCTTTTTACGTGACCTTCCTCCAGTATCATAGATACTGTGTTTTTGAAGGTCACTCGAGGCCTCCCCTTGTCTCTCTTACCGCTCACTTTTCCTATATAAATCTTTTTTACCATTTAATATTATACATAATATTATACCAAAAATTATCACATGTTAAATATTTATAAAATATTTTACAGCATAAAATAATGTTTAATGACGTAAAGTGAGACGCTTAATTATTTTTGGATCAAACGAGGGTTCCATTATTTTGGCATGTGTGTGTGTGGTGTTTAGAATTTTGTCATTTTACAATGTTCATAATTCACATATTATAATCGACTCGTTAGTTAGTAACTTGCATGTTATATTTTTTTTTGGATTTCACAAACATTTATAAACGTATGCTATTATTTAACTTTAATTATTCTATTTATTCCATAATTTAACAAGATAACTTGAAATATATTTAAGTAGTAAATACTTTACCGAGTTGTTGTCTTGAGGTTTTATAATTTTTTGTAATGATATAACTAATCTTTTTTTTATTTTAGTATTCGAGTTTCATATTACAAATACGTTTTGTTTGGTATCAGTTTGGAAAATATACAAGGAAATTAATTCTGTGAAAAAGCCGTGTAAATTTTCACCACGCGCTGGGGGACCGGACTTGTTAACCGCATTGGGGTGAAAGTTAAAACAAAAAGCATGCTTAAAATGACACTTACTTATACTCTTTGGCTTTTCGATCCAAAGTAAACATCTTTGTTAGTCAAGGTCTTCTAAAACATTTGATGTAACTAGCCACCTCTTACACTTTTCTGGTTATATTTTTTAATCCATTACTTATTTCTTTGTTTAGCTTACCTTTTCTTATAAAGTATTCTTACTTTTTTTATTATTTTAAGCATACGGGACCGAGTCCTCTGAAATAAAAGGATATCCTTTAAATTACAATATGTAATAATCGTACTTGATGTACGTACGAGTTGTATTAAAGAATAAAATAATTATAGAGTACGTACAATATTTATAAAATGAAGGGTCTCCCTGTGTTTCTTACGTCGAGGAGAAATATTATAAATAATTGCTTTATAAAATTTTGTTTTTTTTTTCTTTTTGAACACCACTTTCACAGATCAAATAATGTTACGTAACAATTGTGAGGTTTGTTGATAAGATAATTTTCTTGTTCTTTAATTAGGAAGGTCCTTGTTATTTTTCTTGATTAATGTTTTGTACCACATACTTTTTCGACACACATAAAGCAAGAGTTATAACTAAAACCAACCAATTATTTACTGTAAACAGTATGTGTGTGTGTGTGTGAGTGTGTGTGTGTGTGTGTGTGTATGTATGTGTGTGTGTGTGTGTGTGTGTGTGTGTGTGTTAACGTGTATTACTTACATCTTTTCCGTAACCCTGAGGTTGTCTGAAAGAAATTGCCCTTAGGAGATAAGAGCGTCTTATTTTACTTGGGGGCTGTAAGGGCATATGTAATTTATATTTTTTTTACAAACAAGTACATATATAAAATTTGTAATATCAAATCCTTAGCTTTTAGTTTTTTACACTTTAAAATATCAAAGAAACAAGAAGAAATGTAGATTATTTGTATTTTAATTTTAAAGCACTACTTGATTTAATAATATTTTAATCTTATTTATCTAATCTTCGATAGCGAGAAGAGGTAATAAATTGTTTATTTTATATTTTATGTATTTTATAATACTACCAGTTAGTAAGTAGTTTAATAAAAATAATAACCATCTTTAACACTAAACCTACCAAGTACCCGTTAAATTGACCGTTCTTAAACTTTTATAAAACTTACACATTTTTAAACGTTATAATATCGTTATCAAACTACATGACAATTCTTCGAATATGCATATAATATTTTCTACACTCTTTACTTTTAGTTATTTCCATTATTACCTGCGTTATATAATAAAATAACTTTTAATTACCGGTCAATTTGACGTCGTGCGGTAGGAACGGGTATACAAGAATTGTCGGTAGGTTTAGTGTTAATAACTTTCCATTAAATAACCATACGACGCTATGGTAAATACCAAATAACATGTAATCCACGTCCCCGACGATGACACAAGTACAAGTTGTAATTTTGTCTTCGATTGCCATACTATACCTACCAATGCAGGTGCGAGCGAGTAGGTAGGTATATAGGTAGGTAGGTATGTTTGATGTATTTCCACGGAAACGTAAACGGGAACAGTTTGTGTATGTACACTTTGTCAATTTACATTAGCAATTGAAATATTAACAAGCATCCGAGAGTTGTGTTGTCGGACGAGTTGAATGAATGTATCTAGTAGCCGCTTTGATATCGAATAGAAATATTTTGAACTATACACGGTTTGACTTTAATTATTTTATTAAAGAGTATTTTAGTACGAGTTATATATAACATTGGGTAAAGTGACTTTGGTAATAGAATTCGGAATATTTTTTTACACAACTTTGATATTTCATTGACAAAGCCGGCGAAAGGCAGAAAATTCATTGATAAAGCCGGCGTAAGGCAGAAAAGCGTTTCGTTTGTAAATTTTAACAGAATTTAAAGTTGTAACAATTAATTTCGGAAGAAATTATCTAAAGGGTCGGATTTAAATAAATTCAAGATGGCTGATGATTGATATTATACCTACTACTTAAAACTGGATCGGATTATAGTTTTAGTTGATAGTAATCTACAAATGCAATACCCATTGCATGCATTGGACTGTATTCGTTAAACGAAATGAAACTAGTAACGAAATGTTGTATATGTTGGTATTTCTGAATTGCGCACACACACACACACACACACACACACTGGGAGAAATGCACCCGAACTATCTATCAACTCTCTCGCCGCTAATTGTAAAATAGTTTTAGTTGGTAATTGCAAAAGGTTGACGTCTAACGGTAACGTTTGAACGTGATCGGATAAACAGTTTACAACTCAACTCCACTCCACGTACCCGCAGTACCTACGTATTGTACTAAATTTAATTTGACTGAGACTTTACTATACTGACAAGTTTTATGTCTAATGTTTGTATAAAAAGGTAAAATTAAAGTTAAAATAAAAAAAAAGATTCTTACCCGTGCAAAAAGATTATAATTCTAATAATATTTTATAAGAGGTTTGAAGCACCGAATGGCTTCGATTGCTGCAATGAAAGTTGACTTGTTAACTTGTTGACTTGACTTAAAAAAGGAATATTTTATTAAGTTTACCGCACTGTTATTTACTAAACTGTGGTGATCGCTTTGTTTTACGGAAGTGGTAAATTTGTGAGGACAACTCCACATTTTGCTTACAAATTAATATTTCGGAACAATGTATGTGATTGTGTAATATCAGCTGGTATTTCATGTGTGTTTTCCGTATTCGATATTATTTTATTGTTGAATATTATAAAATACATTTCTATGAAGTTAATATACCTTGTTTTGCCTGTGCAGTACATAATATAATCCAAATAATCATTTAGTTAATGATTTGTTCAAACAGACAAATATAAATGGTATGTGTTTTCATAGTATGAGAATAGGTTCAGTGTGATAATGTTGACCAGTTATTATAATAGAGAGACACAAATTTTATATATATATATATATATATATATATATATATATATAAAATTGTGACGTCGGTCTTTCTAGTCGTATCGTATCGCGGTCAACGTAAATTGAATTCCATCCGACCTAGACACGTATAGGTGAGGTGTAATATTAAAAAATACTATCGACGTCGATATATATATATATAATATATAAATCGATATACCTACGTAGGTATATCGATTTATATATTATTAATAAATGTCTTAATGTCGCCACCCTTGACTTTGATGTTAACATTTTTCTAGAGTACCTACTGTGAAATTGCGACAAGTTGCAGTAAACTGTTTCTAGTTTTACAGCTACTTGGAAGCTGAAAAAAGCTTGGAATCTGTTTATTTGCGTTATGGGAGCCGAATTTTTACTTGTTGCGATAAATTAAGATATTAATAATATTAACAGTTATAGAGAACGCGAGGAAATTTATCGAGCTCTTCTAAACTAAACCAAACGAAACCGAAATGTAAAGTAATAATATCCCATTGTTTTGTATAAAAAATATTGTATTTTTAATCTTTTCGACTTGAAAAGAGGGTTTGTTTTGGTGTCTCGCCTTAACACGTGTCCTACTACGTACAGTCGCCCCGAAAAGTCGGGCAGATCGATACTTCTATAGGTAACCTATATAAATAAGCCTTGTATCATGTCGAGTACAAGATTTGAGGAACAATGAACTCTTAAACGATAAAATTTACCAAACACCAGATTGACAAAATTATCTGAACAACTTGACAATTTTGTCGTAAAATTAAATTATTATATACAAAATATCGTTTTTTTTTTTTTAAGAGTTTAAGTGAGCAAAGTTTGTTGTCGGAACCCGAGGTCGCCCGAGCCGAACCACAGATCCTAGATAGATGTCAGGTAATATTCGGGTGTATTCGTAATAAACACCGACCGATTCTTCCGCCGATTCCTTTGGACTTTTGATACCCAATGTTAGGAATACTTTTAACATATTCACGTTAATAGTTATCCTAACGTTTTAACGTTTTTTTTTTTCAAACAAAATAAAAAATAAATACAAAAAAGTCATTCCAACTTTGATTACTAGCGTATAAAATAGAGTAGTAGATGCTACGAAATATTAACTATGTATTTCACGACGAAACAATATGTCGAAATCAAAAAAAAAACGCAAAATGACAGATTATATTTTATTCACTTATTCCCGCGGTTTCGAGAAACGGTGACAATATTCAAAATTTAAATTTTGAAATTCTATGAGCAGCGAGGCAGGAATTACAAAAAATGAGTGTGGACATGATATACGGTAAAATATCAAACAAATATTTAATATTATTTATTTATTTATTTAGCTTCACGCCAATATCCCTTACGGGGTAGCCAGAGACGACGGAGCGCTAAACGCTACGGTCCTTGCATACCTCTTTCGCCTCGGCCACAGACATCAACCTCTTCATACATGCCCTCCGGGGGGTCGTCGCGCTTTTTACGTGACCTTCCTCCAGTATCATAGATACTGTGTTTTTGAAGGTCACTCGAGGCCTCCCCTTGTCTCTCTTACCGCTCACTTTTCCTATATAAATCTTTTTTACCATTTAATATTATACATAATATTATACCAAAAATTATCACATGTTAAATATTTATAAAATATTTTACAGCATAAAATAATGTTTAATGACGTAAAGTGAGACGCTTAATTATTTTTGGATCAAACGAGGGTTCCATTATTTTGGCATGTGTGTGTGTGGTGTTTAGAATTTTGTCATTTTACAATGTTCATAATTCACATATTATAATCGACTCGTTAGTTAGTAACTTGCATGTTATATTTTTTTTTGGATTTCACAAACATTTATAAACGTATGCTATTATTTAACTTTAATTATTCTATTTATTCCATAATTTAACAAGATAACTTGAAATATATTTAAGTAGTAAATACTTTACCGAGTTGTTGTCTTGAGGTTTTATAATTTTTTGTAATGATATAACTAATCTTTTTTTTATTTTAGTATTCGAGTTTCATATTACAAATACGTTTTGTTTGGTATCAGTTTGGAAAATATACAAGGAAATTAATTCTGTGAAAAAGCCGTGTAAATTTTCACCACGCGCTGGGGGACCGGACTTGTTAACCGCATTGGGGTGAAAGTTAAAACAAAAAGCATGCTTAAAATGACACTTACTTATACTCTTTGGCTTTTCGATCCAAAGTAAACATCTTTGTTAGTCAAGGTCTTCTAAAACATTTGATGTAACTAGCCACCTCTTACACTTTTCTGGTTATATTTTTTAATCCATTACTTATTTCTTTGTTTAGCTTACCTTTTCTTATAAAGTATTCTTACTTTTTTTATTATTTTTTTGTTTTTCTAAAAAAAATTATAATAATGTAAAATTTCGTCGAATATACTACCAAGTTTAATGTGCAACATGCAATTACCAACAAAAGGCACTACAATAAGTTTTCATTGTAATCTGGTTTCAATAATAAAGCAAAGACAGGGGCATCGTATATAGATAATTTATTTAGCAAAAGTTTTTGGTGAAGATTAAATAAAAATGAATAGATTAGGGTAACCATTTGTTTGAAATCAACTGTGTCTTCAGACAGGGAAGGCAATTGTAACCATTTCCTCTCGTTATCCGCGCGTCTGAAATGAGGTTTATTTTGAGCGTCCTCACAAACATCGTAACACGATAACACCACGATTAACAGACGATACCGTGTACGTAATCTTCTAAGGGTGTTCAAGTTTAAATATCGTTTTATTATCAATCGTCAGTAGTAGGTATAGCTTACTATTGATGAATAATTGTTAAATTATTCAAGAAGAACGTAAGCTGCAACTATAATAGTGCCTATTATACAAAGTAGACTCTGCTGAAAATAGCGAGTTAAGCAAATTATAAAAATATATAATAGAATAGAAAAATATTTTCTATATTAAGACCGTAAGCAGATTAATATTTTCTAGATGTAGATTATTTGTTATCGCATTATCGTTTAGCTCCGTCCAGGATTGAGCAATACTCAGTATCTTTCAGATTCTACAAGACGTAAACAACACGAGCGTATCGAACCTTGAGGGATTAAATTATTAAATCATTAAGCTTATTTTCTCTTCGCTGCGCAGGGCCGGATTTAGGGGGAGACAGGTGGGGCTACTGCCCTGGGTCCTCACAGGAGAAGGGCCGTCACAATAAAAGTGCATTTTTACTAGGAATACTTACACAAAAATAATAATATTTATCGGAAAGCCCTGATTATAAGTTTATATTTACTATAAAAAAAAATGTTTATTTTATTTAAAAAATAATTAATAGTTCCTTCCGCCGCCTTCGTTGCCCCAGGGCCTCCAGACTCCCAAATCCGGCCCTGCCTATCTGACTGTACCATCAGAAAAGTACAAAACCGAGGGCGGCAGTGATCTATTACAACCCACGATCTATTACCTTACTATCATTTTACCTCATTTTAGAATAGTGAAAGAATACAATATTACAAAGCGATGGTTTGATAGCGGGCGAACAAACTGTTTGGAAATTTTTTATTCCTTTTTCGATATATAATTTTTTTGCGTAATTTGTTTTGATTAGATAACCCAGTTATAACTATGAAAAGACTTACAAAATAAAAAATATATACAATTTTGTCTTGGATAACTATTTTTAGGATACTTGACTATTTAAACGTTTATTTTTATATTTATGCCCAATAGTAAAATTAGTAAAATTAGAAAGAAAATCGATAATTGCTCTTTAATTTAATTTAAGTTTCAATAAACGAATAGATTTTTTTTTATCACGAAAGATGTCCACTAGCTTCAATACTACGTTTTGATTTAGCGACTTGTAAACGTCCTTACATACGTTTATAATATGGCCTAGTTAATATAGTCCTCTAGGATCTTGATCACATTTCGGAATTTCAGCCACATGTCGGAACTCATCCTTTGCAACCATTTACAGAAGATTCTTTACGTTGTCACAATTGCAATGTAACAATAGGTTATACTACATAAAATTTGTTTTTATTCATTTAAAATTTTGTATTTAATTAGATTATATTCTTGGGGGGATAATTCTAAAATGCCCCCCCCCCCCCACTAATGTGGACAAATCTCCGCGCGACTTTAATTGTTTGCCTCCAGGCTTGCGCTTTATTTATAAATTTTTAATCCGGCTTTATTTTTAATCAATTATTTATTTAATCAATTTGCTTTATTGTTTGTTTGTGCAATTTTATAATTATCTGACAACTTGTTCGAAATGATTTTAAAGTTTTAAATTGATATTTTTTAATTTATAAAATAATAAATCGTATACTGTTTGTACTGAACTACTTTTTCCTGTTTTTCATTTTACATTATTGATAATGGGTATGCCAGTGAAAGTAACTTTCACTTTATGACAGTACCTACTGCTGCATGGAACAAATATTTAAAACTAACGAAATCTTTACCTACACCTCTATACAATAAATTCATAATTGAAGTTGTTTTTATAACTTCGCCACTCATGACAAGTTGCAACATGAGCGATAGGAAAAACGTGCCGACTTACTTAGTAGCTTTTTTGTAGCTACTTGTAGCTTTTCGCTTTTAGATATGCAGGTATATCTATAATGCATGCTTATTAATACAATCTTGTTCCATTTATTATAAGAATAATTTATGGGCTTACAATGTAAGCATTGCAATTAAATTTTTTGGAAAGGTCTTGAT
The DNA here is from genome assembly GCA_918358695.1 of Melinaea menophilus ssp. n. AW-2005. Lineage (NCBI taxonomy): Eukaryota > Metazoa > Arthropoda > Insecta > Lepidoptera > Nymphalidae > Melinaea > Melinaea menophilus. The sequence continues at coordinate 8,654,805 of OU911050.1, read as the reverse complement.
ATCATAGACTCAAATCCACCAGCACGTAACCTTACAGACGGGCATACGTACGAACACAGCCACTAAAATATGACTTTATATTTTATACTTAGGTATATCGATATCACCGTCACTAATCGTCACCGAAGGGACATTCTTGATAACATTTACTCTGTGCTGCTGGTGCGTAGTAAAATTTACGTGACACGAATTGGAACTAACGCATTTATCCCATAAAAAGTTTCTTTTTACATCGTCTGATTGGATTTTTTTTTTATAATTGGCTTTAAATTAATACAAATTGTATGCCAACTCTTAGAACTCGCAAAATTGCGCTGCAAACAGACGTAAAAGATTAAATAGTTCATCAGTTTTCATTTCTAGATTCAGTGAGCGCGTAGGCTTGGTAAGTTACGTTTCATCCTCCTTACACTTGACAAAATTCATCCCGCTTAAGATTAATATGTATATATTTCTTTCGTTAAATTTTATACAACTGGAAAATAATAGAATGGTATTGCGAAAAGTATTTTCTACACGTTAGTTTTTTCCTCGAATTCTAAACAAAACATTTCACAATTTTAAATAAAATTATAAAGATCAGATAGATGCAATGTACCTACTATTTTATTTTTATACTAAAATCATCAATGCATTTTAATTCAAATAATTTGACGCACCTCCCTCTATTATAATGTTTTGTAGACGTGAAGCCTCTACGCCATATTATTTGATATGTTTTCTGCTCGCATACCTATAGCAGACGTTGCCACCGGTGACTTAATTTGTGTAAGTACACTCCCGTAGGTGTAGTTTTTTTGTTTGATTTTGGTTTGTGATGTGCAATAGTAAAATAGATTATACTTTTTTAAGAGTACTATGTAACTAGATTCTCGTCTCGACGATTAAGAGATGTCATTGGAGCTCTTCTTGGTGCAGTTGAGGTAATGTAAGTTTAGATTGAAGTAAGATTTGCTTTTAAAAACTTTAATGTCCTTACTTATTACTTTATTATAGACTTTAATTTCTTTAGATTTTAAATATTATGAATCGCATTGACTAAAACAATAATTGTAATCACTATAATATCTAAATATATATTATATGTCTTTTTTTAGGTCCGTATTTTTTCGTGTTTGACATTAACTCTTACGGTGATGAAGCACTCACTGAATTTTTTTTATCTAAATAAAACTGATTTCACTTTGTGATGTCTTTTATCAGTCAAGTTTCATTTATCTTAGTCTTTATTTATATATTTTAACTTTTATATATTTGTACTTTATGCTACGTTTCCAAATTTCATAAGTTTGTTAACGTGAAATTGATTGTATATATATTATATATTACACACAGTAGCAACCAAGCAGACACGGACATTTCCAAATACAGCCGACCTTCCGTAAGAGGTGGTACTGTTCACTGATAGGAACACGGTCGAGCCAGACGTGAGCTATGTCTAGTTATCTTTTTGAGAAAGGAGCAAAATGCCTAAATTGATTAAATTGTCAATTTCCTTTGAGGTGGGTGTGTGGGGCGGGGGGAAATTTTGCATGAATAATGAGTAAAATAAATATATAAATCAAAATGTTTGGTTAGGTTGGTTCAGTAGCAGTTGAGTACATGAGTATTTCAAGGGTTCTTTCATTGCCGGTGTGTACTCGAAGTACATTTTAATGAATTGACTAATGGACCTAGTGGATAAAAAAGTTCATGTAAGCAGTAAAATACAGCACAACTCTATGTATAGCATGTCGCTATCCTTATCTACCCGCTACATGAAAAGTCCCAATAACGTGCTATTATCGAGGTTTTATTGCGATTTTAAATACCATACAATATATACTATATATATACCGTAATACCCCACTTTACGCGACCCCGTTATACGCGGTTTCACTATAACGCTGATGCAAATTTCGCGCTCAAATGCCTCGAATTACGCGAAAGAGTGTGTATAAATATAATGTAGTCATCAACAATAGATGTATTTTTCCGTAAAAAATAAGAGTGTGTATTGCATAAAGTGTTCCTAGAATTAAAGTGATTGATTAAAATGATTTGTATTTTTTTGTAATAATTTTTGACTATGTTTAATCATAAACCTCGTTTTTTTTGTCGATTTTTTTTGGAACGTATCCCTCGCGTAAATATATATATATACGTATATATGTCTTGTCATTCTGCCTTGTTACATAGTATTGTCGTGGTATGTAATAGGTTTGTAAATTGGAATGTGTCAAATTATTTGTGTCGCTACGCGGTGTCTCTTTGTGGTTTAATGTAACCAATGTGTTATAATTATTTAGTACATTTTACATGACACGTCAACATACAAACGGACAGTCAGTCGGACGAGATTTCTACTTACGTTATATATGTTTTTATGACAGCTTATCATTTATTAAAATGTAGTGCATCTTCTTGTTAAGTTAATTGGTGTTTTTCTTTTTGTTTTTTAGTAGTTTTATACGTGCGGACTGTGTATATTTTGATTGTATAATATTTCTGTCGGACAATGATTGTACCTACAATTACACGTTTAGGTAGATACCCCCGGAGCTTTTTGTGTTTAACCACTGAAACGCTGTCTTTACTTTGGTATGTACCAGTTTGGATATTTGTGGGGTCTGTTTGAAACTAAACCCCTCCGAGTTGAATTATGTGACATATTATGCTAATATCCTCATCGTTTTTAAATGTAAACATTTTTAAGGGTCTCTTTGTTCTGTAATATCTAGCTCTATATACATATACCGCGTCTTAATATGATGATGATGAATGTTAATCTCGCATTTATCTATTTGGTCAATACTATGATATCTATATCTGAGCCCTCTAATTAACACTAAACCTACCAAGTACCGGTCAAATTGACCGTTCTTAAACTTTTGTAAAACTTGCACATTTTTAAACGTTTTCTTAGAATATGCATATAATATTTTCTTCACTGTTTACTTTATATCAACCACTGGTGGTCAGTCGTCTCGCTCTGGAACGTTAATAATTTATAAATAAACTATCATTTCCTTAAAATAATTATAACCATATTTGCTTTACGCACTTTTAGCTACGTGATAATACTTATAACAGCGTTATTAACACTAAACCTACCAAGTACCGGTCAAATTGACCGTTCTTAAACTTTTGTAAAACTTACACATTTTTAAACGTCATAATATCGTTATCAAACTACATGACAATTCTTAGAATATGCATATAATATTGTCTTCACTCTTTACTTTTAGTTATTTCCATTATTACCTGCGGCATATAATAAAATAACTTTTAATTACCGGTCAATTTGACTGCGTGCGGTAGGAACAGGTATACAAGAATTGTCGGTGGGTTTAGTGTTAATAATCTATTCGTATAAATAAAATTGAAATTCTCTTTCTAATGTCGAATTCACTGCTTATCATTAAATGCATATAAAATTGAATACGGTACTTGATAAGATATATATATATATATATTTCTGTTTGTCTATCTGTCTGTTTGTACTGGCTAATCTCTAAAAAGACTGGGCCGATTACAACAGGACTTTTCCCTGACGGATAGATAAGAAATAACTACTTTTATTTAAAAAAAAAAAAATTTGCGCAACGAAGTCGAGAGAACAGTTTAATTAATAAAATACCGTAAATTTTTTATTATTTTTTAATAAAATGAGATGAATACAAATAATATTATTATTTTTTAAACTTTATTCGTAACGTAAACTACTAAACGTTAAAATAAAACATTAACTTCTTTGTTTGTGTGCAACAGTTAAACTACATTATTAAATGTAGTTTTATACCAAATTAATGCCCAAGGATTGTATAAAGGGAAGAATTTAAGTTTTGAAGTGACGTGCGGTATATTCAGTATGTTACTGAAGCGTATTGTCGTCTGATGAACCGAGGTATGCGGTAACGAGTTCTTTTTTTTTTTGTATCACAATTGTCTACCCTTAGGCGTGTACGGATCGCGGTCCAAAGTGGTAGGTAAATGACAATGATAAATATTTGCTGTACAGATTTCATCTGACCGGAGAGAGCACTTGAAACTTTATTATGTACGGTTTGTCCTTGATCTTTTCTAATTCGTTCCCAACCCTTTATCCCACGACACCAAAAACTAAATGTTATTATTATTATTATTATTATTGTTATTGACAATCATATTGTGAATGCTGACGTCGCAAACGGTGGGTGACATTCTGATGAAGGCAGGGGCGTAGGAACCGTGTGGGCAGGGTGGGCAGCTGCCCACCCAGAAATTTCCCAGGGTGGGCATTGCCCACCCATGCTTTTTGTTCAAAGGATAAAAATGTTGAAATTGAACATTTATTGTTTCAATGGAAATTTGTTCAAGACCATTTTAGAGGCAAAAAGGTCGCTTTTCACGACAAAATGGACCTTTTCTATTTTTTCTGTAGAACTTTTTTTTCTTTGACATTATTAAAAACTAGGGGGGGGGGGGTACGATTTCAAACCTGCCCACCCAGTAAAAATTTCGTTCCTACGCTCCTGGATGAAGGGTGTCTAAGCATCCATGGGAATGGTCAACGATAACCTCTTATCGCAATGTTGATCCACCGAGAGATTTTATCTTGTACAAAAATTAACATTGTATTCATTTTATTGATTGCATTGATTGGATTAATTGGAAGATTAATATATTTTTATATAGAAATAAAGCAACTGTTTTTCTTTAATTTTTTTTTTTTATTTTCTTAACTTGGATTATTAATTCCTAGAAGCCAATAACGAGCACCGGATACTAGGAACGGATTTCCAGTGGATTGTTTTATATCCTTTTCCGTTGAAATGTTTTTTCAGGATTATAATTGAGCTTGTATTTCTCTAGTTTCTAATAAACTGTATATAGTGTACAATAAACAACGCCTTAATTAGTACAAGAAATCAGTTTATATAACTTCACATTATTATATTTCTTCGTTTGTTGTGACTACGTACCTATCGATTGAATTTGTAATAAAGACAAGGCATCCCGCCTTTCTTTGCGCCACTTGATAATCTAGTAGGTATGTAGGTACATGTACAAGAGTAAAACAAGTTTTAAAATTAAAATAAAACATGCTTCGCCATATTAAAATTTTACACTTTGTTTTGTCAGTTTTATTAATTGGCATTCGATTTTGTCTTCCTTTCTTTGTCCGTCCGTCTCTCCGTGCCGTAGCACAGGCAGGGTCATAATATTATAGAAATTTTATTGATGTGTTTTGTACGAATGTCTCTATTATCATATTATAGTTTTATTAAAGTAAATATTTACATTTTGCATATTTCTGAAACAAATTTGACTTTAAACTGAAATAAATATATACACACACACACACACACACACACACACACACACACACACACGTTTGAAGTTGTCTACGTGCTTGTTAGTTCCGACGAGTTTAATACTATTTATCCTTTATTTTTAATAATATTTTGTACTATATTTAAGATTAACTGTTATCAAAACAATAACATTGAGATGAACTTGATAGTCGGGCGACGACCCCCGACTTACTAATGTTGTATAAGAAATACGTTAACTGCATATATACGTACTTGTAAATTATATATAGAAGATATTTATTAAAAATATGTACCGACTATAAGGTTATGGTTCAAAATTTTTAACTATCATTAGTTTGCAATAAAGTTGTTTCATACTTCAGTGCAGTCCTGTAGGTACACCGTGCGGACATTGTCGCGGACAACGGGCAGTCTGTATCGACTGGTTGTCTAAAATTCGATTATTTAACAGAGTGCCCACCACCGGTGTCGGTGTAATTGTATTTCGTACCCCACCCAAGTCGTCGGCTCCCGAAAGGGCTATGTTTATCTGCTATCAAATTTCTAAAGTCCTAATCTCGTACCTACACCCTAAGCTCTGCAAAATGATGGAACAATTGATATGTTTGTGAATGCCCGTCGCGTCGGTTGCGAGCTGGACACGTTGTAGCAGCCAAGTTTAGCAAGTGCGTGGGCGAGGGAGGGAGGGAGTGTGAAAAAATAAACATTTAATAGATAATTAATACAAAATTATTCGTATTAATATTTTGTAATTGTGTTTAAAGTTTTATTGCATTTTTTTTAATATATATATTTATAAACTGAGACCGTAAAATGTCCTGTCTAAGTGGCGTAAGTGAGAAATGTTAGCTAATGAAGATTAAGTACTCGCGGAGGGTTGAAGGGAGGCGCGAGTGAGGAGGGGGCCGGGTTGGGGGAAGGGGGGAGGGGGGGGGGGGTGCAGTGCTTGTAGTTGCCCTAGGTATTTACTATTAGTGCGTGAGCATATCCCCTCTCCTGTTTTATATACCAATGCACCTCCTCTATCTCTGATCCCCACATTCGCAATTTAATGGACATAAGCTTTTGTAAACCACTCGTAACGGCACTTTATTGAGACGGTTGCTCCTTTAAACTATTAGAGCATCTGTACATTTGAAACAACAAGGTATTAGTGGGTTGGTTGATTTCGAATACTTGTGTAAGATGAGGCTTGGTTATAATTGGATTTGTTTATATAATATTTTGACAATAATTATGTGTATATCGTACCCGTTAATCCCGTTATATATATATATATATATATATATATATATATATATATATATATATATAACGGGATTATTTGGTCAATAAGACGATAAAAATATCAAAGTCTCAGAACTTCAAACATTTTTGACATTCCTAACTAATGTTGACACCTTAAAATGAATTCAACACGGTTCCGGAGTTTGGGGAACTTTGGGTTTGAAACTCGGTTGCAGGGTGACTAGCGACGAATTAATCTTATTATTGGATAGACTGCTACTAGACTTGCGTTTGTTTCATCTCTGTATTCTTATATTTAAAAGTAACATCTAAGACATCAAAGGCTGGATGGTAGCGCTTGGGGGCTTAAATACGAATACATTAAAAAAAAAGTTATTTATCAATGATCGGAATGGGCAATCGACGTTTAAAAATATATCTAATAACTAAAAATTACAATTTCAATGTACGTGGATAACTTGTAGGTGAGTTTATCTGCTCCTCGATAAGGCAATCGGTCGTCAAATAAATTTGATTCAAACATTGACCCAAATTTGACTAAATGTTAGCACTTAGCACTGCCTTTTTCGTGTTGTGATATTGAGATAATTTTTTTATATATAGAAAAGTATATAGATCGACGTGTTACAGTGAGCGAAAGAGTAAGAAACGTGTATCCACATAGCCTTAGACGTTTGTAACAGTAATTGAATTACATTGAAATTTTGGCATGTACCTACCTACTGTCTACCATTATTTACTTTGAACGGCTCCCATCGCTGGCGACGTCGATGAGGCTAATTTGGTTGTAATTTATTAACTTTATTCCTTTGACGTCCCAACCAACGTTGGGTAGAAAATTGAATGATGCTCTGCGTCCGGCCATCGGTCTGCGGCGTTTGTTCGTAGGCGGTGACGCCGGGGACGTCACGACCGTGATTACGGCAGACCGCGTATTTAATTTGCCGTTAAATTAATTATTAGTCTAGCGTAGTAATGCCTATATCTATATGGTATAGATAGATGGTAGGTACATCGACATATTGTAATAGTCTGAAAGTAAACGTAAACGTCACGAAGGCGTGAAAGCTTGTTGAATTGACTTGTCCTCATTCAGAACGAAATTCAGATAATATATAAATGTCATATAAAATGAACTTGATATATTATAGATCCTCTCGCTTCAAACATAATGGAATTTAAATTTTCAACTTGTATGTGCATTCCTACGCTATATATTTTCACGGATAAATAAATTCACAATGAATTATGTTTTCTGAACATTTTGTTAATGTAGTTTGTATTATTATTATCGGGTTAATTAGTAATACTCCTTTTAGTAGTTATCTACTTATTAATAGTTTACATTAGACGATTGTAATGTAAAGATATCGAAAATGATGACTTGCGCGCGCCATCTTGATCTGTTTGGTGATATAAGATCTCGTACTTCAAAATCTCCACCCGTAGGTAGGTAGGGTCAGTGTGAATATCGTGTTAGTTTATTTATCAACGACGCCTTTCGATAGACGACCATGAAGAAGCTATTTTAAATGTAGGTCCTTTGTAAATTAATATTGCAGTTATGACGTCGGATCCCCCCTTTCTTTGAAGTTAATGTCAGTTGCAAAACAGGGGCGGGCGGTAGTAATTATTTTAGAATAAAAATTTTAACGAGTGCCAATTATTTCTGACAGCTTTAAGACTGATGTATCGATAACAGATAACGAAAACATTAATCTCTGTAATACAACGAGTACCTCACCTCACCTCATGTCTCAAGAACACTCGCAATAAACAACAACGCTCAGTCTAAGCGGATTTTAGATTTATTTCAGTAGAGGGAGCGAGATGATTTCTCACATTACATTATAAGACGATGCTCGAAGCTCGTTATTACTAAGCCCCTTCATCAAACACGAGTAGCTCTGGCGATTGAAATGTTACCGAATGTTATTTGAAACCTTGAAATTTTGACATTTTATTATTAAAATTATCATTATCTACCCATTTATTCTTTATTTAAGCGTTGTGTTTTATGACAACGTTTTATTTTCGTCTGTTTTTGCTAAAATATCCCCCCCCCCCCTCTTTGTATTCTCTAGATTTTATTTATGCCTCTATTGAGATCCTCTACAATTTTGTCGTATGTCGCTGATAGACATTGGTGCCACGATATTTCAGGCACTTTTTACTAGGCGGTACACTCGCTTTATCATAATATTAAAAGAATGTGCGTGAGTTTTCAATATATACGTAACGTTATGCTCAAACATTTGTCGGGTTTAAAGATAAAAGGACTTATATTAAATCCACTAAAGCCTTTGTGAAAGGTATAGAATACCAATTTTGTTGTTTGTAATTATCGTCGGAACGTACTTAGAAAGTATAAACAAAGACAAAAAAATGCAAAAACAACAATGTTTTTGTTAAATTAACCGCGCAAAACTTTGGTTTTGCAACCAGCGAACAGTTGGTTGCAAAACGTCCAGGTAAAAATTGGGTGGTAATTTGTACATTCCAACAAAATCAATGATGTTCAGTTCTACACCTAGTCAATGTTTATTATAAATTTGGATTTTTTTTTAAATTCATAATTTTTAAAGTTATTAGATTTTACTTTTATTTCAAGAAAAAAGCTTATTAAACCAATCGCACCAATAAGGCGGGATCGAATTTGGAGGTGGAAGACGAAACCTTAGTTTTTATTGTATTCCTCAATAGATGGCGTTGCTCGTTTCAAATACCTTTCATTTATGATCCACAAAATCTCAAAGTATCATTAAATCATGAAAAGTTGATAGAATACGATTGTTCAGTATGTTAAATTAAACCAAATTCAAACAACAGTTTCTTTTGTAAGCGCAAGGGTAATGTCTAAAAAAAGTTAGGCTTTACTTTTGGTGAATGATTTACACATGGTTGCGTCATAAACTGTGTGGTGTATGACGCAGCGGCGAGGAAGCGCGGGAGCGGGCCACGTGCGGCTGTGGCGTTGCTTGGCGACGCGCGGGCGTCGGGGTGCTGCATTCTCACGCCGCCCGCGCCCCCCCTCCCCTCCGCCCGCACCTTGCCGACCGGGGCCACCGCCGCCGGCTCCGTCTCAGAGTTCATACCGATACCAGTCCGCACCGCGAGCGCCTTGTTGAAAGCCGCGTTCGGCGCTTTTTCTGCGCGCACTGACAGCCGCACTCGCCGGCGTGTGCTCTGTTATCGCTGTTCGATCTTAATTGGTGTAGCTTTTCGCATAGCCGAAACTAACTTTTCAAAATGGATGAAGACTTATCTCAGAGCGCTTCCGGAGGCGCCTCTCCTACTTACGACGAAAGGTATGCAATGCAATGCGCTTCCCCTACTTCATATCCCGCTTTCCCCGTATGCTTCGGCGAATTGCGTCCACTCTTTATCGAGTTGTATTGTAAGCCTTTTGGTTAACGTGTCCGATCTCCGCTTTTATAAATTTAGTGAAATGTTATTTTGTTTATACTTTCAGTTTTTGTTTAAATCCTTCATTACATATCAGTTTTTGCGTCGTTCATAGTGTAGTCTAAGTAATTATAGTAATATAAATAATAATCGTACGTATTAATGCCATGTTTAACACGCAAGTTAAGCCGCTAGCGGCTAGACCTAATTATATACTTCCATGTTATCAACGCCGCAATATTTTTTTAAATAAGTATTTTACAATATTATTTTAGAGGTACTTATATTATTTCACTTATCATAATATAATAGTGTATTTCATCTTTACCTCAATATCATAAAGTCTCATTGAACCTGGTCGTGCCCTTTCAAGATTGTACAAAATGGATAAAATTCTTAATCCCTATCTGCTGTAGCATATTTCCCTATTCAGTGATCTTTAGTGTGAAACAAATGCTTTATTGTCATAACTTTACTAGATCCTATTTATATAAATAAGTTTAATATATAATGTTGACTTACACTCGTGTATGTAGTACAAATATGCCAGTTTGTGGACTGCTACCAAAGTGCGCCAAGGTTGACAATTTAGTTAAACTTGGATAATATTTTGTAAATTTTTCTATAGAATAGCTCAACGTATAAACGTTATTCCGTTGTGATGAGAAATGTGGAATCGGTTTAAAATTATTCTGAAATTATATCTGTCATTTCGTATGTCGTCTTGTAAAATGTATATTAATAAATACCTATAAAAATAATAAATTAGAAATGATTATTATGACACTATGTTATACTATATTGTTATACTTAGTACACTGAATGTGTTAACCTCTCTATAACATTTCCATTAACCTATCGGCTAGTGTTCATTGTTTCGTCGTTTATAAATAACGTAATGGCGGCAAAACACAATTCAATTTTATTTTGACTTTGTCGTCGCAAGATTCATCGATGTTCATATTGCTTTACAAACGTTTTGGGCCTACCTGATCGGTTTGCGATTTGTTTTGTACGATACCGCCAGAGGGGGGTGCGTGTTGCGCGATTGTCGTTCTTATTGTTTGCGTAGTAAAGACAATATTTGAATAACTACAAAAACCTGTAAACGACGGTACAATGACACCCCACTCGATGGGGTATATATAAAGTATTTTCATCCCCATTTCGTGGATAAAAGGCAATAAGAAGCAGGTATCCAGATTTTTTTTTTGTTTTTTTTAAGCATTCGGTTTAAATGAAGGCATAAATTCTTTCGTCCAGTACTGGTGGTGGTTCGTATTGCTTAGTAATTTTGCTATAGTTCTTTAAGAGATATTTAAGTTTACATTAATATTATGTCATACAATTAAACTACACTTTCAAAATGGTCGTCTGTAAATGTTATATATCTCGGTATAGCCCACCGTGGTATCGTTTGAAAATTGTTACAAATACTCCTTAAAATATGTTAACATAATAATGCATAATAAAATAATGGACATTTTAATATAGCTGTCTAGAAAAGATACTAGAGTATAAAGCATTTGAAGTTATGTTAGTGAACTTTGAACTCGACGAATTATCATAAATTGTTGAGGAAATTGGAACAATTACTAGCAATGAAACTGAGAATCTTAGTTCATACTTGGTAGTTAGAAAATAAGACATGTATATATCGAAATAAATAGAAAATACTCCACATGGAAAGAATATTTGTAATATGAAATATAATAAAAAAAACAAAACCAAATTTGGGTAATTATATATAATATTAATACTATATAATAGTAATATTTATTACCTCGCAGTAATCATTAATTATTGTACTGATTATGCGGTGCTGATGATGATTGTTCTTGACATTCATATTTCTAATGCAGCAGTTCTTGTCGGTGTTGCTGCAATAGCAAATTTGATCCACATTTCAATCCGTTCAAATTGCAGCCAAATCATGATATCTCGATTTAAATTTATAACGGATGAATTTCCTCAATTTCCTTTTTAAATACCTATTTTTGGCATGTGGTTAACATAACAGGATTGCGCCTGAACTAGATGGGGATTGTTTTTATAGAAATGTGAGCTGGTTTAGCAAAAAAACAACCTGATATTACCTCTCTGAACGTTTTCACTAATTACAATACCTTGTAGGATAGGATCATACGGTAGACATTGTTATATAGTATCGTTATCTAACGAATAATGAGCAACGGCCAGATGGCCAATACTGAAATACATAGCAACACTGTCCTGCTGGCGAGGGTGAATCACTTGGAGGAATATCCATGTCGTATCGCGGCTCTTCGAGTGCACTCCTCTCAATGCCTCGCCAAATATCGGGATCAACTGGGCCTTGACACTTCGAGTGACTATCTGTCTCATGGTAATCTGGAGGGCAAAGTCAAATTGGCCCAAATGAAATTGGGAGTGATTATTGACAATATTTCAAAAGCTAACCAAAAAAAAAAACTTGCGCTCTATAAGACGCAGATCCGGCCACACACGGAGTACTGTTCTCATCTCTGGTTCGGATCACCTCAATATCAGCTTCTACCCTTTGGCCGCGTACAACGGGGGGTCGTCTGGATTGTCGAGGACCCGGTGCTCTGTGAACAAACTTGCATGTAGCATTACTTAGAGACGTAGCTTCTTCACCGCACATCTTCTACTGTCTGGCTTCCAGGACCTTTCTTCTACGTATTACAAAGATGTGGAATGAACTTGGAATAAACCTTTGACGGTGTTACCGAATCATCGATACGATATGGGTACCTTTAAAAAAGAGCTATACTCCCATCTAAAAATTAGGAACCCTCTTGCATTTCCCCAGAATTTGCAAGAATTCGTAGGCAGCGGTGATTACTCTTCATTAGCACGCTAGTTTGCCCTGCTGCTTGCCCTGCTTCACCATAAAAAAAAACCCATGCCGAGTTTTACCGAACCCTCTATTTATTTCCTATTTTGGTTTTGTTGAAGTCCCTTCTGATTTTTTTAGATGAGTCACCTAAAGGGAATCTCTCTATTACGTGTAATTTTTCTTTTATTAATAATACTGTCCCCCCCACTTTTCCATTCTCTTATCCTTCTAAAACACATTAATAGACAACTTAAATTGATAAAACTTTAAAAATAAACTGTTTTGGACTTGCTACATCTTCTTACGCTTTTTAATTCGTATATTTTTTCTTTTATAAATAATATAATGGGGGGGAGGGGGTCTTCGCCATTTTCTTATCCTTTTAAAACACATAATAATTAATAGATAACTTAAATTGATATAACTTTAAAAATAAACTGTTTTGGACTTGCTAAATCTTTTTAGGTTTGTCTTGTGAACTATACCCATTTTTTTTAAGAAGTAAGGTTTACGTTATCTTTACGGGTAATATTTTATGCTGTAGTTAAAAATCCAGTTTAAAATCCATTTCGTAAAATTTAGTTTTTTGTAATCAGTATATATAATAGGCATAATATATAACTGGGGATTTGTTGAACTGTCCACTTTGAGCTTATGTGGTAAATGTGTGGCGGTTTAGAATACCAAAATACCAAAAATTATTATTATTTTATTTATTATGCTTTTTTTTTTAATTTTGTGATTCATCCGATTCATTTTAAGATTTGTTTTTTCTTGAACATAATTTTTCTCCATAAGAAAGAACGCAATATCGCGTTATTTACAAATACAAACGAGCACCGGCGAATTAGTGAGTGTATAGAGAAAAGAAAGCATGATACTTTTTTGGTTTTTTATCTTAATATCCGTTCTGGAAATTTTGTGCTAAAGACTCCCCGTTCAAACCCCGTGGAAGAATCGAGACTAGTTGATAATTAAGGTGATCATGAAAACGAATCCACATCAAACCACCTCACAGCTAGAGAGAGACAGGTTTCAGTCTAAGTGATAAAACAATTTTAATTCAATTGAAAGAAATTGGAAAAGTAAAAAGAAATGGGTTAACGACCGTTCATTCATTCATTCATCGGATTCATAACCGTATGAATTGAGTGAAGCACATCAACATACACGCATTGAGTGCTGCGTTACATTACTCTAACATCATATCATCAATAACGAGGGAAATTTTAATCGTATCATTATTTATGATGAAGAATAGATCTTATACGATAATCGTAAACGCTCATCACAATGGTTGAATCGAGAAGAACGACTGAATCATGGCCCAGACGAAAGTTGACAACGAAAAGATACTGGTATAATATAATGGTATATAAGTATTTGGGGGTAAATAGGGGATGATTTTTTCTAAATATCAACTCTTTTTAAAACACAGTTCATAAAAATAGACTAAATATTGCCATTATTTCTGTGACCGTTTGTCTCGTTAATAGTATTAATATCTACAACCATAATATTCGCCAAAAAAAGAATTTCTCACCAGATGTGACTTTTTAATGATTGACATTTGAGTGAAATTAGTTTTGTTTATTGTTTACTTGAATAGTGGACGCTGCTATTGCGCAAGTGTCAAAGATTACGAAGATAGTTGAAATATATACTTGACATGTAGCAGTGCGAAAGTGTCGCAACTTTAGACGATATGGTGAACAATGATGATCTTCTTGGAAGCGTACTATCGGAGAGTTGCAGCTGTGTGCGCGTCATTCTACCCGGGCCCCGCTATTACTGTTGGTTGTGGCGGGGGTCGTTGCTTCCTATCAAACGGACTCGACTCGTGTATTATATGTATTATGGACGTGTCTGTCAATTATATGATTAATCATTGTTTGCGGTTGAATTTAAATGTTTATTTTTAATTTTAAACGTTGTCCAATACGAGTGAAAAAAAAATATTTTATGAACTTATTATTATTTCGATTTTCTAAAACTTTATCGTTATCGTTTTTGTTGCAAATTGCATATTTAAAATCTATTCACCAGACTTTATATATCTAGTTTTAACAATAGGTGTATCGATATCCATAGTTATGTTATGATAATTTATCTAGATACTGTTTGTTGGGCGCCGCGTGTATCCGCGACGCTTGACGTCACCCGTGCTCGCTCGCTGTACAAACATTGATACATTTAAAAGTATTATTATGTTAAAAAGTGTTGTAGTAAGATAAGACTTAGTCGTCGTTGCCCGCAAGTTATTCTATTTTTATTATATGTGAATAGATTGTGAAAAATGAAAGATGGGATGATGTTAAACCGTAAGTGTGAATAGACGTGGCTATTTCTTGCAGTGTGTACGTTTTTAACCCTAAATAAATAAATGCAACTCGGGGTGGGGTGGGGGGGTAACGTTGTGAAGGCCCGTAACTAAACACATTGTAAAACGTGTCTGACGGCGCGGTATTAATTTGAAGAGAGCGCCGAATCGCCATCTCTGGAGGGTAACTAACGCCAATGTATAACTACTATACTGTAGTACATATCTTGATGTACGCACGGACACATTTTGATAAATAGAAATAAATAGATGCCATGTATGTACCACTCCTGGGTATATGTAATTCAGAATTTTTAAGTATCGCATAAAATGACAGCGACCATTTCGATTCCTTTTTAACAGTAAACCTACCAAGTACGGGTCAAATTGACCGTTCTTTAATTTTTGTAAAACTTACACATTTTTAAACGTTATAATATCGTTATCAGGCTACATGACAATTCTTAGAATATGCATATAATATTTTCTTCACTCTTTACTTTTAGACATTTCCATTATTACCTGCGTTATATAATAAAATAACTTTTAATTAACGGTCAATTTGACGGCGTGCGGTAGGAACAGGTATACAAGAATTATCGGTAGGTTTAGTGTTAAAACAATTTTTCGTCTTTACACTATTTACTATAGACTATCGAATAACCTTAACATGTGAGAATAAATTGGAAACAAAAAAATATATATTTTACTATTACTAACCCAAAATCTAATAATTTCTTTTATAAGTATTCGTTAATTTTTAATTGATAACTTAAAATATCAAGGATCTATTTCTTTAGATTAACGGGTCACTGTTTTTATTTATTTATTTTATTTTTTTTGTTTTGAATTTACAATCTTAATAAGACTAAAGTTTAACGAATGAATTTACAAGTATTTTGTTCTGTACATCAAAGAACGTGTGTCTTCAACGGAAAGTTGAAGACACACGTTCAAATTAATAACTAATTTATTTTCATCATATAATCATCAATTTTCTTTCAAAGTTCTTTAAAACTGGAGTGCCATTAATATATTACATTAAAGACATATGAGAGGGAAAGATTTGTTTATATAAAAAAACCATTTTATTTGTTATACGAGTGATCGGACTGCGGTTGAGACCCCAGCGACCTTTAGATTTCATATCTCGCTGTACGGTGTTTGTACACTGGAAAGAATTTAATTAATTATAAAACAAAGGCCTTTATGTTATTATTAATTGAAGAAAAACCCCTCACTTCTATCAAACCATTCTGTTCTATTCTATTCTATTCTATTCTACTCTATTCAAGGACTTGATATGTATTGTTTGGAAAGTAATTGGTTTCTAGAATAAAATTTACAATAAGTGTTAATTAATTTTTTATCCTCAATTATATATATATATATATATATATATATATACTCGTATATATATATTTATAACCAGATACCTAAATATGTTTAGACTATAAAATAATGTGCCAGTACTATACTATCTATATAAAGTTTGTCAAAAATAAATTAAATATATTTATTTAGCTTCACGCCATATCCCTTGCGGTAACCCGCAAGGGATATGGCGGCTGGCCTGGCTGGCCTGGCTAACGCCAGAGACGACGGAGCGCCAAATGCTACGGTCCCTGCATACCTCTTTCGCCTCGGCCATAGACATCTAATTCATGGTCTTCATACTTTTTACTTCCTCCAGTATCATAGATACTGTGTTTTCGAAGGTCACTCGAAGCCTCCCCTCCCTCTCTTACCGCTCAGTTTTCGTTTATAAATCATTTTTTACCATTCTTTCATCACTCATTCGTTCGACGTGCCCGAACCGTATATTAAATATATCGTACGATGTAATAACTAAATAATAAATGTATTTAATCGAACAAGAAATGTTTTATATTCCCTACAACAACTACGTTGAGGCTCTTGACATTTTAATACGTGTCTTCAATATTATTGGATGACAATGACACCCCCCCCCCTCCCCCTTTCCCCGACGAAATAGGCCGTTTATAATTATTATGCGGTGAACTAATCAGTTCCAGTGATGTCGATAAACGTTGGTTTGGTGTAAATTGTATACTGTTTACATGCATCATATGTTGTCGCGGACGTCTAGTTAGCGCAAAACTAAATCTTATTCTTTGTAACACGTAATAAAAATGCATTTTACAAATCTCTTGTTCAACGGAACCTATCTATATGTATTTGTTTAGACTTGGCTTCCGGGTTCGAGTAGAGTGGAGTGGAGTAGAGTAAAGTAGAGTAGATAAAATTTTCCTTAAAACTGTCGTCTCCTTGAATAACTTAAGACGCAGTTAAACAATTTGCAAAAAGTCAGTGGCAGTAATGAGTTTCAAACCCCCCCCCCCTCCCCTCCCACCTCACCCCTCTCCCCATTCCGAACAAATTAAGGTGAATACTTTGTTTAGAACGATGTAGAATAACGATATAGATAGTATTTATAAAAAATACGCAAGGAAAGAATAAGTAGGTATACGTTTTTTAACTAAATTGTTTAAGATTGTATTTTGTTTTAACATTCTTTACTCTAATAAATATATCATTTAGGTAAGTATATGACGAACATATTTTTTGAATTGTTTTGAATTTAATATTTGATATTAATTTTATTCTGGAATAGAAAATGCTATATTATGAGTTGACCAGGTCTCACCTGACATGTAACAACACTTTGGAACTGTCATGCTGACATGGAGGTGGTTTGAATGGAATATATATTGTGAATATCGAACGATGATTGTTGTGAAAAAAAAAGAAAAACTAATTGGTTTTCTCTTGTAAATGAGAAAGAAGGTTTGGCTGGCGCTCTTGAGGTCGGCAGATGAATGTGTGTAATATTTTTTGGGCTAAAAGTCGCCTCAATTGGACGGATACAGGTGCCTTCTTAATAACTCATTTCGGCAATCCTTTCTACGAGTTGTATTACGTAATTTTAAAAAATATTAAAAGTGAAAAAAAAGAGAGAATAAAACAACATAAAAATTTTTCGTCAATGTTTATCTTCTGAAGGAAGATTAATTGATCGTTATGACGAAATGAAACTAGTTGTCTCGTCCAATCGACTTGATCTTTTGAAATATACATAACTATCTGGCATTAAATAAAATTAATCCTTAAGATGCACGAAGGATGCAGAAGTGAATATTTATTTTTAACTTTTCAGGCAATCGATTTTTAATATAAAAAAAATATAACAGAGGTCAAATGGACCACAAGCGTATTATTGTTGAAAAGTGTGATAAAAAAAGATGTGAAATATACGAACGATGACCGTGAAAGCGAGATCTGTGCACGCGCCGATAGCACGCGCGATCGCCCCTCGCTTGCGGACGTGGACTTTTTTTTTAACGATATAGGTAGCACTTATGCACTTTCACCGGGAGCGGTGCATCTCGCGGTGCTCCTTTGACCCTTTGAAATGAATACAATTATCACCGGTGCACAATACCGCATCGACCCCATGGGCCGTGTATATGGTATGGTACGGGCACGCGGACGATTTATTTGTTTGTTGCCGTTTTAAAATTGATTTCTTCTCGCCTTAGTGAGGTTTTATTTCTTGAAATGGCTAGATGGGGTCGATTTAACACCCCATTGATTTTGATTATTTTGTTGGCGGTCGGACCTGAGTAAATTAGTAATTCTTACCGCCAATTTAACTGTGAATATTTTTAAGTGTTGACCTCGGAGATGCAGTACGTATCCCCGTCGTCTGGGACGGGACGGTAGTAGGTTCTGTCCGTGTTGTCTTTTTTTCATAATACTTAATTTTTAATGAATTAACAATAGATAATATCTTATGCAATTGATGGTTAATGATATATTTTTTGAGAAAATTTTGAACATTTTTTTACAGAAATTATAGCATTTATATTTATTGGCGCAGTTTCATAACCATTGATAACTATTAAGAATTGATTATTGATAGATATGTAATGTTCGGGGTCGCCGCGTCGATGAAGGGGTCTTCAATAAGGAGACAGTTCTTCTTTGTTTCTTGTTGAAATATATTCACGTAACATTTATTATACACTATTTACGTTTAGACTATGTTAGAGTGACCAGTCTCAAGACAAGACTGAGGACTGACTATCGAGGTTCGGAGGAGAGCTTATGTTTCTATTACAAAAGAGATAACTAATGTTCACACGACTAAAGTTTAGAACAGCTCTTTCGAAGAGTAAACAATCATTAGGTTTCTTGCTGTCTCTCTGTCCTCTTGCGAACTCACTTTGTCCCTTTTATGACTAATAATAATGCATATTTTTATTGTATTGTAGACCTATCTACGTTTAGGGTTTACATATGATGGCATGATTAACGAACTAATACTCTACGTTCAGTGGAAACTGTTAATTTTTTATATACATACTACATTAACTATGAACCTATCTAAGATACACGATGCAATGTCACAAGTAATTGCTGTTTGTCAGTCATTTGAAAACGTAACTCGAGTGATCGGTTTCCAATTAGTAGTTTTAATATTAGATTATCTTGGTAGCCATAACATGTCGATGAGTGTGCGTTGCTGACGCAAAGTAGGTAGGTGTGCGAATCCGATACTCGTTAACTTGAGCATCTCGGCCACGAAATATCTCTGCAAAAATGTGTAGGCAAGTTTGGTTGGTACGTAGTAAAATGACACAGATTTTAATAAGTCCGATAGTCGCTGAAGGTGGAGCGAGTGGTATAATTATTAATTTTGACATTTAAACTCTATGCCGCCGTTAGTTATTTATTAGTAGGGCGTCGCTCGCTAGTCACGCCAATTTAGTGTATACACTAGCGCGCAGTGGTTGTGTGACGTGAATTTGTTACATTGATTGTAGGTACTGTACTTGCGTTGCGATGTGTACGGAGGTCCTTAGACGGTAATACCTAACCCCACACGGAGAATGATGTTTCGTCGTAACTACGAGTACAAGTGAGCTCGTATGTCGCAATATAATCTCACCCGCCAAGACGTCGCCAACAATTCGATATGCCTTAAATTCAATAGTTTCATATACCGCCGTGCTCTAGTCGCGCCTCACTCTGCTGATGCGATATATATTTTATGCTCCCACGTTGAGCATGTTTCGGATGTAAAGAAATATATTTCAAACCACATTAAATTATGTCGAGTCTAAGAGAAAATATTCAAGATTTTTTTTTGTGTAGAACAAAAGCCGTCTTGATATTTATTAGCAGAGTAACTCTCTCCTTTGTAAATAGTAACTAAGTCTGATATTCGCTTTTGAATAAAGGAGTGTAGAGTAATTGTATTATGACGCTGATTGGCTGGACGAGTGCGGGAACCTAATTAGTATCCACAGCGCCGAGTCGGAGACACACGTGTTGTTTTGTCTCTAACTACAGGACCTGTTACATGCACTTTCCGTTTGTGTTATATTATTCATTGCTCCCGCAGCACATGGTACGTTCTCTTCGGATTAATTGAAGTAAGTATCCGTGGTCTAGACGTCCATTTCCTCCGCGCGTTCATTGACACCAGCTCCCCCTCCCGCTCGCTGGCTGGGTGAGTCGCTCTCTCCCGGGTGCTCCGGGCTCGTAGCGTGAAACTAGTGTCGATTGCGGAGTGCCGGCGACCGCGCACCCGGACTCCGGACTCCGGACGCTGCCGGAAGCTGTGCGTGCTAGTCACGCTCGCTGATTCCGTACGAAAAGTACCGTACAGAAGTTTGCAGTTTCCTTTTAAGAATTGTGTTCCCCCCTTGATTTACATGTTGGGTTTCGGTGTCGTTTTAGATTTATTTTTTCTTTCTTTAGAATATTTTCTTCTTTAGTGTAGGTTAAAAACACAATATTCTTGAATTGGGGATAGTCGTTAGTTATCATTCATATTATTTCAATTTAAAATTGAATGATTTAGATGTTGTTTTTAATAAAATGTTTAAAAATATATAATATTATTACACATAGTCCGCCAAGCGTCAGTGGAGCAGTGGGTTAACACGCCGTTTCCTTATTGCCAAAGGAGTCCCGAGTCTCGGCAAACTTGTATCTACTATACTTGTTAATGATGTTATAAGTAGAGTAGAAATTAGAAAGCATCTTATCTATCTCATCGTATCTACAGGTTTTACAGCTAAATTATTAAATTATTTTATTGGAAATTAGAAAAAATACAAGTAATATTTTGAAAATTCAATTTAATTGGTTAAATGTTATCTGTTGAAAGATTGGTTTCTGAAAAACATGAAATTTGAGCAACCTGAATCTGTGTTACATCTAAATTACTACACTAGGTACATAGTACGGAAGGGCGCTACACTCCCATTGTAAGGATCGCAGTCGTGATAGATATTATATAGCCCATGTCCACCTGGATTACTCCAGGTGTATCTCAAATAGCGAAAATATTTTTCACATCAGATAGGTGGTTCCGTAGATATACGCTTATTTTTTAATAGATTAATACATGTTATACTGATTTTCTTAATGTTAAATTTTTTCAAGTAAATTTTAAATTGCTTTTATTAATTATATTATATCATTACTGTTGGTGTTTGAGCCATCAGTAATTAAAGTTTTTTTTTTTTCATTTTTATAATCGTAAAAATTTTATTAAGGTCATTACTGATGTGCCTAAATTGTTGAATTTCTTTAAAAAAATGGGTATTGGTTACGCTGTTTTTTTTTTATAAATTTGAAGCAGTTTGAACTTAGGCGTTGGTACATTAAACGGTCAGTACCTACCTACCTACCTACGGTTTCAATTATAACATGTGTTTTAGTGATTCTGCCAATCTGATGATTTGAAAGGCGGGGTAGTTCGGGGTGTCGGCGTCGCGGCGGCGCGTTTGAAGCGGGTGGGGTGACTCGCCATTGGACGGGGTCGCTGCAGGCCGTTACGTATGCACTCCACCCCTCACCGGCCTCCGTGACACGCCACGTGCTCTCCTAACCTGACATTTAGTCGCTGCATAGATAGACACGATTGACATTGTGTTTGTAAACGTCTATAATGTATAATATTATTCAACGTGCGAGTGGAACATGGACGAATATGGACGTTGCGTTTTTTTTATATGGTTTCGAAAAAAAAAATCGTTTATTCCCGAAACGGGTTAGTAGCTAACCCTTGGTCTCTTTTATCGTTGAGAAATCTTTGCCTCCGCATCAATAAGTCTCTAACCCTTCTTAACTTGTCTAAAGAATGCCATATAAAAATGAATTTTACAAAACCAGATCGGCAATTAATTCATAATACTTGTCAAGGGGTTCTCATTGCCAGCGGATGTCATCTAACGCTCGTAAGAATTCAAGGATTGCAGGGACAGCTCACTGCTCTCACTAGCAGAGTTGAGCTAACCCGTTTTATTTGTGAGTTCACACATAAAAAATGGCAGACATTCAGGTATTTTAATTAAAATTATTATACATATATTCATTCTATATTATTATAATCTAACAGTCGCTTTTTATAGGTAGGTATTAATATTACAATGTTGTATTGTAATGTAATACAATAAACCATATTTTAAGTTGGACCAAAGAATAATATATGTTGCTGGCCCTCGCCTAATATTGTCTCCTGGTGATAGGAAGGTTTATAAATCCAGTACTTCGTATAAACACAGTTTTGAATCTGAACGTCAGTATGGCGACTGGTGGCGCCAATCGGAGCCGTTTTGTTTCTTTTATAGGTAACCGAAACATGATAAAATAACATTAAATGATATATATATAATAAATATTCTTTAATGTACATCCGTAATGTACATTTGAAAACATGTTTCGATCGTTAAAAAATGACGGAATTTAGAATCTCGAACCTAATCATAGTTCTCTATAGCAAGTCTGTATTTTTAAAAAGGGTGTCTTTTCATTTACCTTCTTATATATTCGTTCATTTTTATTAAGTATTCATCGAAATATGGGAAAGTTGCTGATATAAATATGAATAATACATAGTCAAAGTAAAGTGGGTTGACTTGATAGTATTGTACAGTAGTGACGGCGGGCGGCGCGCGCGCGATTATGAATGGCGCGTGACGCAGCGTTGGGTTCCGGAGCGATGCAAGGCGCGCGCGCTCGCGCCGCACTCACTCCGCTGCTCTCGCTCGCTGCGCTCGAACGGTACGCTCTGTGCGCCATTGCTGCTTGCGTTTTTATTATCAGACAAAAATTACGCTAATCAGTTCATATTTAAATACTTAAAAATTGCGATTGTTTTGTGGATTTACTTAACTCGAAAAGTTTTGATGTCGCTTCGATCGCCGCAAGTGATTTTTGTATGATACGATTAGTGCAAGTGGTATGTTTTGTTGGTCGGCACAGTGCCATACGTGATAGGGCTGGGATCAGGTCCGTTTAAAGGGCGTTTTCTCCTTGAGCAACGGCTTCGCCCCGGTTGTTTGTAGTTCTAAGGTGTAGCGGAACACGAGGCGGGTGACGCCTGTACCGGACGAAGTAGGCGGTATCGGGCGACCGCCCTCCACGGGCCCCGGACGGGTGCCGTGAAAACGACTGTGCGGGGCGCTGCCACACGGACCCACTAACGAATATACTTCACGAACTCTATCGTTATAGTGAATCCCATAATCGAATCTTTTAATATCGATAAAAAAATTCAACATTTTCTTTTGAAGCTAATAATAAAAAATATATTACATTCATTAAAATAAGACACTACATTTGTTTAAAAAAATATATTTTATTACTGTTTTACGCCGCAATAACATTTTTTAACTCTCTTCCCGTATCATTTAAAAATTGTTTTTTTTTTTCGTTTAAATGTGATTACTTATTTTAACTAAGTCTTAGTATTGATTTGTAACAATACCCGTTGCTAAACTCATTTAACCTTACCTTAAATAACTTTGTTGTTAAAAAACATGTACAACATATTCGATAACTTTGAATCGATACCAGCACCTCACTACACGCGGCGCGCTCCCCGCGGGCCTCGATTCAGCCACGCCCAGCGCGCGCATTCTCCAACAAATACACAAAATGGATGCAAGGAGAATCGAGTCGCGTCGGCGTCGCTCGTAGATCGCGCGGTTCAGTCACGCACGTCACATCAGTCAGTCGAGTAGAGATCTCGATAGCCTGCGAACAGTACGCACGGCGCACACGTGCCCTTGCGCCCAACCCTAACCGCCGCTCTCCGCGACCACCGCTCTAGGCAGCACCGATCCGACCGGTGCCTCACTCGCTTTCGACCTATTATGTAATACGAAAATAAACATCGCGCCTTTAACAGCGAGCACGTGTGCGCACCGGCTGCCGTACCTCGCTGACCGCCGTCCACAACCGACCGCCAATACATCGACATTCACTGCCAAAGTTTAGACTTAACATCTTTCAATCTTCATCAGTTTACAAGTTAACATCGGCTTTGCTATAAATTGCGGCTGAAGCGTTAACAAAATATAATACTTAAATTTAGATCAATAAGTGCTTAACCGGATTGTTTATTCATTGGTAAATTCAAAAGTGATTGTGTTTTAGTGGATTGTTCATAATACAGTGCAAAATGTCTAATTCTCTGGAGCAACAATTCGGCGATCTTAATTTGTCACAGGAAGATCATGATCAAATTTTTGAACAAGAGGATCATCAAGATCAACAAAGGTTGGTTATCAAAATATTGTTTAAAGCTTTTTTCTACTTAGTAATAAGGTGTATAAACCTCATCTATAACCAAAAAAATACAGTTCGTGTGATTGATATTATTTTGTTAAAAAAAAACAATAAAATTAGTTTAAATTAGTAAGCTATACTATTTTGTCACTCGCTCTGTACTTGCTTGAAACCACAGCCCACGAGGAATGTATATTTGGATAAATATAATAACTTTTAATTACAATAACTAGTGTGCAGAATCCTATTATGTATGGAAATTTGTTACACAATTCATTACTATTGGTAAAACAAAAAAAAAATGTTTAAACGAAAAGTATTATTATGCCAGTTGAGTTGTTACTGGTATAAAAATGTATTTTTTTTCTTCTATAAGATCTATTAATTAAATAATGGACATGATATAATAATGTTAACATTTACTAACAATATGGCTAATGAGATCGCGCACGATGAAGGTTCTCGGCGCCAAATGGCGGCCGCTTGGCCTTGGTGCCGAAAACGTATATAACATTAATAACTTTGATAACAATAACTTTGATAAGTTTTACTTAGTTTTACTATAGGCTTTTGGATGCTCTTTAAAATAGTATAATGTTATTTAACTATAATAAGCTCTTAATTTGCCTACATGCTTTTTTAAAAGATGTTTATTATATAGGTACTTAAAAATACCCATATACGTCAACATTTCACTAACGTATCCATTTAGTTTATGATGAATTTGTTTTATAGATATAGATACAGTGAATAAAGATAATATTCGAAAACCGCGCGATACATTCAAATAAACTGTTTAAAAAATTATTTTTTTTCACACATTATTGTTACCTACCGTGGATTAATATTTATGATGGGTAACAGTAATGTATCTTTTTTTTTTTAACAAATTTGTAAAGTATTGACTCAGTGATAGGTTTCACGTGACAGATTATAATAATAGCGTTTATTAATATTTTAACTTTTATTTGTGCACGACATCACTTGCGACGCAGCTCAAGTAAAGAAATGTAGATGTGAATGAATAAATTGTAGACAATTTAACAAATTTAATATAAATATAATCATTTGATCGCAATAATCTTTTTCCTTTTTTCGGGGTGCATATAAAAATATATTCTGTATTAATTTTAAAATATAATATTAACGCTAAAACTACCGACAATTCTTGTATACCTGTTCCTACCGCACGCGGTGACATTGACCGGTAATTAAAAGTTATTCTATTGTATAACGCAGGTAATAATGGCAATAACTAAAAGTAAAGAGTGAAGAAAATATTATTTGCATATTCTAAGAATTGTCATGTAGTTTGAAAACGATATTATAACATTTAAAAATGTGTAAGTTTTACAAAAGTTTAAGAACGGTCAATTTGTCCGGTACTTGGTAGGTTTAGTGTTAAAACAATACATTTAAATAAAATGTAAGTATTTCCAAATTAACATCTTTTCACTAAATATATATGACAACAGTATATACGATATTTAATAATAATAAAAAAAAAATTCTGTCTCTGTTTGTCTGTTTGTCCGGCTTATAACGGCTTTACCGACTGTAATAGGACTTTCACTGGCGGCGGATATGTGATTTTATAAGGATTAACTCAACATTCAACGCGGACGAATTTGTAGGCATTGCAAGTGTTATAATAATAATAATAATAATGTGAATAAAACTTGTAGTAGGTTCGCCGCTGAATCATGAACATTCTTAAGTTCGTGCAAGATGGCTGCGCTTTAACATTAAAGAGATTATGTGCGCTGGAGGAGATGTAGGCCATTGATTGCCCCCTAACAAATGATCAATCTTTAAATGGATCGCAATTTAATCGGTTAAATGACACTAAAATGCACATCCCTTTTTGTTGTGTGAATATCATGTGATCAACAAACATACACCAACAACAATTATACCACTGAAGAGATGCCAAACAAAAACTTAAAAAAAATATATATATTTTTACCTAAATTATCAAAAACTCAACAGAATCTCGGAGGTCTAGATCAAATACTTTATTCTGCTACTGCAACTTTAATATTAGCAAACAGTCCTTACATCAAAGTCAACCCAAGTAATAAAAATGATTAATCTTCAAATCGATTGCAATTTTAATTTTTATCGGTTAAATGCACATCCCTTTTTGTTGATTTCGTGATTCTTCGGCAATATTCGGACCGATAATACTTTCTCAGTCACACACACGGGCATTACAATGTTTTTTTTTGCCATCTCTCTTCTATGTAATGGCAACAAGTGATCTGATATTTTGCTTAGTAATTTTTATTTCTGATTTCCAAGTTTCTCGTAGTAATTTGAATTAATACGAGAAATTATTTTTTTATTTTTTTCAACTTGTATTATTTATATTTGGTTCTGTTGCTGTAGTTTAAATAATAAGAAAAATAACGAGATTCCTTAAATTTGTGACGTTGACGTTGGGGGGGGGTATGTATTTAATTGGTTGGCAGGGAAATTGGTTAAACGGTTGTATAATTCACAAATACAAAACGTCATACATGTTTTTAAATATGGAACAAATTGTTATTGGGAATTGTAAACCGAATTCTACATATCAAAGTAGCAAGTTTATAAAAACCCTAATTTCAAATGTGACTCATCGGAAGGTCTTTCAAAAATTACGTGAGGTTGGGAGTAGAAAATCTGATATAATGTATAATTTTGTATGTATAATCTTAAATACCTTTTGATTATTGGCCGATTATGGTCAAACCAAGTGGTAAAATGACAGTGCCATATTAATAAAGAATTATACAGAAACATTTCTTTTCAGGGAAGGGGGGGGAGTCATTGTTATCTTATTTTAGCTTGTTGTTCATACCTGAATTTAGTTATCCTGGCTAACGAAGTTGGTAATAGATTTAAATTACATGTAACAACCGGATTCGGTGTGTTAGCATCCCTAACAGTACACAAGCCAACAACACGTCTTATTATCATTAACACTAAACCTACCGACTATTCTTGTATACCTGTTCCTACCGCACGCCGTCAAATTAACCGGTAATTAAGTTATTTTATTATATAACGCAGGTACTAATGGAAATAACTAAAAGTAAAGAGTGTAGAAAATATTATATGCATATTCTAAGAATTGTCATGTAGTTTGATAACGATATTATGACGTTTCAAAATGTGTAAGTTTTACAAAAGTCAATTTGACAAATTCTATTTGACCAATTTGACCATTTTGACCGGTACTTGTTAGGTTTAGTGTTAAAACAAAATTGAGATATGTGTATGGTATTAGGTACCGATTACTTACATTTATCAAATATCACCTCCAGCACAAGTATGATAATCAATTCTATCCTAACTTACCATAGCATTGTCGAAAGAATTTTGTTTTTTTTTTAATATTTAAAAAAAATCAAAAATTACATTAGTAAGTGAGCCATTATTATTATTATTTCACGTGATCTTATAAATCTGTAGCCGAGACTGAGTACACCCAACTAGGAATTTGCCTGAGCGGGGCACACTGTTAAACATGATGCTAATGTAATGATGATAGTAAATTATTGAAAAAGCGCTTAGGAAAAATATATACACCTAAGTCTGTTTTTACACGGTAGATTGTGGTTCCAGAAAAAACCCAGTATAAAAAAAAAACGTGTAAAAAAAGACATTGATCGTATGCAAAAATAGATGATTGGTTCCTAATCCCTAAATCCTATTAAAACTAGTGAAAAACAAGGATTTTTTAAGAACAAGTACTCATGTTTATTTAATTAAATCACATATACAATGTTTATTTTTACAAGCATAGTTATTGAAGATTATTCACAAAATATTAACACATTTCAATTGCTCTGACCTGTAAATTTGCTTGTATGCACTAAAAGGGAATTCCCCTAAATTTGTGATATGAACATATTTCGCAGAAATTAAATTTGAGAAAAATTTAAACCCAAAAAATTTTAAATCGTGCTAAATGGAATAAAATTGTGTAAAAATATTTTATTATCAAACCTTGTTAAATCAAAACCGTGTATAAAAGACTTAGGTGTATCTACAATACAGTATTGTTGTACAATAGTTGCAGTGTTGTTGTCCAGGAAAAAAAATTCTTTAAATCATTTGTTAAATATTTTTTTTACATTGCACGTGAGAATTGGTCTACCGATTTGATAACCATTTATAAATTTGTTTTGTCTTTCAAAATTTTGTGATTTCTGTTTTTTTTCTCTCGTTTAAGTTCGCCCCACTTGCCATTGAACTGCGGCAAAATTTAAGTTATGAGTTTTAATTTCTTAAATTATTACTGTATCTTTTTTATTGACTGTTCCCGATGATCTTAATTTGTCCATAGCAGTACGTAAGTCATTACATTTGTCACTTTAATAGTTATTTTAGTACGACCACATTTTGATGGACTCGCCGTTGTTATTTCAACTTTTCGATGTCCCTTAATATTAATATTAATACTTTTTTTTTTAAACAGTTGTAGAATACATTTTTTCCTAGTTTTCAATCGTAAATGATTAGACCAAAATGTTATACACAACTGTCTTTATATTCACAATCATACATTCATACGTACATACATACTCATACATGAAAAGAAACAAGGGGTACCTACCATTGCAGTTTTATAAACAGTACCAACGTGATGGTGCTCGGGATTGCCTCTTGAAACCCCCTTGTAAACAGGTTGAGTTGTTATTCCCATCGAGTGAATTTTTCCTTTACACCCTACTGGACTATTTTAATAGTCCCAACTTCCTTCTCCGTTGTCATTTCTGAGTAATCTGTGATATATCCGATAGTTATCCAATTTCGTTCGGTTTGTCTGTTCAGTTTTGGTATAAATTTTGATTATTCGAGGTTTATATAATGATATATTATATATATTTTTTGTTTATACTTTTATTCTACTGTAGAGGCATAAATGTTAAATTTTTTACATGTTGAAAGGTCAAGTTATTACCAAACAATACGATAAAAAGTAAGCTTTTTAAACATTTTAATTTAAAAAAATAAATAAATTGTAAACTCTATATAGAAATAAACGTATCTGTGATTCTCCCTGGCAATAAATAAGAGGGTTATTACATTACGTACGGCGAAGAGTATCTTGCAAATATAAGTATACCTTGAAAACTTTTGGTTTAAATATATGTATGTGAGCGGGAAGAACCGGAGGTGGAGCACACCTGCCCGCCGGCAGGTGGCGGGACGGAGCGCACGTGCGCCGCGTCGCAACCCGCCACCGCCAGATTGCACTTGGCTTTTTATAACCATCAACAGCAAGCAACCTACCTACCTACCTACCTACCTACCTACCTACCTTAATGAATACTTATCAAAAACGCATTACAAGAAACGACTTGCCCAGTCCGGGATGTATTTTCTTTGCAAGTAGGTAGGTAGGTACGTACTTATTGGTATCATTCGATATGATGACATTTTCATAGTAAACTGTTTATCGTTATTTATTTATATATAACTCAAATATAGATATTTATATCATAACCCCAAAGACTAAGGAATTTACTGGTTATGTTTAAATTAATATTCAATACGATAGCCCTCCTTTCACAGTTCACCTGTTGCGTAGTATTAATCGATAAGATGAAATATATATATATATATTTTTCGTTTATAAATTGTTAAACCGAAACCGGGACTACTTTTAAATATTGATTAATATAATAAATTTATTATTTTATTTAATGTCTATTTTGAATACTAATAATAATCCCCAAGTATTGCTGAATAATGTTGTCAGTTTGATGAGCTGGCTAGACTAACTTGGATGGCAGGTGGCGGCTGCGAATTTTGTTTTAATCACATGGCCTTTATTATTTTATGAATATGTTAGTAGTAAGTTACGTTGTTACTCTTGCCCCGGTAATAAGTCATCATATTTTTTTTTTTGACGAATTAATATTATTTTTAGTTATTCAATGCCGTTATGTTGTCTCGTAGGTATAAAATTTGTAAGTGTCTATTGGCTATGGAATGGGACCGATAATAAATTATCATATTATAATATATTTAAAAAAAAGTAGTTTTGCACGAGGCGAGAATAAATAAACGGACAAATACTATGTAAAGGAGTTTTAATTGTTTAATATTACAGTTGTAAATACGAATAATAACTCTATTAAAAAATATTATTTACAATTTTTTACTTTTTATTGTAACCTCAATATTTAGATAAATAAATTGGTCACTACTACCATAATGTTTTAATGTGTTGTAAAATCTGATCGAAATCTATGATGATATCTCTAAATTAAAATCAAATCGGTATATATATATTTAATATATTCCGTCTTGATTACAACACGTTTCCAATAAAGTGTACCTTACCTGCACGGTAATTGCCGACGTACTTTCTTGTTTAGTATAATAAAATCACATTACAATTGCCGCTTACTGACAACAACAACAAAATATATTTATCCTCATTTTACATCCTTTACACACACACATAACGCAATGTAGTATTATATTAATGTTTAATTTTCAAGAGCCGATTCCGATGAAGAAGATTTCAAAGGTTATATATTTTTTTGTAATGACGGACGATAAGTGTGTGTGCATTTAGTCGATATTAATACTCGAAAATGATACGTTAATGTTAAAGAAACTGCAAATGAACGAAAAAACTAGTATACTTTTTATTTAATGGTAGTAGTGAGTGAGTATGTTTATCCTGAAAGTGAAGAAATTACAATTGAGTGGGGTGAATGGATTGTTAGTTTTTATCAAGTAGGTGGCGGGCGAGGTGCGGGGGGGGGCGAGGTGGGTGCCGGCGGCGGTGGTCATTTTGCATGGCACGACCGTTGTGACAAAGCC
This sequence comes from Melinaea menophilus ssp. n. AW-2005, assembly GCA_918358695.1. Classification (NCBI taxonomy): domain Eukaryota; kingdom Metazoa; phylum Arthropoda; class Insecta; order Lepidoptera; family Nymphalidae; genus Melinaea; species Melinaea menophilus. The sequence goes on along the minus strand of OU911050.1, from coordinate 8,623,259 downwards.
CGCGCCCGCACCTCGATCGCCCGCCGCACTGCACCGCGCGCTCAGTCATTCGGCGACGCTCGCGCTGGCGCTACTTTATAGCGCGTTTCCGTATTGACTCCTTAGTAGCTGTTTTATTTACTTTATTTTCCAAACAGTTCCATATTAGTGCCTTCTATATTTTTGTTCCTCACTGTTATATAAAACTATTTATTGAAATCAATAATAGACTGTTCATATATCATTAACAATTCACCGTCTGCAACTAAGTCTTGTCAACCGCGTCAGTCACGCAGTCTACATATGGACACTATGGCGAAATACCGCAGGTATGCTTACGCGAGACGCCTAATTCTGTCCTTGCGACGAATGATAATATTTCGTACGTATGAACACTGAGATGTCCTATACATGATTGTGCACTTGGGTGTCGTAAATCTTGTTTATTTACCAACCATCTACAATGTAAGTGCTACAATTGTTCAACAAATAACTTGCACTTGAGCACGTGGTGCGTAAAGTAAAATGGCGGCGCCGGCGTCGGCGCGACCGGATTTGTATGAGTCATTCCGTAAAGCGCCAAGCGTTTGCTGATAAAACATAGCTCCGTTATCTGAGCAAAGAGCAACAATTGAATAATAATGCTCTCTCTCAATCTATATGCTTTTGAATCAACAAACCGCCCCATTCACTTTCAAGACCACTCAAATGGATGTGTACACTACTTGCCGTGTTATTGTATATTCGATCGATAAATAATAATTATCTATACTCGCATGCAATGTTCTTTTATCAATATTAAATTTGACTTGATATTGTATAATATAACTTTATCTTGTACTTGGATGGAATTTACACAATAAAAATATTGTTTTAATGTCTTGAAAAAATTCAAAATAGAAGCAACATACATATAACATATAACACTACACCTTCCCATAACTAAAAGACTTGTCTCGTCAAAATTGATTTCAGTATGTACACAAAACTAAGTTTAGGAATGTTCATCCTTAAAAATTGCCGTTTCCTATTTGAGAAATGTGAAACAATTTCCTCCCACTTAAATCCCTCGGGGGTACGCATTTTAGGAATCAAATGTACATTAGTTTCAAAGACTTTTATTTTTATCAACCATTGATCAAAACATTTGTTAAATACTTTTTCGGATATCACACGGACTAAATCGGTAACAAATTTAATAATTGTTTAAGAAATAACACTTATGATAACGACATAGGACACGTCATCCGTATTGGTAAGCCACCAGCCGTATGTTGAACGGTGCTTGCAGCGCTTGTATTCTGTTGCCAGTTTTGGAATTAACTTGCTAACTTTTTAACTCCACTCTCCTCCCACTCCCTATAATCATGTTGTTGTTTTTTTTGTTATACAAAATGTCTTACTTTTTTTTTAATAACTTTATATTTAGAGTGTTAATTTACCTTTAGAGTGTTGATTGTTTCTGTATGGCATACAAAATTGCATTTAAAAAAACGTGTATTAACAAAAATGAATACACGTAATAACTCATACCCCTTATGATATTTAGATTCATTTTTTGAAACTCCCCTCCCCTCCCCTCCCCTCCCTCCTCTCCTCACCTTAAAACCTCGCGTGTTTAAAGGACTAACCCATAGAAATTTCATCTTCCACCCATATACAAAACCCTCAATAATCAATCTTTATCACAAATGTAATTGATATACATATATACATACATTCAGACGTCCCAACTTGGCACCTAGAGATGGGTTTTGTATTTATAAAAAAATGTAAATAAATAACCTAACAATATTCTACACAACACAAAACTAACATTACTACCCCATAGAGTAGTAGTGAGCTATTTATTACATATGAAAATGTCAAAATTATTTACATACTAGCTTTTTCAAGTAACTTTTTCCGCTCTGGTTGATTATTAGCTATAATATTTAACTATTGATTGTTGAATATTTTGGTTATGTAATAGGCGTGTTAATAATGGAACTAATGACTGTCAATGTACCTATACGGATTTAAAAATTTGGGTATGAATATTTGATTTTCGCTTTGGAATATAAATATGTGCTTCATAAAATGTAAGTAATGTGTAGTAATCCCCCCTACAACACGGTAGATTCGTTTCGCGTTATAGGAAAAGGCGTTGTAGGAATATTATTGTATAACGCGCTCATGTGACCCTATAACGCGTTATGAACAAATGACTACTCACGTAACTTTTTTCGTTAAAGAACGTTTAAATGGAATATTTAGAAATAACTTGATTAAATTGAATTTTTACTTAATTTTATAACAACACAATGTGCAACAGTAAGCGAAATTAATTATGAACTGTAAAAAATAATTATACATTTTCTAGTATAGAAAAATAACGTAATAAATCCCTGCATTATATGGCGGAAAAACGTGTTATACGAGGGACTGAAATCGCGTTATAAAAGTACCGTGTTATAGAGGGGATTACCGTATACACAATCCATACCTACAAACTCTTTCAGGTGAATGTTCTACTATTAGGGCGTGCCAAACATTACCACCGACAAACAAAAACATACGTATGCAAAAAATAATAAAATAAAATTCACAAACAAGTCACAAACACAGACCTTTATTTATATGTACGGATAAAGTTGGGGTTTTTTGCTTAAATAATATATTAAATACTATATACATTTCTAGTGATAACCGGAATTAACTTGATTCGGTTCCTATAAGTTTTAAATAATATTGAGAATACCATACCAATACCAAAATGTTTTTTTTTTTTGCGATTTATGACGTACTTGGTCTGCGTTACTGAACTAATAATATTTTGTCATATAAAAAATATAGTTATAAAGAAGAGTATACAATATATAATTAATGTCAAAATACTACAGCCATTTTGAAGCAAAATGATGGTTCGCTGTAATAATACAATAAAGCTGTCAGCTCAAAGGCGTGTAACGTCTGTTCCGGCAGCGTAGTGGTTTACTAGGTAAACGCACTATAAGGGGTCACGAGATGCCCGAGCGAATGCAATAGAGCTACTACTATTTATTTGTGAATGGCGTAGAGCGCATAAGAGGCGGGAGGGGTTGAGTAGCGCGCGGCGGATGATGTCATCTCCGCTCCGCCATTTTGTATTGAGGGTCGCTAACCGCTTACATTACCGCTGCCATAGCAATATACTAGCATGTGCTATTTTTATTGTTTTATCGATTTTTTTTTCGTATTATCAGTCTGCGAACATAACAGCTCGACAGGATTGAATCAATTACTAGTATTTAAGATATTTTGCAACAATTAGTGAACTAGATCATGTCGCTTCTCACAGTCGATCAAGGATTCTCATCAGTGGGCTACCCCTACATGCTCGCTTCGACACCATCGACCCTCTTCTCTCACAGTACGGCAACGTGCAACATTGCGACAAAGCGAATTCTCGCGATGCCAACACCCAAGCGGTGTTCATCACATTCGAGACACCAGAACAGGCGCAGCAGTAAGTATTGTCTAGAGAATTGGGATTTTTCTGTTACTTGCTTCTATATTGTACGGTGCTTTTTCTTTTTGGTCATTTTCACAGTAGTGCATGTCCGACTTCTTTTCTCGACGTCTATTATTACTGCGTTTAAACGGGCTTGTTTGGTCTGGTTTTCAGGACTTCAATACTAATTGCATGACATTTCAAATTTGATTGTTATCACACGCACACATGTGTCATGTTGCGACACATGTAACCAGTTATATGCACGCAAATGTTGTAACCAGTGAAATGCACCTTAAATGCAATAATTTATCTATCTTATTTGATAAGGATATTGAGAACCATGAGGAATTAATTTGTTTGCATATGTATATGCAATCTACTTTGTGTGCAAATAAATTGATGTGAATTTAATTTTTTGATATATGGTAATTTTATAAAGATAAATTAAAATTTTATTAATCCTTTAATATTTATTTGTTGTCGGTTACTCTAAAGACTTACTGAACTTGTGTGAGAAATGTTACGATGATCATATTTCCAAAATACCTAAAAATTGTTTTAATATGACAGAGCCATCAATGGTCTCAACGGTTGCGAGGTGGAGGGTAGCCGCATAAAGGTTGAAGCGGCGGATGGCATGTCACGTGGCGGTAGACGCGGGCGACCGGGTGGCGGTCGAGGCGGCGGTGCCCCAGGGGGCGGCGCTCGTCCCACCGACTTCCCGCTACGGCTACTGGTCCAGAGTGACATGGTCGGCGCTATCATCGGACGCCAGGGTAGCACCATCCGTCTTATCACGCAACAGAGCCGTGCACGCGTTGACGTACACCGTAAGGATAATGTTGGCTCCCTCGAGAAGGCTATTACCATATATGGCAATCCCGATAATTGCACCAATGCCTGCAAACGAATACTCGAAGTAATGCAGCAGGAAGCTAACAACACTAATAAAGGGTAGGCAACCATAGATACTTATTAAATGTACATTTTAATAAGGTGAGTTTTAAAATTTATTACGTTCACTATTATTATTATTTTTTGCAGAGAAATATGCCTTAAAATATTGGCGCACAATAACTTGATTGGTCGCATCATAGGCAAGGGTGGAAACACTATCAAACGGATAATGCAGGAGACCGACACTAAGATTACTGTGTCCTCTATAAACGATATCAACAGTTTTAATTTAGAGCGAATCATTACTGTAAAGGGAACCATTGAAAATATGGCTAAAGCGGAGTCCCAAATTTCGGCCAAACTGCGTCAAAGTTATGAAAATGATCTGCAGGTACTTCAATAATTATATTTAGTGATAACGTTATAGTTTTGGTATCCAATTTTTTTTTTATTTAACAATCCAAATTATGCATTCCAGGTGCTGGCGCCGCAGAGCATAATGTTCCCGGGGTTGCACCCGATGGCGATGATGTCAACGGGGCGCGGCTTTTGTGGCGCGCCGCCTCCATTCCCACCGCCTATATATGCGCCGCTGGCCGGCCAAGGTGGCGCGCAACAGGGCGCTGGCGACTCGCAGGAGACTACTTATTTATACATCCCAAACAACGCTGTCGGTGCCATTATCGGCACGAAGGGATCGCATATTCGTAACATCATCCGATTTAGCAACGCTTCCGTAAAGATAGCGCCACTAGAGCAGGATAAGGTGCTCGAAGGTGTGGCGGTTGCGGGACCGGGAGCCGCCGCGGGCAACGCCGCTGCGCAGCAGGAGCGGAAAGTGACGATTGTGGGAAGTCCAGAGGCTCAATGGAAGGTGAGACATGAATATTTATATATATATATATAAAATAAGATATGAAATATGAATATTTTTATTTACCGTTGTCTTAAATTATAATTTTCATTACTTACGCTACTAATTATCAAAATGTAACATTTCAGGCGCAGTATTTGATCTTCGAGAAGATGCGAGAAGAGGGTTTCATGTCGGGGTCTGATGATGTGCGACTGACGGTCGCCATCGTGGTGGCGTCGTCGCAAGTGGGTCGCATCATCGGCAAGGGTGGTCAAAACGTTCGTGAGCTTCAACGCGTCACCGGCTCGCTCATTAAGCTGCCCGAGCAGCCGCAGCCGCCCGCCGCTGCCGGTAACGACCACGAGACCACCGTGCACATCGTGGGTCACTTCTATAGTGTCCAGGTTTGTATTATATATTTAATTCTTTATAATTCTTCTAAATTTATAACTACTTATGAACATTGATTCAACGAATCGTAGACTAAATATTAGAAATATATCTTTAACATTGATTATTATATTTTTAATTTTATGTATTAAATGTATTTGAACGTCTTATATTGTTATTTATAAATTATATTTTCTGGTATTACTATTGCCGTGCGATATTTATTAATATTATTGTTAATGATTTAAGAATGTAATGTGATAAGAAAGTTGTATGAGAGAGGAGTACACGAGTGGGTATAAGTAGTTGTACATGTAGTTACAAGTTCAGTGAAACGTGGTTGCGGTTGTCGGAGAGTCTGCAGCTTAAGATAAGTACTTCGTTTTTAAATAGCTGCTGGCGCAATGCGATGTTTGATGAAGTTGTTGGCGACTCACTGCGGCATAATAAATGTTTCAATGTTGTAGCGATCGCCCGATGCTGGATGAGAGCGTTGTGGCGTACAACATACAGCTCTAGCGGCCTCTGTGTGAGATGTCACAATGGAAATTTGACACTTGACGCCCATCATAGCGGCTCGTATTAACGTTATCTGTTTTATAGGTGAGTTTTCTCTCTCTACTTATATCATCACCTGGCGAATGTACAACGTAATGTATTGATTGATATATATTTTTTCTCTTTTATAATAATTAATCAATGTTTAAGGTGATCTTTAATTGTTTTGGCTGTTGTCAGTGGACTAGTAATGTTATCAACTTGTAACTACATGTACACCGTTATTTAAATTTGTGTTTATTTTTTAGTTTTAATTATGCAAGATGTTTTGTATGTGCTTGATTTAAAAAGGATAGCGTGACTGTGTTGTTCGAAATTGTGAAGTTGTGGGAGATAAGTCTGAATCGGCGTTTCAAAATTATGAAAAAATATAATAAATGTGTGGCTATGCAACATTTTTAAACGTATACGAGGATATCGTATAGTGGCAATGCATTGCTCGGCGCATAACGTTAAAAAAAAACAAAATGTGACATGTGGGGTTTGGTGGTTGCAGTCTGCACAGCGACGCATCCGTTCGATGGTGGCGCAGGCGTCGGCCCCGGGGCGCCATCGCCGCGCCGCCCCGCCGCCGCCGCCCCCGCAGCAGTAGGCGCTTTGCCGCCACCAACGCCGCTACCGCCGCCCGCCACCGTCACCACCACAGCCCGCCTACCACCAACACCACTCGGCCACCACCTCACCGGGCCACCTCGCCGACCCTACCCCGCCTCGCTCCCGCCGCCGCCCGGCCGCTACCGGCCACTACCGGCGCGGTCCGCCCCCGACCTTCTAACCCCCGCTGCGGCAACCTCGAACGCGCTTCGATTTGTTGACAGCGTGTCCATGTTGTTGTTGAAGTATTATATATTAACGTAGTGAATTTTAATAATTAAATAATATTGACGAATTTTATCCCAGGATTTAATGTTGATGAATAATTATTAATTGGATATATATATTATGTATTTTATATATATTATTCATATACACTATTTTTTTAACGATAGTGACAGTTATATGCATTAGCCGGAATATATTTAATTGTTATATTATTGTTTTCAATTTTCATACCATGTTATATTTATACAGCATTGTAAAGGGTTCACTTAAGGCAATAGTTAACGATTATGTTCTCATATATACACATGTTAGTAGCAATAGGTTTAGAATACAACACCATTATTATACAAACGAGATGTAATACATATTTTGTTTTGTTATGAAATAATAGATTAATCTGTTAATACACTACAATACGCTGTTAATATTATTCAGAAGGGTGTGTGGGTTGCGAACATCGTTAAGAATGGAAAAAAGAAACACGACATCGCTTTACTGATGAGGCTCAAGATAAATGGAATGCTTTGCAAGTATGATGTAAGGGATATAGTAGAACAACAGATAGATATGCGCGTGAGCCGATGAGCGCTCGGTTGACGTCGTCCGCGGGTCGCCGGCCCACTGACGGCGCGAGACTGACCGACCATTCGACAGACTGACGACGGGTTGCCCGCGGCCGACGATCGCCCTCGTGGCGCTCAATAGCTTTTACCAGCGAATGATATAAATATTTTTTGATAGATTAGTCATCGTTGGTCAGTAAGGTCTTTTAATGGTACGAGTTTTAATTTGTAAGTGACATTTGTTGATCGTTTTTCTTTGTAATTTTGTCTTTGTTAGCTTTATTACGGTTTTCCTGTATCGGTGCGGCAATGAACGATCTCCACGCGAGCCAGAGCCGCCGGCAGAGCTGGCGCTCAGTGTAGCGGTGCGGTCGTTCGGTTCCACGCGACGATACAGTTTTATGCGTGTACGATTTGCGTTATAATTGTGCCAAGTGAGATATTTAAATATGATCTATTAAGAATAAGTGAAGAAAATATCAAAATTAATGAAAGCTTAGATATTTATATTTATAATTGTGATAATAATATATGGAAGTTTTGGCAAAACGTAAGAATGTTTTACATTCTTATAACATTATCTCGACACGAGACTAGAGTATAAAGTATAGTATGTCCGCTCCCAGGTGCATAAGATAATTAGTTAGTCTCTGGCCCGCCGACGCTCCCGCGACTCATTACATCCGAGCGCCTAACGACTGCTTGCCCACTGCAACCGTATACTTCCACATATTATTGAAAATTATCTCGCTCTTGGCATTCAATTCACCGAATGTACCGTAACCGAACGATATAGTGATACCGATTTATTTTAATGTAACATCTGATTCAACTAAGAAAGATTTAAATAATTTTTAAAAAAAGTCAGCAAATGCCGGACGTGCAGTGCGTTTGTTTCTAAGCGCGACGTCTTTTCCAATAATTATGATAAATGTAATTAATGGGTAATATTTAAAAGCACTTTAAAATGGATGTTTTATTTTAGGATTTTATTAAATACTTACACAACAACTTAAATACAAATAATGAAGCTTTAAAGAAATATTTCGTTATGTTAGATTGGATAGTTTGCACTGTATTACCGATGTACTTACTACTTACTAACTACAACAAACTTTATACTTATAATTATGTAAAGATTTAAGATTAAAAGATTAAGATGTTGTAAAAGCAGTTTTTTGTACCACTGTTTGGTGTTCTCTCGTAGATTATAATTAGAGCCATAATCTATCTGTATAGTTTAAGTATGAATAACATTTAAACTGAGAGATAGAATAATAAAGTTAATCAGTGTGAGTGCCAACTATCATTTCAAAAATCGGGACGAGTGGTATCTTTTTCAAAGTGCGATTATGTATTTCCCCTTGGTTTAATTATTACCTGACTACTGTACTATAAGTAAAATCATCTATATCTACTAAATGTACGTGTTCGCATGTATTTATTATGTATACAATAAAATACAATAAAGTTGTGAATGTATCATAATCTATCTATTGGAATCGAAAAAACCGCCAGTAGTCGGATATTTAAACAGTCGTTTGCCCCTGCCATGACAATCGTAAATCGACGAGCAAACTTTACACGGAAAATGTTTTGTTTTTCTTGAAGAGGAATGATTACTTCGAATGAATCGTGTTTTTAAGTTTAGTTAACAGCTGTATAATATCCAGCATTCGTGGTTTACAAATGATGCGTATCGAAAAGTACTTACACCCAAAGAAGTCTGTTTATACAAGGGCCCCATCGCTGTCACGTTGCCGCTTTGAACGCGTTACAATTGTGTAGATTCGTTTTATAACATTACCAAAGTTGTGTTGGATTATGAATGTGCTATTACATCGTTTGACATTCCATATTTAGGTTTTATTAAGTTTAAAACTTAATCGTTGCTGATTTCTTACTACATATGAATATCGATATGAAAATGTATACGCAAAATTTAACGAAAATAAAAATATAATTCGTCCAACTATAAATATTCGACATTTTTTAATACCGGCTAGTAGGGCGTGAATGCGTGGGGCAAGATACATTTAGTTAAGAACTAATAACAAATCTGAATAAATTACAACGGCATCATGGTTTGTGTGTATCTAGGCCATTTAATTTATTAGATGGCTTTATATAAATAAAGTTTAGTAATTTAAGTATGCTTGTACACAGATGCTATATCATGTAACAATATTTTTTTGTGCTATATTTGTCTGTACATTTCAATATGTGAAGTGACTCGAGTTGAAGTACACGTGATATGGCGTCTCTTTTAATTTATTAGCTGCTCAGTTACCGACGTTGGAAACATTCATTCCTGTCTGCGGATACGATGTAACTGTGCCGCTAATAAAGCAAGTGTTTACAAAATCATGCTTTTAAAAGAAATCTTTTATAACCGATTTGTATTGTTACAAGCTAGCCTCCGGTCGGTTGAAACTAAATTGTAGACTAACTTTGTGAAGTTAAATTCAAGACTAAAAAAAAGCAAAATAAATAGAAGAACAAAAAGTGAGCGCGTCGGCCGTTCCGTGCAGTATCTATTCGGTGTAACGGCTGCTCGACTGCGACTGGAGGGGTGTACATATAGGCATGTCGTTTATTCCTTCCAATTGTAAAGGAGAGTACCGTGATGTGGTTAACATTTGGACGTGTAACGTGTTAGGAAGCAGAAATTAATAGTTTTAGTTGATTATTGTATCGTTGTGAAGTAGCGTTAAGTTGAGGCAGGTGCGGGCGCGCGGCCCGAGACTGAACTACATCGCCGCGTCGCCCGTGCCTTGCCATCTACATGTCATTCTCGCTGGTAATATACTTTTATCATTCTTGTTTGATGGTTCTACTGTTATAGATTACATTATAATATTCATTTCATGTGTGTAATCAATATTTTGTGTATTTGGCGTGTGATCGACTGAATTTATCGATTTCATATTTGTGCATGATTGTATTTTTAAATAGTATCTAATGCAAAAGGAATATTACGATTGAATATTGAGTTATTTGGTTATTTTTAAAATGAGAGCGCGGTCGAGCACACTGCATTCGGCGCAGAGAGCGCAGAGAGCGCAGTGCCCCAGTGCCCCAGTGCCCGATGGTTATGTATTGAGGAGCTGTTGTTGTTGCTTCTCATCTGAACGTATTAAGGTCCAATGTACATTTTAGAAAGGTTAATTTTTTTTATCCATTGAACTCGTGCTGGACATCTTACATATTCCACCAAAATTTTGTTTGATCTTTACTGTTAATTTTAGAACCATTTTATAATTGGTATAAGTTCAGAAACTAATAACTACCTCAATATTACTAAATGAATATGATAATTATCTTTGTGCATGTTTTTGGGAACTGAATTTAAAAGATTACAAAAATTCAATATAGTATAAGAATGCTATTTTAAACAGTAATGGAAATTGTCAAATTTAGGTTTCTTAACGTAATAAAATTGATGAAAATTAAAATGTTTTTATTTCACTTTAACCTTCACCCCCTTTAACCTGGTTTTCAATGTTTTATGGTCAAATATGCAGCCAACTTTCATGGCGATATTGCTCCATTTTTTCGAAATGACACCTAAAACTGTGCGACTAGTGCGAGATGAAACTGACTTAAAATTTCCTGAAAAAACTTACTGACACTGTATTAGTCGCATTTTTCTCTTTAAAAGTAAAAATATAAAATGAACGGTTTCGTCGTTGGATTCTCACCTCAATTTCTCAATTCTCAAGGGATGGTTTTATACGTTCCTTTCTTATATACAAGTAGAAAAAAAAAACGAAACGCTGAAAAATAAGTACACATTCAATCGTATGTCACCAGCGCACGTCGATTTAGGGTTACTTTAAGCACATTGATCCTAAAAATTGCGAGCTAAGGTAATGATTCGACATTGGCTAGAGACGCGTCTAAACTGAATAGTGCATTTCTCTACAGTGACTTACATATCAATATTTAATATTTATACCTGTGTTGATGGAGTTTTTTCGTACTTTAAGAAATCATTGTTTATGTTTTTTTTTAATCTTTCAAATCTTAACATGGATAAAAGGGATGGTGAGCGGAAAGTTCCTATTTTGACATTATTTTCCTAATTAAAATGATTTTCACTGGAAAATAGCATTAAAATGATATGTTTGTTACAACTTTTGCATATATGTTAAAATACAATTTAGAATAAATATTGTTTTTAATATGCTTGTCTTAAAAACTATAATTCATAATTTAATGGTATTTTTGTTTGGTGTTGTATTAAATCGAATTTGAAATTTATCGAAATTATTATATATATATATAAATAAATTGTTTAGTTCAAACGGCAAATGTTATGGTTGCTAAATGTATGTCTATAGTCTAAAGTTGAGATCATAAAACTTAAATTTTATATAATTTTTACTTTGCATGTGCAATACTAAATATCAGTTGTGTAAAAAATGAACTATCTTCTTTTTCATGTCAAATTGCCTGTGCAGAGGTGAACTAAATAACTTTCACAATCATTCTGTTTCCCACGTGGTCATGCTAGCTGTTCATCTCATCATAAAATGACTTCAATCTTTATAAAATTCATCCATTTACTCGTGCAAACTAACACATAAAAATTACTGTCGTTTCTAGGTATTTTAATATAAGGGACAAGTATAGTACACAATCTTTTGTATTTTTATAATAGATGGCGCTATTTTCAAATGTATTCAACTTAAAGGAGTGTGTGTAAACCTAGTTTCGTCGGGATCAGGGTTTCTCAAAGTGGTCGTCTCAAATAAACAGAGTTTGGAAAACTTGAATTTTAATAATAACCTTAAATATTATTATTGATTATAAATCAAAACAAGTAATTTTTAATATTATTAGCGACATCTAGTAAAACTTTGTGTATAATATGAGCTATTATATATCAAAATAAATTTCAGTGTCCTAAAGAAACGATTGTTCGTTTTAATTAATATTTCTCGAATACACATGAACCGACACTGATAAAACGATCTATTTAATAAATGTACACTAAATCCGTCTTAAACAATAGCTACATTTGCATTCAATTTTTTGTTTCATTTGTAATATCAAGTGGCTTTGGATACCTGTCGATTCGACTAAATTATAAGACCACTCGATCGTCATAGGATGATCATTTAATAACATTTGTAGGGTACATAAAAATAGTTAGCAAAGAAAAAAAATTTAATACTAGGGGCGCCAACAAACCCTCATTTTCGACTCGCTGCGCTCGCGAAATCTCGGGTGCCGTTTGCATATTGAGCGAAGCGAGCCCAGAGTATTCATACAAAGTTAACAAAAAAAAAAAAATTTTTTTTTCTTTTTTTTTTATTTAAAAACCATCACCTAATATGTGTCTTTTTGTTTGCAAAGTTTCATAATTTTCCGTGAAGTATTTTTTGAGCCAATTCGTGACAAAGAATGCAAAAAGTCTCCAGTAAAACGCTCCGCTCACTTCGTTCGCTTCGCTCAATTATCTGCCGTAATGTGTTTTTATTGTAATTCAAACCCAATTTTATTTTTTTCGGGATAATGTGATGGAATTATTTTTCGGAGTAAAGTGTATCTTTTATTTAGGATATAAATATATAAACACAACAAATCGCTTGTTATGTCAATATAGATATGAAAAAATTTTAACACTTAATTTAAATACATGTATGTTTTTGTGTTTGTTGATCATCATGTCATCATTTTAATGTTGATGATAATAAAATAATAAACACTACAATATAATAATAACGAGGGTATCTAAAATCTACTGGGTCAAATAAGGGTCAGAGGTCACGTATGAGGTTGGCACCCACTCTATTTTGTAGCCTGATTCAATAGCTTTTTTTTTGATGTATTACACATTATTGTGTGATTTGTGGGTGATAAGTGATGCGCGTGCATACAGAGTCAATTAGCTCGTTATTATATAGTAAGGAATCCTCCTACTACATTAAACCAGTTCCTATTATTATCATTTATCAGTCCAAGATAATAAAATAATATTCAACAGTAACTACGTTTCTGTCATGCAATTTTTTTTTATTGAATATTTCATTTGATAAATGTACGACACAGTGAGCTTCTAGGGTTTGTGTAACAGAATGCATGGTTTTCTGGAAGCGGCAAATAATACGGTGTACTTTTTGCGAGATGGACTCTAGTGGAGGCCCGCCATTTTACTGGACCACGTCGAGAGAAAGGTGAGAAGGAGGAAGATTGGATGCCCGCTTCCAGTTCATTTTCTAGTTCCGCTGCCACTTGAGCTTGCTCTGGTTCGTTTGTGGATGTAACTGTAGTTTTGTCCACAGAAAGATGTAGTTTCTTATACTTACTACTAACTTTCTCTGGAACTGTAATTCATGTGATAAGTATTAGTATCTAATATATTGTATATCATTTAAGATATTTGAATATTGTGAAATAAATAAAACTACTGATTTTTAAATAAAACTCACCAGAATTTTTTTCTGTTTGCACATTTTCATTTTTTAAAGTGTTTTCAGCGGTGGAAACACTTGTTGAAAATGTTGGTTGTATTTTATTTAAAAGAGTAGTTGAAAGTGTACTGGATGATGTAGTAGATGATGTCGGTGGTGCGGTGGATGGTGAAATCGTTGGTATTGAAAGCTCAGTAGGTTTTGAGGTGGTTAAAGATAATGTAACAGGTTTGGTAGTAGTCATTGAAGCTATAGTCGATAAATGGACAGTCGAAGAACTAGATATATCTAAAAGGATACTGGAAGTAGGTGTGTCTGATACAGGTGATGCATTTATAATAGATGATAAAGTTACTTCAGTTTGTGAGTTAGTCACTGAAACTGTGGATTGGCCGGTAGTAGTTGATGGTGATGTATTTATAATAGATGATAAAGTTGCGTCAGTTTGTGAGTTAGTCACTGAAACTGTGGATTGACCGGTAGTAGTTGATAGTGTGTGATTCGGTTGAGGTCCGAATATGTTATCGTAATCCATCCTACGCCAATATTTTGCTGGGCCATAGTTTCCTGTCGGAACAATGATAATAATTTTCTATGTTATAAATATATATAAAATATATCAGAATTTAACATACCATAATAATCTCGATAGTTAACAAATCTTCGCCTAGGAAAATCTGTTAGAAAAAAAAAATAATATTAATAAAATTTAAAAATGATTTCGAATTACCAGTTAACTAAGAAAATCTAACACAGCCTTACAAATCCATTGTTAATACTTAAATTGCATTGGAACAGAAGTTTCTTTTGAAGTACATTCCATTTTCCTATTGTTTATTTAAACTTACATATCTTTATAAACATACGATATGCTCAGCTGACAATGTATGAAAACTAAAAATTATATAAAAATTCAAATCCAATCCAATCCAAAATTTCTATGAAATATGTTTAACATATATTCTATTCGAAACTACCCTTTTCAAGTATAGCTCTAGGTAACGAAAATAACTTTACAGTGAGACAGTCTTGAAACTACAAATTAAGGTACGTAAGCTCATCTGTGTACATTATTTACTCTGCTAATACTCAATCTATTAGATGTTTATTAGTTCTGACTTTTTTAAACAAAAGGGAAAATATTAACTCACAACCAGGGTGATTGGATCGTCGAGAGTCTTGAACGGTGTAGGGCATCAAGGTTTCCGAAGTTCGGGATTCTGTGTTGAATAATATTATAAATACAAATTTAAGTAAGAAATCTACATGCTTTGCTCCATACTTTATATAATAAATACTTTAATCATATTTAATCTATACTGATATCAATCTGAAAGATGTATAGTTTGTTTAAGTAATCTAATCCCTGGAACAACATAGATATTGTAGCAAATGCGGACGAAGTCGCGGTAACGGCTATATTCCATTAACTTATCATTTTCGGTAGTTTTATCTTACTACTGTTTCCCTCAGAGATGTTACTTGTGTTATATAAACACATTAAATATTAGAGAAGAAATAGTTTCATATATAATATGAAAATTAGGATTTGGCACAATACTATCAAAAATACAATCTATGTCTTCTTTGGTCTATAAAAAGTAGATTCATACTTAAAACTCTATTCATTTCTCCCGCCTTTAATCCCTCCTCACATTTCATGTTTATTATTACCTATATCTTAAATAATGAGTACTTTATTAATTCTCGTCACACTTTCATTACATACACACAAATTCATATATTCATACAGTTAGTGTTACTGTTTCAAATTCCATCCAGTCGAAGAATGACATGAAGTTTTACATTGCGTCCGTCACCTACAATTTATTCAACCCCGCTTCGAACCTGTAGATATTTAGTAAATCTATAAACCTCACGTTCAATATGTCGCATTGCCTTGTCTGTTGGTACGTGTGTTGCATCATCTGTGATGGCGCATGTCTGTAAATCTTTTTCATCGATCTTGCTCTTTTTGATTATGTTGTTTTCTCGTAATACTCGAGAATATTCTGTATTGAACAAAACGGTATATAGAATTTTAAATATAACCATAAAATGACGTGTGAAATACCTGATTTGAGAAGTTCAACCAATAGCAGGGCTTCTTGCAACATTGATTGCTCGTCCGAATCTTTCGTGATAGCTGTGTGTGTTTCACTAAACACTAACATACATGTATACATTAAAATGCGTAGACGCATCATTATCGCTTGGTTCTCCACCTTTTTTCATTTTCTTTAAATATGTATTGGATTTTAAATAATAATCATAACATTATTATATTTTCCTCCAACTTCGTTCTATCGTATACAATAAATAAAATAAAGGATATTAAAATCGACAAATGGGTTTTCAGCTAAGCGATAAGGTATATTTTATGTGAACGCTTGTTGAATTTAGTTTTTATTCGTATTTATATTGAAGAATATAAATTTGGTTTCAATTGTAAAAAATATTGAAGTATATTGTGCAGTCTGTGTTTTAGTTTTATAGTAACAAACTGACATAAAAAATGACGAATATAAAGATTCCCGCCCGCTTCGCTGGGCACACTATTAATTTGGATGTGAACTTAGGTTGCTATGGTAACCGTTGGCATAGGAATGCCGTAAAATCCATTCTTAGTAGACGTCTACGTCACAAAAGAAATAACTATGTAAAATTTAAAGTTAATCGGACAGATAGTTTCGGCGATTTCGTGATGAGTCAGTGAGTGGTAAATCGCTTATATATATATATATATATATATATATATATATATATATATATATATATATATATATATATATATATATATATATAAACAATATTATAAAATCTTATAAATGCAAGAAAGAATAGCTCCGATTTAAAAAATTTAGAAATGTTTAATCGAAATAAAATAACTGGCTAATATGATTTATATAAAACTAACAAGTTATTATCCCGCATTTACTCGCTAATAGGTAAACATACAACACATATTTTACAATAAATAATCAATAAACTTAATATAACACCTATCGGTCTTGTAGATTTCCAGCACCAAGTTGTTTAAATGTTTTACAATCAAATGTATAAAACACCATTCAGAATATAATGTCTACTAAAGTAAAAAAATATGAAACTTTATCACCTTATCCGGGCTAATTCAAACGCGGTAGTAGGAACTTATTATATAAAAAAGATATGTAGTAGGAATTAATTTTTATAATCCTGGGTACGGTAGAGTGAAAGCGAAAGAGACAACTTGAGCATGGCTTCTTCCTTCTCAAAGGTGGCCATGCCTTTTCACATTCATATATTGTTTATATTCGTTTTTGATCCAAGATAGTCACTTACTATATTGACACAATATTACAATATTAGTTTTTTTTTGTATGTATGTATGTGTTATTAATTTTGATCAGAAAATTGAACAGAAAGTTTCTTCACACACAGGAACACACACAGGAGCAGTTTATGTGACATATACATATATAATTGTACTATTGGGAAATATGTATGCGAGTATATATGATATACGGCAAGTCAAAAAGAAAGTATCGTCCATTCTAAAGTACTTCGTTATTAATATTGCATGCTGTGATTTTGAGAAATAAAAAACTAACTGTATTAGTACAAACGCATAACCCCACCGGTGACGCTGTCATGGCCAGTAGGGCTAACAATAGACAATACAAAAAAAAAACGTTTGTATTGTCATTTATCGTCAAAACAGACAATTCTGTCTATTGACGATTGTCCTACCCTTTTTAATAACGGCGTCAAAGTACATTCTTTTTTTCGAAATGTTCAAACAAACTCCCTTCGCATTACCCCTTTCGATATTCCATTTCTTTTTTTTTCTGATACCCCATTCCGGATTCACTTTCGAATCAAAATCTCTCGCCTTCATTTCATTATTGTACTTTTACTTGACGCTTTCGTTCCTTGTAATCAGTAACCGTTTTTATTGTATGCACTTCAGGGATATTTACTGCCACGCCATGCACTTGTAACTTTAGACTTCATCCAACATTTTTAGGTACTTCCTTATATATAAAATAAGTACGTTTTACATAGTATATTTACTTCAATATATATAATCCATATATCATTTGACAGCGAAAATTCATAATGCATCTATTTAATAAAGTGATATTTTTTATATTTATGCCAAAATATACCTACAATACAATACATTCACAATAAATATCTATAAATAAAATAATGTAAGATTTTATATCGCTAGAAGTAACATTATATTTATGTATTATTTATTTTATTTATAGGTGTATTTTTTTGCTACATAACTAACTTAACACTAAACCTACCAAGTACCGGTCAAATTGACCGTTCTTAAACTTTCTTAAACGTTCTTAAACTTGTAAAACTCACACATTCTTAAACGTTATCAAACTACATGACAATTCTTAGAATATGCATATAATATTTTCATCATTCTTTACCTTTATTTATTTCCATTATTACCTGCGTTGTATAATAAAATAACTTTTAATTATCGGTCAATTTGACGGCGTACGGTAGGAACAGGTATACAAGAATTGTCTTTCTTTCTTAGGTTTAGTGTTAATATAATAAATTTATATATTTATGTCGCTTCATTTCTTAGCTAATTTAATAAAGTGCCATCTATGGTAACATGATCAAAACTGAATATGTATTATTAAATTCAACGCCTAATGTATAGATGGCGCTTTTAAAAGTATATTTATTTCAATAGTTATAAGTTATATTTATAAAAATATTTTTTATTTAAGAAATACCAATTTTTTTCTTATTTAAGAAATATTGATTGACTTATAATAAAGTTCTAATAACTGCCGGTATCGTTCGAGTCGTGAACGAAAGAGTATAAACGTTTCTTTTGTGCAAAAAGTTAGACTAAATAATTCATTTGAATTTATCTAGATGGCGCTACCTGACACAAATTTTACTCAAGTGTGTACAGGCTTAGTTGTTACGCTAAAATATTTTTAGTTTTTTTAATAAAAGCGTTGATTTACTATACCGTCATAATTTCTATTTTTATTAATTTTAAGTCATCTAGTTCATTTTAAGGCATTCCCAATTTGGACTTCGATAAAATATTTTTTTATCGTCCACATTGGGGTTAGAGGATATAAAATGAAATCATACAAGTTATGGCTATAGTTTTATGGTCTCAGAAATTGATAACTTTATATAATTTTGAAAATATTTCTCCTCTGATTAAATTAAAGTGGTTTGAAATAAACTTATTATATTTTGATAATGTCAAACCCAGACGCATTTATATTTCAATTACTAATGAAATAATCAATGTAGGCACTAAAACTGAAGGGATAAAATAAAATACGACTTGAATACAGTAGTGTTTATTTTTAAGAAATAAATTAAAGCACTTAAACAAAATTACACGTAATTCTTAAATAATTAACAAAATGTTTCAAACTAAATCTATTTCATTCAAACATTTCAATGAAAACGTAATAAAAGATGTAAGTTTAGGAATATATAATGTTCAATAACGTATTATAGAAAATAAATCACATTTTTGATTTTACATTTTTGATACATGATTCATATTACGCGATCAAGGAAACTATTTGTACAAATAAAGTTTGTGCATCAGCCGTTTTACAAATACGTTAATACAGACAATACTGATTGGCGAAGATTGGCCAAGCGTTGACAAATGTTCTACATAAATTATTCGCCTACGCATGGACCCTAGGGACTTAAAGTTACAATGACGTTAAGAACTAAGTAGTAACGCTTGAACATATTCCTTAGAAAATTTTTGTTTTAAATCATTTATTCATAAATTATCGATTTTTTCAAATACAGTTGACATAAAAATCGGAGCCAAGCTAACGAATAATGAATAAACATAATTAATTATATGTTATTCTTATTATATATTGTTAACTAGTCTTACAATATATATATCATGCAATTCGCTTAAAATATAATTCAGTAGGTACATCAGGTATCTATAATTGAATATTAGGAAGGATTTAATTGAAAAAATTGACAAACTACCACTGAAATCATTAATAATAAACTACAAGCTAGGACCGATAGGATTACACATATATATTTAAATAATAATAATTGCTTTCATTTCCTCGTTGGTGAGAAAGTAATTGAAGTTTGACATTTGTTTTTTAAATAAAATAGTATATGTAGGAAATAATTTATCTTTATTCTATAATGATTATTAAATATTTAAGATAGATATTACACTAGAAGTTATCCGTTAATCAATTGTTACTGAGTTATTTATTAGAAAACGAACGATGATATTATTATGAAAAAATAATTAATCTCGATTAAAAAGAATGAAATTTGATAAAGTACTATTATTGTTCTTCCTTTCTTATTGTAGATATTTAATTATATTAATATTGCAATTATTTTATTGGACATTTTAGTTTTACGATTAATTGTGATACAATCGTTATTTATTTACATTTAATTACAAACAAATGAGATGCTGTTTATAAGTTATTCAGTGATATTTCGAGCTATGCTGTATTATGTCTAGTTAGTGTTTAAATGAATTTACTTAATTCCTTGACATGACTTGGGTCTCATTTAAGATGATCTCAGTACCAGTGAACTTTAAATTCAAAAATATTTTTTTCAGGTTATCCGAAAAATAATTCAAATATTTCAATTCTAAGTATGCTTAGATTTACTTTTCTAAAATTCTAATCACTTTCACACTCTACAGTATTACTTTTGTAATCATCTCTACCGCTATCTTACGGAGACCCTCTACCATTACTTTCGCTAACCCTACATTGGTAGACTCAATTCTAATTGTTTGATATTTATTTTTATATAAAAAACTTTTTTTTATTTTTGAATTTAGTGTCAACTTTACCGTTTTATAATCAAGTAAATGCAATACCTCACGTATCTATTTGAGTTTGTTTTATATGATTAAACTTAATTTATTAAGTTAAAAATTACTGGTCGACTCCTGACTTTATATCATAACACTTGATACATATATGAAATGTTTATGAGCAAAAAACCCCCAAATAATTTCTATATGACTTTTTTATTTTCGTTTTTCATTTTGGACTAAATTTTGTAAGTAATTTGAAATATACTCAAATGTCATCACTGCTCTCTAAAAGGCAGACAGACCGTCTAAGTGGGCTCGTCACAATAATAACTATCGCATTAATTTTAAATAAGCAAAATCATTCGTTGTTAATTTCGATATTATTGCTATCGTTGTTTTTATTTATTGCTTTTAATACTATATTAATATACCAATTAATTAACGTCACTTATGTACTAAGTATCATTTTTGAGACAGAACACTGAAAGTATATAGTTAATTTATTCGCAAGTCGATTGAGTTATCATGTTTAAACATCCGGTATCATTATATTGTAAATTAATAAAAATACATTAAAATATCACTTCCTTATTATAAAAATTGAATTAATTAATACGTAAGTGACTTTAATACTAAACTAACTTAATCGCATCACTCTAAATCTATAACTATAACTAGAAAGTTTTTTATTGCTATAGGTATTATTATTGCTTGAATATTGCTAATTTGGACAATCTTATTATAAATATATCACTGTATGTAATGCTATACAATTATTAATACAATACACACAATTCAATTCGTTTATATGTACATTGATTTGAGAGTATCGTTTATAATGTGACCGCAATTCAGTTATTAAATAGTTGTAGCAACGATCAGAAATTTTTTATATATTAAATATTCTATAGAAAGATGTTATAGTAATAATATTTAATGTTACCTGGTTCTGGACATTAGATAAAAGTCTTTTACCAAGAGTGTTTTATCAATGTGAATGTTCTGATCGTTTCCTGATGGTTGCACAATTGTTTACATTAATACAACTATTTCTAAATGCTATGATCACCTTTATTACATTTTTGCACATAACATTTTTGATCTTAAACTGTAATTAAAAGTGAACTCAAACTAGATTGACATCTAATAATTATAATCTACAGAATACTTTAAATCTAAATCTAAGTTTGAGTAAACTTTATAGATAAGGCATTTTTGATCAATTACATTTCAATTTTAGGTCGTTTTTATTAATGACTTAAACAGAAACGTCTCGAATATTAATAAAATATTATATAATACACGGTATTTAAACGGCCCTCGTTTGGTGTTACACATTCTCATATTGTGAGAAATTATTATTAATTAATGTTATACTAGTATAAATAGTTATAATACTACTGCTATTAATGTAAAGAAGGAAATTTGGTACACAATGAAATATTTACATTCAAATATAGGTATATATTTTTGTATATAAATTGGTTTCAATATCAATTGCTTGCTAATACTAACTTAAATGTAGACCCTCTACAACTACAATAACGTTAGTATAAATATTTGAATAAAATATCTGGATTAAGATTTTTTTTTTAAAAGCCAATACTTCTAGCATATTCTACAGAGACAAAAGACGTGACTAGATATTATTAGGTACAGGGTAAATTGAAGGATTACGTTTAAAAGTTTAAACACTATTCTAATTGGCTTAGTATTTCAATAGACACAAGTAGGTAGGGATAAGAAATATAAAGAATAACTCAATGGCAATAAGTAACGTATAATAATTTTAATTTTTTTTTTTTGAAAAACAATATCACAATTTTTGTAATGAATTACACAATATTCGATGTTAATTTCGATTTAACGTTTTCGTATATAAAGTACTTCGAAGCACCAAAAATATCTACCGAATATCAATAATGAATATAATCTACGTTTATATTAATATTGCTTATACATTTATCTTCATATTGCTTTTTCGCGTCACCTCTGTCCAAAATCATATATTCAAAATGTCTTACATTAATTATGTAATAAAATTACAGCATTACAGTTCTTCAGTTTCAGTTAAATAAGGTAAACGGGATCGTTTTATTTTACGGAATTATTTTGGAAGAAAATATAAAGCTCTATTGTACAGCTATTCGGTGAATTATTTAAAAATACAGGAACTTTTTTGTAGAGGAATGTTATATTTAATTGACAGGGTTAAATGAAATTCACGGATAAAGAATTGACTCGCGAGGCTTGAACTAAGGTCTAGTGACGACGTCGGCTACGTAGGGAAGCAAACTCTAAACGAGGTCGTCGCGATGCTATACATTGTGCCCTCACAGAAAGGTGTATATATATATTTATATATAACCGTTGAGAAGCCGCACTACCTAGTCCGCTACGTAGCCGGCGGTCCTCTTCTACGCCTACGGAACACTACGGGGATATAAAGTCTGCTGCGTCATGTCGACGGTCGTGCGTGACTTGTTTAATACCTACATTATTATTGCTTTTCGAATACCCATTTCTTCCGAGCACCTCGTGCTCTCCTCGTTAACCTAGTGTTATTTCTACCTTAATCTAAACTAATTTATTGCCGGTTACATTAGACTTGTCCCTAATAACACACTCAATCTAAAGGCATGCTCGCTGAGTGACGCGGCGCGCCCGTCCCTGTCGCCGTCGCGTGCTGTCTCCGCCGCCCGTCCGTAACCATTGATAATGACTATGATAAGATGGTTATAATATGAAAAGTGTTCTGTTACAAATCACCCCTTATGTAGCAGAACGGAGTTTATACATTTGGAATTGATGATGTGCCAAGATGAAGAAGAGTAATGAAAGGTGGATGAAATTGAAAAATAAAGGATCTTAGTTGGGAGGAGATGAAGGGTTGCGATGGTAAGGCACTGTCGCGGGCGGCGGGCGGCAGCGGGAGGCTGTGCGGAGCTTCGGACGGAAAGTTTTGGCAAGTTCCTCACCGAGACGGACGACGCGGCGCCCGGGCGCTCGGTCCTCGTCCTGTGACGTGGCTTGGCTCTCAAACTCCACATATTTCTTACACTCTAATACTCTCTAATAACCTACATCGCGGTTTGTAAAAATCACCTACAAAAGATATTAGTTTCATCCGTATTTTATTAATTCTATGTATATAGGGTATATTTATCGACAATTATATACATAATTCAATGTTTAACGTTAACAGGACGTTTGTCGCTACGGCCTATCACCGCGTCCGCGCTACGGGGTCGTACGTGATTCGTTGTTTGCGAAACATTGCTCGATTGCGACACGACTCGGTGCCTACCGGTCGTGCGCCTCTACCTATTTTAGAATTTTGTATATTTATAATAATTACGCTAATAAACTAAATTCATAATAATTAATACTTTAAGTTAATGTGTAAATCTTACAACAGTGATTACGGTCCCTGGTTGCGTTCAGATGTGTCGCGCGTTAGCCGGTTGCGATGACGGAAGTGGCGCCGGAGGTGGGATCGGTAGCGGGGGGTGTGGGAGGAGAATCTGGCGGTGGTGACTCGCCGTCGCGCACGCAAGCCGATTCCTGGTGTTTGTTAAGGTAGCTCTTAAGGGCAAAGGTTTTGTGGCAGCGCAAACATTCAAAGTTTTTATCGGCAGAGTGCGTTTGCATATGTGCGCGTAGATTCGAGCGATCTGCAAATGCCTTGCCGCAGTGTGCGCACCCGTATGGCTTCTCACCGGTATGAGAGCGGAGATGGCCTTGCAACAACCATGGCCTAGAAAATAATTTTCCGCAAACGCCACACACGTGGGAGAGCTGATGAGTTAGCACGTGCATGGCGAGGGCCGGCATCGACACGTACGCTTTCCCGCACTCCCCGCAGCGCTTTGCTGCTACGGAATCGAGGCTGCGATGGGTCTGCTTGTGCCTTGACAAGTTTGATGAAGTGGCATAGCGCTTGCCACACTCGCTACAAGTGTATTTCGATTTTTGTTCAGGTTGTTGGGCGCATTCAACTGGAGCGTTAGCGTAGTTTCGACGCTTGGAACGACCGTCGCTTACAAAGAAGGCATCATAGGTGTATGCTACAGTCTCCTTGGGACGCTCGACTAAGTCCTGGGGTGGCTCTGGCGGAGGCGGAGGCGGGGGTGATTGTTCGGGAGGTGCAGGTTCAGTGCGCGGTGGTGTTGTGAGGAAAACGGCGTGTTGACTCAAATCAAGTATGGCGTGGGCCGCATTAAGGTCCTCTTCGGCTCGATGGAGATATGCGTTTTCGCCGAGACAATACGGGCGGTAGATATCCTTCTTCTTCGGTGGTAGAGAAAGAAGGGTGCCCGTGCTGGTATATATAGAGTTGGATTTGCCGCTCGCCGGTGGCGGAGGAGGGGAGACAGGCGAAGACTGGAGCTGTACTTGGAGAAAAGGCGGGTCTGTCGAGTCTGAGGCGGAGAGGTGCAGAAGTGCGTAGGAGACAGGCTGAGACGGCTGAGAGGGGCCGGGGAGAGCCGGGCTCACCTCGCTCGGCAGCTGCGCGGTGAATTGCGTGGAAGGTTGTTCCTCGGTGTAGCCTGCGTACAAATAAACACACAATCTATTAGAATATTTAGTATTATTTTAGAGATAAATACAATTATTTTTTTAAATGTCGATATTAAAGTTAACATAAATATTAAAAACATTTACAGTATAACTGAAAATTAATAATAAATTGCTGCATAATGTAATATTATACGGTGACAAAATTTTGTCAAAGGACTCAAAATGGAAATGAAAAATCGACAAAAAGTTAAGATAATAAGCTTTAGTACTTCGCCTCAGGTATCCAACATTGCAAAAACAGAGTGAGGTAACAGATCTAAATGCTTAATAACTTGTATTGTGATAGAACAAAGTAGATAAACTTGTGGTAATGGAGCGGAGTGCGGACGCGAGCCCAGTTCTAAAGTTATTTTGGGACCGTTAATAACTTGCAGAGGCAACCTGTGGCTTTCATGAACCGACCTGTCGTACAAACGGTCTGCAACTTATAGCATGTCTTTTAATATCTGTTAATATTTTATACAAAACAATGAGAGCATTTTATTTACATTTTATATTTTATATTTAAGCTTCAATAATACACTCAAAAAGAATTATATGAAAAAATTATATGAATGATTTTCGTCTCCATATTCGTTAATTCCCACTGAAGGTGTAATATTCAATAAAGTTTTAAAGATTTATCAATTATATACAATGTAACACAATTGTTAAGTATGAAATTAATTATTTAGATTGTTTAGTTATATGTTATATATGCTGTGAAGTAAAAAGTATAAAGTAGCTTCCAAAAGATGTGCCTGTAGAGGTTACGTAATCTGACAAAACCGCTTCGTTGGCGAATTGGGTTCAGAGCACAGATACAAATGAAAATGTATAAATAAAGCGACACAACATACGCTTTTCGGATTGAGAGGCTTAACGTTGGGAGAGTAGAGTAAATGAAACTCCGAGACGGGATTAGCTTGAGAATATAAACTGAAGCGCTATCATGTTTGGGACATGGGAGTATATTTTATTTAGAAAACACAAGCGCCTTAATTAACTGGACGTATACGTCTTTATGTTAGATGCACATCGAGCTACATGTGTGTATAAATATATACATATATATATACTTACCTACTTAAATAGTTTTTTAACATTTTTCTTTGTAATTTTCATACATATTGTACAAACCTAGAATATACATTGTTATTTATTTGCTGTGATTAGATTTTTTAAATTTAAAACATGTTGTTGTAATCACAGCAGTTTCATTTCAGTGTAAGATTGTATTATGTTATGTTATTATTCTTTTTTGTTATGTGGTCCTAATAAAGACAATTTGGCCCTAATAAATTCCTAATTTCTTTGTTATTAAAACGATTAAGGACAAAACTTAATATCGATCTACAAACGGGGATTGAAAGCAACATTAGATAGCTTCTATGAGCTATTGAGCTATGTGGATTGCCACATGTCCGTTATTGGCACTTAACTCCCGACATTTGTATTGTATTTTAAAATAGAAAAAAATATCAGAATCAATTTTTAATTCATCAAACGACATTCAAGGAATGAATCATTGAGTTACTCCTTAGTAATAAAGCAAGTAATGGGAATGTAAATTGCAACATGCGATTACTTAATAGTGTAATCTTGTCTACACTTTTTACATTATTCATGTGTGAATTGTCATACTGCGCCTGGATTACTTATACTAGTTATAAGATAGACAGTTATAAGACGGCAAAGATAAACTAACCTAACCTAACATAATCGAGGATATTACGTAGTTAGGGTGTGTTCTTCTTAAAAATCAAGTTTTCATCAATCAATCAATCAATCAATCAATCAATCAATCAAGAGCCAATAGAAAGATAAGAAAACAGATATTGTCTGTCACTCTGTCTGTTTTATTAGTTGGTTTGTCTTTGTTTGAATGAAATTGTATAATATATATTTTTTTAATTATTCAATTTTTTAAATAATTTAATAAACGTATTTATTATATTATAATTGTTTTCATAGATTTAAAATCTACAACAATATTCTTGGGTTGTTTTTTTGTTAAGTAACTTAAAATTTTAACTACATTTTGACTTTATGACTAACACAATAAAAGGTTAGTAAAATTAGTTAAATATACTTTTAATTTAACAAAAGCAAGCTGTGAAATTTAAAACCAAGGCTCAAGATTGTTAGGTGTCTATTAAACGCTCATATATTATTTCAATATGACTTGTATATGTATGAATCTTGACTTTTATATAATATAGGAACAAACAATATGTTTCCCGTATAACAAAGACTATAACTTATTTATTGGTCAATATATAACTCTTTTCAAATATCTTATTAAATATTACCTTTCAAATATATGTTTTATAAAGTTTGAGCTGATACTTATTATCGTTACTGATTCAATTTATTAGTTGTTGTTATGATATTTTGAAATTAGATTGTAAAATTATCCACCAAAATGTTTTCTCATGAGCACCCGGATCACAGAGGACTTCCATCTACATTACTGAAAATTCAATTAATTAAATTACATTACTAATTCGGAAATAATAACTTACAGATGTGGCTTGGCTTACCTACGTATTAATGAATATTAAATTTATTGTACGCTATGCTATATTATACGAATTGTATTTCTTCTTCCAGTCGAAACTTAGACACTATTTGCTAAATATTTTTTCGGTACACTGTCCTAACTGAACCATTCATCATCCTGTAATATAAAACAAAACTTTTGACAGTGTCCGATCCATTACACTATTATAATCTTTTTTATCCTGGATGATTGACAGCTCCCGGGATAAGAATTGTCGTACTCAAGATAGAAAGCGCACTCGTCTTTTTACCGAACGATCATACTTTTAAAAGTGTTTTTGGTTAAAAATTCTCTAGAATATTTAAGAATAATATCTTCCATGCAAATAAAATCACATAGAATTTGTGTATTTTAATATTAGTATTTTTCAATTAAATCTTATGCTTTATAACAGGAATTATTTAGGAAGCCAAAATAACGGAATTCAACCTTTATAAAAAAGTGTTAAATATCCTTTTTGAATACTTTTATTTGATTGAAAAGCGGAAAAGCGCCAAAACCGCCGACATATTGCTCGATATCAAAATTGAAGCATCGAGATCCAATAAAACTAGACTGTATAGATAATATTGTACCAGAAATAGTGACTATCACAGTTCGGTTTTAATTAATCGAATAGTAGTATAAAATTGAGTTTTGCCACTCAATTTATTCAAACGTGGCGTCAAGCTAACAACTTGCTAAATCGATTTTCCGGCGAACAATCGACTGGTAGCCGGTCGCGCTCGTTTACAACAACTCTGCTATTCGATTAATTTGTGAGTATCCTTACGGCACCGTTTTATATCAAAAGGTTAATTTAATGAATAGCGACTCAGTATTGGTTCTATTGTTCTATAAGATGCCTTTATCTTGTATTTATGAAGGACTGTAGAATGAACATTGACTGTTTAAAACATCTAGTGTAGAATAAGTGTAGATTAGCTACTTATTCTTTACTCACATCATGAATGTGTTTAATTTAATTATTATCAGCGAGTATATATCTCTAAGCAACATGTTGTACGTTATCTGAATGTATAGAATATTAAATTTGAACCAAGCAGTTCTTGACGACGAGACAGTCCGACCGATAACAACAAAGTTTTAAAAGACAAATTAAAATCTCATACAGAACATAAAATCAGGTTTAAAATATTATTTTCATAAATAACTTAATAATAATGTTATAGGTATTAAATGATAATGCTGCTATTACCGAATTATCTTCGTAAATAATTAGTAAGTGTTAGCGTGAATCAACAGCGCAATATACGGGTTTTAATGATAGGTGTCGTGAATTATTAAAATATGTATACCGCATAATTTGATATGGACACATGTTTCAATTTCCGCTACATTCCGCGGCTAATCAATGGATGCGGAATAAATTGAGTTAGTTTGTCTCGCGTGTCATAATTGTTTTATACGTCTGATTCATCTAATATTATTTTATATATTTTGTTCTGTAACTAATATACTATGAATCTTATATTCCAGAAGTAGTTTTCTATCTCCTTCATGCTATTAAAATATCATTTGATTATTATTTAATTGTAAAAAACCCGGTAAGTGTGTAATTTTTTTTATAATAAGTAGTTATATTCAGCCTTTTTGGTGAAGGTGAAACTGTAAAGGCTTGTTTAGAAGAAATTGTATGTTATATAAGTAGCCAACCCGCAGTGTACCAGATTAGACTTCATACCCTTCTTTATTCGGGTATAAGAAATATTATGTTAATTGCAAGGAAATTAACTAAAAAAATATATTACCATTCGTCTAATATAACATTTAATTTTGATACAAGATAGTTTTGAAATAAAAACTTTTATTTTAAATGCACTCCAGTGACTCAAAGGGGAGGGAGGGGAGACTCTTTGCAATATAAAAAGTTATCTATAATAAGAAAAGGTGAAATGTTCTATGATGGAGTTGAAAATTCGAGTCCTCTTATAGATCCAGAACCGTCGGGAGCGGCGCGGCGCCATGTTGACGATTCATGATTTTAACATAATATCACTTTTATACTTAGAATTTGAATATATTTTCTTATTATGTATATCTTTCAGCCTTTGTATTCATAAAATGTATAATGTGGGACAGTTATATAAAAACAATAAAGTATTATCATTTGGAGTTGCCTGAAAATAATATTATATATAATCTTCAGCGAGATGTCAAAATGAATTTAATATACGTGAAAAAATTTATCTCATCCAATTAAAAAGTATACAGAAATCTAATTATAATGTTAATTGAAAAGTGCGCACAACTGCAATGCCGCTCCCGTGCGATGTAGCTTTGAAAGCTCATATTACTGTGAAAGGTATAATGTTCTTGAATTTATTTAATTATTATAATTTACAATTAAATCTTAGGAATGTTCTGTTATGTGAGTGTAAGCTTCGTATATTAAGATTATATTAAAATCGTTGTCAGTGATATACAATTCTATTGCAGAATGCTAACTCATTTTGCATTGTGTTATAGTTAATATTGAACAAGAGAACTTATCTAATTATAGTGCAAGTGTCAATTGTAATCTGATCTTCGTCACAGAAGGTCGACAGTTCTATTATATTCTAAGACAGTTTTACTGCTTTAAGAACGCGATCTGTAGAATTATACTTTTAAACATTTAGCCTGTTTGAAGATTTATATGACATAATAAAAAATATATAGTTTTATAATATTAAAACTTAATTTTAAAAAACTTATTTCACTTTAATACTTTAGAAATAGTATTTAAATGTTTTTAACCAAATTAATAAAATCTATATTTTTAAAATCATTTAAAAACACGTACCGCTACGAATTGGACTTCCAGACTTGATATAATTTTATTCAGATATTAATTTAATAATTCTCACTATAATTTGTTACTGAATTCAAAATTATTTTCTATAAAATTTAACTTAGACAACCTAAAACGAACACATGTGTGCAATTAAAATTGTATCGTTTACAATCAGTTTAATATCTTAACGACTAGTGATACTTTAAAGAAAACAACATTAGAAGTAAAATGGATAAAATAAATAGAACGATGGTATGCCGCCTTCATTTAAGGCGCTGATACAAAACAAACGCAACAAAATCAACGCTTAGCGTGCCAACTGTGTGCCGCAGATACAATGGCAAAAACTAACCCGGACAGTGGGATGAGCGAGGGGTTCGCCGCATTGCACCAGTTGAATCTCGACCCCTGAACGCCCTAAGGGTGCAGCTCCCCCCGCGGCCCGATCCCCTCCCCCCCGCCCGCGCTCCTCCACCCCAGGAGCACAGTGTACTTGTTGACGCACGTTCATGCAGGATCGGGATGCTTATAAGATTGATTTTGAAGAAAACTCAAGTGGATTGTCGACTCAATGACGCTCAGTGAAACTGTTTTTGTACACGTCATCGTTATAAAAATAATACATTAAAATTAGGTGTAAGTAAGTGTGCACTTATTTTAATGATAGCAAATTTATTAAAGAACATTATATAAGCTGGTCGACTAAATATTTTCTATAGCAAATAGTACATAACGTGAGTACATTTCTTTACTGTATCTTTCATAATACATACTAACTAACAATAATATAACTTTATTATAGCGATTTTAGTAAAAGACAAAGAAATAAAAACAATGTTGAATTATTAAATTAAACAATAAATTTATTTGAAGTTATAAACCGGACACATTTAATATTAGTCACGTTTCTTTTGCTTTGGAAGTATTGACAGTGTTTTTTCTTTACATACTTAATAAAGCTTTAAAATTGTTGTATTTTTCGAAGCTCCTTTCTTTATAAAGAACTTATAAGGGATTGCTTTCTCGGCTCTTGCTGACTAACTAATTAGCTTTTAGTAAAATGTCGAGACCGTTACGAAGGTAATTTTACTGAAAAAGGCCTTTGATGTTTCGGTATCAAATTAGCGAAAATAACCCTATAAAAGTATATATATATATTATTATAAGTAGATTTTTAAGGAGGTATTAATGATCTTAAAGAAATAAGATAAAATACAAATCTAAGCTGAAAATTATGGTTATTTTTGAGAAGTTAAAATGATGGAGTGTCTCTTTAACTGACCAGTGACTGGTTTAATATCGTCAACATGTCGTGGCAGCTGCGTCAAGCCTCGAAGTTCACACGAAAATTCAGTACTATGTCAACTATAGACCATGTATATAAAATATTTACTGGTGTACCATCACTGCCCTGTAATAAAGTCAAATAGAATTCTGTTATCTATATTTTAAATATTCACAGTAATTACTAAGCTAGCAATGAAAGTAAGTGTAGTCTTAGTAAAAGATACTAACCGGGACGTTTACTATATATTTATTTAAATACAGCATCCATTTAAATAACAATAAAATGCAGCCGAGCTGATAAAAGCTTGATCCGCGGTTAAGTAATGGACCGAGTTAGTTCCCTCTATTCAAATTGAAAACGGATCCGACAGTTAGTGTATATTCTTTATTACGTAATAAAAATACTGAATGTCAGAAGCGTACAGAAAATTGCGAATTTATTAAAACAATTCAATTCCAGTTACGTAACGTACGTTTTATTTCAAGACAAACATTGCTTTTATTTTTCTACACAGTTTCGGAGGGCTCGGCTTTAGTTTTCTGGGTCAACGGGTAGCAGCGAACAAATATACCATTACTATAAGCTGGCACGCCAGACGCCTCGCCTTTGTATTTATTAAATATTATATATTTTTAAAAGGTTTCTGTCAATTCTAGAAATGTGAAATTGAAAATGTACTTTAGAATGTCAAGTATGTAAAGAAAATATACCAATATTGTTTTCACTAAAATATCAAGGGTTATATAATGTAGTCACAAAGTGATTAGTTAAAATGAGGTGGCTTTGAATAATTCTAAGACTCGTCCAGCGAGCCAACGGTGAATGAATGCGGCTTGTTGAAGCTTTTAAGGCTGGAGTAGCTGCGAGACTCGTCCTGTGGCGACCCCGACGGGGGAAATGTATAATGGTGTAGTGACGCCGCCTGAATGTAACGGATTTCCAATTTGTAGAAACGTATTGATACATGAAAAATTGCACAACTTAACTGGATTATGAGCACATAAATAATAAAGTTACAAAGAAAAGCGTTTCTGCGAATGTACAGAAAGTAATTTATTACTATGAAGCTATCCATTATGGCCTTCTGCTGATAAAGCGAGGTCTCATGAAAGGGGTTACACGAGGGTTGGTTCACACTTGCGTAGATTTTAATCTGAAACAAACTGTAACTGTCTTTAAAAGTATTAAAATATTTAATTAAAGACGGCGAATTTGTTCTATTTGATCCTGCTATACTCTACTACTGTTCATTTACTATTAACAAATAAGATGTCAAAGTTATAAGTTAAATATTAAGAAATGTTTGTGTAATAAAGTAAGAATATATATTTTTAACAGTTACCAAGTAAAATATTTATACTGTAAAAGTTCCCGTAATTATTTTTTCGGTAAGGGACCGACGCCGGAAATTAAGCGGCGTATGGACGATCGTACCAAACTTCGTTTTTGTCTATACAATTTTTTAAAATACTGATTACATTATGATATCAACGAGGAATTGTATACACAAGAAATACATATAGATTTTGTTATCCGATTCTACCGTTGTGTATCTCATTTCATTTGTGTATTTATGTACTGTATTTAATATTGTTTTACATATAATAATAATCAACTTATCTAGTTTTTTTTTATTTTTAATAAATGCTCAAACTTAGCAGCCATTTAAAAGTTTTGTTATCTTGATTTGTTTCTTATTCGTAAAAACCCACTTCAAGCAATCACCAGACTTACCACCGTTTCTAAAAACCCATTTGATTTAAATTATTTATCTAATTTATAACTAACTGCCTCGATTTATTGAATGTTTTTAAAGCATATAAAAATAAAACTCACCCAGTAAACGTATACAATGAGTTTTTATTTAAAACTTCACCCACATAAAAACCACAAAACTTTGTAATTCCACAGCGGAAGCTGAAAACTTAACTTTGTATATAATATTAATACTTCTGTCAAAATGGACATGTGAAAACAATTCAGAATATTTCAAACTTTTTATTACCACATATTTGTGTTTTATTTTAATATTTTAGATATATGTCGACGTAAGATTATTAGAACTATAGGATATATAAAATTTCATATAAAAAGAGATCTAATAATTTTGTTTCTCAGTAAAAGCCACTTGGCCATAGAACTGAGTTTAGTTCTGTCTTTCGCCGTGATAGTAATAGATTCTGACGAAATACAAAATATTCCCAATTTTGATGGTGAAAATACTACACAGAGTATTTTTAGTAATCTAAAACAAACATACATACTAAAAAAATATTTGTTGTTATGTCTATAACAGTGAAAAAAAGTCTAACGTTTAACATTTACTTTATAACATGTAATGGCCTCGTTAATATTTTATTATTATCTAACATAGTAATACGTAAATGAGTTATCAGAATAGTTTCTAAGTAAGTTATGTTTAAGTTTAATATCTTTATAAAACTAGAGTATCATGTTATTCAACCTCAGTAATGAGCTTAGAGACACCGCATACCTCGGAAAGAGCTGGAACGAAAATCTTGATATATAGGTGACACAGTAATTAGATTCCTCTGCAGGAATATACGATAAACATATCTAGATTTAGCACTTTAAAATATTATAATTATCATACTAATTAGGCCACGGTGAGGAGTCATATAGGTCTATGTTTTTATCTGTTGACAGCGACATTTTAAAGATGTGAAAACTAATTAATTTATATTACTATACTTTATTAAAGTAACATACATGAACATAATATTTTTAAATAAAATTTATAATAGAATTTTAAATATATTATTTTATACTAAATATATATTTCTACGTGGGATCAAAAGGAACAAGAAAAATATAACAATATTTAATAATAAACTTAAAGTTCATCCACCGGTAAAAATAATCCGAGACTTGTTTCAAAACGGTATACGTTGGAACTTTTAAAATTACTTTCCTTAAAGGAAGATTTTTATTTTTTATTAGATGCTTTCAATTCCCGTGTATTCCGATATCAAGTTCCGTTTGAAGGTGCACTGGAAAATGTTTACCAACCTTTATATAATCGTTCAACTCATTTGCACTGAGATAAGTATTTTAGCTATTTTAATTACATTCTCAAGTAATTGCTCATTTGCGTACTCCTTTATAGTGAGTTAGGAGTATTAATTATCTTAAAGTAAATTTTTCAATAAAAAAAATAAATAACAGGTACCGACTGAATATATATATAAAATTTAAGTGTGAGTGAACGTGATTGACTGTTATTTTTTATGTAATTATTTTAAAGTGCTATTTCATAAAGGTTGATTTTAAATTGTATTTTATCATGTATAAATATGAACAATATTTTTAGTATTTATTAATTATCAACAAATAAATATTACTCGTATTTAAAGGAACCATAGTGATTATTAAAAAAATTACACATCTAGCCCGGGCGTTAAATATGGAATAATATATATAAGATAAATTAAGTTGAAGTCAATTTTTTAATCAATATTAGTTGCTTTGATACGTAACATGACTGCGTCAGATAACTGGCTTGTTGAGGGAAAATTGCCGTATTTTGCATACAGTAACATGTAGTTTTCATAAGAAACGAGTGTGCACAGTAATGTCTTCTTTGTTAGAAAAGTATTTTTATTTTGAATTTCAATTACAAAAACAATAATATATTAATGTTATATGAATTAATTTCAAATGAAATGAAATTATATTGTTATTTATTTTTACAGTTAAAAAGTCGACATTAACAGTCAAAATTCGTTTAGCACGGTCATAAAGTTAAAATTAATTTGGCGCATACATTTTGTATTCGTTTAAATTCTCTTTAAATCAGTTTATGAAGTATTCCGCTTTGAAATTTTTTGATAATAGAACAGCAGAGAATTTTACATTGAAACATAATTTGTTATAAACTAGCATTTCAGGAGTAAATTTTTTAACTGTGTAAAAAAATTCAACTGTTTAAAAAGGAATGGGAATAAAAATCTGAGTGACTCATCACACCAACGCGCATCAAGCTTTATCCAAAAGAATTTTCGCATAGAAAAGATTTGAATTTTTATGGTTTTTTTTTAATAAAAATGTGCAAATATTTCAGCATGTTCAGCAAAGGCTTAAGATTAAAAAATGCACGGTAATTTATCTGTTGACCGGAGCTGGATAGTAAATAGAAGTGAGTGGGACTTCAGTGATATGTTAATTTATATAAAACCTAGTATTCATATAAAATACAAGGAGATATTTATTTAAAACCTATACTGTTTCATTTAAAAATAATGTCTGTAATATTCTTCTTTACTTGATATTATTAAAATTCAGTTTTTTATATATATATTTTTAGCTTGATAAGGATTTAGTAGACTCAGTGAACTTTTAATTATATTTAGATTATATTTTTTTTATTTCGTACGTGTATCTATAGATGTATCGTTAGATTTATTTAGTTCACGTATAAATGAAAATTAAAAATACACTGTTTAAATTGTTGGTATTCATAATTGTATGAAGTTAATTTAAATTGCATGAGGTAAGGCACCTTGAAGTTGGTAGTGTGAGACGGTCAATAGTCTATTATTTATTTGTGGCTACGTCGATAGTTATTGACGTCTGAAGAATTATTTAGTATTGGCTATAAGTGACCCTAATATGTGTATAAAGGAATATTACAAGTATGTCAATATTAATATTTAAAATCTTAAAAAAAAAAACTATTTGGAACGCGTTTAATATGTAAAAATATAGTTTATATTTCCTACCATTTTTATGTACTTTAACATTATTTATAATATAATGTAGGAGGTTGTAAAAATATCAGGATAGTAATGAGGATTGCTTTGCACAAAGAAGGTATGAAGCTGAGGGTTATTTTCAAATCATTTAAAAGAATAGTGTCACCATTATTTTCATATCGTACTTTGTAAAGGTACTTTACACTACTCTTAGAACATAAGAAACCTGAAGATTCCCTTGTTATTAGAACTACAAAGACTGTTAATGCTATTAAAACTGTTAAAAAACAAAACGCCATGAGCAAATTACCAAACATCTTGTTGCAAACGCTAAAAATTCCCGCTAGAATTCTTTAGTTTATAATAATAATCTTTTAAGTTTTCCCAGTTATAAAGACGCTGCACAGCTGATCGAAAAGGTGCAGTTCTCATCATTCAGCTTCAGAAGTGATTTGGTTGGGATATCTTTCCAAAGAGTCCCGAATCTTTGTTTTTTGCAAGATAAACCTCGGCCAAAATTATTTCGTATTGAGAAACCGCTCAACCGTACACTTTTCAAAAATATACCGTAATCTTTCCAGAAAGACTTTTTACAACGCACGAATTATTCAAGTTTGGCTCGACGCCAACATTCCAGACTTTGTAAGATTTGAAGACTGGCTCGCATCTAGCCCGGACCTGGACCCCTTGGAATACAAAATATAGTAAGTTAAGTTTTTTTTTTATTAAACACACAACCAGTTTATCTGAAGAAATATCTGGAATTAACAATGCCTAAATTTCCCATGGAAAACAGTGAGGGTACGCATAGATTCGTAGTTACATAGCTTAGAAACTCATATTTAAGCCATAAATATCCATTGTGAATACAATTATTTTGTCTTTGCTGATAATCTAATAAACGTGTATAAATGTTTCAGTAAGATGAGATATCTTACGGTGAGTGAGACAGACGACGTCCCAAACCAAACTATAGCTTATACCAAACTATAGCATAGGTAGCTTTGACAATGAATGAAATGAAAAAAAAATGTTTTGTATGAAACTTATTTTCAAAAAAGATTTTTGATTTGATTTGAAACCCCTTTTTTCTATGTGAGTCCTAGTCCCCTGCATTCCTGTAGGATAAAAATCTCAAAACAAATGCGACTTGAAAGCATATCGACAAACAACACAGGACAATGCAGAGGGCATTTTTTTCATTGCTTTAATTTAGATTGTACTCTCTAGTAGTCGGGGCGGATCCTTAGTTAAATATAAATAGAAATATGAAAGGGTTTGTGATGAGGTTTACACTATTATGTATAGGTTAATTTTATTGTAAAAAGTAAACAAGCAACAAGCTTGGATTTTAGACATAAAGAGCTACCGATCAAATAGTGCGGCAGTAAATGTATTATTAAGTTATAAATTATTAAAATAAAGAATAGACAATAATGAAGTATAATTTAAGTATGCGAAATATTATTTATACTTAGTATTAATGTCTCAATCCAGGTTGAGCACTTGAAGAGCAGTTTTTCTTTAGCGCTCAGTCTTATATTTAATATACGGTATAACAAAGGACTGTTAATAAAAAGATCAACTAGAAAATATTGCTATGAAAATTTCCATACCCATAGCTTACTGTTAGATGGAAAATTTTTCACACAACCATATCGCAAAAGGCCTTCCTTTCAAAGGATTCCTGTTTCGGTATTCGCACGAGGTATTCGACAAGACCGCGCTATTGTAAAATGCTAAAATTCTAGTTCTTTCTACAAAAAACCGCTGGATCCAAATTGTCCAATAGTTTGTGCAACAGCGTGCCTAGTTCGAGTCTTGTCTTTTTTAGTTTACGATGTTCACTTCACATTCGAATATCAAACCAATTTGAATAAAGAAGTATTTGCTCTATTATTCACATAAATATTGTGTTATTAGAAAATCGTTTCTCATTCTTCATTCAGCTTTTAGTTTTGTCATTTGGACAAAACTAAAAGCTGCAAAAGACCGTCTTTTATTTTAGTCACCAACAATAATAGACAATTTAATCAAGTAAGAAATAAAATAAAATATAGAATTTATTCAATTTCACAACGATGAAACAGTACGTGTCGGATTAAATGAAAATAAAACTACATATCGATAAAAGTAATTGAAGTTTGAAATACGTTAGCATTCACATACATATTGAAAAATAATTAACATTATGTGACAAATAAAAAGAAAACAGTTTTGACATAAGCTAACAACGTTGAATATTAGCTATAATTCCATACATTTGAAGAAGGTTTATACTCATACCTATGAATATAATATATAAAAATGATGTTGGAAAATATTTCATTTCGAGAAAAAGATATTCGTAAAAAGGTTAGACTATACAATATTGAAGTGATTGAAAACTATGGAAATGGTTTATTTATTTCTGTAATGTTACACATTTATTGTTATTATATTTTTATTTATAATTTACTAGCTTTTACACGCAGCTCCGCTCGCTTTGTGTAAGTTTCATTTACTTTGGGATATTTGACTATTAGATTTTAAATTCCTCTTATCATGGAAAGAGACTTGAAGGTAATAATTTTTTTGGGGGCGTATTGATATAATCTATATTTTATATCTTTTTAAGTATTTAATTGATCCATATAGTGTGAGGACATTTTTGATATATATTAAATGGAGAAATTAATAAATTATTTAGATAAGAATTAATTCTGAACAAAAGAAAACGGCCTCAAAAATAACGTAATATAATTAAATTAAATTTTAAACATAAAAATAGTTATAGTGAATTAACCACAAGAGATAAAATGCTATCTCGGCTTTTTTCTAGTATTTAGTAAATCCCAGCAGACTAGATTTTATACCGCGCTACCTCTTGCCCTGTAATCGTTATATTTAAGTCAATTTAGATAGCCCTAATGTACTATTTATCTAAACCTTTCTTAAGAATTGTACTATAA
Organism: Melinaea menophilus ssp. n. AW-2005; assembly: GCA_918358695.1. Taxonomy (NCBI): domain Eukaryota; kingdom Metazoa; phylum Arthropoda; class Insecta; order Lepidoptera; family Nymphalidae; genus Melinaea; species Melinaea menophilus. Next base: position 8,583,627 of record OU911050.1, on the reverse strand, counting down.
TTTAGTAAAAACCGTACAAAAATCCGTTTAGTTGTTTTTGAGAAAATAAATTACACACTGACAGACAGATTTGTGGACTTTATTTTATAATATGTATAGAATATTTATTATATCATTCGATTTACGAAATGAATTATCTTTAATTAATCATTCAAATTGTATTAATTTGTGTTTTGTTTTTATTTTCATTGATTTGACAAATGATAATATCAAAGGTACATATAACGTATAAAAAATTAAAACATTTCCCATACACACAATTTAAATAAATAAATACTTGATGAAAAGCAAGTATTTTGTTAATTACCACTCTGTTGTTTTAACAATAAAGCCGAGCCATTATCAAAATGTTTGGCAACTTCTGTTTGACTTTCTTCTTGTCATTTTAATTTTAATTGTTTTATTAGAGTATATTTCCTTATATAATTTTATTAAAGTATATAAGGAAATATATAGAGTGTACTATTATTATGTAGTGGCTACCCCGTAAGGGATATGACGTAAAGATAAATAAATAAATAAATAAATAAATAAATAAATAAATAATAGATTTACCACTCACTGACTCATCACAAAAACTCTGAAACTGTCTGTTCAATTAACTTAAAATTTTACATAGTCACTTCTTTTGTGACGTAGACGTCCACTACGAGCGGATTTTACGGAATTCCTATCCCAACGGATTTCAACTTTTTGCATTTCGCCAAGTTTAAAACCTATAGGAGCTATATACTTAACGCGGCGGTTAGAGTTACTATAGCAACGGTTACCATAGCAACGGTGACGATGACAACGGACAATAAGAAAAAGGTTAGCAAGCTAAGTTCACATCCAAATTAATAGTGTGCCCAGCGAAGCGGGAGGGAATAAGCTAGTTATATATATACATATATTGCACCTTGCACATTATATATCTTTCAATGTGTATAATTTTTAATACAGTATGTATTTCAAAATATTGAAATATACCAAATGGATACTGATATTATTGATGACCTAGGATTAAAAAAGATCAAAGGTTGAAATGTAGACATCAAGCCATCATAGGGGTTGTCTGCACTGAGGGGAGAAATGACGGCAAATTGTAATTACGTTGAATGTACACCTGGCTTATAGGGGATCGGGTTTTACATGTTTTCAAACGACATATAATTTTAACATTAACTTTAAAATATAATGCAAAAAATAACAAATAAGTAATAAAGATCTCTGGTATATTCGCTCTTCATGATATATTACTATAGTTATCATGTAAGGTAGGTAAGGTAACAAGTTAACAAAACCCGCTAACAATTATTTAATTAAATAGTGTTTACAATTTAATTACCGTTTAGGCGATGCAATTAGGTACAATTCAAACCTTAATTGAACACGTTAATTTTAATTCGACAAAACACCGTTCAATAAATTGAACTTGATTAATGTCAAAATATTGGTATTCAGTCGCTGCGTTCAAATTAAAATATATTTCACTCTACGCTTAAAGTGCTGAATCTGTATTTAATTTTCATGCAAACCCTTAATAAGCAGTTTTGTTTTAATAATTGATTAGCATTTTTTGTGATAAAAATGAATTAAAATATTGCAATTTTATTCACAAAAGCCAAGACAGAGATGACTCATAACAATAGTTTTTAAAAGGTTATATTTATATGTTATACTTATATATTTAAATATTATGTAAATATAAATCAACAAACAATATTGTCGACGGATTTAAAAAAAATGCTAGAACAGATATACACGAATATTTAAGTCTGAGTGTAATTTAAGAATAATTATGAACTTTTAATGAACAGTTACAAAAATATACAGTGCAGTGGTCTGTCTGAATTATCTCTAAATGTCTGTCTGTCTGTTAGTTTCTATTTAACTCTGAAAACATTTCATAGATTTAAAAAGGATGTTCACGAGCGAAGAGCTGATGATATAAGGAGTAACTTCGGTTTGTTCCGCGCATACGAAATCGTAGGCACGTAGTAGTATACATACAAGCATATATATATATATATATATTACACACCAAAATCACACAAACACGACCAATAAGATTTGATTAAATTTGCATTTGATTTGCACTCAACTACCTCCTTACTATTGTCTTAGCCGCAGTCTCCAATTAATGTGTGAATCAGTTTGCAGCAACAAAGGCTTTTATTGCAGGGGGGAGGAATGTTAGGAAATATTCTCTATTATCTCGCCGCTGATTCAACCTTCCTTTAAGCTATGCAGCGATTTGTGCTTGAAAAGTTACCTCTGACTGGACATTTTCAGATAAATGTTAGAAATTCTTTCTTGACCTCTGTCATCCGTTATATTGTTACCTTTGTAACGATTGTGTTTGCGATCGAAACTTGTTTTTATCCAATTCATTTTATGTTTTCAATTTCAGATATTTTAAATAACTAATTTCTTATTTATAACATATTGTGTTAATAATTGAACAGTAATAAATTCTAAAACTAAAAGTAATTTATCGTTTTGTGAAAAAAAGAAAAATGAAGCTTAAATTTTCAAATAGTTATCTGAATTTATGATGGATTCACTGTAACTTTAATTTTCAGTACAACTATAACATGATCATAATTAATAATTGAATGTTTTCTTTCTATTATCTTTGTGATTACTTTCAAAGTGTCTATATAATAACCAGATTCAAATCTCTCAAACAGATAATTAGAGTCTACCTAGGTTTTAATGTTTATGAGAAATTCAGCTTTCAGCTTTGATGGTATTGAAACAACAAAACTGATTGTATATATAGACTTAATCCGGGTATTGTCTGACACTACGAGCAAAATCCTCTCAAAGGGATCGGTGATGAATTTACTACCAAAGTACTAGTTTAAGTGCACGCTTGGTAATCATTTTGGAGCGTCCTCATTCTATTTAAGCCATATAAGGTACGGGATGTACGCCTTTGAGGACATTATGACGATTCAGAATTAATTTACCTCACTATAAGTATACGTATTACTTGATTTTATTTAATTTAATGACTGTATATTAATGCATAGAGGATAATCTTTCCAAGGTATAATAGAAATACGAGTAACTTCCTTATCTAGAATATAATATATTATACCAAATAAGTAATAATTCAATAATATCTTACGTTTAAAATGTTCAAAAGTTTAAAAAGAATAAGTCAGTTTTATTTAATATTTTATCTCAGATTTGTTGGATATATTTTATACTGTCATAACTCCGCACCAGAAGATTGATGTGATAGAAACAAGTCGCGGAGCACAAGAATTTATAAATACAGAAAAATAAATACTTGTTTGAAAAGATTTTATATTAATATATCGTATTTTTTATCAATTTTCTCACCTAAATCCAACGAGGAATAAAATTGTCACAAATATTAAAAAGGTATGATTCATATATTCAAAACACGTCATCGATATTGGTAAAAACGTGATCTTATATTTGTTTGAACTTGTTTTTACCGTTTTGAAATATAATTGACACGCATCAAATTAAGATCTGCGTTTGAAACTAAATCCTCGCTGCGTACGTAATTGCCGACGAGCGCTGTGTGGACCAGAAAATCGATATGTGACCCTCGCTCCATGCTTCGCCGCCCAGGCGTACCTTTATTGGAGCTTGTTATACTTACTAAAAGAATAAATAAACTGTGACTTAAAATTATCTGAATATTTGGGAATTATTAATATGATTGATACGGTGTTGCTTAAATTTGTAATTAATAATAAAATATACATAAGAAATTATTGATAATTAAACTTTCTAATAATTAAACAAATGAATTCGTATTTTATTTTTAATCCGATATTATGATTATTTAATTAAATAATATCACTTTTATACATAGATAATCACCTGACGGATTAGTGAACCTGGATATCGACATTGCCCCGTGTCATCAATTAACAAAATTTTATGATACATTTTGTGAACTTATAGGGTTATTTTGATTGTGGAGGTGTTTTATAGGAAGTATTATGAGGTAACCACAAATAAGGCTAACCGGCTGTGGACTGTGGACATATTTATAATTTAATTGTCACCTGGTCTTGTTATGTTCGATTCTCATTACATTAAAGACAGAATTATATAAATATATATTTAAGTGATAATCTGAAATAACAAAGTCCTATGTACACTACAGAATGTTTAGAGAAAATTCGAAGCGTGTCACGTTAGTATTTTGTTTACACTAGCGTGTAGACTGAAGGGTAAATGTCGTTTCCACTTTATTCCCGACATCCTGGCTCCTGTCAATTGGAACGCCTCCTCTGTCCCCACCTAGTAAGAATCTGCTTCACGAAGCACATGTGCAATGTTGCTTCAACCTTGAATACATTGAAAAAATAGCAATGCACAATAAAATACTTCACACGGTTGCTTGATATGGGACCTATGATTTTTATGATCATTATAAGTTATAGAATGTTAGACAATAAAGACATATTTTTTCAATTTGATTCTAATATTATTCTAATTACAGATAAAAACTATTTCGTAAATACGCTCTTATTAACTGCAGACGTTTTTGCAATGTTTTCTATTCACTTATTATTGTTTTTTAGGTTGACGATATTAAAATAAACGCTTACGCTACAATTTTACTTTTCAGATTTTACCGCGTGTTAACATTATAGTATTTTGAAGTTAGTTGAGAACAATATTTATATTGATACAGGAAAAAAAATCAGTATAACAATTTCCAAGCTGGGTGTTACTTTAAAAATAAAACTTTATAAAATGTACTATGACAAATTTTGATTAGCATCAGCTACGATTATTACATAGTATCAACAGTATCTATTTACATATCACCTCGTCACCAGAATAACGTTATATATTGTCAATTAGGTATGGCTCATAGTACAGACTCCTCATCAATGTCGCCGCAATGTGATAATTTGATAATAACGTCCGACGCAATCTATAGAGAATTAGGTTTCGATCCAGATAGCTACCGATGTCATGTCAGCTTCAGATCCGATAGGCCATTATCAAACTGTAATCTTAATGATTGATTTATGAGGAGTCTACTTATTAGCTCAGTTCAGTTTAACAATAGCCTGGAAACTGGCAATTATTTTTAATCCAGAGGAAAATTTTATAACAAATTTTCCTCTGGATTAAAAATAACCTCAATAAATTGTGAATTTACTTTTCCAGAGTTTTATTTAAAAAAAAAACTGGAGTATTGTTCCCGTACCGAGAATGTATTGGTAGTACGAGTCCGTTGGGAATACTACGCGGTCAACTATACTTTGTTGGAAAGAATTTTTTTCTTTCTATTTTGTAACCTCGGTATTTACATATATATACTGCTTTATGTAGTAAGATAAAGAAGGGAACACTTTAATATGACTGACTATTGAATATATTAACTATTTTATAACGGAATTTATTGAAATTTGTAAACAAGAATAGCCATGAGAACATTTTCATAAATTTTCCTAGAACCTAATAATTTGAAGATATTTTTATTTTAAACTTGATATAAATAAAAAATACAAACAAAACAAGGGTAGAAGTTTGTTTATTTCTATTTATTTCAATATCCGACATTCAATTATTTGAAGTTAGTTCAAAAACAGGAACAATATTTCACCCTGCTACAAAAATAATACCGAAGATTTTATATTCACATATATCTGATTAACATTAAATTGAAAACCAACAACGCACATCATAATAGCAACAGATCTCCTAATTGTACCGTGGTTTTAAGTTTAGAAATTGGTAGAAAGTAGAAGACTTGTAGTTTGGAAAATATAGCCTATACGGCACTAATATTATAATTTAAATACTAACAGTAAAGAATCTTTGTATTTATAATTATGTAAAATTATAATGTAAACTGTAACTTTAGAGATATGTTATACAATAGAATAGAATAGAAAGTACTGCTACATATAATAAAGTCGACAGACTATTTGAAAGTATTTTTTTTATGCTTTTTGTTTTTAAAGTATATGTGTTAAATAAATAATTTTATACATTCTTGTAGCTGTATAAACACTTGACTTTGAACTGATGTGTTCCAGTTCTTTTGATACATTTTTAATTCAATTGAACGTATGAAAGTAACATAGTAGAAATGTATCTTCATATTATAATTTCATAGAATTACTCACTCTATGGTATAAATATACCTTAAATAAAGATATGTTTTTTTTTATATAATTTATAAAACATTATATCTGAAATTTAATTTTGCAAAGGATTTGAGTTTATTGTGAAAAATAGTTAACTAATTTTTTATAAATATTACCGATTTTATAAATAAATTAAAGAAAAGAATAAAAAATAAAATTGAAGAAATCCTTATATCTGTTGTATATCTATTTAATTTATTGTATTAACACAATAACAATAATATTTTGGTAATCCTACATTACTTGTAGAGGTTGCTACGAGTTTTGTTGATAATTAATTTTTAATATTATATTTTAGAAAAACATATACGTCGAATGATCTAAATGTTCCATATTTTCTATTGTCAATTCAATGGATGTCCGTAAAATGGAGAAATTGTTTCACATAAAAAAATTATGTCTCCGCCATATAACCATGGAATGTGATAAAATTCTTTTTTAATACAATATCGTTAAGTTAACGTTATCGTTAAGTTAACGACTATCGGAGTTTTGGTCGTAACATTTGAATAATTCGAATGGAAAATTAAGATTTTCTTTATAATTTATATAACTGTTAAATAAATTCCGAAATATTAAAATTAAAATTATATGAATGTCGCATGTGCACGGTAATAAATCAAAATATATTTTATAAAAAATTCGCAAAAAAGCAATCGCAATTAGCATGGACCTTAAATAACATAGTATATATATATACATGGTTTAAACAAACTACAGTTCCTTGCTTCTGTAATTGCGGCGACTGCAAAATTTTTCATGTCCGATTTCAACGTAGCCCGAGAGTCTGTTGTTGTTTGTGTATCCAGGTAATGTGCTCCTTCCCTCCACTTCAGCAGACTACAATTAAGAGATTTTTCCGTTTAGAAAGTAAAAGTACTCACCGTTGTAGAGGAGCGTGGGCTCTGGATCGCGGGGCGAAGGTCCCGGCGCGGTAGCAGCGGGCGCGGGGCTCCGGCCGCGCCCCTCGCCGACCACGTCGATCTCCTCGTCCGACTCGTCGGCCAGCTCGGTAGCCGCTGCCACCTTCCACTTCTTGGCCATGAGGCAGCGCGGCATGGCGGCGCCCGCATCGGCCTCAGCGCGACCGCATCAGCGAGAAACAGACGAACAGAGAAAAAGAGAGAAAAGAGAAAGAGCGGCGCCCCGGGCGAGCGGCGTTGCGGGTGATCGCGCGCGTCCTCTTGCGTTGTGGCGCTCCGGCGTGCGGCCCGCGGTATATATTGGACGCGGGGTGGTGCGCGCGCTGCCACTTCGATCGATGGGCGGGTGGTGCTCCACGCCGCACAAACTTTGCCTGCCAACTTGGATACTTACGGAGGTGCGGGATCGACCAACGAACCGCGACCTAACTTGCTACTTGCAATCAACCAGTGGAATAGTGCGGACCCTACAAGTCGAGCACGCAACGTGTTCTCTGTTTATACTTGACGGGCTGCGGCATATATTCTTGTTATTAGATTCTTTTGGTAATTATTTGTTTATAATAAAGTTTACGGTAACTATTCTATGTATAAACTCTTTTTTTAAGTTGAGCAGTACCAATAAATATAGTGGAAATATAAAAATTAATAAAAATTACCATAAATATGCTTTTTTCTTGTTATACCGACTAAAAAAATAATATATTTTATTTATTCTCAAATCCCTGCAATCGGTTATAAGCCTATCCTGCATATGTGGTCCATCAGCTAAACATAATTCCGTATCAATACTCGTTGCGGTGATAGCCACCCTCCATTTCACGAGTCTCAAATAATACCTACCGCTGCGGAGAGATATGAACGCATCAAACTGAATCCGTGTATTTAATTAGCTAAGCGAATTTAATAAATCCATGCTTCATATAACCTGTATGTTGTACTAGTTATAGTTAGAGATACAAAGCTTTTAAATTGATGCGAAATAAAAGGAATGTACTGGAATGGAATGTACTCAGCTTTTTGGTCCGAAGGCCACTTTTAACTTTATGGCTCCTTGGTGAGTCATAAAGTCAGTCAGTCAGTCAGTTGTATCTTGAATAAAACTGAATAGAACTTAATTTAGGAACACTTTGATAACTAAATTAATGTAAGGATCTGATTACGATTTTCTTAGCATTATTATATACTTAATTCTATACGGTTATTAAATAAAACAACAATGTGAGTACTACATTTTATTCAACGATGTTTCTCTAATTATCATTTATAATGTTAAAGCATTACTTATAATACATTACTTTTCGTACAGTAACACTTCCATTTTGGCGTCATTACATTGAAATACTCGTACATCGTGATTACCGAAATTACAATAATTGTATCGCCTCCTTAGTGATCGTGATCATTCACTGCCCATTAAAGTATTACATATTAAATGTGCCAGTACAATAAACTATTTAAGATTTTCATTCAATCGAACATCCTACTTATAACATGTTAATAATCTAATCCAAACGATCGCTACGACCAGCATTAATGTTTTCAATCCAAAATTACAGTAATATAAGCATTCAATAATTACAATTACAATGTTCTTTGTATTCGTAAACGGTTTACAAAGGTTTCCGACAGCATTGTTTGGATATTTTCCGCTTCGTGCCTTTAGTGAGCACATATCTGTCTACTGCTCTAAAGCGAAGCCTAAACTGCAGACGAAATTATGAACGTTGATCGCTAAATGCAGGCTGCATAGCGGACTGACGGAGCTCCGTGTACACTATTCACATTTATGAATTTATTCTATCGTACTTTTTAAATTTTCTATTAACATTGTTAACCATGTTGAGTATATTTACCATAACTATATGTACACAATGAAAAATTAATTACATCATGTTGATGAATTTATTATTATATATTATTATTGATGTTAGTCTTTATATATAACGACTACAATTACATAGTACATAGGGTGACTAGAAAATGCTCTTACAAATCTATGTATAAATGTTATTAATAATTGCTTAAATCTACAGGATTACATTACATGGTACCTGAAAAATACTTACGCTATACTGACTTTAGACTAGAGAAGAGAGGATCGTTGTTTATTTGTATATGAATGGTATAATACAACTATCGCTTTTATTACAATGATATTAAATTTAAATAAATTTGAATATACGTTAAGTGTTTAAGATTGAAGTTACATTATCTTATGTTATCAAGGCCATACCTTGTTTTACATCTATTATTGTAAGTTTTAGGACAATGTCGTTGTATTTCACCTGCGTGTAACCGCCGTACAAACAGACGGTTACATTTATATATTAAAATACTTCAATTAATATTGAAATTCGCAAATATTCGTTGTAAATGTATGTACAGTAACCAGACATAATATTTACTGTTATGTGCAAAATTTTATATTATTTTTTGTCTTAATATGTATTTTTGTTTTCTTGCCTTAATATTTAAATATCTTAACTAATTAATTAGAATTTATATTTTATATATACATATGCAGCTGATGACTGAAGCATTTTAATAAAATAAAGCTGTAAAGAAGAAAACATTACATGTAATCAGACATTTACAGGAAATTTGATTGCACAGCAACATATATATAACATATAAGTATCATACATACATAATTGTTGGGTTCGAATTCCATAACATTGCAACTCCGTCAAACGAATGTCATTACATAAATCATTGAATCTTCAGTTGACTAGCGCGTCCAAATTCATTTGATGGTTCAGTGAACAATTTGAGCTCAATTCGCATACTTTAATTAATCTCTGACTGTCATGCTTACGATGTTTTGTTTAAAGATGTACTTAAAAACTCTTATTATAGAATAACAATTTGTTTTGTAAACTTCAAATCTATGAATATTAAGATAAATTCAATTGTTCCTCGTATCTATAGAATTGTACAGAATGTATTGCTTTTTGATTTCCTTAAATTTAATATTATATTTTTTTTTTAATTTGGTTTTTGATAAATCCGTGTCAATTATCAAAAGGACTATAATATAAATCAGGTATAGTCCAACTATTTACTTCTAATTTATTAATATATTGGATATATTTGCGATTTGAAAAGCGAGCCAATAAGCTAAATTGACGACTTAAGTATATGATTTTAAAATATTATAATAATTATTATTAACACATTTAATATCTTTGGTTAGGAATGTATGGCCTTTGCTTCCACAATGAGATCTCACAGTCTTAAAGTACAATAAATAAAAAATACAATTCAGTATCAAGCAAACATAACTATAAACAATCTATAGAGCAAACTTAGACCGTTGAATTCTCAAAGCTATTTATAATACGAGATGATATTGAATATAACAATACCTATTCAGTGTAACCGAACAACAGCTAGACTTATTAAGTTGAAAACTTGAAACTGAATGACTAAGGATGCGAGTATAACAACTCGTAAACGAACACTGGCGGCTCGTGCTACAGTGGCCGCCCCGCCTGTTGACGTCTGTTATTCCAGAGAACTTGATGTTCAAATTACTCTCTGAATTAAAACGGATGCCCACATAACTTTGTTCGAATATTACAGCGACACGACAATGAGGCGGGAAATTTCAGTCCAATAAATAGTACCGGCGAGTAGTGCATTAATTGAAAGTGGATACCGTGAATTGAAAATTTTATATGAAATTCTTTTTTATTATTCATCGAGGAAGGCCGAGCAATATTGGACTTTTGAGCTCTTTTTTGATAAGGGCGTCGATATCAGGTTAATATTTATAGTCTTTCGTGTTTGTGGACTTGTCAATTTTTCAGTGATAAATGAGTGATTTGGAAGACTTGTCTCGATGAATTCTCTTGATATTTTCCAGCCCTCACTAACTTTTACATTGAATAGCACAGCTTCTATCAGTCTTTTTAAGCTTCGTTCCGAAACCGTGTATTTTATTTGATATTTTCAACCAAATTAGTTGTTTAATAATTGTTTTTGAAATTGACATCATTCGAAACTTATAATTTAGGCAACATCAAATAAAAACAATCCTAAAAGCTACGCTACTGTACATAATAAAAAGTAATATAAAATATTTAATAGTAAAATTGACAGAGCATTACAATTGACAGATAATTTTCAAAATATATGTGTACAATTGTAAATTATGATATATTTATTAAATAATAATAATAATAATAAAAATATTATATTAGATAATACTAGAAATAAAAAATAATATAACAGCCTTTTGTTTTTCCAATAAATCATCTCCTCAGATCACACACATCTACAGATTGAGATCACTCTATTATATATCGCAAATCTTTATTATTTTTATGTTGTATTTTATTCTGTAATATGAAGATATTTTTTTTGCATGAGTGTAAATATATAAATAAATCTTTAGTCTTAAAAACAATTATCATTTTAAATGTGTTGTCTACTAGATTTTAAACCCATACTTTAGTTACAAAAAAATAATATTATATTCTGCAATAAATATTTACGAATAAGATTTAAAATAATTTTAAATTATAAGTGTTTATTTTTCGTTGATGTATCGTTTCTTCATAATGTTTGTAGTTAAGATGTAAATTACTTAAGTAGTTAAATAGTTTTTAATAGACAATCGTCACACCCTGTCGTGTTCATTCGGGACTTCGCTGTGCAATGAAACCTTAAAAATTATTAGAATTAAATGAGGAATGTGAGAATCTGAACTCCATTATACATAGTTATTTACGTCAGCTAAATAGTTGTCTTAGGTATATCTAAGAATTATCACGCAGTGCTTATATTAACATATTAGGTCTGGTAAATCTATTTAATACTATCCTAAATGTTTAATGTTTATGCAAACTACAAAATTCCTTTGGATTTCGTTAAATATTATTCATTATACACTATATTAATTAACTAGACATTTTAAAATCTACGTGATTATTTATTATCCTAATATTCACAATTTTTTTATTATTTCGAATACCGCCTAGACACACTACGCGTGTCACTATAAAAATATATTCTCAAAATTGCACTTACTTTATATTTCTTTGGTGATCTCTCCAACAAAAAATACAAATATTCAAAGTAAAAACTATCCTTACTATTAATAAATTTCTGTCATAATATAAATAACTTAAAGAACTTAATCTAAAATGTACTTAAATCTAAATTATCTGTTTTATTTTTTAAAACATTCTGCGCATTTAAACACTGTAGTAAAAAGTACCCAAAAATCGGAATTTAAAATAACAGTTATTGTTTTTATTAAATTTAAATTTTAAAAGCATGTTTTATATACAATCGCGTATATCACTTTCTTAAAAACCGACTTCGAAAGTTACCATTACTATTTAAAGATTAAATATTAAATTGACTGATTTAATTGAAATATAATATAAATAATAGACGAATCCTTTTAATGAAACTTAACTTTTGCAAATCTCTTCTTAAAGTTAACCATTATCGCACCTGAGTACAGACTACAGTGCTAGTGCAGGGCGGGTATGAATGGCGACAGTGGCTCGACAGTGGTGTAATAGTGGCGAGACAGTGGCGAAAGTGGCAACAGTTTGGTCCTTCCACAGCGGGCCACACTACTGACTACTCGACGCACGCTACTCGTGCTTCTACCGTTTTCTTCTATTCACATTACTTTATTGCTCTCTTTGTACCACAGCTCGACGGTTTCATTAAGTCTCTACGTATCACCGTAACTACTACCTAATCGTCACATCTCATGCGTGTGGCGTTGGCGTTATATTAACGTACATTTACAAAAAATCTACGATTTATAAATTACGATACGTTTATAACATAGCGGGCTTTTGCCATAAATTGACACAATTAAATCCGTCGAAGCCGACTAATTTATCATTGACAAAAATACATTTTTAAAACGTTATTAGACAGAGCCATATTAATATTAGGTACACAATTATTGCTTATATTTTTTTTACGCCGCCGCCGGAGTAATATTTTCTATATATGTTATTGTTTCAATATACAGATGTAAAGAAGTTCATAGAGAAGTTATTCGTTGCAATATTTCCTCAACGCTGATGCTTTAATCCAAATCGGGGAGCACGATCTCATCATATCTTATAATTTTTGGCTCAGGCAGTGCACAAGACGGATCAAAACGTATAACCGCTGGCTGAGGCTTAATATCGTCTGAATCGTGAGACATACTCTCTGGTGATTCGGGTGACTCCATCACAGGCTGTACCGCTTTGGACGCTGGTTTAAACCGGATTACTGCTGGCTCAGGTCGAGAGCACTCCTCATCAAACTGTGTACACTCCACATCAAACTGGGCACATGCTGTCTTAAACCGTATTATTGCTGCTTTGGGCTGAACATCCTCTGACTCCAACTGAATATTCTCTGACTCAAGCGTAATACCCTCTGGCAAACGATGAATAATCTCTGGCTCGGGTTGCATACTTTCTTGATCAGGTTGTACGCGCGATGAATCTGACTTGTCGCGTGGTTTCTGAGGTCTCATATAAGATGGTACAGGCGGTAAAAACTCTGGATCACACATAATCTCATCCCGAAAACACACCGTCTCCTCGTGTTTTGCTAAGTAACTCTTGAGGGCGAAGGTTTTATGACACTTCGAACACTCAAACTTCTTGTCGCCCGAGTGAGTCTGGAGATGTGCACGCAAGTTAGAGCGATCTGCAAATGCTTTTGTACAACCGTCATAGGGGCAGTCGTATGGTCTCTCCCCGGTATGAGAGCGTAAATGGCCACGAAGAAGCCACGGTCTTGAGAACAACTTGCCGCATACACCGCAAACGTGTCCCATTCGGTGAGTTAGGACGTGCATAGCAAGGGCCGGCATGGATACATATACTTTGCCGCAATCTTCACAGCGTTTTGCCTCCACCGAGTCAAGGCTGCGGTGTGTTTGCTTGTGACGCGATAAATTTGAAGATGTAGCATAGCACTTGCCGCACTCATTACAATCATATTTTGTAGGTTTCTCTTTAATGGCAGGCAACGACTTTACTGCCATAGGTTCGGATTCCATGGCCAAGCACGGTGACGGTTCTGGCATTACATCCGCTGTAGGCACCAATATAGGTATAATAGGTATATCCGGTATAGGTATATCTGGTAATGGTTGGTAAGGTGGTTGGTAAGCAAGATAACTTACTTGAGGTTCAAGTGCGTACTCGAAATGTGGCATGGGTGCAATTGGCGGCATGGTGTGATAGATAGGTTCAGGTGGGTCATCCGTTATTATGTATATATTGGTGGGCTGTATAGTGTAGGTGTAGATGGGTAAGATTGGTGGTTCAGGCGGCAACACGGCGACCACGTTGTTGGCTGGTGGTTCAGGCGGCAGCACGGCGACCATGTTGTTGGCGGGTGGTAGTGGCGGCAGGCTGTGAGCGAGCGACAATAAGTCGTGCGCCGCCTCAGTTTCTGCTGCTGATCGCTCTGAGATCGGTGTGCTTCCAATTTCTTCATATTCAGCGGATGGTGGTCGAGGTTCTGTAACAATTCATAAAATAATAAATAGAGATATAGTTTTGCAATATTCTATTTTTACATATATGCATTTCCTTAAACAGTAGTGCGGTAAGCAGATTACAATGTCTCGACATGCCCAGTGCGATGTGAATAACTCTCAAAACCATTTGTATTTTATCAAGGGAAATATTCAAAAGCTTTCAGGCTTTATGCTTTAAAATTCAAATTGTGTTTGAACAATTATTAAAAGTTGTTTAAATGTTTTATTAATGGCTCGGTCAGAATTAGATCATGTTTATATTCCAATGTATTTCACTCTGTGACTAAAAAAATATATCGGTTTTGACAATATTATTTTAATTTAACGTTGACAAAATATTAATTTACATATATATCTTTCGTTAACTCAATTAGTAAAAGGGAATATTGTATTAGGTTACGCTTTAACTGTGTAGGTACTACTAAAATTGAGATCAGATGGAATGTGAAACAAGCAAACACGACGTGACATAAATTTAACAGTGAAGACTACTTAAGAGCGAGGCTCAACGGCCTAGTGGTCTGGATACGTGGATCACGGGCCGTGTTTCTCCTTTGATTTAGAAAAACAAAGACGTCTTAAAACTCCACACATAAGCCTTTTATATAAAATATGAAAAACTTAAGACCCGTCTGTGAACAAACGGAAAGTTTTGACTTAAATCCGATAACTTAAGAAGATTTTATTCTAGTTCGAACTATGAAGTATTTGTTTTTTATTTTAATAAATTTTTACGAAAGAAATGTTTATATAAAGTATCAAAACTTATGTAAAATATACATCACAAAAACTTAATGTAGAGATGCACTTAATATGCTACGGCGTCTACGGCGTAGCAAACATTTACACTAATACTAATTGTAGCATCTTATACAGCATTTTATTATTATTAATATTTGGTTAAATTCTGAATTTATTAACTTTTTCCCGAATAACAATAGAAATTGTAATTTATATTGACTTGAAAAAAAGTTTTCGCCGATAGTTATTTGATCTAAGCGTGCTGGACGCTTTATATTTATAAAAAACGTTTTAGTTAAGATAAAAGTTTTCTTACTGACAGCTTTAACTGGCGCATCAAAAACGTTAAAATTAGTTCTCAAACAACAATAACTTCCACAAACAGCATTAAAACAACATTATTTATTTATCGGTACTGAAAATTACGCGCTTCGGTGATGGCATTTGAATAATTGTGTTAAGTATTATAAAATTCAAAATTTTTAAATTCCTTTTTGTTACATTATTTTTTAAATATAATCATTGAGTCTGTTCATTGTCTGTCTGTTTATTTTCAAGTTTTAGAGTAACAAATGTTTCTAATAGTAATGAACGAGTTATCCAATATCAAAGAAGCTAATATAAGAATTCTTGTATTTTAATATCGTACTTTAAGAGAGATAGTTGAAGTGTTATTGATAAATATTGAATCTCGCTTTTGTAAATATTAAATTAAAGTGAACAGTCGAAGTAGACAGAAGAAATAAAAGTTCATAACTTTCTCATGAAGATTGAAAGATCTCCATTAAATTTTAATTTTATTTAAACATGTTTAAACATGTACTTACACGTGTCTGTATTTTGTAAAAGTTATTTTAAAGATATAAGAAACCTGACCTACAAAGATTATTCTAATAATTGTAGTAATTGCCTTTTTAAATATTAAGCCCTCAGACCAGGAACAATTTGACTAATTAACTAGTCTAAATGACACTTATATGACGAGATTTGGATATTTTGTTAAGAAGATGGTCAAATGCTAAATGGAAATTTCCAGAACTTAACTAAGGCGAGGACAAAAAGAATGTCATCAACATGAAATGTCGACAGCACTTGACCTCTTGATGTAAGAAAAAAATATGAAACCAGTTGGAAAACTGGGCAGCTCGTTTATATTTTTACCTTCCATAAATATTAAACAGATTTTTATAAGTAAATATGAAAAATAATTTGATATCAAATGAATTTAAATAAAATTCATCTCTGCTTACAAGTTCTATTATAAATAAGAAAATATTTTCTCCCTCATCCGTATCAGTGCATCAAAGACTGACTCTCAACCACCGTCTCCCTCACTCCTTACCCCGATAGTTCCATGGTAGACTCGTTCACCTATACTAGATTTTATTATTAATTTTACATTACTTTCTATTTTTATTTACTACTGCAATATATAATTCTAAATAAAATAATTACAATATAGAATTCCAAAAAAAAAAAATACTTACCAATATTTCAATAGCAAAACAAATATATGCAAAGAAAAAATTATTATAAAAATAACCTAAAATCCCGTAAAATAAATTAAAACATATAATTTACAAACTTAATAAAAATATCTGCGATCATAATTATAATGCAATTTGTTAGTTCTTAAAACAATGCATTTATGTTCATAACAATTTTATCACTTTGTTCGAATATTAGGTTAATTATTTAGGAATACAGTCATTTCAAGTTGTGCTTTATTTTCTCTTCGTGTGTATTATTTGAGTGAATAACAAAACGTATTTATAATTCTCTTTATGAATCTTTGAACCTACAAAACGTTTAAATAACTAAAGATAAAGGTATAAAGTTGTATGGCTACTTGTCCAGTGTATTACGTTTCTGATAGACAGTACTTGTTGAATTAATCGTGAGCGTTGTCTGCAGGTCACATTAAGACACATCAAACAAAATTAATTAACAATGAGACTACAAAGCCTGCATATTAATATAATTAATTCAATCAAATGCTTTGTAATATATATTAAAAATTCAATTCCACTATTCGATATTATATTATATTATATATATATATATATATGATGTTAACAAGCAATAAACTCGGACTTCCCTTCACAATAAGTATCCGATAGCTTAAAGGAGCGTCGTCATAGAATTTCTATCATTGAATTTCAATAAAGTTTTTTGTCACGTGTTTTATTATTTGTATATAAATTGACTAACGTTTTAAGTCAAGTATTTAATATTCTGTCTCATTCATATGATAATGCAATACAATATAGACAGAAGAGCGTTTAAAATATAATATACGCTGACGTCGAATAGTTTCATAGGTATGGTATAAGATAGTCTAACGCAGCGACAAGAATCTTTGTGTTTGAGAAGATTAGGGGAGGACATAATGTTTCTAGGATGAATATTTATATCACGATTGTAACCTAAAATATGTATAATAAAATATGTAAAATTAAACATACTAGTCGGTAGTAAGACACCGTGATTGAATCTTCCTGCTCTGTCCAGAAGGAAGATGTGGACTTAAGTTTTAATATAGTTTACACACAGGTTCCATGAAGTTGCCGAACGTGCCGTGCGGAGCGTCACTGTATCACAGTTCATAAATAATTGAATAATCCATATGTACAAAGTGGCGGGGCCGGCACGCCGTCCCTCGTCTCTCCGTACACATTATGTATGTTATATATATCATGTGAGGAGTTTTTAGTGTGTGTGCGTATTAGGAGAAATCGTTAAACAGGTGATTTAAATCAAAACTTATGTATATTGTAATATATCCAATCTAATAACTGGAAGCCGCAAGACTCAGATCTCGTCCGCTTAACCATCCATCCCTGCATGTACGGAATTTATCAATAATATATTATTATGCATGTTTATTGCACTGAATAATATATCTCTAAACCAATAAGGATCATAAATATATATTATTGTTTCACATAATATCATAGTAAAATCGTTAAATCAAATTAACGAGTTTAATTTTTAAATACATATGATCGTTAATTTCTAAACTATTAAATGTTCAATGTTTATAAAAAAAAGTATTTTATCAAAATTTATGAAAATACATTAGATTTGGTAGTTACCGTGAATTAGCACTGACTGACGAGCACGGTACGAGTACACAGCAAACAGACGAGATGACCAAATATTTAATTACATCGGAAATGTAATACAATTTGAAATGTACCTTTTAATTAAAATTTAATTTCTATTCGAAACTGCTATAATAATCTGTAATTTATTGGAGTGAAAATTGAATCTGTTAATGACTTATGGCTTAATTTAAATGAATAGTTCGTTTCAGTAATCTGTGGTTAAAACAACTTGTCGCTATTATTGAAATAAATTTAATTTTAAATCTTCTATTTCCGAAATGATGAATACAAATAGGATTTTTTAATTAATAAATTTTTATTATTTTGTTCTTTTTAAATAAAACATTAATTTTCAACATAAACATTGCAAATATTTGTATATAACATACATTTTCATATCGAAAGTTATAAATATTTTATTTTATATTAGTATTACTACTACTAATGATAAATCTCTACGCAGACTTCATGTAAAACCTAGACAAGTTCCTTTGCTCGCTTCGGGGTTTCTTTCAAGAAGTACTGCGGAGCTTGACCTACAACGGTACCATGCTAACAAAACACCCTGTAAAATTTAACCCATTTATATTTTTAACAACGTTTTCTTTGACCGCCAGGTCAGGATATAAATATTTATTATAATATATTTTTTATGCCAAAATCAAACCGGCATCCGTCATACAAAAATGTGGTTACAGCTTCAGTGAAGGTCGTGGTAGTTAAATACTAAATCTGACCCATCATTACACTATATTCTGCTAGAGATTTGATGTAGTAATTATTAATTATAGTTCTAGTTACGCAGTGGTGCAGCTAAAAGAGCTACTTCAACGCCCGTAATTAAATAATCTTGAGCAGAGTTGACCGTAAAGGGAAACATCGCAGAACCTTTAAATATATGAAATAGCAAAATTGTTCTATCAAATAAATCAAAATATATCGTATATAGTTTTTTATTATTGTATTACCTTTAAAATCTGTGATTATTGTAAGCCGAAGAACTGGTCAAGTGCGAAGTGAATTCGCGCACCGAGGGTTTCGTACATGCATGTACATATATAGTTCGTCCATTAAAAGCAGGGATTTGGATAAATTTTGCCAACTAGTCCAAGTTTTTAATCGAAAATAGAATATGTTATATATATATATACAATATAGCTATCAAGTAACGATTTTCAAATGTTTTGCTTCACTGACTTCTATGAGGCTGTATTTTTAATTCACTGTTGATTTATTTGTAAATAATAAGTATTTGGTATGATTATATAAACTTAATCTCAGCAACAAATTGACATTCAGACAGATAGACAGATGGTAGGAAGGATGGACGGATAGAGAGAACGGAACTGACAGAAATAGTTTTGAAATTGAAACACAATCTTAACAGAAAACTAATTTCAATTTTATATTAACATATAAGACAAAGAAATAAACAAATTGTAACACATACATCATATATATTGATGAGTATTTTTAATTTGTAATTTACATATATGTATTTTTATACATGTAAATGTGTGTAAGAAATATGTTAACGTGAGTTTCCTTCTTCATAAATGATTTAAATCTACAAATATGATATTTCCTTGTGTATTTGAGCGCCGGTCGCGCAGCAATAGGTAAATTTCCGTTACAGATATTATTTGCTTTAAGAGAAACAGCAACAGAAATAAAGATAAATATTGTTTAAAAAATATTCCTTAAATAAAAATCCTTTTCAAAAAATGTTCCTGATGCGAGTGATGAAATATTCAAAGCATTGGCTCTGTATTTTATTTTTGTTTATTGTGATAAGTATATACTATTATATATAGTTACATTTGTCATTATCTTAGGATATTACTAAGTATAATTTATCCTCTCAATTTTTATATCACTAACTCGTATTAAGGTAATAAATTATTTTCAGTTCAATTCGGGGCACGGAAAGTGGACTACGGAAGACGTCTAATAAATCGATCCCACTATTGTCACTTGATGAAGGTTCACTGAAAAAAATATATCCATAAACTACAGTCCAACTGAGCTATAAATAGTTTTTATATTATATAAAATTGTATTCCAAAAAAGGGAGTATTAAATTAGTTACGACAAAAAAATCGAGTACTATTTATTTATGAAAGGAGTTTGAAAATAATTTTAAAAAATGTTGACATTTGTAAAAAAATAACTAATGTGTAACAAATAACTAATGTGTAACAAATAACTATTGTGTAAAAAATCACTATTGTGTAACAAATAACTAATGCGTAACAAATAACTAATGTTTTTATTTGTTATTTTCAGTTTGATATGTCGGTGTTTGTGTTGAAAAATTGCTTTATTTTCAGAGAATTGTTCAATAAAGATCGTATGAGAATTGTAAATACGTTTACAAAAAAACCTTCAGCGTTGAAAATTAGTGTATCGGTTCCTTTTACCTCGTTCAACGAATAGATTTCATTTTATGAAACCAGACACGTTTATGAGAGTTAACACTTTATGTTCAAATAAGTGTTAAAAAAGATATATGTAGGTGTTTGTGAATATGAACAATTAGTATTGAATACTTTAACGATTACAAGAATTAAAATATATAAATCCTGTATATTTTGAACATTTTATAAACATGAGAAATCAGTTCAACTTTACTTTCACAAACTTTAAACTTCACTGAAAGTTCTTAAGTGGTGTTCACAGGAAGCATTCATTGAAATTTTAGAAGAAATTTGCTCAAATACCTTAATCCTAGTGTTAAAGTTTATTACATATTTCCTGAATTAATTAATTTATATCATCCCACCTATATATATATATATACATATATACGAAAGTGAGTTTGATTGTCTGTTACACTTTGATCTTAAATCCTCCACCGATCATCACACAACAGTTGTCAGTGTTAAATAAAAAAAATATATATATATAAGGTTAGTGTTAACGAAAAAAAAAGATTATTCGCGAGATATAGAGAAATATTTTTAAAATACTCCGTTTTTATTTACAGCGTTGATTTTACTGTACAATGTAAAACGGTAGTGAAATAACTGAATCATTAATTACTAAGACAACGTTTGCATTGACAAGTTATTAACAAAAGCGAAAATTGCACGTATAATTACTGCATATTACTGGAATATGGTATATTACTATATATTACTGGAAATAGATACAGGTTATATATTAACAGTATTCATATTTATTTCATACTCACATATCTTTATTTATACATAACTAAATTGTACCTTAGCCGGGGGTCGGTTGTTAGATATAAAATCCGTTTCCGCGTCTATTGGTAACAACGAATAACCTCCATTGGTAACCCCCATTGGTAACAACGAATAACCTCCATTGGTAACCCCCATTGGTAACAACAAATAACCTCCATTGGTAACCCCCATCGGTAACAACGAATGACATAATTATCATATATCGTAATCTAATAATTTTAAATAAGCAAAGACAGAGAATCTGAATTTGTAATAAAATATTAAATCTTAACAAATACAATATTGAATTATTAAGTTATTCCGTGAACTCATTATATAATCCTGATATGACTTATGAAAATATATTAAAAGTTATTTTTAAATATTTAATACTGACGTTATAAATAGAAAAATGAATTATTAATACTAGTATTTTTAATGTCTGTCTGTCTGTTACTCCTTGACGCCCAAACCTCTAATCCGATATTAATTTGACAGAGATAAAGGCAACACATTGGAAAAGGTTTACACTTTGAAACACATACATCTTATATCAAAAAAAGGGGTTGAAAGGCTTTAAATAAGGGATGAAAGTTTGTATGGACATTCGTTATTTTCGAAAATAAAACCATGAAACTTTCCATTTAGGCACTTGATAAGAAATAAACACATATAGCCACCTTTTATCGCGAATAAGGGGTTGAAGTGGTTAAAATAGGGGATGAAACTTTGTGTGAAAGTTCGTCATTGTTCAAGATAAAACTATAAAACTGTATTTAACACATTATACAAAATAAATAAATATTGTTATCTTTGATAGTGTCAAAACGGGTTGAAGGGGTTGATATATAAGATGAAAAATTGTATGAGAAATCGTAAACACTGTTAGTCTACGCGGATGGAGCCGAGAGCAAAAGGTAGTTTAATAACGAATCATTTCCCGAGAAGAATATTGAAATGAAATAAAATATTTATTAATAACACGTGTATTGTGGACGCGATTCATTTGTATTTTATTTTCTTTATTTTACTGTAACTGACTTTTAAATTTATTTTTATATATTTTTAAATAAGCTTGCATCCTCATTATAAATACTATTTTTAAATATGATGTTAATTAAACATTCTTTTCTGGTGTATTGTGTAGAACAAATATAGAATAACTAATATTATTTTACACTTTATAATTTGGTTAATCAATATATTAAACAATTGAAAAATATTTTGCCATACAGAGATTGAAGTAACGATAATAAAGAAAAATAAACACCGTCCATATCAACACGGTTGTAGGTATTTTGGGAAGTGGTCGAACACGTCGATACAGCCAGACAATAAAACCCTAGTAGGGGTGCACAACAGTACACATCCTCCGCTTTGATTTAAGCCCTCAGGAAAAGCTGTTACCGCCGCGGGATACAGACCAAAGGGGTTACTCAATTCATACGCTCAAAAGTATATAAACTGTTTTGATTCTTTTAAATTTAATTATGCTCAAATATATTTCTCAATTAAAATTCACAACAAAGTAAGCGTAAGCGTTATAATTAAATATATATATATATATATATATATATATATATATATATATATATATATATATATTATAGTCAGCTAATTGTGTATCTCGATTAATGGATTGGAGGCTGCGTAGCCATTACGTCAATTAAGTTATTCTGCGAGGCGGAAGCTGTTCTCGTGATAACTTTCAATATTAATCTGTATAATACAAGGAACAACTCGATAACTCGCAGGATCTATCTGTAGTTTTAAGTGGCGAATTGTTAAGCTAGAATTCCTAGTAACCACTAACCAGAACGCTAAGTGATTGTAATATAATAATATTATGTGTTTTATCTTTTTAAATAAAAATTTAAATTATCGCGGCTGATTATAAAACTATTACGGGGTCAATCCATTCATTCATCTGCTCGCTACGCGTCAATTAATTTTCTTCCCTCATAATAAATAAATTTTGACAATAATTTTTTAAGCGTTTTGTTATTTGACTATCACCAACACACGAAATCTATAAGTTTTTCATTATATTCGTTAATTTAACAAAGCTTTGATATCAAAATACACATTAAATATTAAAAAATGTATTTAATTCCAATTCTATTGCAATGTTCAACTTTAAAACTCAATTTACCTTTGAACCGTGAACAGCAAAAGCTTGTAACAACCAATACACAGTTTTCGCGCCACCTTCCGGCTCTGTGTTGCTAGGCAACGTTTGCTATTCACATCAATAGGCCCACTTGCAACGAGCTTTTTGACATTACTTTTATAAATGATTTTAATTGCAATACAATAAACATATGACAAATAAATATACCTATGCATTGCATTCATGAGAAATATAAAAATTTATATAATAATAATCTTAATAAGACGAAGCTTCAACAATATTATATAATAATAGCACAAAGTTTGAATCTGTTATTATGAACTCACACAAGAACAATCACCCGCATCTCAGACCAGATCATGTGATCTCAAAGGTAATGAAATGCAACTGAAATTATATTGAGATGTCGGGAATCTATCCCTCAGCGTCTGAACGTTATTTTCACTTTAACGCGAACTAATATCGTCGTCTAAGCTGTTTAAGCTCTTTTATATATGTACATCCTTTATAAAAGAGCTTATAGCTTATAGCTTATTATATTTAAATTGTACGATGACTTTCATATATTTTATATAATTAACTAGCAGGTTACCCGTGCTTCGAGACGGACGGCGAGAGTGATCAAACATTTCATTTGAATTTCCACACCACCTAGGAGGTATCAAACAGGCGTGTTATATTTTTTGCAGTTTTTTAGCTGTAACTTTGGAACTGTTTGGACCTTTCAAAATCCTTTCTTATTGCACCTATTCAATATGTCAGGAGTCTTGTGTCCAAATTTCAGCTTTCTAGGTATAACGGTTTGGGATGTAGAGCGATGAATGAGTCAGTGAGTGAGTGTCTTTGTGCTTTATATATTAAGATAATAATAAATCTAATGTAGATGTGAAATCAACAGACACACACATATAATATACAAATACATAAACAAACATTTTTAAGAAGTATCTATTGTGTTCAATGGATCCGTTTTGTAAAATGCAAATAAAACTAAAGTTTTATAAGTCTGAGAATGTTTAAGCTTTTGTAATAAAAACTTTATTATTTGTTTATTTAATACTTTACAGAAACACATACAATACAATATAAAGGGAATAATGGTTTAAAGGCTTCTTCAAACCAACCGTAGGATGCACAGGAGAGATTGTTTGTAGGTATGCAAAATAATATATATATAAATAATAATTTAAAATTAAAAAAAAAATTGATATACACTTATATACACATATACACTTTTCAACTAACTTAGATTATTCATATTAAAGGAATTAGAACTTTAATTTTTTTATGTAACGTATGATACTTAATTTGATACTTTGTTAATTTGTTAGTTCGATCACAATTTGATTTAAAAGACTACCTCATCCTTTATCTGTACTATCGGATAACAGCTCTCTTAGTTCCTCTTGCAATCTAAGCTTACTATTTACATGTGTGTGTGTACCAATAAACGAACACACACACATACGTAACATATTTATTAAATATAAATGGTTTGTAATTATTCGAAGTGCTTGTGATAGTTGTGAAAAAATACTTGTAAATTATATTTAAATTTTGTTTTGTTATTATAATTAATTTGATGTTGACATCCAGTTACCTATGTTTTATTAACTAGCTCCGACCCCGACATCGTTTTTCAAAATAAAAGTTAGGCTAAGTAGTAATTTAAGCTTTTTTTTTTTGGCGGATAGTTGATGACCTGTTTTAGAGATTTGCCGGAACAAACAGACAAACAGAAAAATTTTCCAAATTTATTTTTTATGTAACTACCGTATATACTTTTATAGGCGTTAGGCACAAACAGACACTTCAATTTTATTTATATATACGGATGTATAAATAACAAAATTATTATAATTTCCATTTTTTTTTAGTACGACGTCCACTAAATATAGAAATGATTCAATCAAAATTTTATATCACAATGTTTTTATATTTAATAATTTAAAAATATATAAATTATTATAAAATATATATATTATATTGAAGGTTTGTATTATAATTCAATTTCTCTTTCAAACATGTTCATTTATGAGTATATTTATTAAATGAATGAATGAATGAATGAATGTTTATTTATTATCACGTGTTCAATATATATTGTAATACCTATCTCGTTTATATAAAGCATTTGTGTAAACGATTCAATTAAATAAGGATCTTAACTGTTGAAATAAGAACACAAACGTAGTCACGTGCTAGCGGTTGGCCATAATCCTATTGAGAATTAGCTGTATCGGTCGCAGGTCACTTACTGTACTTACAGAATTGTAAGTGAAGTTCTTCGCAATTTATGACTCCTAATCTTTAAGGCTCCATTTAGAAATATATTACATATATTATATATTTTTATTAAAAACTAAATGTTTTATTTTAGATAAGAATAATGTAACTACTTCCCGTGTTCCGAGTCTCATAAATAAGAAACGTGAGGCACAATTTTTTGTTACAGACACAGTTAGTCATAATTGATTAAAATAAATTGGAATCCAAGTAGGCGTAGTACAAAAAAATAATAATTAATTACACCAATACCGTTTGATTGACATGACAGTGTTCTTTAAATAATAAATGCAATAAATTTTCCTTTCATTCAATATTTTCGTATTGTATTCAATTCATTATTTAATAACATAGATAATTAAATTTATTTAAATATCATTCCCGCATGGACTGTGTAATTAAATTGCATATTCCACAAACAAATTAGTGCCATACATGTGTTGGGACATTCAAATTTTGCGTCCATATGATATTTTACTTTGATGTCTATATTCCGACCGCTTCCATGACTTAGGCAGGACTCCGTTTGTAAAACATACGTAACCGGTCGCACAACATCCAAAAATGCATTCATGCACTAAATAGAGTTCTCTGTGCGTGTAACATGATGAGGTCCAGCTCACAAACTCATTAGAATTATCAAACAACATAACTGCAACTTTGATCAAATATACGAGTAAAGAATGTCCATTTAATCGTATAGTAAAGTCAGGCACAAGCTTTGAAGTGCACACACGAACATTGCTAGTGTGTGTATTGTGAATTGCTTACCAACACTATATCTGTCACACAGAATTAACAGTATAGAATAATCTCAATAGACTCGACTTACAAGATAGACCGCATCCTATTAATGGCAATACTCGTATGTCCAAAAGCTTAGTTGTGAATGTGGCTTACACATTATTGACGATGGAGTTAAGTATTATAAAATTGTAATAACAGTCAACATGTAATATATGAGTTACATTTATATTGGATTAAATCGTGAATTTATTACCCACGCTTAATTTTTAATTACTTTGCACTTAACATGCTTTCAGGTGAAACCAAAATATCGGTAAATATGTCTGATTTTGTTAATTAAAATTGGGGATATCGAATAGCCTTTAGGGACTACAGCTAGTGGTATTATATTTATATAGTCAAAATAGCGTTACCTGTGACCGCTGGGTCTTCAGACGGGCTGTGGCAGGGCGGCGCGACGCTGGCCTCAGTCGGGCTGCAGGGAGATGAAGCATAGTGACGAGGGACTTTCTTCACCATGTAGCAGCGCGGCATCGCGGCCCACGCTGTAGGGTATATTTATTATAATCATATAAGCAATACATATTATTCAATATAACCTGGCATCTCTCTATCGTGAGATTGACCAGTTTCGATTAAACTTTAATCAGAACATTAAGAATGAAACAAAAGAAATATATTTAGTATACACACAAATCGCAACGCTTTTTTACTATACTAATGTCTAAACCTGAAATATCTTTTGGTTTTTATGCAAGTCGCAATATCTTCCGACTTCTGAAAAAATATATCAATATGAAATATATAAACATACAAATAATACTATAGTACGATGGGGAGTTTCGCAAGTGTAATGTTCTTTTGTATTCAAGAGAAAAGCTACTATTTAAAATAATTGAAGTAACTCCATGTATATTTCTCATTGTGAGACAAAGCTTTTGTTTTGCTAATTATAACTATCATAACTTGTATACGTTATAATATGTATAACTGTATAAAAATTCACAATATTAAATATTGCATATATCATGTTGCAATTAATAATTAACTCATAAAGGAATTCATAATTTCCTACTTTGTACTCGTTCTCAAATGAAACCGAGGTGCGTTTTTTTATAATCTAGTCATAGTCATAGTCATTTGGAAGGATTAAAATATACAGAAATGACAATCTTTTAGTTGATTGGTGTATGAATAAAATAAAATAATCATTCAAATTGACCGTCGGGGGCTGCGCCGGGAGGCACGTATTTATTTTAATAAGTCAATAAAATTATTTTCACTAAAAATCCTCACATAATATAATCAAAATGTCCTGACAAAAATGCAGCTCCATTTTTATAAAAATTCCTTGTTAACGTTGAAGCATAATAGGACTCTACAGTACGCTTGAATAATTATTTGAAAATAATTTCATGATCTGATAATAATAAACGACTGAACATATTGTGGTACACCAAATAGAATATTTTAATTTTAAATGGGATTATTGAATTTATGTATAATGATATATAATTATGTTAATATTAAAACACAAGTTCGACTGAAATAGTCTGAGCTGAGCTGTTGATAAAAATACAAGTAAAGTGTGCGTAGGCGATACTGAACTAGTACATATAAATAGACAAGATTAAAAATCATTTCTCGGAAGCACTCTTTGATCACAGACTAATGTCAACTCGATACGTTTAATAATACGCTTTAATACCAAATAACATCGTTTATTATAGTTAAATAAGGAACTCGTTATTTCGTTCCTTAAATAGCTAACGTAAAAATATTTTCAAAGCATCTCTAACCTTTTTATAAACGCGATATATACACGATTGTATAAGAAAGTTTCATATTTTCAAAAGTGTGTTATAAAAAAAGTTAAACACAATAAAGGTAAAACGGTTAATTTACATCTATTAATAACATGAACAAAATAAACTGTTTGTATGCATTTCAGTGAATATGAACTAAATATTTCGATTGTTCAAACTTTCTAGTCCTAGTATTAATTAAAACTTACACACAACATTTATTTTGAAAACGGTATATAGCAGAGTAATTAACAACACTAAAACTTTGAGAAGGGTTCTATTGAGATAAAATAATTAAAATTTATCCTGATACGAGTATGTTACGTACGTTTATACGTTTTAGATACACAGGTGACAGGAGTATTAGTGTTATATATTTTTATATAATTAAAAAACGAATTTTCATTACTTAGTTCAAACTTAAAATTTATTATGCAAGGTTCGATGTCCGATAAGTCATGTAAGAATCTATATATATAAAAGAAAGTGGTGTTAGTTACACTATTTATAACTAAAGAACGGATGAACCAATTTGGCTGAAAATTGGTGGAGAGGTTGCTTAGAACCAGGAGACGGACATAGGATACTTTTTATCCCGTTCGACCACGTTTCCGTCAAGTCACTATAAAACGTAGTATAACAAAAACAAATCTGACAGGGAATAACAAAACGCAAATGACAGTGGAATACCAAAACGTAAATGACAGACACAAATGACATGAAATTTAATGTAATTTTGTCTTTGGTTAAGTATGGTAAAAAATTTGACTGGAAAGGCAGAGTTCGCCGGGTCAGCTAGTTTTGTATAAAAAAAAGTGTATAATAATGTTAATCGTTATCTGAGTATAGTTAGGTAAATCCAATATCGCCAGAATATTTGCTCAAACACCACAACACTGAGCCACTTTAGCGGAGGATATAAGGTAACAAGTCCACGATAGTCGACGAACAAGTGCCACTCACTCACTACCAAACACAGAATTTTAAACATCACCCTTCCAAATTCAATCGAAACGTTTTAAAATAACTTTACGTAAATATTACATATTTTGTGTATTGTTTTTGTATAACATAAATAGTGTTTGTAAAATATTGTTAGCTTGTTTCGAAACAACACAAAACGATCGTTTGATTTGATTCATATTTATTATATAAAACAATATAAAAAATAAACATAAAAAAAGGTAAACTAACGAAACATCAACTTTGTACAAGCAGTAAACATTAGAGTGTAAAGTTCGTTTGCATTTAGCAATTTCCGATACTGGTATACAATTTAAAATTTTCCGTCGTTTATACAGAGGTCGTACTAGAGTTAAATACTGATACCGATGTATGAACAACCGCGGCCTTCTGTTGCTTATTGAAGCTTTTGTTTGTAATGAGATCATTTGCTTTATAATTTTTATTATATTTAATTTAATAATAGAAGTGTAGCACGGATTTGTGTGATATTGAATTTTATCAATTTTCTTTAAAGATTCTTCCACTTTGGTTCATTTTAATTCAAATATTTGGATAACACTCCGCTAGATTTAGCTTGAAACCTTTATTGCTGCATTTCAATTCACCTTTCTATCACTACCAGTGGGTTCAATGCAAATATGTGTTGAAACGGCTGTGATCGACGGGCAGGGTTGGGAAAACTAAAAAAACAATTATTCATCCAACGCAAGGCAATATTTAATTCCAATACAAATACAAAAGAACTATTTTAATTAAATGACAACTGCTGAAACTTAATGATTTTGTTTTCCAAATCTTAATATCACTCAGATTTTTTCTCAAAACATTTAGAAAATGAAAACTGAAGAATTTTACAATTATATATATTTTTTTATTTTCGATATAAAAGCAACCTGTTTTCAAATTTCTAAAAAAAAAAACAAATTTAAAAATAATTTTTGTACATAATAATAATAATAATAATAAAAACTTCGATTTGCATAAAGAAAGCTAAGGCCAATGCCTTATATTATTCTCGAATACATAGAAACTTACAAAGTACTTTGCAAAATTTATGAGACGAGTGTGAAAATAATGAAAAAACAATAATCTATATTATATATATATTAAAAAACGCAGTGGCTATGTTTGTCTGTCTATGTATGCGCATAAAACTCGAGGACCACTTGTCTGATTTCCGTGTTTCCTTTTTTCGCTTGGAAAAACGTTACACGGGATGGTTTTATGATACTTTTACGATAGGTAGTGGGTATGTATTTAGGTAATATAAAAATTAGTAAAAGCCAGTTTCATATAATAAAAGAATTAGGTTAACTCATTTATGACCACAAAGCCTCAATTACTTCAACTGCAATTAATCAATTTGGGGAGTTAAGGTTTGCTTATAAAGAACTAATTTATTATTTAGCTTTTTTATACCTAGAGCGTAATTTAATATTAATTTCGGTATTAAGATACCGATACACAATTAAATTATTAATATTATAAATGCATACATATCTATATCTGTTATTCTTTCACACATAGCATCAAACGGATTTTGATGTTTTTTTTTATAAAGAATAATTTTGAAGATTATTTTAAAACAGTACTTTCACTCATTTCCTTGAGATATATATATATATATATATATATATATATATATATAAATAAATATGTGTAAGTATGTATGTATATATATATATATATATATATGTTATTTATGTTTATTTATTAATATGTAAGTTTAAATATATGTTTTTTGTATTATATGACCACGTAATATTTCTTATTATTTAATAATAATATTTTTTATTATTTTTTATTTTAATGTACCTCCTTACGTCAATTACAATTCACTTACACTAAGGGGTAGCTGGAAGAGATCTCATCTAAGAGATAAGTTATCACATGTACATAATTTATAACCTTAAGTGTATATGTAATAATGAGATACATTAAAAAATAAATAAAGATATTTCCCTATTAAAAGAAAGAAATAGGATATTTTATTATGAAACTAAAACGTGTTGCAGTATGCGTTTTGCCAAGTCACTCATTAAGATAATATTGATATAGTTATAATAAAATGTTGTTAGTAAACTAACAAGGTGTCAATTGCCATAAACAAAAAAAAAGAAAAAAAAAAGGTGTCAATTGTAACAAAGAGGTTGGATAGTTGCTCCCATGCTAAATATTTAATATAATAAAAAGTAATACCATGTAAAGATACAGGCAGATAAACGGTTAGATGACTTTATAAAAGCTTTTTTTTTAACGTATATATTAGACTGAAAGTCTATTTTTTCTAATTATAACAAAAATTTATTTATCTTTCATGATACAGTTAAACTATTTATCAAAAATACTACATTTATTTAATATTAATAGCGATAACAAGAAAATATTACTCTTAAAAGTTAAAATTTCAAAACTATTTTAAGTAAAGTAGTATATATATTATTTGATATTAAACATTGCATAAGATCGTTGAGTTGTCGTTAACGTGTCTTGTTTGTCAACATCAGCTCCCGGTAATGAATAATCTTCATGAACAAAGTTTAAAACTTTAATGCGATTTAGTGATTGTTAAACAAACAGTTCTGTTACAGATTTAAATGTATTCTAACAATGTAATGTAGCATCACAAGACAATTGTTACCAAAGTCAACTAAGACTATTGTCTTTCATTAACACAAAACATATATGTATGTTAAGATTACTGTAACGTGAATACGACGAACATATAATTAGCAATTTGAACTTTGACTTTATTTCAAGATTTTCACATACATGTGTGCTGGCTGAAATGTTTTTAATTCTATTATCTGTCTCCATGTTAATATCTGACTAAATCCAAAGAAACGTTAATTTAAATGTAAGTGCGTTGTCCTCACAATCTCGATTAGATTAAGCAGTAAGTTTATGTTTAAAAAGTAACAGTTAACTCTTATTGCAATGAATGCCATTCGTTCTTTTGTTACACAATATTGTGTTAATTATTTGGTCTGTTAGCGTAGTGATTAGTGGTTAGTGATGGTGACTGCTGAGCCGAAAGTTGTGGATTTGATTGGCAAGTGAGGCAACTATTTGTGTGATAAACATATCGCTGGACTACTTATATACTATTTGTAAATCGCAGATATTATGGTAAAAGATTGAAAAAAAAAAACTAAAAGCTATTTTAAACAATTTGCCATAACGGAACAAATACATACAAGAAAATGGTAAATGTCACATGTATGGTCGTCATCGTCGTGGTTGACGGTATGACAGCTCTCAAACTTTTTTCGACAGTTCACACGTTCGAACGCTATTTTAGGCTTCAGTAAAATAATTATTCATGTAAGCTAAAACATTTTTCTATTACTTTGATCAGGAATTAAAAAATTTACGCATAATCCATCCATATTAGTGTACCATATCATATGTTACATATATAATTTAATGTTAATTGCATGGAATGGCATAGCATGGTATGGATGATAATTTCACCCTTTGTCTCAAGCCCGATTTAAAAGAAAATATTCATTGCTATTTCCATTTTTTACGATATGAATTCAAGATAATTGTTGAACAAGAAAACCTGATGTATATGAAGGTGATTTGTTCGCACAAAATAAATAAATATACCAGTTATAAAATTTACTTAATAAGGTTTCCAAAAGTTATTTCTGTTGGGAAACTTTATCTGTTAGCAAAATAGGAAGATTAGATTTCTTCACTTATAAGTCTTCTATCTCTATATTTTTCAGGAACTTCAGTCTATAATCCAGATCTTTTTCAACAACTCATTCCAAAGTTTTTCCGAGTACCGAGTGAACAAATAGATTTTTTTATTATTATTTAAATTCGTGTCGATTTCAATCGAAGCTTCTATATTCTCGCACTATTGTACTATACGAGGAAATCAAAAATATTCAACAACAAAAATTTTCTATTTACCTATTTAGTTATGAAAAATAAAATTTTATTTGGATTAGAGAAATAATATTATGAGATACATTACTAGATATTGTAATAATGAAATAGGTTCAAAGCTTTCAAACTTTTATTTTACCTATAATTCAATTCTCAACGCAGACTTGTGAAAGCTCCCCCAAACTCCATATAAGTGTACCTACCTACCGGTATATCAACCGTGGGTGAATTGATTGAACAGATGAATACAGCGGCACTAGGCATGCACGTAGCTTTCATGAAATGAAATATCGGACTGAGTATCACTTAGATCGTCGCCGATTAGTATTATGATATTAACAATGCGTTAAAGAGCTTTATAATCGAACTAGCTGTGCCCGCGACTTTGTCTGTGAGGAATATGTTTTTTAATAAAAAATAGCCTAAGTTATTCTTTATAATATCAGCTATCTGCCCGTAAAAAATTAAAAACGGTGTATCTATTTCAGTCCTTAACAAATTAAACAAACAAACAGAGATAAATTTTATGTAGGTATCGTATACACAGACGCTTCAAATTTATTTATATGATATAGCTACTAAATTATTTCTGTGGACATCAAGTTTTCACAGATTTTGCAAAATTTCTAAATGATATCTTAAAACTCCCTCTCGTAGTAATGGCCCCAAATTAAGCTATACAAAAATAATTTTATTTGTAGATGAGAAATTTAAAATATAACACTACCAACAATATAAATTAGATATGTTGTTCTGCGACACAACAATACTGTTTTGCACATCAAAGGTCGCTGCACACAACAAAGATGTTAATAACATCAACAATTTCCCCTCACTAGCGGCATGTGATTGCATGCATTGCATTTCATTTAGGGTTTCGTGCACAAGAAGTTTTAAATTATTATTTAAAACACCAGTAGCACAGACGGCTAATATTGCTTCTGACGTTTATACCATTTTTACATATTTCGAAATATAAACAGGGCCTCGTCTCTATCTACTGCTTTTTGAAATTAATCAATCTATTCATATAAATAAAATTGAAGTGTCTCTTTGTAATTTTATATTAACATATTTTCACAAAATGTCTATGAAAGTTATTAACATAAAAATTTTTAAAAATCTCCATCTGTTTTGTCCAGCTAATCTCTGAAACGGATGGACAGTATTTAATAGAACTTTCACTGGCAGATAGCTGTTGTTATAAGTTAAGCTGATTTTATTTAAAAAACGAACCAAGTCACACACAGCACAGCTAGATTAAAATATTACCAAAAAACACGTAACGTAAAAACGTAAACGTAATTTGAAGTTACATTCCATTATTTCACATCCTAATAATTAAAAACTGAACTCGCAGTCAATATTGTTATACATTGAGCTCTGGATCACCAATTAAGCTCATTATTTGTATGATAACAATATTAATACTTGAACAATGCTGCTAATTATACATTAATTGTATTTCCAGATACTTAATATAAGATTATTTATTAGTATTTAAATAATAGTTACATACTAATCAGTGAGAATTCTGTAAAACCGATTGTCATTTATTATATTAAATATACGATGTAAAATATGATACCAGCACCTGGAAGTGTAAATGTGATGTATAATGCAGTTCACCGGGTATCAAGCATCAAGTAATATAGTTTATACTAAACAATATTTATTTATTAAAACGTAAGATTTGTACTTATGCTTGAAAACTCACATTAGCAAACACTTTTTAACTACAACGTTATCCAATATGGCTGATGTTAACCGTTTTTTTCAAGCATAAATTGTTTAAACTATCAACTATTTACTAATTACATTAAAATGCGACAATATGAAATCGGTCTGTTTTCATTTCATTACGTAAATCTGAAATTAATTTTTGATTTCGATCTCTATATAGTTATTATTAATAAATTTAAAACAAAAAATTAAATTCGTAAAACAATAACAAAGTGGTTTAAAAACAGAATAGTATGAATTTAACATGTTTAATTGTATTATTAACAAATTATCAAACATATTTTAATCGTGTCACATTGTGAGATGGTGTCAATTAGTAACATATTTATGATATTAACACTAAACCTACCGACAATTCTTCCTACCGCACGCCGTCAAATTGACCGGTAATTAAAAGTTATTTTATTATATAACACAGGTAATAATGGAAAATAACTAAAAATAAAGAGTGAAGAAAATATTATATGCATATTCTAAGATTTATCATGTAGTTTGATAACGATATTATAACGTTTAAAAATGTGTAAGTTTTACAAAAGTTTAAGAACGGTCAATTTGACCGGTACTTGGTAAGTTTAGTGTTAATATAAATACGAAACGTATCTTTGTTTATATTAATCAAATAAAACGTCAATCCGATCCCTTAAATGTAAATTAATAACCTAAAAATAATAATGTTTTTAATCAATAGTATATTTTCACAGGTGATTAAACGGATTCGCATTTAATAACACGGTGTGATATTAAAATTAACAACACTCTCTCATTCATTGTAATTAAAAAGTTACACACACAATATACATTTTTAATACGGAATATTAAAAATGTTATATAAATATTTTTGTATATATCGAGAGTTACTTGAAAATTGTGAAATTCTTAATAAAATAAAATGTGAAATTGCGATTGTAATCTCTTATTATCTTTCTGTAAAACGTGCATGCATGCATGACTATTTAAAATGATAATACAAACTTCAAGTATCGCTAAATCTGTGTTCGTTAGATTATATGCGAATAACTTCTGCGAATTCATTGCAATAAAATCTGTGTTTTCCGGAAAAACTAATCAAAATACGATAGATATTATAAATTATTAATTTCCATTCCTCGTCAGCAATTAATTGTCCGTCTTTGTCTTGTAAGCTGTTTCTTTCCAACCTTCTTTCGTGACCAATTTGAGTTTATTTATAAGTAAGTCACTGAGACTATTATAACACTTATGTGTGTGTATATAAATTTTTATGTTTCTAGATACATAGATATGCGTGAAAAGGATCCCGGTCAGGTATCAGCCCGACGTTGCGCGTTGGTCTTCAAAGTTTGTTTTCATAATGGTCTTGGGCGTCAAGTAGGAGCTTTTAGACCAACTATGAATGATTTGTAACCAACCTTTTGAACTAACAACAAAACGTTTTGTAATCATCTATTTATATACAAATATACCAATAGCAATATTTATATGATACCGTATTGTTTCAATTGGTTAGCCGAAATGTACAGAATATTGAATTTAGTTATGATAGTTTATCATATCTACCTACGCGTATACAAAAATAGAAACTAAACAAATGTTTAAACAAGTATTTAATATTAATGTTGAAGATAAAAAATATCAGTAAATGACACCAATATGTTATATATAATATTATACTTTATAACGTAATGTTATAATTATTAAAGAAAATTCTTCAATGTTTTTATAAGTTGTTTTATTGTCTTGTAACCAAAAGATTCGAAGAATTCGCCAGAGCACATGTAACATATCAGGGAACTTAGCAAATGTGCACATTTTTAGTTGAAGAATTAACATACAATTCTGAAAACTATTGTTTACTGAAAGTATGTTTCTAAATGTGTAAACTTAATAAGGGTGGAGAGTACTTAGCATGTAACCATATAATATCGCTTGCAATGCATTTAATGTTCGCATAACTTAAACAATTGTAAATATAATATATATTAACTGAATTATAATTGATCGTAGCACACGATCTTTTCGTACTTACATTGTTAAGTTGAAAATAAATATATATAAACATGACGTTGTGGAGAATAAAAAAATTGACAACAAACTTCTTTTTATGTACCTAAGTTAAATAATACTTAATACTAATACGTACTGGTTGTTTTCGGTGTTTAAAAATGCAATCACTCGTCTAATTTAACTCCAGTTTAAAATAACGTTTTTAGTCCTTTTTCTTTCATAAATAAGAAAAAGCTATTGTTCTTCGCTTTCCACACTTAGGGAAGGCGAGCCTTTAATTTTAGATAAGGTAAACAGACTTCAATATCCGGTTTCTTGTCCAAATTTCTTTTATATATAAAACAAGCGTCCGTATCACTAAGCCGAAACTTTAGCGTCTGGCGCAAAAATTCAAACACAAGAACGTTTAAACAAAACCCGCACTGGGGATTAGTAAAGTACTGAATAAATAAAACGTAATCAACAAGTTGTAAGAATGTCGCACGTTAACCGAGCGATACTGCGCGCAAAATATATATTGCACCTGTGGATCGAGACGTATAAGGGAGGCGTACCGCGGCACGTCCGCTGCTGTCGGCTCCACAGTGCACTCTAAAGTGGGTGCAGATGCCTAGGTACAGGCTTCCTGGCGTTTCCACGCAACCTCGCTTGGCATAGCATCCACCCCTCGGCTCGGTATAGTCACATCACATGGCTTCGCTTTATAAAAGATTTGGAATTTTCGCGCATCGACCACTATTATACGCTTCATTGATATTTAGTTTTTTATAGTTATATATTTTTATTACATTTTCTTTATGTTATTAGTTTAAATAACAAAGTATAATATAAAGTATTGATGATCACAAAAGCCCCATCGATACCGATGCGGACATAGTAACTAAGCAACGGAAGGAAATAAAAGGAGAAGTGTAGGGGCTGAGTTGGGGTTGATTGTTGAATTTACATACAATGAATTTGCCTGTTGAATATTGACAACAAGTAACTATGACCGTATGATTTCATATTGCTTGTACTACGATAAATAATTTCTGATATCTTAAAAGTACCCATAATGTATTTTGCCGGCACTTACTGTCGTCTGACAAATCACTGTAACATCTTCTGCATTTTTAAACAAGTAACATTGTAATGTAAAATTGTTCCCTTTTATTTTTATTAACTTCATCTAAGTATAACTCAACTGAAAATGCATGTTATGAAGGTGCATGAGAGCCTTACATCGTATATGTACTAAGGAAATGGGGCGATATATTTAAGAAAAATGTAAATAAAAGACAACCTATTAAATATATAAATAATATTTGTACGTGTAAGATTCACTAATTAGTAATCAGAACCATCTTAAACACTAATGAAAATGTTCACATATTAAGTATTTATATTTTAATTAAGAAATTAATTTAATATTTTTTTAATCCATTAAGTAATTTGACATTTATTTAACTTTAATGCTATTTAAGAAATATCGTTTCAATACTATAGATACAAATTTATTATTATTATTATTGTTATTTATTATACACCATAAAAAATACAAACTAAAGGTAAATGAAACAGGACAATACACAAAAGATGGATAACACAAATACGATATTTTCGCTTTAAAGCGATTTCTTCCTGGCAACCTTTGAAAGTGGACACTGCATGGAGGGAGCTGTGAGTATAAAGGTGTTATATATAATAAAATACTTAAATTGCGTATATATAAATTAAACACACACTCACATATCTTTGTATATATATATTTGTGTCGTGACACGGGCTATATGTCCTTTGGGCTATTCTCCGAAACCGAAGAATCGATTTCATTAAAATTTTGTAGATATCTCATCTCGACAACGTAAAAGATAGATTTGATCTCAATTAATAATCTAATATTTATATTACGAATTTGATTTTTTTTTAATACATTCTAAGTTCGATGAACCTCCAATAGATAGAAGAGTTCACCTTTCTCCCTCATTTAAGGTTCTGTAAGTATTCAATAACCCTGTGCTTCAGCTTAAAAAATTTTTGTTCATCTATTATATGTCTTTATACAAATTTTCAATGCTGATAGATGGTATATGATTTGAGTCGGTAGTTTGTTTGGGACAGACGAAGTCACTGGCAACAGCTAGTAGTTTTTATAACAAAAATATTTAAACATTGATCCAATGGATATACGATACATATTAAACAATGTCACTAAAGTGTCGCATCGTTATAATAATAGAATTATGCAATATACTATTTTTATTTATCAGATACATATTTTTGCGAATAAATATTTTAATTCGTTAGCCATTGCATTTTCAGAAATATCCGAAACTATTTATTTTAATTTTAATAAAATTCTTCTTTGTACATTATTTGTGTTAAATGTGTTTAACCACCACGCTGTTCTACTAACGGTTGACGGATTATATATTTATATATAAAATAAATTAAGTATTTTTAAAAGTTTTTGTCTCTATCGACGAAAGTAAAAAAATGACGATTCCGGGGATCGATCTGGTGAATCAATCAACTAAAAGTTTACAACAACATTAGTGCTACATCAGACGGTCGTTGCTTTTTAATATTACGAATACGAACTTATTACCTACAAAGTTCTATGTTATATGTAAAATACATTGAAAGTAAGGATATATTATTATATTATCAAGTGGTGATACCAATATTCAGATAGTACAACCTCACGGTCACAGACGCTACGCCCTAAACCTGATAGGATTATGTCTCGTGGAGGGATATTGGTGAGAAAGTTATTGAAATGCAAATGGTTACTAATGTATTCAATAAAACATATTATTTAATAAATTAATATATATCAAATATAAGTATAAGATACTTAAATATATATCTAATTAATAAAAGTTTATTTTTGTTTTGAATGTCTAAGTTCTAATTTATTTAATAATTTGAATTCATTAATAGGTTTTTTTATATATACCAGTAATATTATATAATATAACAGTTTGACAAATATTATATATGTAATTTAATTGAACGTGGAAAAATAGGATGCAGTATTATAATTATATCCCTAAACAAACTATCTTAAAACACGACTTTCTTTCGGTATATGTTTTTTTAATAAAAGTAGCCTTACTCCTTATAATATCAGCTATCTACCAGTGAGTCCTGTTAAAATCGGTTTCAGAGATTAGCCGGAACAAAGAGACGGAGAAAAATTTCATTTTTTTTATGTCACTTTCATATTTAGTCAAAAGCTTTTAAATTGAAATTACAAACAGAATTTTTAATTTGCAATTACTTAAATTTTATTTACATGTAAGATAAGTGTGAAACTCAAACTGATTACTTACAAAATATATTCTGCGAAGTAACAGAGCAAGAAGTTTCTTTCATAGTGTGTGATCTTACAATTACTTGTAGTCGCTATAATGTAGTGCTCTTAAGATGGAAACTACATTAACCTTTAAAATGTAGTGACACGGGAAATGTAATGTAGTTCAGTAATAAAATTTATATGCTTATTATGGAAATATATATATATTTAATATTAATATGTATCAAAGGATATCATGTTCAATTTCATTCATAATTCCACATCCAAGTCTCATAATTTTATATTCAACTCGGTCCGAGTCAGTTTGATTTTGTTAGCATGTTTAGAATTTTGCAACTGAATTTTAAACCAGTTTCCACAACCCGGTTGTTATTATGCACACACCTTTGGTCATACTCACAATCCAATATAAGCTTAATATTGTGATAAGTTCAAAATGGCAGCAAGAAAAAAATGGCGTACCTATAAAATATTTATAGGTATATTTTATATGGACTATATCTTTAGGTCTTGATGATTACAAAACGTATATTATTTATATAATTATATAAGCGTTGCTCATTGTATTGGATTGAGTAATAATTATTATTGGTTTATATATTTACTTTAATATGATACCAAAATAGATACATCTCAATTCTTCCATTTTATATTTGACTGGACTCTCACTTATTTGAAGGTATTAAAAAATCAAATCAAGAAAATCAAATTTTTCAAATTTGAAATATCACGGAACGGAACGTAATTTTAAATATCACGGAACAAAACGGAACGGCATTTGAAATGTTACGGCACGGAACGGAACGGCGTTTGAAATGTCATGAAACGGAAAAAATCAAACGAACTAGAACTGGTATCGTAGAAGTGATAGATATGTGACCAAAAATAACTAATAATGAAAATGATTGGCGGCTGTCTGTATGCCAATAGGATATGCTAAATTTGAAAAATACAAATATAAACGCGTTTTATATGAATGTCCTGTTATTTCATTATTATTATTATAAATAATTTGATGCAATTTTCAAAATCATGCAATCAAGAATTTTGTTATATTTCTTTAACTTTATACGAATGTATCATTTAATTTATATTCAATTATTATATTAACTATATATATATAAGGACGATAGACTGACGGTTTCAATTAATAATTTTTATACCAAAATTCTTCAAATATTTATATGTATTTTTAGAACAACGCGACTCATCAACATCAAGCGCATATTATAAAGTCTGCCATACACGTCTAGTCTTATATGTCTTCAGATCGATCGGCAACTTAAAACTAGACACTTGATACCTCAATTAAATTCTAATCACGGTATGTCTTATGTTTTTATATAAGACATCATAGTAGACATTAATACGTAGTACATAGTACATAGTACATAGTACATAGTACATAGTACATAGTACATAGTACATAGTACATAGTACATAGTACATAGTACATAGTACATAGTACATAGTACATAGTACATAGTACATAGTACATAGTACATAGTACATAGTACATAGTACATAGTACATAGTACATAGTACATAGTACATAGTACATAGTGCATAGTTCATAGTACATAGTACATAGTACATAGTGCAAATACTCTTATAGGGACGGTCGCTTGAAGTACTCGTAGCCTTAGTGCTACGAATCATGTTACAAGCTACACCACGCTGAAGTCACCTCGTCGTTACAAGTGGAGTCTGCCTACATATAAAACTTACTAAAAATTATATTATTTATTAATATATTCTAACCTAGGTGTTTTGTTTTATT
This sequence comes from Melinaea menophilus ssp. n. AW-2005, assembly GCA_918358695.1. NCBI lineage: Eukaryota > Metazoa > Arthropoda > Insecta > Lepidoptera > Nymphalidae > Melinaea > Melinaea menophilus. The sequence goes on along the minus strand of OU911050.1, from coordinate 8,541,367 downwards.
ATTATTTATTATTACTTTGTTTTATTACGGCAGTTTAATGATTAATTAAACTCCCTATACGGAAGACAAAAGACACACTTTCCAATCGTTAAAAAGTCGCAGTTAAAAGGAATACATTTGTTATTGTCCTTCAATTTATATATAAATTAATTAAATATTTTTATTTCCTCTCCAATTTCAACTCCAGTTAGACCTACATATTGGATTTCCATTGAATTCTTTACAAGTTCACGCAACTAAATTCCGTATTATATATTTACAAGCTCTGTCAGTGGCTTCGCCTTTGCTGTTAAGGTAAAAATTTACGGTACTTTTTTATGATTAAAAGTCCTTTTTTGGACCCCCAAATAAATGTTAACCGACAATAATAACCCTTGGATTATTAACACTTTATTAGCAAAACTTGTTTTGTTTGTTATAATTTTTTATTTATATTACAAGAAAAATGGATAATTTAGTAGATTTAAATATAAAAAGTAAAAGATTTTCGAAGCCCATAGAAGCGTTAAAACATGCATGTTTCGGAAAACTAATTTAATTTGCGACAGTATACGGAAGCGTAGTCAAATTTGCGTCAGTTATAAAGAAGAGGAAGTAGGAGACTGCTGGGATATTTAGTTTTAATGAGAAATGAATTTTGAAGTCGTTTATGAGCCAGGTATATTATCAGATTATAGTTTATGCCGAAACAATAGTAACCTCAAGTTTTTACATCTAGTTAGTATAACGAAATTCTATTATAAATTATATAAGTGTTGGGCGAGTGGGCAAAATTAAACCGTAATTTTAACTGTGAATGTTTAGATTTATACATCTCTATAATGTGTACGACTTTTTTTAGTTTTAAATTTTTTTATATCAAGCGACAATTAAACATTACGACCATTTAATGCTAACTGACATTGACTGTGTAATGTATTGTTATTTTTTGTAATGTATTATTTAAAAAAGTACTTTCTGTACTTCTTCCTTCTCCTTATAAACTTTAACTGCTAATTTCATACTTATCCGTCATCGTAATTTTAGTTAAAAGTTAGATAGGTAAGATACATAGTTTATGCTTTGTGTACATATATATATATATATATATATATATATATATATATATATATATATATATATATATAACCGTAAACAAGGCACATATAGAAAGTTGTCAATCCTCTGTATAAAGATGAATTTAAAAATACAAAATATACAAGGAATTATTGATGATTGATGATTAAGGGGTTTATAGGAAATATAAATCTTTATTTCAAAAATAGTAGAGATGTCAATTTATATCATATAATATTATGCATAATATCATTATATCCGAATTTAAAACACGCCCGCCGAAAATAAATTATTGCGGTAATTATTTTTGCTTTAAATAAATTTTCGTTACCATATTATTAATCTTAAAATATACATAAAGTTAGTTTAAAAATTCAATTTGATAATGAAACATTATTCCGTCAATATAAATTAAATAATAGATCGGATAGTTCTTATTGTCACTAAATCTAAAATGGTTAGAATCAATGTGGATATAATAGAAATCATAGAAATAACGGATCATAGAATTTACGGACATCCACACTCGGAATAACAATGCGTGGAAGTACTTTCTAACTAAATTATGTATTACATGTATTTACTTTAAATCTTAATGAAGCCACATAAGAAGATATGCGTCCGGCGAGGTCGTATCAGTTCATCAGTATCATTAATGTGACATTTTACAAAAATCAGAACTCAGCTCTACCTATTTATTATATGACATAACCTACACGTACTTAGCTAGCATATTAAAAACTAGCCGTGCTCAGAACTTAGCATCTTATATAAGTTTAAAATAAGTTACTATAATTAATTATTATGCCTCGAGTGACCTTCGAAAACATCTACAGAAAACATCTACAGTATCTATGATACTGGAGGAAGGTCACATAAAAAGCATGAGGACCCCCGGAGAGCATGTATGAAGAGGTTGATGCCGAGGCGAAAGAGGTATGCAGGGACCGTAGCGTTTGGCGCTCCGTCGTCTCTGGCTACCTCGCAAGGGATATGGCGTGAAGATAAATAAATAAATATATATAAGTAACTATAATATTAGCTATCCATCATTAAAATTCCAGTTAAAATAGATCTAGCCATTTCAGAGGTTAGTCGAAACAAAGAGAAACACAGACATATTTTTATGTAAAAAACAGTATATACTTTCACGTGCATTTAGTGAAAAGCTGTTAATTTGAATTACAAATATATACATCAATTTTATATATAGTTATACGGTTTTGTTGCAGTAAATGTTATTTGTTTGGTGAATTATTTTCCGTGTTCTATCTGGTTGAGTGGGAGACAATGCATCCCAGCATTACGTCTGCTTATTGTAATATTCTCTCAACAATGATATCTAAATAAATAAATGTATTCATCATTATATCAAATACTGGAGAAGATATTTTTAGGTTTAAAAAAAGTTAATGTGAATTGAAAAGTACTTTAATTGATGATAATGAAAGTCATTTTTTTATTATTAAAAGAAACCTAACATGTATTACTATCAACCATAAAAAAACAAAACAATACAAAGTTAGACTGAAGGTCGCTACCTCATCACTTTTAATAATATTTCAGCCCACATATAATTATAGTCTGTAAGACTACGTAAAAAAGTTCTCTCTTTTGTCTTCGTCGAATACTTTCAATATTGACACAATGAATATCATGAGTATTGTAATTTAAGTGGATGAAATGAACTCTTCAAAGAATGGTAGAATGCAGGAAAATCAATAATTCTTTTTCAATATATTTAAAACGACGTTCTTTACACAGATTTTATTTAAATTTAAAAATAAAAAATTGGAAATAAGAAAAAAGGTTTCTTCTATTTTTGGCTAATTTTATTTGATATACTTAGATCAAACAAAATATATAATAAAATGTTTGAACTGGTATAGATTTGGTCGTGCTACACGGTGTTATTATTTAGTATCAAGAGCTTAAGTCGTTAAAACCGAACCTAAGTACTCCAAAGTTCTCTAATAATTTCCAATATCTAAATAGTTGAAGACTGAGTATGTTCATTTGTAAAATAGGTTTAGTTTACCATATATATAACCATGGGTATATGTATTGTTTACCTGTTTACTTGCAGATAGATGTACATACGACTGTCATGTTAAATTTGTCATTATATCTATATATATAATAAACTAGTGATGCTGGTGATTCCCCCTGCATGGACTAATTGCTGGATCCGATGTAATATAGAAGATAATAATATCGAATTTTGGTTCACGAATCCACGTCGAGGGTAAAAAAGGTGTTTTGACGGAAATTAAAGAAAAATCAATATATAAAAGTATCCCGTATTTTGAGTCAGATAACGAAATAACGTTAAAAATTATAAAACCCAACGTTAAAAATGATAAAACCCTGTAGTTTTGTTTCGCGAAAATTCTCGTAGTTACAATAATCGTAAATGTGAAATTGGAGAATAACCTTCAAAGCTATTCAATCTAGCAGTATGTGTGAAACAAAAAGCAAAGAAACATTTAAGGAACTAATGTTTAATCTAGATCATTTACTTAACAAGTATCAATTAGAATTCTTAAATTTTCCGTACACTGGATGGACCTCGATATTTTTATTGTAATTTACAAGTGTATATATATAACTACTGTAACATGTTATATTTGGTTTATTTATATTTATACAACATCACTCTCAAATCGTTGAACGGGGGTCCGATGTTTGAAGGGTTGCAATCTGTCAAAAAAATTTAACTCACACACACACACAAACAGAATCCTTTCATTAAAATGGGGTTATTAAAAAGGGTCCCTGTAATTTGGCCTTGAAGTTGAATCTCATTTTTCGGTATTGATTGTGAGGGTAAACACGTACTTTGTAAGTAGATGTATTACAATTATACAGATAAAACTGTATCAAACGACATTATATTTAGAAAGTTTACTTATCTTCGGTATTCCGTTATCAATGAGTTAATTTTATTATATAATTTTAATAACATTTTGTCCAATTTGCCAAACATAATAAGAACCCCACCAGTGAGATGAATCCTTAACTTTATATATAATTATTATATATTAATAACCACATGCTTTTAGCTGTTTTGATAAATTTTACTGACAAAAGAAATCGTTATATTCTTCAACTGGGTCATGACTTCGCGATGAATACGAGAAATTAGTTCTTGTATATCCGAACTAAAACATTCACAATTATATCCATTATATACTCCAATATTATAAACATTGTTATTGAAATTAGAGATACTGCGTTCTGCAAGCTGTAACTGATGTTCCAAGGCATATAAAACTTGTTTACTTCAGCTATATATTGTTCCCACTATGTAATTTAACCTTGAAACCTTAAATTTTTATCTTCTAAAAAATCCTATTCTTTGTTATGTAACCCGCTAAACCGTATCTTTTTAAACTATATCTATATTCTCTACAATAATTATAAATATCAAATTTAACATCTCATAAAATACATTAAGGAAACTATTTTTATTTTTAATTAATTTAATTAAAATTTAATCATGGAAAATCAGAACACCGTATTTTCATAATATGTTTAAATGTATTTGGTAAACTTTGTTTTTATAACCATTGCAATATAAAGATAACACAACTTGGTCCAATCCGTATTATTAATGGCTTAACAACAAATTACCGATAATCTGTAGTGAAAATAAAAGAGAACCTCTCATGTAAACAATAAATACTCGAGTAACACCACGACATACTGAACTAAGATTGTCCTCCGGGAACTACGAACATAATTTATAACCCCGGCTCAAACTTTCAACACATTAAACTTTTTAAACTTTAAGCGCGATCGCAATGAATTTTGTAGTAAACTTACAAAAACTTTAGTACAAGTTAAAAAAAAACTACCTATAGTCATTATGTTTTCATTAATAAATATGGCGGAATTCGCAGCGGCTGCGCGTTATGAAATGACTTACCTTCACGACGACGCCATGTGTTAACAGGTGGCCTTCGCAACAAGTCGCGCGTCCTACAGGTCGGGGGCGTGCGGCGACCGCGACGGTCCGGCGGCGACACGCGAGGAGCCGCGCGGGACGCACGCGCGACCGGCATCAACTCCCCCCATCGATTTTCGATGTACGCCGCCTTAGGCGCGTTATTCACCAGCGTGGACCACCGGTTCCCCTTCCTTATATTTTCCTTATTCCTGAGGCCACTCACCCAGTATCCTCGGACAACAAATCAAACTGTGTCCCTTAAAGTTACTAAATACGCTTGCAATCAAGGTTAAACTCAAGTACTGCGTGCTGCTGTGGTTGTTGTAATTTTATATAGTCATAAATTATTTTAATTTTACTTGTTAATATTATTTAAAATTTATATAAGAAAATATTATATATATATTTATTATTTAAATATATATTAAAATGTGTTTTTTTCAAGGTATATGTAGCAGGATTAACAATGACATTGGAGGTTAAGAAAGATGTCAACACGTGACAACATCAAATGTTTCCCCTGTAAGTATTTCTGTTATAAATATTCTTAATATCAAATATCTACCTCATAGTCATTGCGTTATAACTATTACAACGGTTAACTTGTTCTTTCAATATCAGTAACATCGTAAAGTAACATAAGTCAGTAATCCTGTAGCATTGCTACGAAGTTACTTAGTCTTCATTGACGCTGCCTTGCTAGTGGTAATTGTGACGTTATAAAGAACAACTACTTTATAAATATTGATAAATTATGTATTTCCTTTCAGAGAACATTGTAGAACACTGTCGAACACTGTCGGACACTGACGAATACTGACGAACACGTATTACAATGTGGATTTTTTTTTATCTTGTTGTTTGTATGTTTAAGATGTGTACATATAAATTAATATAGTGTTTATAATCTGTAAGATTATTAAGATTTCATAAAACGGTATAATTAAACATTAAATAAATTATTAGTAGTATTTGAAAACATTATTAGTAACATTTTATTTAGTACCCATTTTTAAAATTATATTTTGATCTTAATATATTTTACACATAACTATGTTAGAATATATTTTTCTTCTACCTACACAGATTAACTTTCACCATTTCCAGTCCCTTTAACGTAAGTTAATGTTCAGATACATACAAGATGCCTTAATTATCATAAAGTAATAAGAATTTATCGGTTATAATGCAATATATATAAAGGACAAAAGTATAAGTAACAGAACTGTATTGTATAAATTTAGCAGCCACTCAAAGTATGCTGAGTTTTTCAGGTCAGTGAGGTTAATAAAAATATATTTCAGATATAGACTGATAATCAGTAGTATACATTCCGTTTTTAATGCCAAGTTTGATTATTAATCTATTGTTGTTTTTTAAATGCCTCGTGGCAATGGCCACAATGATGGTTTTTCACTCATCTAGGCGGCTTTTGTATCTTTTATACATTTATGAAAACTCCTCATCTATATGATAGGTAGTTATAGATCTATATGATAATATTTACCTGTAATTCCTACTTAAAATATATAATATTATTATCATATTTTATTAAATTTTTAAAAGCTTTCAAACTTCTGCATATATTAAAATATATTTTGATAACATTATGACATATGTCAATGTAAAACTTCAACATATATTAACGCCTTGCCATTTTATAACAAAACTTTACATCTTACATATTTTTACTTCTATTTAAAAGATTATTAAATTATTTTATTACTTAAATACATACCTGTTAAAATGTCTTTAAAACCAAGACATTTCGCACCATTTGGGTCGAGTGAAAAACGTTTTGGTAAAATTACTGTTCATCCCAGCCTTGACCCGAGTGGTCTCTACGCCGTAAGACCGGACTGTTGCGACCCCTGCCTCTACCATCCCCAAGCAATCGATGAAATATACAGAATAAACAGGAATAGAAAGAATGACAAAGATCCATGGCGATATAAAAATGAGTTGGAGGAATGGGCACGAAATTTAGGATACAGAAACCAAAAGGTGTTGGAGCAGAGAAAATGGTTCAGTTCTATACTGGGACCGGCGTGGCACAGCGTTCCGGAGGTTACAAAATATGAGCCTGCATGCAAAAACTTAGGTTTTGGGAGAAGTTCTCGGTTCAAACCTAATAAAAATAATCTACCTGGACCAGGTACCTATTACAAAAGTGTCCCTTACAAGCCGCCCTATAGCGCACATTCCTCCAGGCCAACATTTGAGAGAGAAGAACCATGTCGATTTAAAGATACTACTGCTAAATGGTCATTGGCACCGGATCGCTACAAAATCTTAGATAAGCAATCAATTGAAAACAAATCAAAAAAATTAGTATCAATACGAGGACCATATGATCTTTTTACCGGGAATCGTGATAATAGTACAATAAAAAATAATTTTAGTACATCACAAAGATGTTCCGCTGCTACTTGGCCTATTGCACTAAAGGGCACCTTAGATAAATACGACAAATCACATTTTGGTACCATGAATAAAACGAATCGCAATCTTCCTTACAGAGGACGCAACGCCTTAGTGGATATTGCGATGTGTATAAAGAAGCCAAGAGACCCGGGTCCAGCGCATTATAACACTGACAAGCCTAAAACTTTCAAACAAAACAAGTGTGGCTTCAACAGTAGTTACGATAAACCTCCGGGTTACAAGCGCGTCGTGGTGTGGCCCGCTGTCGGTAGATACAGACCGCACAGCATCTCTTGTGGCATCTTAGGCCAAGGCCACAAACATGTGTTCCTTAGCAAGCAGGAACGAACTATTGGAGCAATAATACAGCAACCTATGAATTCTTTTTGATTTTATTATCCACATTTATTTATATATTTTAATTTTCTTTTAATATATATATATATAAAGAATAGAATATATAATTTGATATTTTTTATTAAATTTATAACTACACATTAGTAGGACAAGACAAACAATAAAATTATTAACAAAATCTGTTCAAGTTTTATGTAACTAGTTCAAGCTGGTATCATTGGTCGTTTTCCATGAGAAGTAAAAATGCAGCTTCAAATATGTTGACCATCACTTACCCTTTTAAAATATCAAATTCCCTTTCTTTTATTGATTATCACATATCTATAAAATAGTAAGTAAATTACTGCTAGAAGTATTGTGATCCTTACTTTTCTTATACTTGAGAATAAGTTCAGAATTAACTGAAATTTTATTTAAGGATTGGTGTTCCTCCACTCTAAGACCTACAAGATTCAATTGACTTATTTCACAGATCACATATTTCCCACCTCACCTAAATCTGGACTTGTAATACCAAATATACATAAATCATGTCTGAATTGAGACTAAGTTCAGTATTAGTTTAAAATAAAAAATCAAAACATCAGAGTCATTATAATTTTACAATGTATTGACCTTCAATGGATAAGAAAAAAAACTATACTTCATTTGTTTCACTTATATTTTCACTATCTTAGTTACCTACTTCCTAGAAGTATTATTCAGACGAGAAACACTGTCATATCGACGATTTCATATTTTTATTTAACATTCTCGTAAATAAAATAGTATTACATAAATAAAAACATTTTTTTTAATACTTCCAGTCATAGTATATTGTTGTTAATGGATACAGTGATATGGGGTATGGACAAATCGGGATATGGTGGTAACATTTTATCAAATACCAGCATGCATCCATCCATCCATCCCGATTCACCCATAACGAGGATACCTAACAAAGCTTCGTCACTTAAACATGCAAATGGTACCTAAACGAGACAATATTAACAGTTATGAGACGTACATATATATATATATATATATACTATAGTACGTATATATATATATACTATATTATTCTTACTATTTATTTATTAATCATATTTACATCTTAAAATGTGAGTTTTGGTTTAGTCGATAATTTTTATAAAATAATTACACATATGTATACAGAGGTTACGAGTTTTATTCAAGTCTATTGTAAAAAGCTGTTGTAACAAAAAAAATAATATATATGTATACTTTTAAAATTAATATTACAATTGGAGATATTGTAAGAATAACATTTTGTACAAAACAAACCGAAAAAAAAAAAAAAGTAAATACACACACACATATACATATATATATATTTAAAAAAAAATGAAGAAAAAAAAAATAAAATGAAGAGAATGTTCGATTAATTATATTTAATAACGATACCTACTTAGTTACAATGCGGTTCATATTCATTGGGTTCAAGGACACTATAGACGGTGTACAGAATTCATTAATTTATTTGTGTCATGGCAGCTAAGCTAATTTTTTTTTTAAATACAAATTAAATTGACTTTGAAATTTAATTTTTTAACTAAACCGTTACGGGATACTTTTTTTCTATAGTATATATAGCTGTTGACGGCAACTTTGTCTGCTTCCCCCCTCCCCTTCAGGTAACCCGTTAATCCAGTTAACGGGGTAACTGGTAGAAATGTAATTTTAAAATAAAATCCGTTTAGTAATTATTGAACATAGTTTTTACAAACAAACGAGCAACAAAAAATAAATAAGTTTCTTATTTATCGTAGTTAGTTAGTGAATTATTAGTACGAGTGTTACAGAAAAATGCTATTTATATACAGATAGACAGATAGATCGTCAATGTTAATAATATCGATGCATCAACAATACGTAATAAGCGTATAAAATTAAATGATTTTTTTTTATTTTTATATATATATCATCGATACAATTATTTTACATCTATATATATATATATATATATTATATAAAGAGATAATTTTCACATCACTTTATATTAATACAATCATTCTCCTAGGATTATCCCTGTATTGCCCGCACCTTAATATTCTAAACAACTCTAGAGGTTATACAACAAATGATTTCGGGAGATTAATTAAAATACACAAAAAATGATTGTGGTAAATCCATCTTGATCAACTTTACTTACAACTATAAGTTTTTTAGTCAAAAATTCTTTTTATATTTATAATTGACTGAAACTGACTTGATTGAGGGAGAGTCAAAAAATTGTTTACGAAATAAACGCTTAAATTGTTAATGAAATATTTAACAAATATACAGTCATTTGACGGTCATTTTAGTGATGAGAGTGATGTAACGTAAGAGTTTGTTGAGCGAAGCGAGCGGAGCGCTCTACTCGAGACTTTTTCACATTCTTTGTCACGAATAGGCTCGAAAACTACTTGACGGAAAATTATGAAATTTTGCAATCAAAAAGACACACATTAGGTTAACGGTTTTAAAAAAAAAATGAAAAATGTCATGTCGTTGAGGAATAATCGTCAAAAAACAACACACACGATGAGTCATTATACTGAGCTCGCTGCGCTCAATATGCAAAAGGCACTGCCCCCAGTTTACTGACATTTAACGAAAAAAAAACTAATTTCTAAATTACCCAACATTATATTCACACGATCCGTTCTCTTGTCAATAATTTAAAAGTTTTCTTTGATTTAGTCGTAAGTTAATAGCAGATCATATGCATATGTCATATACCACGATCCATACATTTATATATTTGATATAATTAGTATATTTTTTATAAATGTGATGACGAAACTTAGCTTAGTAGCTTTTGAGAAGTATCAAATAGAAGCGAAAAGAAATTTAACCTTACCAATATACGGAAAGTTAATGAGAATCAAGTTACATATTGTAATGAAATAATTTTACCCAAACGGTTAACAGAATATGACGAAAAATTGACGAAAAAATAACTTAATTTTTTTATCGGTATTTTGTGATATAATTTTATGATCGACCCGCGATTTACAGGTGTATTTGTATCAAATTAGTAATATAGTAATTAATTAATAAAGTAAGCAAAATTTTATGTATAGTCTTTTTCTATTTGTATCTCTATGACGAATAACCAAAGAATTATATATATTAAATTTTTTTTAAACTGCTGAAGTTAGTGTGAGGTCCGAACGTATAAAAACAATTTTTTTTCATGCAATGTAATTAATAACATTTTATTGAAGCAATAAAATAAATTGTTAAGTTTGTTGATAAAATTTTAATATACTCATATAAAGTCATGTCGTTTTCAAATTATTATTATAAATAAAGATTTCTCGATGTTAATAAATTATTAAAGAAATGTTTAAGGTCCCAAAAACAAAGCAGGGTCATTGACCTGTCGGTAATAGCCTACTAATATGCAATTACAAACTACGACATGATTTTAATTTTACCAAAGAAATATATTCAATTGGCTACATGCACTCGGTACGTATTAAGCAATTCGACGTTTAATTTCCTATAGAATTTTTCCGTTAACACGTTGTATATTTACATAAAATATTTTCATTTAATAGATTTTCTTATTTATTCTGTTTATGAATTCAATCGCTTAGCTGCCATGTATTATTTTTTTTTTCATTATTATCACAGTTCAAAATATAAATGTCTTTTGTTTAATTGTAAAATTGTATCCTAGAACGTAAATTCCATCTGTTATCTGTATTATGTTAAGTGATAATTAAACTAAACAAAAAATAAAAAATAATAATAAAAAGAAAGGCATCCTTAATTAATCTAGGAAATCTATATATAACTAAGAATTTTAAACTTCGATATAACCTAACGCTAAGTGTTATCCGTTATATCACTTACGATATACTAAATGCTTCACCGCTGCGTGCGTCTGAATGCCTTTCGCATACGCCTCCCGGCCGTGTTTGGGGCGGTGCCGACTGTGAACTGGACTTGGGGACTTGCGCCGAAGTTGTACACACCCTGTTGCTGTTGTTGCTGCTGTTGCTGCTGTTGCTGCTGCTGTTGCTGCTGAAGATGCTGCTGTGGTTGCTGCTATAATTTTTCACATTTTTTGTTTTATTACTACAGTTAAAGTATTGGATATAAGGATATAATTATAAAAAAATTGGTTTCATATTATCTGATGAAGTGGTTGTAATACCTGTCCAAAGCCGAAAATCCCTGACGTCTGCTGTTGGGCACCGAAATTGAACGTCGGAGGTGGTGCGGAGTTCATGGACTGATTGATGTTAGGTGAATCGAACGTTGGGAAAGACGGTAATGTGACGCCGAAGGCCGGTGGTGGTTGGCTGGCTGGAACGTTGGAGTTTCCAAACATGGCCACTGGCGGCGCGGGATTGCTTGGCTGCGACCCGAACATGTTCGATCCTATCGGACTCGGTGTTGCATTCCCAAACATCGGGTTGGTCTGATTTGTAATACCAAATATTGGTCTCGATTGGCTCGTGTTTTCGAACGCCGGACCCGTGTTGAAAGCCGTCGACGGTGCATTGGTTCCGAACGTAAAGGGTCTTTTTTGAATGTTATTTGAGGTATCATTCGAACCGAACATATTATTCGGTGCGTTATTGTTACCAGATGCCCACATGTTCTCCTTTTGTACAGGTGTGTTAAACATGTCTCCAGAGGCGTTCGGTGCATTGTTGGTCATCAAATTATTTCCCATACTCAATGGGTTCTGCGATAGACTTTCCATAATATTTCCTTGGGTTAATCCATTCCCCGTAGTCAAACCACTAAGTGGGTTATTCCCTCCCATCATAAGTGGTAAATTATTTCCAGTGACATTACCACCCAAATTGCTCCCCGGTAAGATATTTCCCGAGGTCATGGTCGGCGGTGGCATCACAAACTTGTTTGTTGTCGAGTTATCAGGAGTGCCACCAAAAGGCATTTTAAACATGGAAGAAACTTCAGGTTTACTTTCCCGACCAAAAGTGAAATTGAAACTAGGTTTTTCGGTTTGAGGTGCTGTGGTTTGTGTATTTTTACCAAAGCTAAAAACTGGTGATGTTGGAAGTACTGACACTGCTGCTGTTGTTGTGGTGGTGGACTCATTCTTATTGAACATTGTCAGTGGTGGTGGATCCGTCTTCGGGAAGAATGACATTGAGGTACTTGTCAACTCATTCTTTTGAAACATTGGCATTGAAGCGGTCACCGGTGCTTGCGAGGTTGGAAAGGAATTAGTCTCGGTAACAGGAATTGGCTTAAACATATTGTTAGAAAGCTCATTTCCAGGTATACTGAAAGTTATGTTTGATGAAACAAATGTATTGGACGCTGTTGTCAACGTTGGGATAATAGAGTTGCTTCCAGTAGTAAAAGATGAACTAAATGCTGTTATGCTATTTGGTGTTGGTTTATTTAATGTGGTTTCGGTAGTTAACGATGAACCAAACAAACCAGTGGGCTTTGGAACTGCCGGTACTTTAACTACTGGTACTTGAGGTTGATCAACGCTTGGAACTTCTGGAACTTTTGCAGCATCATTAACAGATGCCTGAGTCACTTTAGGTTGCACTGGTGGAGAGGTAAAAATTTCACCACTGACTTTAAATGCTGGTGCTGGAATTGGTATTGCAGTACTCTCCTTCGGTATTCCGAAAGTGAAAGTAACCTTAGGTGTTTCTGCAACTTTATTCTCTATTTCTTTAGATATTTCAGTTGCTGGTGTTTTGTTTGGTATACCAAATGTGAATGAAGGCACCTTTGTTATATTATTATTATTAGTTTCCTGTTGTGGGGTCGCTGGACTTAATATTGTTACAGGTTTTGAATCTAATTTAACCTGGGCATCTTGCTTGGGATCAATGCCGAATTTAAATGCATTTGGCGAAACTCCGAAATTAAAACTCTTCTTTTCAGACTCTTTAGTTAATCCGGGCTTTTCTGTTTCACAGCATACACATTTGCTCTTATTATTGTCATTGCGGACAAAACAACTGGGACACTCCCACTTGTCAGTTTGTTTATTCACAATTGTCTGCAATAGTGAATCAGCATTTATATTATTGTTGCTTGTAACTGTTGAAGATTCACTTTTAGTTTGCTTTACCTTACTGCTTGTCTTCAATCCACCACAAGCCACACACTTTTCATCGCTAGGCTTGTTTTTGATCCAACAGTCTTCACATCTCCAATCAGCGTCTTGCTTTTCTGAATTCGTTTTGGGTGTAGGTTTAGATGTGATCTGTGAATTTTTCTCCCCACAGCATATACATTTGTCTTTCTCCACATCATTATCAACCCAACAGTTACCACATTTCCAAGTGGACAATTTTTTTGAATCAGACACTTTTGGATCAAGTTTATCAACAATTTTATTTTTAATAATACAATTACCACATGTATCACTAAATACTTGACTGCCAACAGTTTTGCAAGTACAACTGTTATGATTGAGTTGTTTCTCGGGTTTTTTGGGTTTAGCACCTCCGCAGCATACACAAGTTTCTGATGTTACATCATTGGAAACCCAACAGTCATTACAGTTCCACTTTTGCTTAGTCTGCTTGGTGACAGTTTCTACAGCTTCTTTTTCTGGTACAATTGGTTTGGATATACTGTCTGTTGACTCTTCATTTCTTGAAGGTATTGGTTCTGAATTTAGTGAAGTCGAGTTTGAGTCTGTTGGCTTTGACTCTGTGATTTTCTGTTTATCATTGGAAGAATGTGACACGGGAGTGTCAAGTGAAAATTTCGGTAAATTATTTTTATCTATTTGCAGTACAGCTGTGGGTAGCTCTACAATAGGGTTAGTGTTAGTCTCATTTGCAGTTTTGTCTTCACGATTGACTCTGGTGACTCTAGTTTTCATCTTAGTAATATGTTTTTCTTGGCTTGTTTCCTTAGGAGTGCTGAAAATATGATATATACGGTTTATAATAAGACACTATTAATTAAATTTTTTAAATATTATTATAGCTTGAATTGGAATATTTTATTTATATAATTTTTTATTATAATTTGATGACCATGATGAGTTACCTTGATGTGCTAGCTGGATATGGCATAGAGTTTATTGAACTACTGTGTGATGCTATTAATTGTCGCGCAGTACTAGTGGTATCCATAAGTCTCGATTTATGTTTCAGTTGTAGTATTGAAGCAATACTTGGCACATGAAGTTCTTGTCGCTTATATGCTTAAAAAAAATACTTATTAGCACACATGCATTTATCTAAAATTATAGTAACATAATGCACAAAATAAACTTACATCCTGCTTTGCTATTATTTGCCGGAGATACACTGCTACCAAGAGAAGTGTCCAGATTATTTTCACTAGATGAATTAACAAGGCGTGAAATTCTCCTTGCTTCTATTATTGGAGAAGAATAATTTTCTAATAAATCCATTACACGTTTGGCTGAATGACTAATATTTATACTATTACTGTTATTGGGACTGTGCACTAAAGGTTTTGTTTTATCTTTGATGTTTGGTTTGTTCATATAAGAAGTGTGTGGGCCACCATAGATGGGTCTTGAGGTATAAAATGGGGTACATAAAAGTCCAGGTTTGAAATACGGTTGATTGAGATCCTTGTATGTATTTAATGAAGATTTAGCTGAAATTATAATACAATGTTAGAATTTTTTCTAAAAATACACATAACTATTGTTAAGTACATATTATTTCTAGTTTATCTTAATGGTATTTACCACATGATTGTTCAATTCTGTCTTCAACACCGAAAATTGACTTGCGTGTTTGCACAACTGAAGTATTCATGCCCATCATTGAATCTTGGTAAATGTAGATAGAAGAATCTTTTTCATTTTCATTTATTGTTGATGCCTCACTTGGAGAGCGTGAAGGTGTTGAAACATAATTTGTCTCCGGTCTGAATGTATTCTTAGTAGATGATTGGCTGTATGTGTCTGTAGTATCAGTATTAGTACTGGTACTTTTAGTCTGAAACAAACATTAAAATCCCTTAAATACATTTCAATGTAAAACAAAATATTATAACTTATTGCCATAAATTTTTTTGATTGAGACAACCCTTAATTGAGATCCTGTTTTGCTCACGCCAATATTACTGTTTAATTATTGTTTATAAATAGAAAATTAAACGTAAACAAAAATCACATTTTTACTAACTTCTGGTACATAGTAGTTTGATGTCCCCGGTGTGCTGTAACGCATTCTCTTAGCTGGAGGTTGTGATGATGGTCTTCTTTGATTTGGAGTTCTGAGACCATCATTAGCCTCATCCTCTGTCGAGGAGTCAGTTGACTCAACTACTGTTGAACCATTTGTATTTGAAGAAGTTGAGGAGCTAAACCACTTTGTAATAGTAGCAGGTAACAATCCTGACATCCGTGATGTTACACTCTTGACAAAAGACTGAAAAATAAATTGTTCATTGACATTCTATGTGTTATGTATGTTTTACATTTCTACTTCAAGTTTAATCTTATAAAATTTTTGTGTTTATGTGTTTTGACCACAATTATTAACCATTAAAATTTATATTCTAAAAACTAAGTTACACCTGTGTAACAGTTTGGTTAATTGTTCCTGGTCACAAGAATATATGGCAATATTATAATTTGCCTGCAACTTAACTTTTTGGTTAATAAATAAAAAATAAAAAGTTTATATTTTTTAATTTTTATTAACAATTAAGCAAAAAAATTGCATTGCAGGATTATATGAACAATATGATCAATTCCAAATAAAGGAAGTATCATTATGTTCATGTTGAAACATTAAAATATTTTGCTTGGCACATAGACAAGGCAAATATATCGCATTAGACACAAAAAAAATAATAAGAAATGTGATATTCTATTCATTTGAAATTAGATAAATAACATACTTTAATATTTACTTTCTAAAGATTCCTTAGTTTTTTTAAGTTAATGAAATTTCCAATATAGAGAACTACTCATTAAAAAAATATTACAATTATTCAGAAATATTTAAGACTTCCAAAAGTATGACTGCTTATTAGATTCAAAAACACATCTTTTTGTATGATCAGTTTTCATGAGGCCAACGACAAGATTAAAATTCAAAATTATAAGAGATTTAAAGTGCTTATTTGGGAACAATTGTGGATATGAAAAAAGCTCTTGAACTAAAATAATGAAGAACACAAATACACAATATAGTTAAATGTTAATTTAAATCGTTACCTACTTGTAAACTTTCGCAAAACAACAAAATTAATGAAAATGGTCTAAAAATGGATATACGCTATTAGCTGCTCCATCCGTCTATTATCTTGAAGAAAACAAAGTTAAAATGGGACAAATTCATAACCTATGATCATCAACTAAAGAATATTACAAATAAAACAATATTAATACTTATACTGTATGAGTAACATTTACTAGAGCTTATATTTCTCTTGTAAAGAATTATCTACTTTCAATTTTAAGAACTGGTTAAATACAAAGTTACTTTGTACAATACATACATAAATTTATTTGTATCATGTTGCTTCTCTTAGGATTCACGGTTCAGAAAAAAAATCATAATATAACTGTTATATTGAATGAGCATCATATAGATATTAGAGGTGTAGTTAAT
Source organism: Melinaea menophilus ssp. n. AW-2005 (assembly GCA_918358695.1). Classification (NCBI taxonomy): domain Eukaryota; kingdom Metazoa; phylum Arthropoda; class Insecta; order Lepidoptera; family Nymphalidae; genus Melinaea; species Melinaea menophilus. The sequence continues at coordinate 8,524,027 of OU911050.1, read as the reverse complement.
ATGCTTTTGTTACCATCCCTACTATTATTCTAATATGTTCATATTAATAATAGCTTTTACTCTATTATTCAATAAAATGAAAATGTTTAAATTAATAATAAGTTAAAATATCCAGGAAACTTTTTTATGGTTCATAACCATGGAACTATCATTTGGAGTATGACATTTCAAAGTGCCACCACAAATACCCCTTTGAACTTTAACTTTGTGAAAAAGATTCTAAAGATCATAATAGCCAATTAATATTGAATTCGTAAACAACTATTTCATTGTTTTCATGAATTATTAATTATTATTATACATTAATATTAATACTTATTATTGGTTTACTTTTGAAATAGGTTAAAAATAAACAGAAGTATACATGTTGTAGTATAATCAAGTATCAGCCTAACTTATTTATCTTGCTGTAAGCAAGTGATTTCGAATTATAAGGAATTGAAAAGATCATGCACTCCAGAACAATCCACTGTTGGATAGATGTATAACTTATAACAGATGCTATATCAAACTATCAATTCTATTCTATTTTAAGTCAATATATCTTATTCCATAATGTAATATAGATGATTTGAATATACTCGGCAAGTAGAGATAAAAACTATACTCAATAAACAAGAAAAACATAAAATCGCCTCTAAAATCTTCCTACCCTTCTAGCATTTTATAGAGCATTTGCAAGGAATATATAAAGAAAGAAATAATTTTGAGCCCAGATATGTAACAGTTATTTAGTATTTACTGTCGCTATCGCTCAGCAAAGCGTCATCTTCATATAAAAATATACATCTACGCGTGAGGCCAGAAATGTCGCCAAGAGCGGGAATTTGATGTCAACTTACGTCGTTAGCTTCACTGTCCGTCCTTGATCTCTTCGCTTTTCTGGGTGAAACGCTTGCACTCATTTTGAATGTTTAATAAATATGAAATAAAAGCTATCTGCACCGACAGTATTATTAATTTTATTTTCGGTTTAACTTATTCACAACTGGCAAAAACGTGACAAACATGGCGTCACTGTAATGTCAGAAAACTATTCATTTAAAATTTAATTTAAAATTTTAGTCACGAATTTTAACATTACGGTGAAATTGTACGCAGCAGAAGTTTTTTCACATAATTAAACGGTGTTCCAAATCAATTACTATTACTATTACGTTTAATTATCTTAATTTGACGACAAATTTCACGTTACCGCTTATCTAGCGGTGATTCGGTGACAAGGATGTTGCCACTCGCCAGTGTTGCTAGTTGCTACCTTGTCCATATTAAATCACAGAATTCTTATGTAAACCTATGAATGGATTTTTTAACCAAAAAAAAACTCTATAAATCACAATATTACGCCCAAATTTTGTATACTCGTTCGCTAACGGCCTTAGCACGCTTTTCTCAGGGACATGTACTATTTTCAGATACATCTCAGAAAAAAAACTTTAAATAACGTTACTATTTTAAGGAAAACTAAATAATAAAATACAAGCAACTTTAATCAAGGCCTTCGAGCGTCCATATACTAGAGACGGAACCACGTGCACTCAACGTAGTTACCTTTAAAACCAACATTGATTTTGTTTTTTGCTTGAACCTGATATCACAATGAAGTTAAAGAAATGAATACCACCTAAATATCATAATATCGTAAATAAATAAATGGTCTAAATTGTAATCAAGGCATTAGAAAATTATGCTGTAAATATATAATTATTATAATTTTCAAATTCAAATAAATTTATGGTTAATCATGATAATATCATTTTATAAAGAGGTGAAAAATTATAAAAATCCCTGGTATACACTTTAAATTTTTTATAGTATCTGCGATGGATCTACCTTAACACTTATCAATGCTTCATGTTTGTATACAATTAATAGTCCATAATTCTTTTTGCCTGAATGTGACGTCAAAATAATCTTTACCATACGGTTATAGTTATATACCATATATTATTAAATTTTTATTCAATATAAACTTAATATAAGGAACCCCAAAGCCTATAACGATTTTCTCGATTTAATAATTTTTTTGAATCCCCAAACGTAAATACCAAATATACCTTTACATTACGAATACATTTGTCAGAATTTTTTTTATAACGAATTTTCAATATTTGCAAAGTATTAATAGATAATATTATTAAATATCGATGTATTATTTCAGATTTATTTTGGAATAGAAATTACTTTTTTTAAAAAGAAAATACATTTTTTTTTAATTATTAGTGAAAATCGTTCGCTATAACAGAGTAAGCAGTTTAGTACTCACGTAAAGTTGAGATTATAAATAATTTTTTTACCTTTCTAAAACGAATCGTAAATCAACTTAAACTATATAACAAACCTCATTGTAACGAATTATTTGATATAACGAATGTTCTAATTTCCTTCAGTACCATTGTATCGAAGTTGAACTGTATTGCACCTCGAACTTAGTCTATGGCTTTTATACAGGGACGCTCGATGTTGAAAAATCATTTATGTTGTCATCGATGTCAAAATCGAAGGTCAACATTAACTTTCTATATTTAAAATTTAATAAAAAACAACTATGTTAACCAACATCGATAATTTATAATTTTAGTCAAATTATTAGTTTTATTCTGAAAATATAATGAACCAACACCATATTCTATGGCTGGGTTTTTTTAATTACGGAGATAATTAAATGGGAACATATTGAGAAAACATATAATATGTGCTGCACATATTCATAGATATTAACCTTATAAAATGAAAAATATCAGCTTTCTAGATTTGATAGTATTACTATGTTATCACATTAGGTGCAACAATTCAATTCAAATTTGTCAAGTAAAAGAAAAAGAACAGTTTACTCTCGGATTTCTTGAGAGTAATGTAATTGAAACTGATTTTTTCAAATTAATACATTATCGACATTGGAGTCATATATATGATAACAAGGATAACTAAACATGTTAGCCATATCACATAATTAAATCTGTTAGCAACACGAATGCAATAAGATATTTTTTCAATATACTAATAACCTATCGGCTGTTTTAATTGTTTACAAATTAAAATTTTCTTCAAATAAAGAATGATAAAATTATTTCAATTCAGTTAAATAAAAAAAAAAAATAATAAAATATTATATTTTGATTCAAGTTTTTAATTATTTTGGTATGTATGCTCTTTCAATTTTCACATCATCTACAGGACAATCATTTGTATCGCATTCTACTAAACCAATTCTTTTAACAACAGGCATTCCGGTCTGAACTCTTCCAAAGATGGTGTGTTTACCGTCTAGCCATTGCGTCGGTGCAAGCGTTATAAAGAATTGTGATCCATTCGTGTTGGGGCCAACATTGGCCATAGATAATATTCCAGCACCTGTGTGCTTTAAGTCATTTGATATTTCATCATCAAAATGTGGTCCATAAATTGATTGGCCGCCTTTACCAGTCCCTGTGTGATCACCTCCTTGTACCATAAAATCTCTTATGACTCTGTGAAATTTTGTATTATTGTAATATCCTCTTCTTACTAATTCCATAAAATTTCGACAGCTATGTGGAGTGTGCTTCCAATACATTTCTACAACGATTGTGCCCATTCTGAAAACAAAATAATGATTTAAATAAATAATTATTCTGAATTTAAAGATTGTGTATCAGAAGTGGCTATCGTGTCCACATGAAAATTCAACTTTTCAATAGAAATTAAAATGCGAGTGTAGTTCAAAACAGATGTTGGATGCATGTTGATATACAATTACTTGTTTGCAATTTAATAACTTACGTAGTTTCTATTACAGCGACTGGTGGTTGCCAGGATTTATCTGGTATTCCAGCGTTTGTATATCCGAGCATCATTGACTATGGGTTGTGAATTACAACTGAAAAATGACTAACAAGCAAAGTTGATGGGCATATAACTTTTAGTATTTGCTCGATTAAAATTGCTTCTTTTTATAAATGAAAATTATCCAATCTTACGATAGTTATTCAAAATAATTTAAATTGTGTTTAAGCAATTGGCGAAACAAGCCGTGTTTTAAACCTATATTGTACAAGAATATAGATTACAAAAGTTATAAATTAAAAATAATAGAGTATACAATATTGAATACTTCTCAAAGTTTCAAATAGTTGCCAACCCTTAAAAATAATAAAACCCTGAAGTGTAGCCTTCTTTGACTGACTAATTATTTTAGATGCTAAAAAAAATGTAAAAAAAAAAAAACAAATTTACATTTTTTCGTATTTTTTTCTTGTTAACACCGGCTTGTTGAATAATTTCCCATACAGGTAAAACGCGTTCAAACTTAGAACCATTCACAACTTTACAGATTGATGTTCCAACAAATAGAGAATATTTATTGTTTTCACTTGAGCCTCTGTAAAGTTTACAAAGTTTTTTTGTAAAAAGCGAAAAGCATCAATATTTTTACTCAGCGTCTACACAAAGTTTTTCATAAGACCCCTTTTAAATTATAAATATGTAGTTTTTTTGGTTTATATGCCAGATACTTATGTTAGATATTCCTTTTGGCCTAAATATACTCATTCAGGTCTTACATTAAAATGTTATGTTGCTCTAATGTCCCATAAACATAGAAAACAAAAAATAACAGTTCTTTGCAATTACCAGTGTAAAATGTTTCTACAACTTTTGCAAATCACACGAGGCACAGTTTTCATTTTGATTTGCAACAAGAAAAAGAATAAAAATATCAAATTTTTACAAATGGGTTTTTAATTATTATTTAACATAAATATAAACAATTACACTTATACTTATACTAAACATTTTTTTTAAGTAAAATTATAGTTTAAAATTATAGATGTTAACATAACTTATGACTTATTTTTTTGAAAACACTGACTTAAAAGCTTAAAAATATTAAATAAAAAACAGAATATTTACAATATTTCGCACATTTATCTCTCGAAGTAGTGTTTGTACCTCTTAATTCCAAAATAAGAGGTAGAGTAAAAAGAGCACAGAGTATATTAAGCAATCGTGTAAGTTCCAACCATAAGCAAAACGTAGATGTAATTTGTACATAAATTATTGTTTGTATGTAATTTAATGTATTCTGTATAAAGTATTCATCATCCAATTTAAACTTTTTTATTGTATGAATCATATTGTATACTACTATGTTCTGTGCAGTGTGAGTGCAAGTGCAATCTTGTAAAATATATTGTATTTATATTCAACTAGATCTAGAGAATCAGATAGAAGTTTGAAGTCTTTCAATCGATTTTATAAGTTAGGTGTTGTTTTAAAACTTTTAGGGAATATAAAATTTACTTGACTACTCAAATTATAATTTAAACTTTAAATAACATGGATTCATAGAACTACGTTTAACATGAAAAATTATAAAATTGTAACTCATTAGCTTAAAAGAAGGTAAGTTTAAAAAAAATATATCGGAACGACGTCAACCTATGCCATGGAGTCAGAACATCAACCTAAATTGAGTCCAATAAGAGCCTACCAAGGTATCAAATCAATATATTGATTAAAATTTTTTATTTTAACATTCAAATTACTTTACATATATTTATTTGTTTTTATAACTTCACTAGTTCTTCATGGAAATAATATGGAGGCTGAAGAGGCTTATACAAGTCTTTCTGAATATCATGATTATGAACCCAGCTTGGAATTTGATGATTCAGAACTGATACAGGCAACAGGATTGGGTGAGTTGGCACAGTTATGTTTTGAAGTCTTTCAATATTTATATTGCATCACAGTATGTACTTATATATAACATTTGTGTAGTATATTAACACTTAGATCACCATTGTAACTATAATGATATGCATTTGATAATAGAGTTTTAACTAATATGGATTGTAACTGTAGATAGTAATATTTTTATTCAGATCAACTTTTTACAAATTTGTAATAGAAAGCGACATAGATTTTATTTAAACTAGTGTGAATTGATAACTAAAGAAATATCTATTTTGGTAGCCAATGTCATAAAACATGCATATCAAATCAGTGTTTATTGTAAAAGTAAGTAATAAAACAAGCAACACCTCTATAAACATAATTATTTTTTTCATCTAAATTATGTTTATATAAAGTAAGGATTTTAGTAATTAAACTAATTAAACACATTTTGAACAATCAATGCAGTAATTAATGTTTTTTCCCTAACCTGTTGTAAACCTTTATCAGTGTTGGTTATTTAATTAAATGAAATACAATATAATATGGGTTTCGAGGCTTCTTATTAAATTCAAATTCAATATTTTTATTTAGTAGGCATTGACATGTACTTTTGAATCTTTTATTAATACATTTAAAAGGATAGTATTCAGTCCTTGAGTGAGATACAACCAGCTCGTAATACTGCTCCGCCGAGGTGTCCGGCTAGACATTCAAGTAAAGTTCTATTACAAATGAGCAGTTTCATATATTATACATTTTCTTTATATTAAAAATAGTGATAAGAAGTTTTTATTTTTAGTGTACATATATATATATATATATATATATATATATATATATATATATATATATATATATATACATTATTGTAAATTTGTTTGTTCAACTAAAGTAATATGCATAATTGAACTATTTTGAGGTCTACCTATTGTTCAGTTTGATTAACCCGCATGCGTGCGCCAGTGTGCGCCGATCTCGCGCGTTGGGATCACGAAATTTGACTTCTCTACCTAATAATGTTTATGATAACAAGTAATAAGTGACTTTGACTTTGACGTGAAATAATATTATTGGTGTGTTTATTTTTTTTTTTTATCTCAATAAAGGTTTGTAGTCATTTCATCAAAACTCTAATTTTTTTTTTTTTTTTTATTCTTAATTATTGTCGTTTTTAAGTTTCGTCTTGTTATTAAGTGTTTAAAAAAATATGTTATATAATTTATTATTAATTAAAATCTAAAGCAGAGTCTACAATATCTATTTCACTTATTAAAAGTCTTAAATATACAATATAATTATTAAATAACAAAGTTTAGAATTACTAATAAAGTATCACCATTATATAATTGAATATATATTATATATTTTATTTAATATTTTTTGTTAAAATTTTTTCTTGTCTCTAAATATGTAAAAAAAACTTTCCGATTCAAATTTTAAAAATAGATCTTTAGCATTATCGTAACTTCTATATAGTTATATCAAACCTATTTTGACAAACTTGTAAACGGTTGGTAATATGGATTAACTAAACCCATATAAAAATAAAACCATCGTTAGGTATAGTCAATTAATCGTGATGTTTTAAAGCAACTTTTCAAACTTGTTGATACTTTGAGGTTTTTATTTATCTCTCGCTCTCACCCAAAATTACGTTTTTTAACATAAAAAAAAATCTCTTATTCTTTTAATATTGTATTTAAATATAGGTGTTATTTATTAAGTTTGTAGCTTGTTTTTTACTTTATAAAAATTAAATTTTAATTTCAATGAAAAATAAACCAACGAGTAAGAGAGTGAGATATGACTCCCTTACGATATTTTGTGATATTTTCGCAACCCCACCCCTTTTCACTATTCCAACTGGATTGTCATTTTACGGTATGAACTTATACGAAAGTAAGCGGAATACCTTTTCCGTACCGAATATAATTTATAATCCTAATAATAACTAATCTAATAATAACTATTTTAACTCTCTGCCCTCGCAAAATCACGGTAGAGTTCGGCGAATTGAGAGAAGCGAGTAACCCATCTTCAATTCAGCGTTCAAAGCTGAAACCGACAAGCAAAAAATATAGAATAATTAAATATCACATAGCGATTATCTTTCACATTGAAGTCTACGGGACTGTAATTTTTTGGTGATTATTCCTCAACGACTTGAGTTTTTTTTCACTTTTTACCATCGCTATAAATGTGCAAAATTTCATGAAGATCGGTAAAGTCGTTTTCATGCCCACCCCGGACATGGGACGCAAAAACACAGAGCGCTCCCGCTCGCTTCGCTCAATAATAATAATAATAGAAACGGTAATTATATTACAAACGATATCTATTTCCTGTTCCAAACACACGTATGAATATAAATATTCCATTGATCGTCATTGTTAGAGTTCTTTTATGGCGGATAAAGTCGATATAAATGTACTATTGAATTTAATACTAATTAATTATTTCGTGTTATAATGAGGCACAATATGTTTTTGTTTCGTTTTGTTGCTCGACGATACCTTACATTTCAATGGGTCTTAGATAATATTATAAATGTTTAAAACATACAAGAAATATACAGTTCTTATAGAATAAAAATTTCTTATATTTTTATTTTTGTTCGTGTCGCTATTTTAATATAAATATAATAACGAGCTAATTGACTCTGTATGCACGCGCATCACTTATCACCCACAAATCACACAATAATGTGTAATACATAAAAAAAAAAAAGCTATTGAATCAGGCTACAAAATAGAGTGGGTGCCAACTTCATACGTGACCCCTGACCCTTCCCGGCCCTTTGGGCCGGGAAGTTCCCTCATTTTCATAATATCAGTATTTCGTATCAACGAAGAATATATCTGTTGTATGAAATAAATGAAACAATTTTGTAAAAGTCACCAAATAAACGAATAGGTAGCTAAAATATTTTAAGCGGAGGCTTTAATACCTGCCGTTGCGTCAGTTATGCATGCCAGTTACGCGTAAATGCATTACGTAACGCGAATCCTTTTTAATTAATTTGATTTATCATATTAAATTTATTTAAATATATAAATATATATATATAATCATAATTCTTATAAATATAACGAATGTGTAAAAAAAAAAATAACGAAAAAAAAGTGCACCAAAAATAGCAAGTGCGTCACGAAATCAATACTTTAAACAAAACGCAGTTGTGTTTTTGTAACACGACCTCGATGAAAATGACACTGAATTCATTCTGAGATCGTTTTTAGCACCTCTTCCACCCGAATTACTGGATATACCGGACGATCTCCTGAAGCGATCCGCCAGCGACGGTACAATTGAAGAAAACTTTGAAGAGGAACTGGCTAAAGCACCGGAGGTTTACGCTGAGGTAATTTAATACGAATATGGTTTTTAAATATATGGGATTAGTAAAAGTGGAACGTGAACTTTAATAGTGGTTTATCGGTGCCCGTCGATCAATAGTGCAATCTAGGTCTCCCGGGACACGCTGGAACATTTAGGTCATGCCATAGGTGTTTCATCAACTACAATGTTATGTTTTTGAATAAAATTTATTTTGCTTCACTGATTTTATTGATTTCGTTACTGTTAAAAGTTCAATATTTACAAATACCGCGACTTTATTTGTTATATTTATTATAATATTTATTTAAAAGTAATTTGAATAAATCAACAAGTAAGATTTTTGATTTTGCTTGTATATATTTAAAATTATACAAAGCAAAATTACAAGTGGGTTATAATTATTTATTAATAAACTATTCCGGACATTATAAACGCAGTATTATCGATTACCTATTATATAATATCCGTGTAGGCGTTGGTAGTCTGTCAATCAATACATGGAACGTTTTGTTCAGATCGCCACCTCCTCGCTAGACGACGAATGCTTCGCGGAGCTTTCATCGACTGGTTTGGTTGAGGTTGTTGGGGATGACGAGGTCGGTCGCCGGATCATCATAGTCTCGGCGTGCCGCCTCCCCCCCAGCAAGGATCTACATCCGGACAAATTGCTCAGGTGCCCTCCCCCATTATAAATAATATATCGATGTTTTATGTTTTAAATTTCTGTCTAAATATCTATTGCTTTCAGTGTTCTTGATTTTTTTAATGTTTTAGGTTCCTAATGTTTACTTTGGATAAATATGTGGAGCAGGATTATAGTGTTGTGTATTTTCATTATGGTCTAACGAGCAAGAACAAGCCCCCTCTATCTTGGCTATGGAAAGCGTATAAGGCTTTCGACAGAAAGTACAAGAAAAATCTAAAGGCTCTTTATTTGGTACACCCCACGAACTTCATTCGCATCGTCTGGCAAATGTTAAAACCGGCTATAAGTGTAAAGTTTGGTAGAAAGATGATGTATGTCAACTATTTACATGAGTTGCAACAATATTTAGATTTGGATAAGCTTTGCATTCCAGAGCCAGTCTTAGAGTAAGTACAGTCCCTCTTGCTAGCATTGGGATGATAAAACTATTGCGGGTGGTAAATGTTTTAAGGATTTTTTTTTAAATTCAGATACGACAAATTGCTGCTGTCTAAGAACCCCCGTTCCGCCGAGATGGCGCGTCAGCAGGCCGAGAAGTCCGGTATGGTGGAGCAGGACGCAGCGAGAGCGTTACCTGAACCGAAAACCCCTCCCCCAAAGACTCAACAGTTCGGAGTGTCGCTGCAGTTCCTAAGGGAGAACAATCCCAACATGGTGGACTCCATACCTCCGATCGTCAGGCAGTGTGTCGAATATCTCTCGCAGCCGGAGAGTGAGTACATATACTAATTTAAAAATACACTTGTCCCCCTACCCGCTGATAGTGACTTCCGGTCTCTTTGATAAGTGCGATTGTTTTAATACTTACTGTATACACACAAACACACACACACGCACACACACACACAAACACACCCATAAGTGATGCAATGCGATGCGTAATTTATAGTAAGATTAAGATAAAAATAATATATTATTTTTAATGTGTTAATTAATAGACCTACATCTCTATTATGATAAAGTATTCTTTAAATAGTATTAATTAAAATACGATTTAGATGTAATTTTAAAACTAAAATTGGGATCGATTATTCGATTGTTCTCAATCTCTTTTGTAGTACTGGAAACCGAAGGTCTATTCAGACGTTCCGCCAATATAGTCGTTGTAAAGGAGATACAGTCGGCCTGCAACAAGGGGGACCCCGTGTCGTTCAGAGACGACCCAACGAACGCCGCAGTACTGCTCAAGACGTTCCTCCGCGATTTGGAAGAACCGCTACTGACTTACGACCTGTACGATGATATAGTGCAGTTCCAGAGTGAGTATTTTTGATTTTGCTTTTATTATTCATTCTATTCATTCATTCATTTGTAAAGAACTGGAAGGATTTAGGGGGACAGGGATTTATTTGGCTTTCAATCTTTGTCACTATAAATATTTGATGTTGGTAATTTCTAGGGAGTGTTTCAACTTATAAGATTGTGTCTAAGCAATTAATTCAATACAGTTAAAACACCGAAGAATCGTTAGGTTATTTAGTAAATTGTGACGTCATTTCGTCTACTGATATCAATACTTATTCACAGCTTGGGCGAAAAGGGATAAGCCGCGCCTAGTCAAGGTCATGATCCTGGAGCGGCTGCCGCTGGAGAACTACAAACTCCTCAAATACATCTTCCAGTTCTTATGGCGGGTAAGACAATACTATGATGATTTGATATATAAAACATTCTAAAACTACCCATTTCCAGGTCCAAGACAGGAGCTGCGTGAACAAAATGACGAGCAGCAACCTGGCAGTTGTATTTGGACCTAATCTCTGCAGGTCTCCCGTTGAATTGATATCCCTCTCGGCCATAGCGCCAATCAACGCGTTCACGGACTTCCTCCTAGAAAACCAAGAATCCATCTTCATCATCTAACTTGTCTATGGATTGATTGTCTACGCTTTAATGACAATGCCAAATAATCGTTAATGTTTACCTGAAACTAAGTGCAAAGTATGTGTTACGAATGTTAGTAGTTAGTCAATTATAATAACACGGTAGTCGCATATCAGCCATTGATAAATTTGATCTGATTTGAGCTAGTGAACACTACGGTTTATGGGTTCGGACGATAAATGAGGTGCAAATATTGTGCTTTAATGTTTACGTATATGGAAATCGCGTTTTCCGACAATAAATTATATAGGGGGTGCGTACACAAGTTGTGATATGGTGAATTGTGGTTTTACTAGCATCAAAGTGTGACCTGTAATGAATGTTAATCTACATATGTAACTTATGTGTATGTATGTGTGTTCTCTCTAGGCTTTTGAATTTTTGTATCTGGTGGCCTAAGTTCAAATTATTCTTCTTTTTTTTTTTGTATTTAATTATAAAAAAAATCTAAACGTACATTCAGCACAACGCACACCAGATGATTGTTTGAATAAAAAAAAATGTCCTTAAAATACTTGTTTAATCGCTCTAACTTTTAAGCAATTATATATTGTAATTAAATTACAGGTTAAATATGTTATATAATGTATAATTCTAATATTGTTATAATAACACATAGTTGATAATATAAATATAATATAAACGTGTACTGTAGACCTTTGGTGATGGTTATTTGTTAGTGCAAACTATATGTACTATGTCTAATGTATGTTTAGTATTAAAAATAATGTATACCAAATATAAAAAGGAATGTCGACTTAAAAGTGTAACTTTTAATATTATTGTTAAACTACGATATATCACCAAGTTTTATCAAGTACCTATGAGTTTAGATATACCGACGGACATTTTGATTATACATACCCGTTGCAAGTATCCAAGTTGATTTTTAAAACAAATTTAATATATTTATTATTAATTATTGAGCTCTCTAAATGGAAGTTATATATAACACTGATTGATTAAATTTTTTCAATATATCATTGGTATTGGATTTCACTATTGATTGAACTATAGCTATTTTGGAGATTAAACTGTAATAATTGTAGTTATTGGTACAATTGCAAATTGAACTGTAATAATTGTAGTTATCGGTCAAATTGTGATTAAACTGAAACTATTATAGTTATTAGTCAAATTGAATGTAAAACTGAAACTATTGTAGTTATTGATCAAAATTGGATGTTAAACTGAAATTATTGTAGTTATTGATCAAATTGCAGATTTAACTGTAACTATTGTATTTACTGGTCAAATTGGTGATTAAACTGAAACTATTATAGTCATTGGTAAAATTGGATGTTAAACTGAAACTATTATAGTTATTAGTCAAATTGGATATTAAACTAAAACTATTATAGTCATTCGTAAAATTGGATGTTAAACTGAAACTATTATAGTCTTTGGTGAAATTGAATGTTAAACTGAAACTATTGTAGTTATTGGTCAAATTGTGATTAAACTGAAACTATTATAGTTATTAGTCAACTTGGATGTTAAACTGAAACTGTTGTAGTTATTGATCAAATTGCAGATTTAACTGTAGTTATTGTATTTATTGGTCAAATTGTGATTAAACTGAAACTATTATAGTCATTGGTGAAATTGGATGTTAAACTGAAACTATTATAGTTATTAGTCAAATTGGATGTTAAACTGAAATACTTATTGTAGTTTTTAATGAACAAAAAAATTTAGAAAAGCGTAAAATCAATAATAAATATTTTAGAGGACGAGAATCTTTTTGGTATGAATTCATTAAATATAATGCTACTAAGTTTTTTCAACGTAACCTCGCTTACATTTCCATGACTCCGCCCATTTTTACATTTTGCGATATGATTATTTACCTTTTTATTCATATATTTAAACTTAACGGTTTATTTAATGATTTATTTATAAAAATATTTTTTATCTACAACTTGTATCGGTTATGATTTATATATATATATCTCCTGTAAGAAATGTATTTTTATATACTCCGCCAACCATTCCTAATTATATTCTCTACTGACAGTACCAACATTCCTATTATAAGATTTTCCTATAAACAAAAAATAAAGTTACATTAATTTTAATATTCAATAATATATTAATATAATTTTACAGTATTTCTTGTAAGTTATTTTCAATAAAACATTGTCTTGGCCAAGTAACGAATTTTGATATAAAAATTAATAATTAAACAATAAGTATGTAATAGTAAGTAGATATATTGAACATTGTTAGTATTGTAAGCCAGTGAAGCCGGCTTGTGCCACTTTAATCCGTCACTAAATATATTAAATATTGTATGATATAATTATTGTAAATGATCAATCATTTCATCCTTGGCCCCTACATCTGTTATAAATGACTTTATCAAAATGTGTCCACCATATTTTGTCTTAGCATTCCTGTTTGATTCATAATCATATATGTCGTTTATTCGGTAAATTTTCTTGGTTATAAGTTTTTTAAAATTTTTAATTTATCGGTTATGGCCTTTTAAATATTAATAAAAAAATCATTAATTAAAATTAATAATAATACTAGAAATTAACTGAATATACGAATCAGTTTTTATATCTACCCCGATTAATGATACAACTTGGGTACTTTTATAAGATTTAAAAGGATGCACATTATCTATACGTTGTATTAGTAGGTATAGAATATCGATCCAGGTGTTCGTCTCGACGAAACACCGGCCGGTTATGTTTTATTGAATTTATTGTCACATTATTGTTTTAAAAATAATATATGAACTGTTAATTTATAAGCTCTATTGTAATGGAATTGTCGATTTTGAATAAATGTCATGTAAATATATATATTTTTTATTTATTATATCTATAATTTTTTTACGAATAATCTATTAATATGGAAATTAACCTCAAACGATGCTCCTTCTATTGAGCAATAGCAATACTCTCCTTGTATATCCCAATTCTTCCAGAATTTGTGAGATGGAATACTGTTAATAGATTTAACTATTGTAGCGCTAGTTCTGATAGTTCTGTCAATTGGAAAATAACAGATTCGCACTTTGATCTTAAGTGCTTAGATAAAAGAGTGCGCCACAAAGACAACTTGCACGAATAAGTGTCATAAGAGTAATAAAAACAAAAATGCAATCACAATCTTTGAACAATTTTTGAGGAGTATTAAAAAATATTTTGAAAGGAGGTCGGATTAAAAATTACATATAATTATAATAGAGTATCGTATACAGTTTACTTATTTAATTAATTTACTTCACTTATTTATTTATAGGTTTTTACCATCAGAATCAATGTTACATTATAATTTATACAAAGTGATTTGTTAAATGTTAAAGGTTTCTGTTTAAATACGTAACCTTTTATTAGATTTCTAATAATTAATACCTATTAGTTCTTAGAAATTAAAACATTATCAGTTACCTTACTGATAATGTTTTCAAACATGTATTGGTATTCTTAATTCAGCTCTTCAGTTTGAAGATAAATATATAATTTGTAAATGACCAATAAAAATAATTATATAATTATTATATATAATGTAAAATGGTTTTATAATATTTAACATTCTAATTTAAATGCTAATAAATTATAATAATAATACAAATTGAGGGTGCTGCTATAATTGTCGTAACATCTATCTATTTAGTATATCTATGGCCATGTACGACAATGAATCAATATGTTGCACTTCCGAGAAAATCCCTCTTAGGGTTGTCGCAGTCTCTG
Source organism: Melinaea menophilus ssp. n. AW-2005 (assembly GCA_918358695.1). NCBI lineage: Eukaryota > Metazoa > Arthropoda > Insecta > Lepidoptera > Nymphalidae > Melinaea > Melinaea menophilus. Next base: position 8,508,730 of record OU911050.1, on the reverse strand, counting down.
CAGGTAAATGTTGAAAAAAATGAAATGTGCATACAATACAACTCTTAAATACCTGCAATTATGATTGTTAAATTTATAAGGATGTAAAATTTGTTTTTGATTCTTTATTAAGCACAATTTGTTTGTTTGTATAAGATAACAATTGTGATGGGTAAAGGTTGCAGCAAAAAACAACTACATCATATTTGTTTCATATCATTCCTATATAGTCATGACATTTTACCAGAATATTCAACAAGCAGAAGAATTGCAATTACACTTAAATATAACTATAATAGTTGGTGCTTAATAAATAAATAAAAAGAGTTTTTTTAGGCAGACCAACATTATTTTTGTTCAGAGTAGAAATAAAATATAATGGTGAATTGTTTCACTGAATTATAATGGTGAACTCATGGTTTCATTGAATTAGAAAACCTTATAATATTGTTATTGGCACTCTGGTAACCCTACAGGTACAATTGTTCGTGACCTCTACTACGCCTGTGCGAGACGAAGCGGTATGAATAGATATCGACGCACGAATTTGGGATACCTTTATTTGGTAAAAAAACGGTTCCATCTTTATTCAACTTATTTTGATCTCCACAAACGTTATTCACGAATACATTACGCTAACACTTATATAATTATATTTAAAAGAGTTACACACTATAAAAACTATTACAATACCACAAAAATGAATTTATAATATACAACAAATCAAAGAGTTTGGATATGTTACGTTTATTGTATTTTTTATCTTCAATTACAAAGGTATTGATCGTTTTGCTTCATATTATCATTATTTTAGAATTTATAATTTCAATGCAGGCAACATTGTATTTTATCTAAAGCGCCAACTAGTGGTTTATTTCCGTAACTTCTTATTGATATCTCTCACTTAGGTTTCATGTTGTATTATCTCGATAATTTGTGCTACTTTGTGACAAACTAAATGTTTATGAAATATGTCGTTGTGTTTGATTTATATGAATGTTTAATGAATTGAAAAACTCTTCTCAATGTGTTTATTGTGCGACAAGTTCTTTTCAAAACCAATGACATTATATGAACTCGATGTGCGTTTTGGCCATTTTACTTGGCTTGCGTTGGTGATTCGTATATAGTCACGTGACCTAAGTGGTTTTCGGATCAATGGCGCCAAAAGACTATTACAGAAAATGTATGTAAAATGAGTGGCGTTTCATACCATTTATTGCATTATAACAAATGAATGTATAATCGACCAATTCATGCTATACATATGTACCTATATTCATACCGAAATGTAAAGGAATAAAATGATGCGTAGGTTTCACGTCAATCTGGCAACAAAACAGTGCTGCTATCTATGTTGTCAATTTTGTTATGTACATAGTTAATGGAGACTATCCGTGTAATAAATATTTACGGTAAAAGTATTAAAGAATGGATTTATTGGAATCGATATCAAATTTAAGTAAGTCAATTTTAATTACAATGATCGTTACGAAGTTTGAATGAAAGATTCTTGATGAAACAAATCCTAACGCTACCGCTTTCGTATCCCTGATCAATCCATAGGCCCGCCATACATTTTACTCGTGCAATAGTGAAACGTCAAACACGACTGTTGTTAATTTTTTCTTTGCTTCGCCAAAAATTAGTTTTTGCAAATAAATATAATGTTTTGATAAATAATCAGGTACAGTTCGTGTTATTCTTAAATATGCGTATTTCGTTTTGGTATGTGGAATGTACACAATTGATATATTTGTCAAAATGTACTTTTATGTAAAAATATATCTAGTTGCTTTTGATTTTGAGGGTATAAAATCTAAATCGTTTCTATTGTTAGATATCAGCACTTATTTTGTGGAAGACCACAACTTTAAGATTATTGAAACAAATTATCTTCATTGTTCAATGATTATCTTCAGATTGCCACTTATTAATATTGTCTCTTATTATAGATATCTTTTAAAACTTTGCTTTAAATTGTTTTATCACGAAATTTTACGTTTTTTTTATGCATTCCAGGTTGTGCCTATTTTGTGGTTGCAAACTGAAATGTCAACATGTGAATAATGTGACATTCTACACAATGTTGCTACCACGTTCCAAGTGTAAAGCAGTAAAGGGTTCGTGAACATGTAGGTTGTGAAAATATTAATCAAGATGTCGTTGCGAGGCACAAAACGGGCGTCTGGGATGCGCGGGGAGGAGGCAGGCGCATCCAAGCGCCGCAGGACAGATCCCGAAGACCCACTCTGGCAACTTCGGCCTGTCAGTGACCTCAAAATGTCATCTATATATAATAGAAGTGCCTCTGAGGCACCTGCTGAACTATTCAGGTTTGTGTGCCTTCATTTGTTTAAATTAATACTATTAATACTGTTAAGAATATTATAATAATTAACGGTTAAGTTCTCTTAGTTGACAGTTGTAAATGCTAGGCGATATTATTTTTGTTGTGTTATATTTTTATTTTATTTCATTAAATAGGCATTGAAAATACAAAACTAAAAGCATTAAACTGGACAATAGTTTCAGAAGCACTGCTGTCTATAACATTTTTTCTTTATCCCAATGCTATGTTATTTATTTATAATGTGCTATTTCTATTATTTGTTTATTATTTAATTATATACACATATATACATTTTATGATTATAATATTAAATTATATTACACAGTTGTAAAATAAGGACTTTAGCGAATTTTTATTTTTGAATAACGTGTACCATGTATTTGCAAAGTTGCTTGTACTTGCTATGCATTTTGTTAATATTGTTTAAATCAAATTCATTTTAAATATAATGTTATAATGCTGTTGCTTAGAGAGATGAAGTTGAAAATCATTATATAAAGAACTTTAATAAAGTGTATCTTTAATATAGAAAATTATTATTAAATTAAATTATTATTTTATAAGATACTTCTTTGTTACATACTCATTTGAACTAACAACTTCTATTTATTTATAAATTTTAACTTTAGAATTGTATGTATTGTTGTAAGCTGTGCCTCTTAACTTTATTAATCAGTTTAAAAATCTCCTAAATGTACAACTTGGAATAGAAATGAAGAAAATGTAAATCGGTGTTAGTTTAACAAAAGAAGTTATCGTCTTATGAGCTATAATGTCTTCAAAGATTTTGTCCAAAACGAATAAGCCTTTTTTATAAGTTATGTTTGCTTTTGCAATTGTACTGTGATGAAGTATTTCAGTGAAAAGTGTTACTTATTAACATGGTTCAATGCTATTACCTACTAATATAAATAATTAAGATCATGACATTTTACATCTCTATCATAAAGCCACTGTTTTTAAAGGACTATTAACTTCACGTCTTATTGTTATTTTCTATCAGATAATGACAATATTGCTAATTTTGGAAAAATTTGTGAATTGGAATATTCTCCCAAGACCTAAGATAACACTTTTCACAAAGTATAGTGTTATCAAGTAAGGTAAGGTTTGAAAAATACTATAATGTTTAAAATAATTGAAGGAAAATAAATAAAAAAAAAAACAATCTGTATCCTATCTTATTGTCACAAAACTTTTATTTTTATTAAAGGTCTATAAATATATCTACTTGCCTTACCCTCAGCCGATGGAAGCTGTTGAATGTGCTAGACGATATGTATATGTATAGTGCATTTTGTTATACTATAAGCGATGCAAACTAAAATAGATTTTTAAAACTAGAATATGTTTTCTTTTATGCACTACTTGTACAATATTGTGTAATATATTTAAATTGTACTCATTAAGTAAAGATAAATGATTAAAACCATTTCATGGTAGCTATTTAAGTATGTTAACAATGCAATTACAGAAAAGATCTTATCAGCGCAATGAAGTTACCCGATTCGGAACCATTGACGCCGAGCGAGTACTGGGTGATCACAGACACGTGGAAGCAGGACTGGGAGCGGGGGGTACAGGTTCCCGTTAATCCCGATTCATTACCGGCACCAAAAGTTAAGATCATTGACAATCCGAAACCACCAAATTTTCAAGAGTTTAAACTGTGAGTGATACAATTTTTTTTTATTTTAATAACAATATTCTAATTAATATTTATTAATATTATTATTTTTGTTTCCAGACCCAAAGACAAATATATACACCTAACTCGGGATGCCCACTATCAAGCTGATAAGCATCTACTCAGCACAACACCGGCGCGAGCAGAGGCGGCTTGTAGCTACGACTTGGACGCAACAGACACGGCCTGGCTGAAATTATTGAATTCAGAAAGAGCGAGGGCTGGAGCGTCTTCTGTTTCCGAAGATCAGCTGGAGAAAGTCATTGAAGAACTTGAGGTGAGTTATTTTTATTTAACAAGTATATGATATTATTTTCATATGTATTAAAATTTCTTGGTTGAAAGTGGTGTTGGAGCATTATTTATTTATCACACTGCATTTTGGAAAATGAGTTTTTTATCCCCACTGAATATCATTAAAATGACCATAATATGACCATAATAAACCTCTTATAACATCAAATATGTACTATTCATTTTTTATTTCAAATTTCATGTTAAGATTTGCCATCTATGTACTGTATTAATGCTTATCATTAACACTAAACCTACCAACAATTCTTGTATACCTGTTCCTACTGCATGCAGTCAAATTGACCGATAATTAAAAGTTATTTTATTTTATAACACAGGTAATAATGGAAATAACTAAAAGTAAAGAGTGTAGAAAATTATATGCTTATTCTAAGAATTGTCATGTGGTTTGACAACGATATTATAACATTTAAAAATGTGTGAGTTTTACAAAAGTTTTAGAACAGTCAATTAGACCGGTACTTGGTAGGTTTAGTGTTAAGACAGTGCAAGATAAAATGGGTGTGAATATTTGTATGATTGTTTTGGTTGCTATTATTTTATTAATTTTTTTATTTTGGTTTATTCTATTGCTATATATAAAAAAAATCTCCAATTAGGAAAAACGGCGCATTACTTTACTGTATTTTATTTAATATAAACTGTATAGAAAAATAATAATAATAAACATATATTAAAACTAAATATTTGAACTAGGCTAGACCAAATTGCTATTCTTGCTATTCTTAAATTCTACATGACATGTATCTAATAATCAATGAGTATAAAATATTCAATAGATAATTTTGTTGCCACTACTATTACAGTCACTGGTCAACATATAACAATGGAACTTCCAAATTTTATGTAAGAAAATTATGTTTACAATTAAAAATAATTTTTTAGATTTTAAAAATGATTTTTGACCACCATCCTTGTGGACTGGTTGTAGGCTTATCCTAAAAAACTTATAGCCTGGTTCAAAAGTCTCTTATACATTTGTACTATAATTTTATTATCTTGGTTGTAAATTTATGATTCAATAATAACTATAACTATGGACGAACAAGATGTAAATTTTATTTCATCATATACATGGTTCATTAAATTAATATGATTAATTCAGAGCTATTTATTTTTGTGATTGTGTTTTATTAAACCATGCTAAGCTGACCCTAAAACCTAAAAAAAATGAATTATATGAAATTATCTTCAAGGTAATTTTTTTATTGTTACATTGGTACAGTGAGCTGTAAACCTAATAATTGAATTAAAATGCACATTTTTCATTAGTAGCCTACACCAATAAAAAACTGTTTGAACTGATATTTCATTTTAAAAATATGTGAATGTATAAAAATACCTATTAACCTGGAAGTCTGTGTCCCTGTTTGTTAATTAAACCCAGAACCCAAAGTCTATGGCACAGTTATATACTAGAAATAATTATAAATTTTAACCTCCTACGAAGCCTTTAAACCATAGACACTTTTTTTTTTAATCAGTCTAGTTTTTTTAGGAATTCACTGAAAAACACATAGAAAAAAATTGTATTTAATTCACAGCACATGAAACCATATAAATAAAGAATATGATTTTCTACAGTGAAAAACTATATTAATAGTTTTTTGTTTTTGTAGAATATTTTTCTTTTATATTAAAATTATTATTGGTGTAAAGGTTAAATATAGTAGGAAGTTTGTGTGTATATAATGAAACTGAGACAATAATTTTTATTTTATTTTTTGTTTATACAGATTTTTTTAACTAGGATCGCCAACAAAACCTCAATTTAGACTGGTTCGCTCGCGAAATCTCGGGTGCCGTTTGCATATTGAGCGAAGCGAGCCCAGTGTTTCCCATTGACTTCAATGGGATATCAGTTTTTTGACATGATATTAAAATAATATTTTTTTTTTTTGAGGACATTTTTGTAGTTTTTTTAAAACCATCATCTAATGTGTGTCTTTATGATTGCAAAGTTTCATAATTTTCCGTCAAGTAGTTTTCGAGCCAATTCGTGACAAAGAATGTAAAAAGTCTCCAATAAAACGCTCCGCTCACTTTGTTCGCTTCACTCAAATATTAATGAGATTGAAATGGTCTAGATTTAACATAAATAAAAATAATACTACAACTAGGCATCCTAGTATGTTGTTTGTTGGGTTTAGTTTTGTTTCAAGAAGACATTTCCAAATTTTAATATCAACAAAAATCAAAGCAATTTAAGTAATTTATACTAATCTGATGTATGATGTACTGTTTTCTCCAATGGCTTGTGTTAGAATCATGACAAGTGTTATTATTCTAATGGAACTATTATTTGGTCCTGTATTTACTGGCACAGTGAATATATCATTATCAGGAGAAACATTTGTTCTTATTTATATTTTGCTTTTGTCTAACAGTCTTTTTTTTAAATTATTCTTAAAAGTAAATCATATAATATTTCTTAATTTATATAATTGTTTAAGTAAAATGTATTTAAATAAGCTGAAGGCTTGTTTTTATGCACCAGCTTATATGGAACATGTACTATTGATATTTCTAATTTATCTTACTCATTTTAACATAATTGTATATGTATTTGTTATTTTTATATTTTAAACTTTTTTATATACCACATACTGTTAATTCTTCAAATTATATCAGAATATGTTTAAAGATATATTCACCAATAAATGAGGTCTATTGGATTATTATAGGTTCGGACCTGGGACAAAATTCAAGCCATTATAAAGTCAGAAGAGGGTCTAGGAATAGAATATGACGAAAATGTTATCTGTGATGTATGCCGATCTCCAGATTCTGAAGATGGAAACGAAATGGTGTTTTGTGATTCATGCAATATATGCGTGCACCAAGCCTGTTATGGCATCACAGTCATACCAGATGGTATGTCTATTATATAAATTTAATAGATTGTATTCTTGCAAGGTAAATAAACATATTTATTTGTTTTTTTCAGGCCAGTGGCTCTGTCGACCCTGTGGAGCTGGTATCAGACCCACCTGTGTGTTGTGTCCAAATCTTGGAGGTGCAATGAAATGCACACCCTCTGGTCACAAATGGGCCCATGTTAGCTGCGTCCTTTGGATCCCTGAAGTGTCGATCGGTTGTGCTGAGAAAATGGAACCTATAACTAAAATAACCTCAATCCCAGCATCCCGCTGGTCGTTAGTGTGTGTGTTGTGCCGCGAACGTAAAGGAGCCTGTATACAGTGCTCTGTAAAAACTTGTAAGACTGCTTATCATGTAACTTGTGCATTTAAACATGGACTAGAAATGCGTGCAATAATTGAAGATGAAAACGCCGACGATGGTGTCAAATTGCGTTCGTATTGTCAAAAGCATAGTGTAAATTCTAAAAAAGAAAAGTGTCCGGGCTCAGGCTCTGATGAGGAAGAAGTGAAGAGAAAACGTCGTAAAGATATGACTTCGGAAGAAAAAACCCAAGCTCGTGCAGCGCGACTACAGGAAATAGAAGGGGAATTTGACCGACATGTCAGTGTAAAAGATATAAGTACACATCTTCTTGACGTTGATCAAGATGCTATTAATTATATTTATAACTACTGGAAATTGAAAAGGCGAGCGGGACACAACCGTCCTTTGCTTCCACCAAAATCTGATGACAATGAACTACTCACTCATAGACAAGAGCAAGCAGATTTGGACAAAATGAAAATGTTTGTACAACTGAGACAAGATTTAGAAAGGGTGCGAAATCTTTGTTATATGGTGAGCCGAAGGGAAAAGCTTTCCCGTTCATTCTTTCGCATGAGAGAACAAACTTTTCATAAACAAGTTGCAGTTTTGTCTGCAGATCCAAATATTGCCGGACCAGACTTGGCTGCCATTATTGAGGCTAATCATGGCCCATCAATATATGACAGATTATATTCACATCCTAATGCTATTGATCATAAAAATGATTTTGAGGACCTACTTGCTCGTATTGCACCACCAGAATCCGGAGACGATAAAAAGAAAGATCGCAATGGTTTACTTAGAGGCTCTAAATCGGCAAATCCATATAAAAAACACTATGTAAATGGGTCTCGGCGAAGTGGGAGTATGTATAGTGGGTTGTCAAGTGAGGAAAGTGGTACAGAAATTAGAAGTAACACGAAATATCGGGGTCGGGCAATTGGATCAAGTACTGACGACGATGTAAAGAAACCGGCTACTTCTCCAAAGAAGAAAGTATCACCTAAAGCCAAAGGTAAGAAATCTCCCAAAAAACCAGAAAGAAAGAAAAAGAAAGGACCACTATCTAAAGCAGTAGTGGAGAGTAGTAGTGAAGACGAAGTCATTAAATCAAGAATGAAAAAAGATAAATCCCGAAGTAAGACTTTACAACAAATGGAAAAAGAAATGACAGCTGGTAAAGTAGGTCAATCTGGCACTGATAGTGATGAAATTATTTCAATACGAACAACAAGAAACAATAAATTTCCAATCGATATTTATTCTGATAGCAGTGAAGCAGCTTCTGTCAAGGAAGAGGTTAAGCCCGAAAAATCCACAAAATCTAAAACAGACAAAACAAAGTCTGAGAAAACAAAAGCAGATAAGTCTTCTAATGAAAATGATTCACAACAACCATTACCGCGTACAAAAGCGGCAATGAAAGAATTCATTCAAACACAACCAGAAAAAAAATCATCCCTCGTGGAGGATAAACCTGCACCTAAGAAAAGAGGAAGAAAACCATCAAATAAAGAGAAAAAGACACCAATTAAAAACAATGAATCTGATGATGAAGCTAGAGATAAAGAAAATATTAAATTTGCTAAACAAAAAGACAATCCTACTGACCTAATTGTACCGCAAAGACAAGCTGCCAAGAAAGCTTCTGAAAACATGCGGTCTACTACAACAGTTAAAAAAGATGAAAATACACCCGAAAAACAAGTGAGTGGTGATGATTGCAAGTCTAAGCCAAAAATTAAATCAAAAGGAAAAGAACCTAAAGATAGTCCAGAAAAAGTGGGTCGGAAGAAACCTTCCAAAGAGCAAGAAAAAGAACAAATAGCATATGTGCCACAAAGACAAGCTGCAAAGAAAGCTGCAGCACATATAAAAAGTGGATTGGGAACAAAAGCACCTACTACAGAGGGTATTGATAACGATAAAAAGAAAGATTTCGAGAAAGTAGACATCGCTAAGACTTCGCCTAAGAAGGAAGATAATAAAAGATCTAAATCTCCAAATAAAGAAAGTTCAAGCTCTTCTTCTAATTCTAGTAGCAGCAGTTATTCGTCCTCTTCTAGTTCAGAAGAAGAACCTGAAAAACCAGGATTGAAACCTACCGCGAAGGCTCGTGAAATTAAACCTATTCGAGCACCGTCAATGTTTTCTCCGCCTGGCTCTAGACCGACAGTGGACTTGCCCTTTCTTGACAAGGTGTCAAGACCATTGTCTTCGACTAGTGCCTCGAGTGATACTGACAGCTCTAAAGGATCAAGATTTTCTGAATCGGGAAGTCCCTCACCCAAACGTCCTCGACGACGTCGAAAGAGAAAAAGTGTATCAAACGATGTGTCTCCACGCAAGGCCCCAGAGAAGAAGCTTAAAACTTCCGAACGGGGGACCGAGTGTGGGGTACCATTGCCGCCTATTGAAGGAGAGGAACCGAGCAGACCCAGCGATACGCGTGCTGCCACACGTGCTCGGACCAGAAGCACTGTTTCAAGCGGAAATATGCCTAATAAGTCTGACGACACCAGACAGAGAAAATCATCTAAAGACGACACGGGAATTACCACAGCCTCAAATAAAAATTCCAAAGAGGCCAGCGAGCCCATTGAACTTACAGCTCCGAAACGGAAAGAGAACGAGGAGATAAAGTATGATAAAGTATTGGATTGTCCATCTATTTCTAAACCTGAAACTAAAATAAAAACTATTAAACCTAAAGGTCGTGTGTCTGTAGATGACAAAGTGAAAATTACTGAAAATGAACCTATTGCCTCTAAGAGAATGAGTCCCAAGAAAAGCACTGAACTCAAACATAAGATTGCTGCAGGTAGAAGGATGAGTGTGAAAGATACAATTGAAAAAGAAATTATGTCGCCTCCTAAAGAAACTCGTGAGATAATGCCTAAAATAAAAGAGAGGCGTTCGTCCAGACGAGATTCTCAACTTCTTGATCATGCAAGTCTATCACCGGTAAAGAAAATTAGCACAACTCCTAAAGATCAAGAAACTCCTGTAGAAACAATTGAAAAGAAAGTTTCACAAGTTATCAATGACGATTTTGCAGATCCAGATAAAAATTGGTTACCAAAAGCTCCCAGCCCGAATGTACATCCTCCTCCTGTAGAAAAGCCAGGTGATCACGAAAAATATATGACTGAAGACAAATCATTAGACTCAGATTATGCAGATAAAAGTAGTATCAAAATGATTGCTAAGATACAGGCAAACTTAAATGAAAATACTATGATTAAATCTCCGAAAACTCCAATGGATGCTCGTACAATAGACCCAATGGACGTTGATAACCCAATAACAAGAAATGTTAGAAAACGGTCAATAATGGATTCAGAAAAGAAGTTTATTGCTCAAGATGCGAGCCATGTTCAGGGTGTAGAGATATCTAAGAGCGCTAAAATACCTTCAGCAGTTAATCCATTCCCAAATCGGACAATATTTTCGCCACAGCCGAAAGACAATGAACTATTTGAATTTGATATATTGCCCTCGGTTGAAGATGGTTTTAATCACGAAGAGATGATAAAACCCTTTACGTCTTACCCAGAATTCTTTATAAAAGAAGATTCTAAAGAACAAGGTGTGCAAGAAACTCTAGAATTGGTGGATAGGCTAAGAATGCAGATGAATACCAAAAAGCCACCAGCCGAAAATCATTCTCAAGAGGATATTGGCATGGACGACAAAGATCAAAGAGATGAAGATATAATTGATATTCCAGCTATTCCAAAAACTGAACATGATAATATAATTGAAAACAAAAGCGAAATATTGGATTTACATAGTAAAGTGAGTTCACCAAAAAATAATACAATCGTCAATCATTATTCTGAAATAGATGAACCAGTTAATGTGCCCAGTAACTTGAAAAATAAAGATCACGTTCCTCTGTCTGCAAACAGTAATGAAAAATGGCTTGATTTGGATGTATCTCAAAATGAACAACAAATGGATCAATCTATTGAAACGAAATACGAAGTCGCCTCTTATACCGAAGAAGTTAAAGATCCAAGTACTGTACAGTCAATTCCTTCGGTGTCTGAAGTCGGAGATTGCATATCAATCTCTAAACAGAGCGACGATTCACAATCACTATCAGTAGTCGACCATTCGGTGCATAGCAATGACCAGGAATTAACACAAGACAACCAAACATACGACAATAATAACTCCGTGATACATTCTGACTGTGCTACAATATCTTCACCTTATATTAGCCATGATTCAAAATGGCCAGAAAGTAAGATACCAATGCGTAGATCTTCAGCTTCAAGTACAAATTCCGAAAATTCGATATGTTCACAGAAAGTAGATATCAAATCTCGGATCAGTTGTGAATCTAGACAAGGACCAGAAATTGATCCGTATCCACCAATGCCAACCTATGCATGCCGAGTTGAACCAACCTTACCACTAAATCAATACACAACTTATCCATCTGAGTCGTCACCTTTCTTAAATACTATGGCTACTTTGCCTTTATTTCCGACAGGAGTATGCGCTTCATCACAGTTATCGTTACCATCACCAGCAGCTGGATTATATGCTGCAGGTTTAAACTTTACACCTAATACTTTAATGCCAATATCAAAACCATCTTTTCCACTGTCTGCAACTTTTACCTCATCGTCCCAAAATATCGCATTGACAACTGCAATGATTGCCTCGCCTACGTCTAAACCTCTTGATTCACCACAAGACGATATTGATGTTACAAGTAGTGATAAATTATCTATTCACGTCGCTTCAAGCCCAAGTATCAGCGTAGACTCTTTCAATGATTCAAGTAACACAAGGCCTCCTACAAAGTTATCTAATGATAGCAGCGAGACTATTATCAGTGTGACGCAAGATTCGAAGTCTCCCCCGAAGTTAACTAAAAGTGCTACAAAGTTCCCAGGTAAGTCACCGGGTAAAAGTCCTGGTATATCTCCTAAACAATCCGAGGCACCCAAAGGGACAAAGCGTAATAATAACAGAAGCAACAGAAGCCAAAGGGGCCGGGGCAGGTCTAAAAGCCGTGGCCACGCTTATGCATCCGGGGATTATGTTGGTAATTCTATTCAGAGTAAATTAGTGGGCACTGTATATGATTTTAACGAAGAGTTAGCCAATGACGGTGTTGACCTTAAAGCCTTAAGAGAAAGGCGTAAATCTATAGATATGCGGGATGATCGAAAATCCGAACACTCTTACAAAGATTCTTCACAATCACCTCGGGTTCTTAGTCCTTCAAGTATAAGTAAACGATCTACTCCTGAGCCAAAAGATGTAAAACTGATAACTCCAGAACAAATAGAACAAGCTAAGTCACCAACAGACAAAAACAGTGCTGAACGGGGACCAGGTTTATCCCAAGTGCAACCAGTTCTGCCGGGTCCCGTAGATATGCGAACATATAATAGTTTCAATAATCCCGCCCCACCTGCTACCGATGCTTACAACAGCCATTTATTGGCTTTTGCCAGCGGAACAGCCGATCAACAGCTCATAGACATCGACGAAGAGGTAGAAAAGCAACTCCATTCAGCCCTTATGGCAAGCAAACCTAAAACTGGTCCCTCTGGAATGCCATTTGCAGAAGAAGCTATTGAACCCATAAAAGAGGCTGTAGTACCTCAGTTACCAAAAGTGTCATTATCAGACTCCAGAAATCAGTTAAAAGTAAAGATTAAAGGCCCGTTCTTAGATGCGAATTATTCAGCAAGCTCGGTTCAACCAGTGGTAGTTCAGCCACCCGCCCCTACCTATGACTCTAACATAAATGCTTTAAATACACCCAACAATTCCACAAGTTCAATGATGTCTGGGTCTACTAATTTAAGACGCATGCGTAAGAAGGAATTATTACGACAATATTGGACACAAGATATGAACATGGATGACCCAACTAACGCCTCGACAATGGGAATTGCGCCACCCCCAGCGGCTCCGCAACCACTACCTCGTGCTGTCATTACAATACCTAAAGCTGTAGCCTCTATGACAAGCATACCCACTAGAGAGGATTATAAAATTACGGACACGCCTGTTGAAAAGAAAAAGCGCAAAACTATTAGAGGATTGTCTCGTGAATTACGCCACTTAGAGGTGAGCATGAATGACGATTTAGACATATCCGACGACGTTAAGCTTTCTAACATAGCTGGCAGCTCGAGTCAGGCTCACAAGAGACGCGGTCGAGTTTCCACTAAACCGAACCGATCCAGGGCATCTTCTCCCGTGGCACCAAAACTGAAAATAAAAATTGGTTCTAACATCGTTCAACAAGTAAATGACGAATCTCCTGGATTGCAGTTCCGGCCGCCTAAAAAACGCCTTCAAAGCATCCCAAAACTACCGACCTTTGAAGATTTGCGTCGCGAAAGTATGAAATATCGACGTATGGTGATGGCTGATTTCGAGGAAGATGAAAAAACAAGTAAACACAAACCGAACAAGAGTGAGAAACGTAAAAAGAAGAAGGATAAAAAATTAGATAAAGAAAAACTACAAGTGGTCAATAGTGAAAGTGAAAGTGCTACTAAGTTGATCATTAAAATAAAGCGTACTAAAGAAGAAGAGAAAAAGGCAGCAGGAGGCTCGCTCGCCAAAGCTGCGGCCGTTGCTCCCGAGCCGGCCGTGGACCCGTTCGAGTACGACCCGTCGGCGCAGGACCCACTGGCCATCGACCCTCCATTCACGTCCGACACGGCTTCTACTTTGCGTAGGATACGGACAGACAAAGTGACGCCCATTCGGTTAAAAATATCTCGGAGTTCGCAAGGCTCGGGTTACGTGATGAAGGGTTCCGATGGCGGTGGGGGGGACGCGACCCCCGCGGCCGGCGGCGCCCCCCCCGGTGGCCCCGCGGCGGTACCCCCCGCGCCCCCCTCCAACCCCGCGGCTCTCCCGCTCGCGCTCAATAAACACTGTGAAGTGAGGTGATATAAACCGCGTCGACGCCGTTGAATTTTAACCGTGTCCGAAGTGCGTTGAACGTTCGTGTACAGTGAACATTAGATGTAGATGTAAATATTTTTTTGTATCGATATATCTTCTTTTTAATTCTCGATGTAGTTTATTACATTATTTATTTGTATAGATGGAAAGCTCAATGGTTAACTTAAAGTTACTCTAAGATGTATAATAGATTGTGCATCTTGTGATGTACAAGTAAATTTTAATATAACATATTATATATTTTTGTTAATGTTACTATTTTACTTTGTGCCTCATTATATGGAATCTCATTAAGTATAATATGGATATGTAAGGTATATTTGTTCTCAAAGCTGCTCTATCACAATATACATCACAGACTGGCACGGCATGTGTTTCTTATGGGTTTTATTTATTTAAATTTTATTTGAGGCTTAATTTAAATATTTACTTATATGTTTTTTTTTTATCCTATTAGAACTTACAAAATTTATAATTATATTTTAAAACGGAGCTGGACTTCATCGTGTCTCAATAAATTAATTTTATATCACCATTATTTTATTTAGTTTTAGATAATAATTACACTTAAATATATTTTTTAACGTGATCAAATGACAATCGAATTATTTGAAAAAAAAAACTAAAATCGTAAAATTACTATTAATTTGTGTTTTATCAATACATATCCCTAATAACATTTCACTCACGGAATCATGAGACAACAAAACCTTGAGCTAATCATTTTTTTTTTTTTAATCCATATAATTTTTTTATGGTTATGCCCTGCCAGTCACTAGATCAATTGATTTACATTTTTATAGGGATATGTTTTAAAAAAAAAAACATTAATAGCTAATGGTTCTTAATATTTTTTTTTTATCTTTTTTTTTTTATTAATTTAAAAATATAAATCACATTTTAGAATTACATTTAAAGGATAACAGCAAAATCATTATGCATCGGAACGAAAATTATTTTTGATAGAAGAGCGATCCAAACCATCAGCAATTAATATTTTCATATATATATATATATATATATATATATATATATATATACGTTTTATAATTTCCCATAGAATATATCCTGTGTTATGTATAAATTGGTAACATTTTTTTTTTTTAATTTTACCCAATCGGTTATATATATATTTCTTTATATTTGTAATTATTTAGACGTACTTTGGAATTGTATATTATTGTATATTGGACTGATTGGCGTGTCGATTAAATAATTCGATATTTTCTACACCTGTTATGTGCAATATTTGGCAATACTCATCGGGATAGTCAAGGTTAACGGGCCTAAGTGGGTGGTGTGTTAGTTTTAAGTGCATGTTTGTTAAGCGTAAATTATGTCATAAAAATTTATTTATCGCGATGTAAATAGACGGTTCTCGGTGCGCGTATCGCGACTGACACAACCACGGTGTCCTGACCGGTAGGGAAAGTCCGAAAACGAGATTAATACTACGTATCTTTAAGGCGATATATAAATAAATATACTTTGTTATTTGTTTTTTTTTTTCTTTTCTTTTTTTTTTTAAATTAATAATAATCCCGTTTTCGCACTTCACCGACGGTTGGAGAGTATGCTACTGCTGTAACTCAATGTGGGTCCACGCGATGGTCATTGTTTGTTTAATGTTAATAGCAAATGTTTTAGTAATATTAATTATATGTATATACAACAATAAATACAATTTTCAACACTTGTTAGTCGTTGCCTCGTACCATAGCGTTGATTCACGTCGAAGGTTAATTTCCGGACTTCAATGAAGTGATTCTGTCCGTTTTATCTCGTAACGGAGTCTGAGTAATGATGACTCGATGGGACATTACCTGTTTAATAAGTTTAATTTATTGCATTTGTGTTTTTTTTTTTAATTTTATCTTTAACTCTAACATCACAAAAGGTACAACACATACGTATCCCCTATTTGAAGTAATAACCACCCTTGCTGTCGAGTCCTCACAACACTGCTTTGATAACGAGCTAATCTTTTTATCTGGACAGAATCCAATGTAATGTCGAATTAGAATTACTTGTTAAAAGGTCGAGACAAAATAAACTATATGTAATGGAACACATAGTGAATAAGTTACGCGCTCTTGACGCTTGTTACGGACAAGTTAGTAGCTACAAGCTAAACCATAGCGGATGGTCCTTAATTGTACAAAATGCTACATATATGAGCTGTCTGTCTGTCGTCCGTCTGTCGCCCGCCTGTCGCCCGGCTGTCGCCCGGCTGTCGTCCGGCGGGCGCTCTGCCGTTTTTTATTAACTAATAGAATAATTCGATGTGAATGTTAAATGTTGCCATATACTCGTATCTCCGGTTGCAATTGTAGATTAGACATTACAATTGTATATTTTTCGCTTCTTATTGCTATTTAATAGTAGGTTATTTATTTAATTGGTGGATCCATTAGATGTTTTCCATTGAATGTAATTATTGTATTTATATGGGAGCGACGTTAATCGTTGACGAGTCAAACTCTTAAATATCGGGAAGGAGGGGGAAGGAGGGGGGGGATGGTTTTATCGAGTCCCTAACTAGCAGTCATCGTGTCACACGCCCTGGCGTATCCGTGGCGATATTGAGAATAATTTCCGTTACCATGCATTTACAATAATGTTAACTTAAAAGTAATGGTCAGTATGTCAATGTTATATATATAATATATGTAAATATAGTGCATTTTACTTACAATTGGGATGAAATGTCGTCAAAATTCGTTTCACAGTTAGGCTGTTATCCTTCAGTGTCTGTCGCGCTTGCGTTCGATAATTAAAAATAACGGAAATAAATTGATATGTCGTTAATTTAAAAAGTTGGTTATGATTTGTTAAAGTGCCGTTTACATTTTAAAATCGTCTCTTCAATATGACAGGGTCTGAGCAGACTACTTTTGTAAATAATATCCGGACGGACGTCTATTTAGTGTTAATAATTTATATTAATAAATTAAATGTTTATTAAAAATACATTAAATAGTTAATTGTCTCTATCTAGAATCACAGCAATTTTGTAGCCTAAATAGTAGGTTGTGTCATACATTTTTTAATATACAACCCCGCCGTAGAGCTTACCCGGACTTTGTAGTGTTTTGAATCTTTTTTTTTTTTACACGAAGTCATAAATGAAATTTTTAAAAGATTAATATAAAGAAAACTAATTGTACATATGAATAGTTTTAATATGTGTCACAATTTGTCAAATTTTACTTAGAATTAGTTTTGCTCGGCGTCTTGTATCATATCGGAGCGTATTAACACAGGCGACTGATCGAAAATTTACGTCTACCCCCAAATCGAAACGCGCCGTCGGAGTGATTGCGTGCTAGTTGATTATTAAATCCAATCAATTCTCTTAAACTTTTTAAACAATTTAATTATTGATTATTATTTTTAATTTTTTTTTTATAATGTGAATCGCATATTCTGTTTGAGTGCATGTTCTTTTAGACTTATGCATGATGGTTTTATTAACAGAATGTCTATCGGTAATGTCGGCTGAATACAAAAAAAAAAAAATGTGTCAAAACTGATAATGCTGATGAAATATTAATTAAGACAAAAGATTTATATTAAGTAAATGTCGTCGGTAAGTCTTCAGTAATTTAATTAAATTGTGTTAAAAATTAAGCGACCTATATCTCTACATTATGCCGATGGTAAATAGCAATTGATGTTTAAATTTTAAAGTGTTAGTAAATACGTTATTCAAAGAGTAACAATTAAAGTACATAAGCTATACAGTAAAGTGTTTTATTAATTATATATAACTGAGGTTCAACGAAATAGAGACAGCCTTTGAAACGTCGACATTACTAAATAAATTAGCAATCGTTTTTAAATTTTATCGATTTTTTTATATAATTTACAATATATATAAATAAATTGAACATACGTAATATCACAAGTAACTAAATTATTATCGATGCAACAAACAAAATCACAATTAAATCGTCTTCCCTAATCCGCGTAAGTCACTCGAGTTGGTTAATCAGTATCTATGTTGGCTTTGTTCAATACTAACGCACAAAACTCGCTTGAGCCGTAAACTATCATCACATTTAGTAATTTTTATTCGATCATTATTTAATTACCTTTATACTGTGATTCGTTTAATTTATATAAAAAAAAAAACAATTTGAATGTTTTTTTTTTATTTGAGATTCCAAGTGCTGGATGCGAAGGCAATCATTGTAAATAGTTTTTTTTTTTAAATATAAACTAACTTAGAAAAATATTTTAAACATTATTGATGTATGTAATTATTGATATTGTGTGTATTGATTTTTTTGGTACTACATTATAGTTGTTATTTAGATTTCGTGCTTTGAGCGCATGATTTTTATATTTTTAATTTACTGAGTGTTGATTATTGTAAGTGTTGTACGGGATTGTAGTTTACTTATCGTAAGTGATGTTAAGGATGTGTGTTGTTACAACTTGTGTATGTAAGTAATATAATATAGAAGATAACGTAGATGTTGTCGCTAGAGGCGACACGGATCTCTCGTTTTTTTCTTATATCTACTGCCTCTGAGCTGACTTGACGACGTTAATGGAACTATTTCTTTGATAGATGTAATCAATAAACCAGCTCAACCGCGACTCGATGATCTGGTAGCTCACAGTCGGTTTACATTATATTTATTAAATCGAGTACATCATTAATTAATACTAGATATATTAAATTAAGAAATAACTTTTATGTGCCACAGCCGCAAAAGTTATAACTTTTAGTTGTAAAGCCATGGCTGAGGACTCTTACCAGTCATTAGAATAAGACAAATATAATACATATATGGTTATTTATGTCCTAGATGATAAAAAATAATAATAATAATAATTTTAGGAGATTAACATCTTATACCACTATCCGTTTAAGTATTATGATCAAAAATATTTCCGAAGTTTTAAAAACCTTTGTATGTTAGATGTAATGTTTATCGTGTAAGTTGTACAAACTATATATGTACAGTGTGTAATGTTAAGATCGTGAAGGAAGCAGCGGCAGACGAACCCACAGCGATCATGATCGTGGGTTGTAAATAGTGTTCCAAGGACCCTGTAAAATAACAAGTGTTTTCAAAGTGCACATAGTCGCCTCATTCATTAAATATTTTTTTTAGATCAATACCATACTTTTATTTCGTAATACCTTTTTGTTGTAACTTTGACTATATAACAACGGAGATGTGGATACAGATTTCCTAATTTTATAGCAATTTGATGATAAAAAAGATTACAATTTGATTAAGTTTACACGATTTGATTAAGTTCCTGCAAAATATAAACAAAATTTAATGTGCTGTAGTGGCAATTTTAATTTAAGCAGTACAAAAACAATTTTAAAAAATATATAAACGGCTATATATACTAGGTATTGCAGTGTGTAATTTTTCTGAACTTCACACGGTACCGAGTTGCAGACAAGAGTTTACGAGTTACGTATTGAATCATCGAGGTGAATGCAATAAGAATAGTGTGTCATTTACTGTCGAGCGATCCAGCATGTAAGCTATATGCGCCGTTGCCAACACCGGGCGAAGAGCAGAGATAATGCCCGACTCTTATAGCATGGTAGGAGTGGAATCTGGGCTCCTCTGCCACCGCTCATTGCCGATGCTCAAGTGTTGAAACTGGGACGAGTCTGTAATTGTTTTTAACTGGTAATATTGTCTTCTACAAAACTTTATATAAATATTATATAAAGTTTTGTAGAAGGCTATGACAGTAAAGAAATAATTTTCTGTAGTTAGAACATGAGTGGTGCATATTAATATCGTAAAATACTGAAAGAGAATAATAAATACCATTTAAATAATTAAAGTCTTATAAATTATTAGTTGTGTATTTTGCTACCGTTATCGTACGTAACTTATACTTTTTGTAAAAATAACGTTTGAGATATACTAGAATTAACCGTAGTATGCAAAAGTATCTTTTCCAATTTTAAATAATTAATCATTATTGGTTAACCACAGTATCCTACACAGAGTAAGACAATATTGAACCCAAGAATATAGACATTCATTGTTGATATTTTAAAAGTATTTATAATACAATGTTGTAGCTAGACACTTTGATAGTCAGAAAAGCTTATTCTTAATATGAATTCTTTTTACAATCCTATTCTCACGGAGTCATAGCAAGTGTTAGATATACTAGTTCAGTCGTTTAGTTACATTGTAATGAATTTCCATTACTGATTAGTTCGGAATGAGAGGCGTGAGTCTACATACTAGAGCCGGCATCGAATGCATTCAACTTATTTAACTGTGAAAACAACATTGATTTTGTGACAGTTAAATAAAACGGAATATTTCGTATACACAAATTAGAAATTATGGTAAATAACTATGTAGTTAAAAAAATTTAAATTGCTCCATGATTATAAATGTAACCGTGCAACTGAAATCTCACGTTTTATGAGTGCGATAGCTTATAGATGGCACTGATATCATATAATGATCGGTCGTTTGTGGTTGGATTTGACGTCGAATATTGTCGCCGTGAAATCTTCGTGGATGGAGAGGAATAACCTTCGATGGGTCGTTGGTTGTTTTATATATTCATTTAACAAAAAAAAAACTTATTCTATTTATTGACAGTCGATATCAATTGCTCTCGGATATCTCCTGTAATAATATAAACACTTGTGTAATAATTCTTATCAATAAGTATTATGATAATATGGAGAATATATTTAAAATATGGTTTGTATTTCATCGTGTAATGAAATAATATATTTTTCTGAAAATTTTTCTGATTAAGAAGTGACTTGCCAGAAAATACTATTTTTTTTTTATTTTCTTCATCTTTCGTCATTTCATTGTGAGCAATATTGCTTGTCTTGAATATTATTTGGTGGGTATCTGTGTATCGGTTGAAAAAGTCGATTTCTTTTGACATTTTTTATTTCTTTTTTAATATAAACACAAAACTACCGTCAATATGTATTCAGAAACGTTAACATGTTAATTTTTCTACCTATATGTAAATCTACATACTACATCCAATTAATATTAGTCTAGTAGCCAATTCTGTGTATGTAAAAAAACATTTCTTAGTATAAATTATTCTATGAATTTTTATTAAACAATTGTTATGTAAGCTAAATAAAATTCTTAAAATGGGTAAATTTAAATTCTAAGACCATATTCGTATGTATGATAAAGAAATAATCTTCTAGTATTAATAGTTCTAATCAAAATTTGTATGAAATACAAATATTAGTTTGTAATGTTTTAGTCTTGTACAGTTTTTAGTTTTCAATATGATACATACTTTAGTTACTTTAATCCTATTGACAGAAAAGCCAAACATAAATGTTTATTTTTCGCTTTTAAGCTGTAAAGCTTAACTTTAACGACACTTCGTATATTTGTCATTTCCGGTAAATCATATATACTTTTTTTTTATTTGGTTTTTTGTAGTCGCCAAATATTCATCTCCGTTTTATTTTAATCAGGAATTATTTGGGTTTCATATGGTATTTAGTTTTGATTTTCCGACGATAGTATGCGTTTTCTTTAACAGTTAATTAAGTCTTAAATTAGATGTAGAAGAATTCAAAATCTACATCTAATTCTAAGTTAATATCTGAGTTAGGGCGACAATGGCTTGGTTATTTAAAGAAGTATAAATAATAAGAGTTGAGATATAAAATATAAATCATTTGGTTAAAAAAACAGCAGAACTTTATAATTGAAAGATGTTTCGAGGAGTGAGTACAGTCTATTCTATTTAATAGTATGTTGCAAAAATATAATACTTTAAAACATCGAATGAAAATGATTACTGAATATAATTTGGCAATAATTTCTATCATATAAAAGTTATGCAAAGTATTAAGTAAAATCAAATAAAAAATTACACTAAACGAATTCATCAGAATTATATATACTAGGGGCGCGAACCGGACCTCGATTTTGACTGGCTGCGCTCGTAAAATCTCGGTAGAGTTCGGCGAATTGAGCAAAGCGAGTAACCCATCTTCAATTCAGCGTTCAAAGCTGAAACCGACAGGTAAAAAATATAGAATAATCACATAGCGAATATTTTCTTAAATAGAAGTTTATGGGACTATCATTTTTGGTGATTATTGCTCAACGACATGAGTTTTCTTTTTCACTTTTTTACCATCGCTATAAATGTGCAAAATTTCATATTGTAAAATTTTAAAAATATTGACATCACTTTATTAGAATGTGTCAAAAGATTTATTAAAATTCTACTCTTAGAATTCTCACAGACGATAAATGCTGGTATGAAACTATAATCTAAGCGGGTGCATTATATTGTATGTTTGAATATAATTTTTTTTTAACACTAAACCTATCGAGAATTCTTGAATACCTGCTCCTACCGCACACAGTCAAATTGACCGGTAATTACAAATTATTGTATTATATAACGCAGGTATTAATGGAAATAACTAAAAGTAAAGAGTGAAGACAATATTATATGCATATTCTAAGAATTGTCATGTGTGTGTCCCCCGCCGCTATAACTATTAACTATTTAGATATATTATATTATATTAAGAAGCCGTCCATAAGGCGCTCGCGTTTGATAACTGCCATCACCGCGCTGGTTGGCCGCTTCTGTCATATCATTGTTGTACCATGAATCATGATGGTCCAAAACGATGCTCTTAGCCGGCGGCTAACGGTAACGCAGGCCCCCGTGTGTATTGTACACCCTGCACCAGTGCCGGCGTTAGGGGGGCGCGCGATAGGGTGACGGCCCGGGGCGCCAAATTTGGAGGGCGCTGAGGTCTGGGGCCTCGGCCTTCTGCCTTCCGTGCTGTGTAACCTCAATACTGTGCTCTATGTACCGTATTCACACCTATGTTCAGCTGTCAGATGATTTGGTTCAGCAAAAAATAAATACTCGATATTGATTTCCTTAAGTGGGCGCCTAAATATTTTTGCCCGGGGTGTCAGTAGCCCTAACGCCGCTGCTGCCCTGCACTATAGGTTAAGCCGCCCCTGCAAACATACAAACTTTGAATAAATTCAATGATTGTGGCTCATATTTAAGACAGTACAAACAAATTGATATTTTTTGTGTGTTTATATATTTTTTTGTGAATTATAGGCAAATTCTTACAAATAGAGCAAGACAATAGGAGTTATACAACGAGGGACGATGAATGCTTTTATTAGTGTAGGTAAAAAGATAATTTAATCTATCGACTGAATTTAATAAAAAAATCCCCAGATTCAAATTTTTCTTCCCTCTCATTACACTACAATTTTAATAAATTTTGACAATTATTGTAATAATAAGATATCAAACCCTGATATATGTTTATACAAAGTAGTTTAGAAAATAATCATTTTAAAAGATACGTGGGAAGTGAAAATTTCAAATCACTTGAGCGCTTCATAATACGAGTAGATGGTGGAATACCAAAGTCATTACGAAGTTACACGAGTCCAGTCGATATATGTGAATCTATGGGTTCTATGCCGTTGGTCGTTGTCCTATAAATTTTTAAAACCTTCATTCCGTGCCATGCCAATCTGCATTCATTCTGCATTCATTGGTTATACGATCAACCTTATGTCAATTTTCTTTTCTTTACTCTTTATTTACTCGAAACAGATACTTTTGAAATTTCATTCGCCATGTTGTCTTTTTTACCTTTAAAATATTACACTGATGCATATTAAAGTAACCTTTGCTACGCAATCTTTTTTTGGAATTCAGAAACATAAAAATAAGAAAGTGATAGAATTTGGTTCGGTTCAAACAGTTCCAGCGGTGTGACTGCTCGGGTCAACATATAGAATACTACTAAAATCTTCTTTTGTAATTTGGATCTTGGGAAATTAAGCTTATTCTTTCATTTTATAAAGTACAAAGCATTATATATAATTTTCACTGCGAACAATTTTTCCGGGTTACAAGTAAACTCGGTATCTTGTTCCTATTATAATAATAAAGCAGGCAATGTATTGATTTTAAAAAGAGAAATTTAAAAAAGACACCTGACACAATATTATATTAAACAAAAAATATCACAAAAGGGCATTATTAATGACGAGCACAATTACAGAGATTATTTAATAGATGCACTTCAGTATTTCTAAGCCGTTTTTAAATAAAATATTCGAAATTGAAAAAACTGGTACATATACTTAATAACTTTCTTGTCTTGGTATATGTTATAGATTACTACACATGTTCTATATAAAATAATAACATTTACCGTATATATTTTTCAATAAAATAAACGTTGTTTATTATATTTTAATACAAGATGGTTTGTAAACAGTAATGCCCTAAATCTTTTATGTAAGACCACTACTCTCAATTAAGAAGCAAAGAAGAATGTATTGATAATAATAAATTTCAGAACAATATTGTAAAAAGTACATGTACTCGTCAGACAATATCCTAATGAAAATGTCGACATATATACTCTGTGAAGTCGGTCTATGGTTTGAGCGAGGATGTTACTTACGCATGCGCGAGACTAGCCTAGCTCGTGCAACGGACAAACGCGCCAGAAGTCAGAATACGGTGACGCTCGCGTGTGTCGCCATCGATCCACGTCCGGTCCGAATCCAATCGGCAGCCGTCGCTGCGACTACTTCACCATGCAGCCCCCGCCTAGAAAGGTAAGCACCAGCAGTGATCATGGCTGATCATAGTCTGAACGCACGACACCCAGATCACCTATAAAGGCACCGTCCCGCTGTGCCGCTCGGGCATCGTATTGACAATGAGTGATCTCCATCGTCTATGTTTTCTCTTGTATCTTGTGTGAAAGAGTTCTTATTATTACATAATTTTGGGCCTACTCGTCGATATTATAGTTTCAGCGTAAGGTACGATGATGTTTTAAGATGGCCAGTGTCAAGATCAATGGTCTTCGACTAAGTAAATGTGCTATTTCTTACCGTACGTACACGATTATAAAAAGCGTAGACATCTTTTTGACTTAAACAAGTGGCTTGCTCGTTTTGATATCAAATTTTAGGATTTATAATTTATATTCATTTCATTTAAGAATTATAATTTTGGTAGAAGCGATAAATTATTATTATGGCAATATAACACGGATCCTTTTATAGTACGCGAGTTATATGAAGTTTATTTTTATATTATGTTGAAAATTAAGTAAAAAGTAAATAATTACCTAATTAATTGACAATTTCTATATTAATGTACAAAAGTAAGAGGGGGGACAACGTCTAAACAATACTATTGAAATGTTTTAGCAAATTTTAAATAAAACACATAACTTATCAATAATTTTAGATTACTTTTAATACATTTAATATATATTAACAGATTTTTATATTATTAATAATTTTTATATTTAAAACGAACTTCATAATATTATGGAAATCTTGTGAAGTCGCAAAAATGAGGGCATAAAGACTACGTGAAACAAACATACACTACTTATGTTTTGAACATATATATTACATTTTTTTAACATTCCTTCTAATGACACATTATTTACTTCGACTTAGAAAATAAATCTGTATATATATTATGTGTAAGATATTTCTTAATCGCAGTTCCATCAGGATGTCTGAGCAGGAAATTGCAATATTGAACGAAGTGTCGTAACTACCGATGGTTGGACTATATTTTTTATTTATGAAATTGTATACGATCGCTTTCTTTATACTTATATGAAGTATGAAGTAAGCGATAAGTAAGTATAAAATAAGCGTGTATACGCTTTTAAAAGCATCTTTATTAACTTACTTTAATGTATTTTATTCAAAACCCTCAATTATTATTTTCTTCGATTTATGATTGAACAGTTCACTATTTACAATCAAGAAATGCTGTTTCAAAAACTTCTCAGCAAACATTGTATAGATAAGTAGTTTTTAAACTAAGTTTCTAGATCCCAAACAGAGGATCGGTCAATTTGTATTTGAAATGTCGGTTTGCTATTTCACTACATAAAATATTATCTCATATTTAAGCAATTTATATCGTATATTAAATATAGACTCGTAAATTTAATTTATATAGATGTATATGTATAAATTATATTAATTATCTGTGTAAACAAAATGTTTGAAGACACTAGATGAATGAATCAAAATGAAAAACACTTGAATTAGTTACTTTATACTTTACGCTTTAAGAGATACGTATCTTAAATATGAGAAAAAAATATTAATAAAGTGATTATTATCTATATATTCATTAATATTTTTATACGATTGTGTTATACCGTCGGAATTTCAGGTTGTGGATATGTAGAATTTTTAGGTTTTTTTTAAGCTTAATGTCCATAGACATTTGTCCATGCCTTCATTGTAATTAAAAAAAAAAATTGTTATGATTTTAATTGCGATGGTAACTTCGCAGGAATATCTCTAAGATTTGGTTACGTTCTTATTTGTATATTTTGAGACTATAATTCCATTTTCTGATGATGGTGTTGGTATCCAATACTTTATCCAGATGAAGGTGGAATGGTGTTAGTCATATCCATCACAGCGCTGTTCTTTTTAGGTTAATGAAAGATGACACGCTCTATCACTCACAAAGGCGTTTTGTATATATCTCATTACTTTAATTGAAATTCCAGCAGCAGATCTTATTACATACGAACGAGTTTATTCTGATTTAATATAAAATCAATGTTAATTGGCATAATGGTAAATTTTTATCGTCTTCATTGTATTTCATATGATTTATTTATTTTTGTTATAATGTATTTAACACTAAACCTACCAGTACCGGTCAAATTGACCGTTCTTAAACTTTTGTTAATTTTACACATTTTTAAACGTTATAATATCGTTAATAAACTACATGACAATTCTTAGAATATGCAGATAATATTTTATTCACTCTTTACTTTTAGTTATTTCCATTATTACCTGCGTTATATAATAAAATAACTTTTAATTAACGGTCAATTTGGCCGCGGTATTTAATTTGGTAAGAACAGGTATACAAGAATTGTTGGTAGGTTTAGTGTTAGTTGCTGTATTTTAGATTTGCTAATACTTAAGATATTTGCGTCAGTATGTTTTCAGAATAATATATATTCTGATAAGTGGTATCCAAGAAGATATTGCTATATGGTTTAATAATATTGATCTACTATAATAAAGTTACAACGAAAAAGTATAAAGTAAACAGAATGAGTACAAGAGTTCCTAACAAGTTACTGCTGTTTTTCCTTGTTTATCATAAGAAGGCGACAATTGTAATTATTAGATGTAAAAGATGGAAGATAGAAAGAAGATGGAAAGCGGCTAGTGCAACTACAAGCCGATGAACGCGCAGAGACATTTTTTATAAGAAGATTATAAAATTAAAATTGTTATACGTAGTATTTAAAATCAAAATTAATGAAAAACAGATTTTAGTTAACACTAAATAAACGAAACGATACACTTGAATACATTACAGGACGCAACCGGAGATGATTGAATTAAAGTAATCGGTCACTTGTGATCCATCAAACGATCCAGAAATGTTGTATTGGTGACAGAACACACACACACACACACACGCACACACACACACACACACGCACACACACACACACACACGCACAAGACATCTTTATAGTTTAATCCTAAGACATTCTGAGGATTATTAATTGTACCTAGAAAAAAAATATCAAGGAGTAAACTTTGTATTTTGTCAGTTTTTCACTAGAATATCTGTAAAATTATCATTATATTTATTTTCTTGCAACTTACAATATGCCAATGCTAAAAAAAATATATATTTTTTTTCATTTATTACTGAACATATCACACATAACTTAAAAATAACTGCACCTCATAATATATGAATCGCATTTGCATATTTCTAATATTAGCGTTAAAGATACTACTTTCATAAAATAATCGATAATAGTTGAATATTTTATTGAATATTAATAAAATAGAAATGCTTTCTAAATAAAATGAATGAACAAATATATTGAGACCGTAGAGAATTCCTTAAGCTTCAAGATAAATTTTCTGTATATATAATGATGTACAGATCTTTAAGTGTGTAGAACGGAGATGATTATAACGAGACGATTTTGTTGAGCCATCGTCTGAAGATAAGTATAAGTCGCTTCAACCGCCGGATGTTGCGACTTAAAAAAGATACGTATATCAAGAAACACTACTAAAACATTCTTAATACGTCTACTTACACTATAACTTATTAAAACTAGGATTCGCCAACCGTGCGCGGCGGGTTGAGCTGAGACCCTCTCCTTTCTTCTTTTCTTGATAACTTTTGAATGGCTAAACATTTTTTCAATCTGTTTTCGCTATAACATCCGCGTTCGACTCAAACATATATGAGAAAATTTAATAAATTTGAAATAATTTTTAGCTAATTATCTCGTCGCATTTTTGAGACAACTAAACACAGAAAAAGGTCTCAAAAACGGTTAAGAGTTTGGCTTACGCTCAGCTCAATGACATACAATGCCAAAATATAGTTTTTACCATTGAAACTACACCTCACATACATTTATAATTAATCAAAATTTGAATTTTATGTACGATTTATTTTCGTTTTGTATTGTATATTTGTATGTAATTTTTCAAAAGTATCATTATTTCTGTAATCTTGATAATGGTGTTAGTATATTATAGTAAAAATAAAGAATGGTTTGAGCTAAAGAAATTTGGCTAATTTTAGGGGCAAAATCACTTCAGGAACAATAAAGCTCGATAAACAACTAACGTATTAGGATCTAAATTTCATTCATAACGCAAACTTCTGATTTTACGTGTACTTTGAATGTTCATAATATTTTATATATATATATATAAAGCGTTTATTTAACTTGCAATATATGTGAGTATGTTTGTTCGTCTAATCTTTAACCTCAATCTTAAATTAGATATCAACAGATTGAGCTAACATTTTTTCTAACCCGATTTGAAGTTTGAGTTATTTATTACACCTTAAAACCACGGGAGAGATTTTATTCATTACATGATTATAATATATATAACATTTTATTTTGTCAGGTATTTTTTTATTTTAATCGAACCTTTAAGTCAATATTTAATCCGTATTTTATTAAAAAATATCAAATGTACGTCGTATTTCCTTAGCTTTTATTATTTTAAACTCCGTACCGTCGGTGAAATGAAATTTGAATGACATTTCTGTTGAAATTGAGTTTTACAGACATTTGAAATGCAATTTTCAAAACGCCGTTGAAAAATTTATAATGTTTTTATTTTTATTTTGCATTGTCGATAAATATATGTTGGAATCTCGTAATCTCTTAATAATTGTTATATATTATTCCTTAACATTATCACTCCCTAGAATCCTATTTTTCCCTTATTATATTATAATTAACTATATTTCAAAAAACAAAATAAAATATATTTTTTTAACTTTCATCAAATTTTGCATTTATGCCATAAAAATAATAAAACTTATGCAACGAAAACATAATTAAACCAGTGAAGATGTAAATACCCAGGGTATTCCCCGAACGAACTTTGACGAAATTATAAATGTTAATAAAAAAACAATTGATTTTTATATAAAATGATTATTAATTATTAGAGAAAAGAAAATGTTAAATACATGTTTATTTATAGTTACTAAAAAATTACAAAAAAAGTGTGATTAATAATAATACAAAATAATAATATAATTAAATATGAAAATAAACTAAATCAGTAAATTAAAAACAGCGCCATCTCTCGACAGTAATGAAAATTTTTCCTGTCCACAGACATTCATACATCCATCCGAGAAAAGTGAAAACAATACAGAACTAACAAAGTTCGTTCGTGAATATTACATATCAAGTTATCTTTATGTAGACTTTGATTTTGACATGTACGTATAAATAATTTGCTTTTCTTTATCCGCCTTAAAAGTAAAAAAACCAGCTTAACCGATTTTGATGAATATTTACGGCGGTGGGTCTTATATAGTTTAGATTGCTTAGACCCAATAGGATACAATAGTCATTAACTATTAGAATAGATAGAAATTCTACAATATTTAACGAAATAACGACCGATAAGACTATATTAAAGACTGACAGCCTAAAAACTATTAGGTAAACTGAAACCTTGTGACATGTGTGACATCTTAATATTATATGTAATAGGTGAATGTGATTTCATTTGTTTGTTGCGCCCAAATTAAATTAACAGATAGTGGATTAACACGTCTTGGCAAGGATTCAGAACAGGATATAAAAAAGGCACCTTTTATTCGAAAAAAAAACAGAATACTAACTGTTAAACTCCGTTTCGTCTTAACAAACTATTTCTTTTACACGGAGGTAACAAGATAATATGGATATGACTACCATAAACTTACGAGGTTCATAAAATGAATTCTATATATATTTTTTTCTTTTATTCTGTTTCTAATATCTTTGTAAAGCTACTGCATCGGTTGAAATGAAAACGTTTTTAATAATGTATGCAGTGTAATGCTGAATTTAGTTTTTATTTTAATAAAAACCGACAATCCAATCTGAAGAATATACTTAAATTTATGTTACCACGTAAAAGCGTCAAAGCGTCAAAGAACTTAGGTGTTCAAAAATTCAATTTTGTTTTATGTGTTTTGTACTTAAGAAATATTTATATTACCAAAATATATATCAAACACAATTAGCGTTATAACGGGTGTGTTCAGAAAATGCTCGATAGATTTCGTAAGCAAAATTATTGTTTACTTTAGCAAGATTTATTCAAGGTCTAATAGTACATTTAAAAATCTGGAGCGCATGCAAAAGAAATACCGCTTTTACTCATTAAGCCGGGCCGGAGTTATTCTATTTACATAACCTAACCTGATTATATTTCGTATTTTAAATATATGAGAGTGTTTTATAATTAGTATTTTAATTAGAGAAAATGTAGGTTTATTTACATGTATTTATTCTTGTGGTTCATCTTTACGTAATGATGTCACTGCGTCGTAAAAAAAAAACATCTAATTTTTACCGGAAAATCTAAAAACTGGTTTGGATTTTAATTAATTATAAAAATACTTAGCGATATTTTGTAATTTTTAAAGTGGCTTGTAATAATACAGTATTTAATACAATTCAAGATTAATATTATCCATTGAGTCAAACGGAAGCAGTCGTCGCAGGCGAAGACACTCTCAACAATTATCTCGTACCTTTAAAAATAAATAATGTAAACTGATATATTAGATTATATGACATTCGTATTGACTTGTATTTATTGAATTAATGTATGTTTTATGTAATGATAAAAAATAAAACAAGTTTATTTATTGAACACTTAATCCGTAGCGGTATCCGTAGCTCGTCTACGATGCGCTTAATAAATTAATATCTAAATAATTTTATAAGGTAGTACTGACTTTCAAAGCTCTTTCTTCGGTATGATAACTTTATAAAAAAATATATATTATATATGTCAAATAGAAAGTTGATATTAATATAATTACCGTCTTTATTCTACAACCTTTTCGTTTTCATATCAAAGGTTTTTTAATGGCGCCCATGAACAATGCTAACACAAACATTCATAAATAAAAAGTTTGAAGTGTTAAATAATAAGAGAAACAGAATTTCCCCGAATCGTGATTTATATTCTTATTATTACCAAAATAATATATCTCGGATGTCTCGTTTATTTTTATTTTTTGGTTGTCTTCGTTCGATACTAAGTGGGAATTTGTTCTAAAAGTAAGTTATATTATTCCATAATCTCACTCTAAGTCTTCCCCCCTTAATAACTAGTAGTCTCCAAGGGGCCGAAATTTGACAAGAACTCAAAGTTTTGATGTTAATAAATATTTAAACATTATTATTTATTTATAACTTTTTTTTATTTATTTTTCTTTGTTTTTAAAAAGATACATCTATTTAATTATTATATTTATCGTTTTTTATTTTATTCTCTTTTAACGACAAACGGGCGACAGACTACTCTGCGTCAAATTACATCTTAATATATAAAACACAAAGACACTCTCTCACTGACTCATTCATCGCTCTACAGCCCAAACCGTAATACCTAGAAAGCTAAAATTTGGACACAAGACTCCTGACATATTGAATAGGTGCAATAAGAAAGGATTTTGCAAAGGTCCAAATCGTTCCAAAGTTACAGCTAAAAAACTGCAACTTTCGCCCTCCGTCGCGAAGCACGGGTAACTTGCTAGTATTTAGTATTAACATTACTGACGTAAACATATATCTTTTAATCTGTTACTGTTCCAATTTTTGTATTCCTACAACCGCATACTTTACCTAAAAAGGAGTGCAAAGTTTATTCTTCACGTATTAATATAATGATTTAAACAAAATGTCAAAATATATGTAAATATAACATTCAGAGACAATGGATCCAATAGGTTAGGTTATACGTTTAGAAGGATTAAAAAGCTTGCCATACCGTGTGAAGCTTATAATATAAATATGTGTTTGTTAATACAAAATGATATAAATATAAAAATAACATTAATTATAAAACATAAAAGTATTCTAAATCAATATTTGTTAATGCAGCTTAATTAAACATAATAACACTAAATTAGCGCCTCAAAACTACCAGCTGTTGATTTCCACTAGTCTATGCAATATTCCACACTATAATTATTAATAATTCATTGTTTCATACTAGCCAATATCCACGGTTCCGCTTACTTTTTTGTATTGTTACTCTTACAAAAAAGGGAAGAAGAAACAGAAAAATCTTTTTTGATTTTAATATGTACCTACTTTTTTGGTAGCTTTTTTATTTTTATATTAACCACAAAAACATAGTCATAGTAAATATTGACTGACCTTCGTAACTCTGGATAGTATTTTATAATATTTATATAATAATTTCCTTTGTAGTCGCTACAGTTCTAATTAATACCTAATTGCAGTGAGACTTGGCCTTCGGAAATTAAGTACTTTGCTGATAGAACTTTGCTATTTAATTACTTTGTAAAACATTTTAAATAATGTCTTTGATCATTCTTTATTGCCTTACCAGATACTTGCAATATAGGAAATATATTTTTTATTCGGTTTGCGGGTTTGCAACGGGAAACCGGATGTTTGTAGGTTGGTCACCGACGCTCTCCGTTATTTTGCTCACATTGTTACTGGTGCTATTATTTTTAGATGTCTTGTCGCCTTGGCACGACAGAGGGATGAATTAGGCTTCCAGTTTTCAAACTAACCATATAACAAGCTATAATGGCTAGATATTTCAGTCTGATATTCGACTAGAATACCTCCGTACTCCGACCAACCCTTAACCCTTAACCTTAGACTATACCTAACAATAGATGAGATTCGTTCTTTGGCACCATTAACAATATAAGTATAATATCTAATTTTAACAGCCTCAGGTATTTAACTATAGTTTTATATTCTTAATAAAATATTTTAAACCCGACTTAGTAAATATAGGTAGAAATATATTTAATAAACGTTTACAAAAAAATGTTTTCATTTCATAAAATGTTTGAATATTTTATTGATATTTAAAACATTCATCGAATGCTCAATACAAAATATTTTGTATCGGTTTTCGTTAATATTTTAATACGATTTGATTTTTTTTTGCCATACGCCAATCAACTTCAATATGTTTAAAAATTTTATCACTTTGAACATTTAAACTTTAAAACGGGTTTGTTTTATTAATCTGATAGAGTTAGGTTAACGTATTTGTAATTCAAAGCTACAATACTGCAATAAAATGATATTTTAATGTAGATTTTTATTTGTAATTGTATTTTTTCATTTTATCGTATTATATAACTTAAAAATTAACTCAGATATACAAGTGAGGCGTGAGATTAAACTTTAAGGTTGGCTTTACTAGCATAAAATATTTTTGTGTACATAAGACGAACTGTTAGAGTATTCAGTAGATCGATTACAATATCAGCCAACCATCCGACCGACGTAGAAACGAGTTTCTAATAAAATAAATAATGATACACAAGAAAATATATATAGAAAATGTTATTGACGAATCCCAGCTTCAGTATGAAGTAGTTTCAAATATATAACACCCTTTTCTAAACTGTATCGTTGATGTTAACTTATATTAAAAACTACTTATTCGTTTAACACTAAACCTACCAAGTACCGGTCAAATTGACCGTTCTTAAACTTTTGTAAAACATACACATTTTTAAAGGTTATAATATCGTTATGAAACTACATGAACATTCTTTGAATATGCATATAATATTTTCTATACTCTTTACTTTTGCTTATTTCCTTTATTACCTGCGTTATATAATAAAATAACTTTTAACTACCGGTCAATTTGACGGCGTGCGGTAGGAACAGGTATACAAGAATTGTCGGTAGATTTAGTGTTAATAAATGAGGAGTTAACATATTTATTTGTTACAGAGTAACTATACTAAGTTTCTGAAGAATCTTCACACGGAGCAAATAGCGAAGCTACACGCCAAGAATCAGCACGAATGCGACTTACTTGAAGATCTGCGCTCATACACCATTAAGCGCTCGGCCATTGAGAAATCATATTCTGAGGTAAAGTATACTGACTTATTCTATTCCTTCACAAAGACTAGCTCGTGTACTTGGAGAGTATTTTTAAACTTTTAAAAGGTATTCATAACTTTACTGAGGCGTTTTATTTGTTTGTTTAATCTGTAATAGTTCATTTTGTTTTTATTTTTTTCTTTCTTAAATATATTTATATGTTTTTTTAATATAACTGAAATATAATTATTTAAATAAAGACTATATTTATTTAACTTTTTCTAATCCGTAATTATTAGACACAATAATTAATAGCAAATAAAAACTACAATCATCTGCAATATGGTCTGATTCCATAAACTAATAAAGTTAGAAAAGAAAGAAATTAGAGTTTTATAAGATAGTTACTCAAAAATAAACATTATATGGTCCAGAGGAGGTTCGCATTTACAATAACAATAATAACAAAACATCGAAATAAGTTAAAAATTCATCAGTCAATCAAAAATTTATTTAATTTCTATTTGAATTTAACAAAGCATATTAGTTTCAGTAGTCTATTTTCTTAACAAAGGTGTTACGAAGGACGTCGTAAGTGACTTGCCATATGACAATATTATTGTCTTGCGCCACCTAGTTTCATGGTGGTGGTGGTGGTGATTTTGTTGTTACATGCACATGTTTAAAACCCGTATTTTCTCAGGCCCTGCTTAAAATATCGTCAGCATACCTGAATAAGAAAATACCGAACATACCCGACTTGAAGGTTGATGGTGCTGAAGAAAAATGGTAAGTAAATAATATTTCTTTAATATTCATTAATTATTTAATTATTGTTACATGCGATGCGATGTGCGATGAATAATTATTTTTTTTGATACTTTGAAATAAAAAATATTTTTTATTATTATTAATGTTGATTCAACTTAACCGAAGTTCAAAAAAATGCTTAATAAATTTTGTTCGCAGTAAAGTTTTTTTTTATAATTTATTTAAAAAAATTTACATTAACACCTTCCACTGGTATATATTTGAAAATAACAGTTGTTTAGGCCGTAAAATCTTCACAAAGAGGATTTGGGCATATTTTCTGTTATAAGGTTATACTCTGGCTGCACCAATCCATCGTCAACTGTAAAATTATAATAAATATATTTTCAAGTCATTGCAGGATATAACAAAAAAAAAATTACGTACATAAGACCACCACACCAATATTATCTAACCAATGAATCAAATATTAAAAGACGCTGTGCATTTATTTTTATATTTGAATAATCATCTCACGGACGTTATCAATAAACAGTAGACATGTAAATAAGAGACTACAAATAAATGAATACTATCCGATATATTCAGGTTTTAATGGAAGCTCATTAAATATTAACTAATATGACTTGATTAATAATGTTAACACTAAACCTACCAGTACCGGTCAAATTGTCCGTTCTTAAACTTTTGTAAAACTTACACATTTTTAAACGTTATAACATCGCTATCAAACTACATAACAATTCTTAGAATATGCATATAATATTTTCTTCACTCTTTACTTTTAGTTATTTTCATTATTACCTGCGTTATAGAATAAAATAACTTTTAATTACCGTTCAATTTAACCGCGTGCGGTAGGAACAGGTATACAAGAATTGTCGGTAGTTTTAGTGTTAATAAACTATTAATTAGTAATAGAATAGAAACATACTATTTACATTTTCATTGACAGCATGAGCGAATTTCCATATCGTAAATAAAGACAAAGTAAAAAATTCTATGTATTTTTTATATTTTTGGACTCATTAATTGAGTTGGACATTTTATTGCTTAGCGGAAACAATATATACTCGAGATTTTTGTTATTGTGTCACTTAATATACACATTAGTGTATTAATCACCACAAGTGCATCGCGATTTTATTTTCTAAAGGAGCTTAAATTATTTTTATGCGGAATAAAGCATTTTAATATAGCGAAATAAGAACGAAGAATTTTACGGTATCACTATCTCAGATCACACAGAATATATATTTTGTTTGTATAGGAATATGTGGAATGTCTGGCGTACTGTGTTGGAAGAGAATGAGAAACTAGCACGCGCTAGGCTTGCAGCTGTCGAGGTGTTCCAGCAGCAGATCGCTGACGAGGCCAAGGTTTTGCGACAGCACAAGATGAATGTAGCTAAAAAGGTGAGTTGTAATCATTTCATAAAAGTAAATTAGAATAAAAAAAAATCGAAAACTTTTACCAAAATATATTCAAGATACTGAATTGTTTTGATTGATTTCTATACATGAGTTTATTTTAGGTGATTGCAAAATTTTAAGAGATTATTAACAAATATTTATAGTGTATAAAATAATAATGAAACTGTTAGATGGATATCAAACAAGTAATGTGCAATTAAAATAATAAACCTACTCTAACCCAAGCCACATTTCACTATATTTATAGAAGGTATGCAAATTATGTTATTTTAGATATCTGACTGTTTGAACATGATTTCGAATGATTTTGGGTCTGTTTATAATCTTCAAATAAACTTAATAACATTCATTAGCCAGGGAAGCTGCATGCTAATGAAGCTGGAAAATAATTTCATTTTCCTTTATTTAATAAAACCACACGTTACTCGTAAGCTACTCACACACTACACTACACTACCTGTGGTGTAATGTTGGATCAATAAATGCCAAAGGTTTCGACTTTTTGTATCCCTAACTAAAAATATTAAGTAATAGTTTATATCATTTTTATATTAACACTAAACCTACCAAGTACCTGTCAAATTGACCGTTCTTAAACTTTTGTAAAACTTACACATTTTTAAACGTTATAATATCGTTATCAAACTACATAACAATTCTTAGAATATGCATATAATATTTTTTACACTCTTTACTTTTAGTTATATCCATTATTAAATGCGTTATATAATAAAATAACTTTTAATTACCGGTCAATTTGACGGCGTGCGGTAGGAACAGGTATACAAGAATTGTCGGTAGGTTTAGTGTTAAGATTTAATTACATATCATCTACTACTTTGGATTCAAAGACAAAGTGTTTTTTAAAATCAGACTTGTTTCGGTTTTAAAGCATAGGTCATAGAGAACAATTCGAATGAAACCCCATGGATACTCTTTTCACTCAAAATTTATTTAAGGTTCGCAATAGAAATTTAGCTTAATCAACTACGCGAAGACTAGTTAAATGATCTTCTCTTATAAATATATTAATAATAGTTTATTAATATATTTATAAATAATTTATCTCGTAATTCTGAAACAAAGAAAAAAAATAAACCAAATAAAATAAAAAGTTCAGTATGACTATTATAAATGTTATTCCTATGGCCTACTAAGTATGGCTTATAATCAGTACAATTAAATTTAAAATATCTCTTACGGACTCACGAGGTTGAGATGTTAGAAGGATGACACAATAGACAGGGATGAGATAGTAGATAACCCGGATTGAGTTTGCAACAATTTTAAAATACACTTTTAAAAATCCGTCATTCAAAAAACAGACAGAAACTGCACCTTTGCCTGTCTATCATTCTGACATTTTCAAGTAGAGGCCACTGTAGCGACGGCTTCAGCCGTCAAAATATCTATTTTCGATGCTATCCAGAAGATTTAAAGGATTTGTTTGTTTTAATTTGTTATAAATTTACTGATTGTAATTGGTCAATAGTTATATGTATTTTTGTTTCTTTATTTACTCCAATATACTATCCGGAATATTCAGGAATTTAATTCATTACGCTTGCTCTCCTGACGCTGCTATATGGATCTTTTTTTTAAATAAAAATAAGATTTCT
Source organism: Melinaea menophilus ssp. n. AW-2005 (assembly GCA_918358695.1). Taxonomy (NCBI): domain Eukaryota; kingdom Metazoa; phylum Arthropoda; class Insecta; order Lepidoptera; family Nymphalidae; genus Melinaea; species Melinaea menophilus. The sequence goes on along the minus strand of OU911050.1, from coordinate 8,469,999 downwards.
AAGCATTTAATATATTTAAATAGGTTGAGAGTACATATTAATTTGTGTTCACATTTACATTATAGGAAGTATTAATTATGAATATTACTTGAACGCCAGATTAAAATCTATTATAAAATCTATATATCTAAATAACCCAAAATTTAACCAAATTTTATTATAAACACATTTTAATATAGTATGTATTATTAAAATATATATATATATTAATTTATACTTTAAAATGTTTATCGTTTTTAAAATTCGTCAGATTAACACCTATAATACTCTCGTCTGTTAAACATCAAATTACATTTTGAATTGCAGTCGCCACGTGTCAAAAAAAAAAAAGTAAAGTTTATAATTTCTGACATCAGTGTCAATGTCAATAATATTTTACGAGCTGTGATTTTATATTTAAAGCTTTGGAATCCATCTTTGTATATATTCATATAAAACCTTTTTATTGTATATATATTTTTTTATTGATACTCATCATAAAAAACATAAGCTTTAAGAGTCATAGTCAACATATGTTATTTATTAACATGACTGTGATTAGTATTTGATAGATTACTTTATAATTACAATTAAAGTAAAGCGTGGTATCAAATTAATACTATAATAAGTTGTCAGTGACGCCATGTCAAACGTTAACGGGTCCGATGCTCCGTTAATTGCAAACGTTAAAGAGTTATTATATGAATATATTCATATAATAATGAAATTTGTAAAAAGAGTGACGTCCCAGCCGAAATATTAAAAGTTATTTTAATTATTGTTATTACAAATTGATAATAAATTAACAGTATTGCATTAATTAGTTTAGTTACATTCAAACATACAATTTTTTTGTGATTTTTCTTGTAGATTAATGTAAGATGATACCAATTGATAAGAAATTACGGGCATCATATAATATAATATATATAATATATAAAGTCCAGAAGCTAATTATTAAATTACGTTTTGCAGTATACATGTTCCAATACCTATTGTGTTCATTTATCAACATAGCATGGAAAAGAAGAAAGAAATCAATAAACTATGCACACTATTCAAAAACATTCACGATGTCAAAGTCGTGCTCGTGTGTGTCAAACAATGGTCCCTTTGTTTTTAGTATATCTGCTGCGTGCTTTAAATCTACACTGAATAATTCTTTTGATGTTTGCATCCCCATTGATATGACTTTAATCAACGGTACATCAATAGCAATTGCTTTTTAAGGAGTTAATTTATCTATATATCTCAGGGTTTATATATATATATATATATAAATGATGTTATAGTATTTTTCCCACTTACAAAACATTAAAGGCAGACATCAGAAAGCACTATACCGTGGTCAGGGTTTAATTGATGTGAGTTATTTAATTTTAACTCAATCAATATACTTTGTTAATGTACACTCCCTTAATCTATATAAATTAATGAAATTTATAAATCTGTGATTATAAAATTGTTGGTCCTTACCGGATAATGTTTATTATTTTTTTTATATAATTTAAGCATCTGCAAATAAAGGATTTATTAAAGTTTCAAATTTAAGAGGAATCGAAATTGAAGGAATAACCTTGTATGATTTTTTTTCACGCGGATCATGCACATCTAAATTTGATTTAAAGCTTTCTTTAAAATTAGTTTAATATTCCTTATATTTATCTAATTGTCTTTTATCACTTTGTGATGAGCAATGAGCATTCGGATCCGAGTTGGGCAGCTGCAGACAGTGACACCCACCCGGACTCGACCGTGCTTTGCGTTCATTATGGAGTAGTCAGTAAAGCATCAGAGGTTGTAGCGAGTTAGCTTTGTTTCGCGTGGTAGTGTGGCAGTTTATATAATTATATAAACTTAACAAGTTTAAACACATTCACTTTTGACATTTATATTATATTCTAAATAAATACAGAATTAAAAATTCACCAATACGGTAACTATCTATTTAAAAATGTATGTATATTTATGTGACTCATACACATATACTCGTGCATAAATAAGTTATACGTGTAGTACAATTTATTCATGTTAGTTTATTTAAACTATCAATTCAATTAAAAATGTGTAACTACATGTCATTAAATTGTTTTTATTTATATTAAGTGTACGGATTCGCTGGCCCAAGCACATAAGGAATTACAACTGACGGTCCTCGACGTGGATAAGACAAAGAAACTTTACTTTGATGAAGAACATACAGCTCATGATGTCCGAGACAAGGCAAAGGATATCGAGGAGAAGTAAGTGAGAGTATTTCTTCATAATAAAATACAATTGGACGAGTCATGGTTGAACTGTCGACAAATAGAAACATTCAACTTCAAGCTACAAAGTTGTAACAAAGTTTTGACACTATTACCCGATATTTAGGCTAAGATGTTAGCAAAATAACCGATTAGATAACAACTTTTACTTGTTAAACTTATTAGATAAGCTCCGGGTATCATTGTAAAGCACAAATCTATACCCTGAAATCATCATTTATTTACTTTATATATTTATTTTAGACTAAAAAAGAAAAAGGGATCATTCTTTCAATCGATCACCTCACTGCAGAAAAACAGTGCAAAAGTATCTTCTCGGCGAGACCAACTCGAGGAAAAGTCTACCGGGGCTCGAAATGATTATCTTTTGAGTATTGCAGCTGCTAATGCCCACCAGGTCAGTGGGATAGCTAATTTAGAGACATATAATAGCTAAATTATAATTTATTAAAGTATATTTTTACAGAATCGCTACTTTTTGGTGGAATTACAATCATGTATGCAAGGAATGGAATCATCTGTATACGAGAAAGTATCAGAATTTCTTACTCTTATGGGTCGCACCGAACTGCTCACCTGTTCGGCTACTCAACATTCTTTCGGAAAGATTAGAGATCAAGCACAGCAGCTCACCCGAGAATATAATTTGCAGTGTCTGTACTTGTACTACCCTGTTCTTAAACAACATATTCAAGTAAGTTTATAATAATTGAGAACATTTTTGGGTTTATACATGTATATAATTAAACATAAAAATTTATATTAATTTTCAACCATTTTTAGTATGAATTCGAGCCTTGCGACAACGACCCTGTCGAAAACGTCACTATGGAACACGAGTCTGTAGGAATTACTCTCGCTGGAGAAGCGCGTCGTTGGGCAACTCGCGTTGTAAGAGAAACTGCTCTTGTAAGAGATGCTACTCGCAAGCTTCATCTCTATCAAGCAATGCGAGATGCAGGGCAAAAAGTATGTAATGTTTCAATAAGAACCGAACTGTATAAATTAACCGATCTTTATAAAATTATATAATTTTCTCTCAGGTTGATCCCAATGATCCAAACGGTCCAGAGCTTGAAGTTCGCATGGATGAACTCAGATCCAATATTAGACGATCAGAAACATCCAAAGGGAAATATGAGGCTCGTTTGGAATGTCTTCGAGTTAGCGGTGCACCTGTCGATGAATGGCTGAAAGAAGTTGATTTGTTAGCAGTTCAAGACACTTTGCCAAGAAGCAGCAGCTTGCTTAGCGTCCGTACTGACGCATCTGGAGCTGCTGTAAGCTTTATCACAAAGTTTAACTGTCATCACCTTTTATAAAAACAGTATAAAATTTGTAATATTACTACTACAGGATCAACCAAGTTCTGATTCGTTCTACGACAGCGATAATACAGAGGGAGAAGTGGCTACTACATCTGGCGTGCCAAGTACTTCCGGACACCAACGTACTACGTCCGATTCACAACACGAAGATGATAACGACGAAGATGTTGATGGTGGGTTTTGAAATATACTGTAAATTGACTATCACATTAGATAACTCGAGTCGCTACTTTTTTTTTCATCTCAATAAATAATTTTCTATTACTGTACCATTTTAGCCGCACTAGAAGAAGAACGCATGCGTATTGAGCAATTAACTGCCGGTTGGGATGATCCTACTCAAGTAAACTGGGGTGAAACAGAGCAAGAGGCTGATGCACCTCAGGCCGCTGCTCCCGCCGCCGAAGTACCTGCGACACCGCTATATAAATGTACAGCATTGTATTCGTACACCGTAAGTATACAGTTTAAAGTTATGTTTGTTTCACAAAAGAATGATAAAGTTTTAATTACAAACTTTTAATATAGGCTCAAAACCCAGATGAGCTTTCAATAATTGAGAATGAACAGCTTGAAGTAGTCGGAGAAGGTGATGGTGATGGGTGGCTTCGCGCTCGTAACTACCGAGGTGAAGAAGGTTACGTACCGCATAATTATCTTGATGTTGAGAGAGAACAGGTAAGTCATGTAAAATATTTTTTGGGTAATTTGTAAAACTAAAATAGACATTAACATCATCTAAATAAAATATTTCAGCAATCAAGTGCTCCAGGATTGGTCTCACAGATTTCGTTTTCGTCTGTTGACTATACTGTTGAAGGGGAAGACGCAGATGTCATACAATCACCAGATCAAATATCTGTAATATCTGCACCAGTTGCTAAGCCTGAAGAAACAAAAGAAGAAGATAAACCTAAAGAAGATAATGAAGTGAAATCTACACAATTGCCAACTATTGGATATTGCTTTTCTCTATATGACTACGATGCTGAGGGCGCTGACGAACTTAATCTTGAGGAAGGACAGGTTTGTATTAAAATTGATTGAGTTGTTATAGATCCTACAAAATAGTTATTAATTGTTTTTTTGCATAGATCATACGCGTTGTTTCCCGTGATGCTCATGGAGTTGATGATGGCTGGTGGAGAGGCGAGTCTAATGGTATAATTGGTAACTTCCCATCTCTTATCGTTGATGATTGTGACGAGGTACGTGTATACTAGACTAGACTATACTATTGTATGTAAGACTATACGAGTAGAGTAATTAACCAAAACACAAATGTTTTTTATTTATATTAGCACGGCGAGCCGCTCAGCGGTGGGGACAGTGACTGGACTCCTCCGGATTCTGCCCCTCCAGTATTCGTCTCGCCCCCCGAATCCCCGACTGACTTTAACGACGACAGTGAGTATAAAGTACAGAAATGCAAATTTTTAACTCCCTTTTTCTTCTTTGCACTGATTTTTCGTACTTTGGCAACTTCATAATTATTGATGGACTGAATTATTCAAAATTAATTAAAACATGAAGTTGTTTGTGTGCGAATTTCATGCCTTTGTGTCTTGCAGCGCAGCAAAAAGTATTTATCTGTATAGTAAATAAAATAGACGCCATATAAATTGCGTTTGTGCGCGCAATAGATAGTTTTTGGCAGATTGGGCTATTGGTTGTCGTTTTAATTCCCAATTGGTATGGTAATTACATTTTGTTTATCTTACAGTATTGTATGGCACGTTTAAAATTGTTCGTTAGCTATTGGTATTACATAAAGCTGCGTATCGTAAGTTCATCATACATTATACATCGCCATGAATGCATGATGTTTGCACGATTATATTTAATAGTTTTAAATATTTTATTAATAATACGATAACTTAATTTAATTTAAGATAAAAATGTTTTTCGTATTTTCTAAAAACTAAAAAAAATATGGAAGTTGATGTAGTTTTGACTAGTTTATTTTTCAGAACAAAAACTATGTTAATGTACTGAATATTTTGAAATAAAATTCTTAAGTAAGTTTGATTATTTTAATAGATTTTGATTGGAAGTGAGACTGCAGCAAGCAATTTTTAAATATTGCACCTCCAAATACTCGACTTTAACTATTATATTCTTACTTTTTATACTAATTTCTTTATGCAAAATAATAGTCTAAGATTTTCGACTCTCAAATTTACTTTGATACTGCGGGTCAGTTATCCTTAACATCTTGTATCGACAACTTTAACTATAATCTGGCTTGTGTAAATGTGTTTGTAAAAAACAGGAATGTGCGTTCATTGTGGTTGTTGTGGATTTGTTGGCGACTAGTGCTTATTAGCCGCTTCATAGCAGAGGTCTTCACATACGGACATTACTCGATTCGATGCAATGGTTGACTATTTACCCTTACCCCGGACGCTGCCAGTCTTCGGTGAGAACAACAATACTAAGAACGCCGCACCCCCCGCGGACCCACCCCCGCCTCCGCCAGCACACATGGGGGACTCCATGGACAGTCAACCAGACTTCGTCTTTAACCTAGAACTTAGTAGAAACCAAGTTGACCAGTACGATACGCAGTTCGAAGAAGAGTATCCCATCAACCCGATGGTCACCATTGTCGGTAAGTAAACATTACATTTGTAATTTAAATAACAATCCGGGAAGTTTATGACAATATTTAAATTAATAAGTTAGTTTTTTCCTTATATTTTTTTACTAATATCTAACGAATTCTTTTTTCATGCTTCAGTTGATGAGGTTGTCAGTGATATGTACGAAGAGGAGGTTTGGTTTTTAATATAAAATTAATTAATTTCTTTGTTCATATGTAGGTTCGCTTTATGATGCGCTTTGCCGGTTACGGTCAGCTTAGTTCACGATCAATGGTCGATGTTTGAAGTGATCGATCACAAACACTTCGTATCAATCAATTAATCAATCAATCAATATTTAAATTATATATTATATCAGCTGTTTAATGTTACTGGAGACATTTGTGATCGATTTTTAAAAAGGGTCATGTTACGTGTCGTGTCATTGCTTGTGCTAATTACATGTAAATAATTATTTTTAAGTATTTTATAAGTGATATTTTTACAAATATATAGGCTATATATAGGCTAAGTATAATCTCTGAACTTCAGTACTAAATGCTTATTCTATTATTTAAGCCAACTTTATTGGACACTTGATTGATAGGGAGAGGTTATATAGTTATGTAAAAGATTTTTTCTTTTTATAGTGATTGAAGTATCTAGATCTCATCATCACCAGCATGTCGGCTTTTTTGTAGCTAGAAGGTATTTTAAATTTTGTAGTTCAGTTATAGGGAATAAAAACCAATTGATAATTAACGATCCCTCTTCATTATTTATATAAATATGTCCGATCAATTGTCCAAACTCCTATATTTTTATTCAACTGAATGAAAATCACTAAAACTGTCTTAAACACAATTTTTCGGTATTAGCACTTATGAAACTTAAAAAATGCAAATGCACACACTGCTCTATAATAAAAAATGTTATCTATACAAATATTAACACGTTATCACTGTTGGTAGGAAGTGGAGGAGTTGCCACCCGCACCGACACCGAAACCTGCACCGCCAAAAGTTGAAATAACAGACGAAGAATGTGGGCTTGGGGTTGCACAAATAGTCATCACAGCCGCAACCCCCATGATGGAGGAACCAGAACAGCCGTTCCCACCAGCCGAGCCCGAGCCCGAGCCCGAACCGGAACCGGAACCGGAATCCGAGACCCGAACCGAGGAACCCGGGCGCCCCGAAGACAACGACGACGAAGAATCATCTCTTTCCGAACAGACTGCCGTCTGTCTCCGGGATTCCGAGGAAGGTCACGCCGACTCCGCCCCACATCCGCAGTCGAGCTCAACGGCGTCGGAGGGGGAGTCGACGGGGGCCTCGGTCGCCTCGGGCCCTCCGACCGCTCCCCAGTCCCCCCCTTCGGCCCCCCGCGCCGGTCGAGCCTCCATCCCCGATGAACTAGAACCTGCGCAACTCGCAAGACTCACTGATCTCAAGGAATCTAACGCTTAGGCCTAATGCTTCTCGACTGATGTACTATCAACCTCGACTGTTATCCTGCTACATATTACTACCCACATTGAAACGATGTAATTTTTTCTTCTTTCTCATTTAGTAATTAAAGTCGACTAGTACCACCTTTAATTAAATTGTAAATGTTTTCTTTTGACTGTTTGGAAATATATTACACCGTTTCTCATAATAATATTTTGTTTTAAAATTATTAACATGTTCAGAAGATATATTTGGTCGTTAATAATAATAATTATTATTTTAAATGTTTAGAAAGCATATAACAAAAGGTACAAACTGGTTTATATATATTTAGCAGATGATGGTTATAACATCGAAACTTTCACATCTTATCTTCATTTTCACTTTACCAGATACATATTTCTTTATTTATTAATTAGTATTAAATAAAAATGACGGAGTGGAAGCGGTTAAATTATTGTAGAACTGTTGTATATATGTTTAGCAAATAGTAAGTACTTATATGTACTTGTAACTTTATATCTAGGTAATTCTAAAAACGTATTCTTGGGCCCCCATTAGCAGTTAATTCTAAGAAATCCAAATCGGTCGAAGATAATTTCAATGTTAATGTAATAATTATGATAACTCATTAAAAAGCTTTAATCCTTGTTAAATTTTAAATAACATTTAAATTATAGATGTCAAAACAAACGATTTCTTTAAAATCTTGATAAATAAAACAATTTTTTTAAGCAAATATCATGTCATTACAAAACTTAGCTATAAATTTAGTTACAAATACATTTTTTTTACCAGAAGATGCAATAGGCATAGTGGCGTTCTAACAACTATTCTATCAGACCCTGACCAGCGAGTTGACTGTCAAATAGCCTAGATATTGTTGTTGGTGTTGTCTACCTTTAGGAATCAACATCCATAGCCTTGCCAATCTACAGAGGACCCTAATATACCGACTTACTTTGATATTAAAATTATTAATATGAAAAATTAAATAACATTAAATTTAACCTATCCTAATTATGGAAAATTTGGCGAGAAGCTTTTGTACCTGCATATTTCTAACTAGGTACATACCTTTTTATATTATATATTAAATTATAGAAAACTGATTGTTTGTAATTGAAATTAAATTTAGTATGAATGGAATGTTTTAATGATACAAATTTTAGTAGTTTGACGGCACATTGAATTAATGTTATAATGTATTCTTTATAATCTCTATGTGAAGTATTAGATTAGTTGATTGTGCTTCAGCTTACAACAGATATAATTAATTGAAAATCAATAATTAGTGGAATTTGTAATTATTTGTGTAACAATTAAATGAAATAAATGTTAACTAAATATTATATACAATAATTTAATTATTGCTGTTTTAAATATCATGTATGCGTTACGTTGTATTGTATATTATTATTGTTATAATTGTTTTAAAATCGGGCACTTTTTTTTTATTTGAAAACAATGTATAATAAAAAAAAGATAAATTAACATTAAATCTCGTAAGATGTAAATTATTTTTAACATAAAAAATCCGTAAGTCATTTAAATAGTCATGACGTATTTTAATTTTCTTTTAATTGTGCCTGAATGTTATTTTTATAATGTTATCTTATATTGTTAAACCGTAGTTACCTGTTAGCACAATTGTAACCGACCTAGTATTATATACCTTGCAAAAATATAACTATGCCGGTTAAAGAAAATCTCCATACACATATACTCGTATCTTTCATAACCAGGCATTTTTTAAATATCGCAACATGTTTCGTATGATGTAACAAAGCATATATGGTGTAATAATAGAAATAAATAAAATAAAAAAATAAAATAAAAAAGGTGTTTTAGTATTATAGTGTTTTTAAAAACCGGCATTAGTTTTTTTGTAAGTTATATTTAAAATAACTGATATTTGAATATCTTCTTGTTTCCTAATGTTTTATTAGCGGAGTCGTAACGTAGCACGTAGTCTTGTACCCGTGTTTCAATAATGTCTGTCGTAATTACGATTTATTAAACACATTTGATAGATAATACGTAAGTGTAATTTATTTAGACACAGAATGTTAGAACTAGACAACAGCCTAAGTACCGGAACCGCTGAATTAATTTAAATAAAATTAATAATCACCTTACATAAGTTTTTTATTTCAACTTTTCCTTATTTTAGATGAAAGAAATAAACTATATATAGATTAAAAGTATAACTAATCGACGTCATACGAGATGATTAAGGAAAATATTTGAAGCGTCTTTAATATAATGCGAAGTCAGTTTCATAAACATTCAAAATACATTAAATAATATTTCACTTTATATTATAAACTAATATAATATTACAGTTAAATAGAAATATTATAAACTGTGATTGTAATGAACTGAACTGACGATTAAATAGTAATATCATTATAAACTGTGACTGTAATGAACTGAACTGACAATTAAACAGTAATATCATTATAAACTGTGACTGTAATGAACTGAACTGACAATTAAACAGTAATATCATTATGAACTGTGACTGTAATGAACTGAACTGACAATTAAACAGTAATATCATTATAAACTGTGACTGTAATGAACTGAACTGACAATTAAACAGTAATATCATTATGAACTGTGACTGTAATGAACTGAACTGACAATTAAACAGTAATATCATTATAAACTGTGACTGTAATGAACTGAACTGACAATTAAACAGTAATATCATTATAAACTGTGACTATAATGAACTGAACTGACAATTAAACAGTAATATCATTATAAACTGTGACTGTAATGAACTGAACTGACAATTAAACAGTAATATCATTATGAACTGTGACTGTAATGAACTGAACTGACAATTAAACAGTAATATCATTATGAACTGTGACTGTAATGAACTGAACTGACAATTAAACAGTAATATCATTATAAACTGTGACTGTAATGAACTGAACTGACAATTAAACAGTAATATCATTATAAACTGTGACTATAATGAACTGAACTGACAATTAAACAGTAATATCATTATAAACTGTGACTGTAATGAACTGAACTGACAATTAAACAGTAATATCATTATAAACTGTGACTATAATGAACTGAACTGACAATTAAACAGTAATATCATTATGAACTGTGACTGAACTGAACTGACAAATAATATTATCATTATAAAACTGTGACTGTCCTGAACTGAACTGACAATTAAATAGTAATATAATTATATACATTGACTGAACTGAACTGAATTTACCTGACAATTGATATATTTTGGATATTTCACCATATTCTAAAATGGAAATCGTACAATATTATAATTTATCCTTCGTAAAAAAAATCATTTAAATTTCGTATGTGATGTTTTTGCTCAACTCAACAGATAATTAAAAATAAACTGAGTGTAATTTTGTATAGAGCACGAAAAATATTAAAGTAATATAATTTTTTCATTTGTAATAATTGTAGTATACACAATAATTCTAATATACCTTTAAAATATTTCAGCATCTTAGTTATCTAAGAGTTATGAGTTCAGATGAAATTTTTTATAAGTATTTGAACTGTACAGAAATGTCGAAAAAGTAGTTAAGAACTTTCATTCTTTCAATAGGCACTTATGTTACGAACGTTTAAGAGAAACACAAACACATTTTTTTAATACTTTATTAAAGAGGTAGTTTTAGAAATTACACGTTTTTACGTAACCCGTCAATAAAATGATTTAAAAATATACAAACACCTTTTAAAATACTTTCACAACACCTAATGGGTTTAATAATTTTAATGCGTTAATAAAAATAACATTTACGGGTGTTATAAAAAAGTTTCCTTATATTATTCCCTTTAAATTATAGACCACATAACAACCTAATTAGTGCGACCGAATGACAGAAATATCAAAACATTATTCAAGGATTTGTAAATTGATATTTTTCGTAGATATCTTGGAACATATCCCTGCAGTTCATCTTGACCTTGAGTTTTGAGCATAAGAGAAATACGCCGGAAAGTTTTCTGTGGAGGGAGTATATTTCCTCTGGAGGTGGACACAGCCTGTGTGTGAGGACCGTGGGGACGAGGGACTGGATGCGTCTCGTAGTCCTCTGGGTGCCGAAGTCGAACTCACCAGAACCAGCCGTAGTGAAAACCTCCCCCATTATCATTACCATATCCACGTGGGTCTCTTCCATTACCTTTAGATGATAAAGATGGTTCAGAAAAATAATGTCCAAATTTAGATTTCCGTTGGGACAATTTTTTTTTATTATTATTGAGCCGAGCGTAAGCGAAGCTCTTATCTGTTTGGGAGACCTTTTGTGTTTAGTTGTCTCAAGAATGCGACGAGATAATTAGCTTAAAATTTTCTCATGTTGTTTGCGCCGAACGCGGATGTTATAGGTGAAAACAGATTGAAAAAATGTTTAGCCATTCAAAACTTATCAAGAAAATAAGAAAGTAGAGGGGCTCAGCTCAACACCCGCCGCCACGGTTGACGGATCCTTGTATATACTATATATACATATTTAAATATAACTTAAACAGCGGTTAACCTTGGTTTAGTTGTAAATATTACCTTAGACTCGTATCCGGTGAGAAATTTCATTTCCAACGACTTCTTCAAGATGGCGTCGCGGTCACCGACCGACGCGGCCTTTATAATTTCAATGTATTGGTCCATAAATTCTTTGGAGTACTCTCTGGTGGCTCCGAAGTCCAGAAGAATTACCTGATGAATTATATCATATATTTAAAAGATCACAAAGGAGAGGTACTTTTTAAATACATTTCAAGTGATTTTAGTGTTTGTTTGTTGGTGTGTTTTTTACGTTACGTTCAGAAACGATTGCAACGTAATTTTTAATTACTAACGAAATTAGAACATAACATTTTATTAAAATTGTACTCAAGAACATTACGAAACTCAACAATTTTTTTATATATTATATACGGAAATAAAAGATTTTTAAATTAACATATACATATATAATTAAATATTTGCATAAAAGTGTATATTTTAATTAATTTAATTGTTACGTAAAAAATTTTAGAATAATTATAATCGTACTGAACTTTGACCTTTGTTTTGATAAAGGTCTTGTATAGAGTGTATTACCTGTACATTGAAACCATGCTAACCTTTGACCTTTGTTTCGATAAAGCTCCTTTATAGTGTGTACTACCGGATTATTTAAACCACACTGACCTTTGACCTTAGCTTCAATAAAGCTCCCGTATAGCGTATTACCTGTTTGCTGGTGGTATTGTAGAAGAAGTTCGCCCAGTTCGGGTCGGTCTGCATACACCGCAATACGAACATTTCCCGCAGGCAGAGCTGCATTATCTTGTAGGCGATGTCGTATCTCACTGGATACTCCGCATCGAACAGCTTATCTATAGGCGTGCCGTCTATCAGCTCCGTCGTTATCACTTCCTTAGCACAGAGACCATCTGTAATATAATACATATATATATACATATATATACTAGCTGAGCCCACGACTTCGCTCAAATGTGTTTTATGAAATAAAACTAGCCTAACTCCTTATAACATCAGTTTACGGCCAATGAAAGTTGTTAAAATAGGTCCAGCCATTTCAAACAGACGGACAGAAGAATTAGAATAACAAACAGACACTCCATTCATTTATATATAGATTAATTTTACATCACAGTACTTACCAACGACAGTCGGCACGAAGTACTCCGGATACGGCGCGAGTAACTGTTTAAACTTCCTGGTACATTCCGCTTCTCTTATATAATCAACTTCCCAAGACAGCTCCTTCTTTGCAACTTCAACTACATTGTCGATAAACATACCCTTCGGGAACATGTTCCACACCTGAACAGATATAATAAGTTATTGAGATTATAAAGTCAGTGAGTAACAACTTTTCTCACTCACTTCACGAACATATATCTGTTATATTGAGATTCTAGTCATTGAGTAAAGTTGTTACTCACTGACTTTAGAATCTTAGTGACTTGTCGAGTCTTATATTTTATGGCATTACTGAATCTCATTCATATTCGATGATAAATCTCATTACATAGTGTATATAACTCATACTAGCCTTTAAGACTCCTACAAGGTTGTCGATGTCACTGTTGATGCCTTGAGCCACTCCAGGGTATTGTACCTTGATGGCCACCTCTCTACCGTCGTGTAGGACACCCAAGTGCACCTGACCTGTGAAATATTAATTCATTTTTTATCAGAAATTTAATCCAAGATCCAAAAACAAGGCTATAAGTTTAGCAAGAATTTCTATGTGTGTGTTTGTGTCTGTCCATGTAGTTCTCAAAGACCCTTCGAAATGGTTCTTATATAAAACTGATGAACTGGTCTCAGTTTATATTAAAAACATAATTTTTTAATTTAATAAAAATATTACCGATAGATGCAGCAGCGAAGGGCTGTTCATCAAAATGTTGTATTTTACTCCTCCAGGCGGGTCCCAGTTGGGAACTCATGACCTTCTCAACTTGCCACACCGGCATGAAGTCAGCTGACTGACGCACGCGGTCGAATATACGTTGAAGATCAGAAGGTATGACCGAATCGTCCTGAATACTTAGCAGTTGACCCAGCTTCAAAGCGGCACCTGTATTAAAAATACATTACTTATATACAGTAACTACTGTCCTTATTACATATGTACTATGAATATAAAAAATATATTAATTAGATTTGTATGTATACCTCTAACTTTGCACAGAGTGTCTACAATCCGTTCAGCGTTGGCTGGTGATAGAAAAGTGTTTGATGACTCATCAACTTTCCCAGTCACAGACTGAAATGTGTTCCTTGCGTACTGCGCCACCGTGCCCACACCCAGCCCGGCAGCAAGAGACCCAAACGACATCATTCTGCCTATACGAGATGAGGGCACTACACGTTCTTTGGAACTTGCACTTAGCTGATAAATATAGATAATAATATTTTTATATCTTTTAAATTAAATGAGTTTATATTTCAATAATAAATTTACTCACTGCAACCTTAGTTTTCTTTTTAGCTACTGGCTTTGGTGCAGTTGAAGTGCTGCTTTGCTCCATGCTCGGTGCAGTTTTATGAAGGCTGACCTTATTTTCTTTAGGTGTCACAGGTGTAGCCATTTCTACCTTATCTATAGGCTTGATAAGTTCTTTGACCGGAGGAATGCTCACAGAGGATACAATTTTTTTCTGAGTCTGCTTTAAATTCTCAAATGTTTCATTGAACTCCTTATTGAGCAATTCAATTTCCTCTTGCAACTGTGGGTCCATATTGGGTGCACTCTCTACATTATTAATTGAATTAGTTTTATACATAGTGACATACTGTTTAACACCATGGACAACTACCATGGCTCTATCAAATACATCACTAGTAACATCGGTGTTAGGTTTGTAAGAGACAGTGTTAGTGGTACAACTTTGCAGAGGTTGCCGAAAGCTAGAATTATTCCATATTAGTCTACAGTTTTCTTGCTGCAGTTTAATACCAGCCTCTACCACCTGACGGAGACCTCTCACCACAGCTATCAAGTCATTAATGTGTGTCATAGCCTGAAAGGTGTAGAGGAAAATTTAACTATTTATAGCAGCTTTTAGTATTTTGAATTTATTAATTTGTTATTTATTTCAATTTTTTAATAATGAAAATATAGTTTTAATACTGATAAAATGTGCACTAATGGATGGCAGAGTTGAAGCTACTACGTTTTGAGTTAATTGTTTGCTTTAGTGAGCTTGTAAAAATTTAATTGGTGCATGTAAATTCTCAATTTAATTATATATACCTCTTCCAATGTAGAACAAGTAGGCTTTATATGCACTCAAACTAAAGTTTATTTAAGTTCAAAATTCATAAATTAAACTATGACAAATAATAATGAGCAACTAAGACAAACGAAATACACTATAAATAAATGATGATTTCATTTTCAGTGAATAGGTTAGGTGCACATTGCAAGGTCAATTTAAATTAAAGCTGAAGGCTAAACATTCATGTTACTTATTATTGCATAACCATCTGTATATGATAACTAATATTTAGTATAGTTTTGTATTCTTATGATAAATTAAAACATGATTAATAAAGTGTTGTCCTTATAATTAAAAAAGCTATGAACTTAAATAAAGAAACAAATAGTTGTTTAATAAATACTTTAAATTTGTATAAAATTTTAATTACGTACCTTAATGCGAAAAACGGATTTATATAAATATATGTTTTAAAAAGTTTAATTATTCTAGATTCATAAATATATATTATTTTCTGTTAAATTATACTAACATTTTATAACCTTTATTGTAAAGACAAAAAAAATATTTTTTACTGTTTTTAATATTGTTTCTGTCAGTTTTCACACAATAAAGCTGTCATTGTCATTTTATCACTGTTTCCAAAAGTAAGCAATTAATTTAATAAGTGGACACAATAGCGCTAGTAACTCATCAGGGTATTGATAAAGTATGATAAGAAAATATTGTAAATTTTGTATATAAAGACGAAGTGAAGTTAGATGCTGGAAAATAGTTAATAAAGATGGACTTCTATAAAAAAAAAACCTAAAAAAATTCTAGAAAATAAAAGAAATATGTATAACATTCATATTCAAATTCATAATAATATTGTTGTTATAAAATTGCATGAAAACTATTACTTATATATTTTTTTAAAATCACCATAAGGTGTTGCTAATAACTAAAGTTTAAAAATATATAAATTTGTTTTCTTATTTACTTTCAAGTTGTATATTGTTTATTTTCTAAAAATAATGATTTTTTTAAGTAAAATTATCTATGTTAGATTTATAAATTTTTCTGATTTTTTTAAAAATATTTATTACAATTCTTATTACTCACTATTAATAATTAATTTAATGAAAACTATATTTCGAAGTATATTTACTCCAATTATGGAACGACACACTACAATAATTAATTGCAATATGGATTATCATGCGATTAAACGAATAAACAAAATGAATTAGGGGTGAATATTAAATATATACTTTAAGGTTTTATAAAAGTCATAGTTAAGAAAAAAAAGATTATCTGATGTTTTGCTCCTACATTTATTTTGTACTCGATTTAGGTCTCAAATATAAAACAAAATTCTCATTCAGTAGAATGTAGAGTACTACATGGTGGTTTAAGTGGATTTTCGTCTAATTCCATTCAAAATATTTCATGAATATAGGTCCATCCATTTAATGTTTTGTGGTAAAGACATTTGGAGAATAATACACCTATCCCCCGATTTAGAAAATGCATATTTTTGCTTGCAGAAAATGCATAATTTTGCTATTTAATAGTTGTGATTTTTTAAATATTTTTAGGTGTACACAGAAATAAAAAATCAACAAATTATATATTATAATAATTGTTTTTTTCATTAATTTACGAGTATTAAACGCCAAAAAAGGAAAAAATTATACCTTTAATAAGAGAACCAGTTGTTTTAATTCACCATAATTAGACTGTTTAACAAAAGTTTAATAATTAATTTTTATTCAAATTAAAATGTTTTAATTTTTTATTTTAATTAAACCTTTATGGTAAATTTCCATCATTTCCCTCCAAAATTTCCCGCAGTTTTTCCCTCTGAATTTTACTTTAATCATAAACGTTAATTTATAATAATCTAAATTATGCACTCATTCGTAATTTACGAATATGGTAAATTAAATCTTTCTGAAACTTGTGTAACTTTCACTCAAATACAAATTTCCGTAGATAAAACTTTAATTTTATGCGAAGAAATACAGACACAGTGTGCGTGTGCAGCAAGTCAGCACATAACCTCGGGATTTCCCGTGAGTGTACACAGCGCACGTGTTCAATCACAGTAGCATTTAGTAGAGTGCGATAAAAAAAAAAACTTATTTGGAAAACCGTGTAAAACAAGTACCGTGTAAGTCGGGAGGTATACAGGTTTTTATAGTCTAACCTTCAGAGTTTTAAATATGATTGAAAGTTTGTATGAAATCAGCATATTTAAAGAATAATTTACATTTAACACTAGTGAAAAATAAATAAACATGCTGAAAGTTTTTGGAAAATAAGGAAATAAGGGTTTAAGAGGATTTTTATCAAACTAAAACAAACCACTCGAAACATTTGCAACTTTTTATTACATAAAGTTTCACGAATAAAAATAGCATAACCAGCTTGTAAATAGTATTATAAAAGTTTACAAAATAAAAATACATAAATGTATGCACTTGAATAGTAAAAAATGAGAATTGTACGATATAAACTAATTAGCTTTATCAATTTATATATATGCAGATCTCATCACGTCAATCGTTATCAAACAATGCCTAACAAACATTCTTTAGCAGTCATCTGTAATTTCTATAAATTTTAATATTATATATTGTTACATAAACACAAGACTCGTACACCGCTTATACTATAATTAGAATAATATAAACATGGATTTTTATTTTATAATGGAACCGCACTTTATTGGACTAATATATAATTAGATCAATATTAGAATATGTATAAAGGCACGGTTTTTCAAGCACATTATTGTTTCCAAACACTTAACTATCTCGACTCTTAGACATTAAAAAATCACAAAAAACAGCATTACTTTATTTAATAAACGGTTAACTTATCATTGGGTTTAAAGAATAAACAAAAAAAAAAAGAATGTTCATAACAGCTCTGAGATTACCGGATGACCTTGCTGAATTCTTTTATCTTAAAAATTCGTCAAATTCCACACTAAGATCTTAAAGCCGAGCTTAAGCCACAACATGTAAATAGTTTTCAGGTTAAGGATAAAGTGTATAGTATTTAATATTAATAAAAAGTATTGCAATAAAAGTAATATAATAAATATTGAGAAATCTACACTTCATACCATGTAGATATCAAAAAGTAGAAAACTACCAGAACATAAAAAAATACAAGCAGTAATTATTCTAAATTTGTCACAGTCTGCCTGCACTGAAACTCGCTGAACTGAACTGAAGCTGAACTTTAGAAGACTTAAAATATCCAGAAGGTTATAACATAAGCTCATTCCACACAAGCAGTGAGCATTATGGAAAAGTTATAATCGGATTTTCACAGATTATATTTCTGCATACAGCTTTCGGCCATAAGATAATTGACATTCAGCAAGTTCTGTCACAGTAGGTCATAAAGAAATAAAAATAAATTATTTTGTAAATCTAATCAGTCTTACAAATAGGCACCAATTCACAACAGCATGTACATATTATAAAGCACAATAGTTATTTTTAAACATATTCAAGAAAATGTCTTTAAATAGAGACTTTTTAACACAAATTAATTTAAAACATAAAAATTAATTACACATACACGTGAAGCACTTAATTAGGTATTTGTTACATGAATTGCAAAATTTTTGGCACTTTTAATGAATAATTCTCGAAATACATAGATAGGAATAAATTTTCATTACTTTAAAACCGTATATTTGTGCCGGAGGCTTTATTTCAATGTTAATAAAAAATATATATAAATAAAGCAATATTTTCATATTAACCTTTAATAACAACCATTACAAGGTTGTGAAAAAGAAAGAAATTGTAAAAAACAAAATAATAAATTAATATAATGTAATATGAGTAGACATGAGTAGGTCCTTATTGACGATGCTAATTGTTTATTATCAAAGGTCTAGATACAGTTCAATGTTGCGGTCACAACTCCATAAACAATACACAAGGCTAACTGTCAAGTTCTTATTGATATTTATAATACCAATCAATGTAATAATGATTTATCTGAAATCACTATTGGGATAAACAAGATAACTTACCCGTAATAAAGTCAATGGAAACTTAATACAATAATATTAAGAATGATTGTGCAAATTGCATAAAACATTTATTCCTATCATATACTTAGTTTAACATTAAAATATTTTACTACCCTATATAATTTAAGCGATATATGAGAGATCAACTATTCGTGTGATGAGTGAATAAAAATGGATTCAAATATATTCATTTAAACCTTAATTATGGCAATGTAGACTGCAAATTCAAAGATAATATCACTGGAATGCAGTCAGCATATAATTTATAATATAAATGATTAATCTTAATTAAAACAAATTTAAGATCTCTTAGTAAAGAATAAACTCACTTGCATATTTTAACTGAGGTATTCTTAATAACCCAAAATCCTATAGAATAAGGTGGCATGGATATATGGTTGCCATATTTTTTGTGATTTGGTTCCAAATCTAGAGATGGTGACTCATAGTGCAAAGGCCAGCCATTTAAAAGTATAGTTTTGGTACGTCTATTGTTTGAAGGTGCACTGATTATGAACTCGTCAACATTTAAATTGTCACCAAGTAAGGCAGTGCCATTAAGCAAGAATTTGATTTTTTCCATTTCCAAATTAATAGCATAGATAGTTACTGCCGTTGTATCATTTGTGTACTTTCTATTAGCACAATGGGCATATACTCTTTGAGATGGTGAACACTTGCAACTTACATGCAACACTTTATTGCCTACCAACTTTTTGTACAACACACTAACCCACCAATCAGGAAGCGGCTCCAGCTGCTCATCTATCAAACTGTAATTGCCTCCATAAAAGCTTTGTCTTATCACAGTTGTAATATTATACTTGGCTGACAGGCCTAACTTATCTAGCCAGAGTGGGGTGGCAGCATAGGTATTGGATAGTCCAGGTGCTCCGCCACCATATGAACTGCTGGTCTCACTGAGCCACATGGGTATGTTGTGATACTTTTTTGTGTGATTTTGCATTATCAAAATTTGATCTTTTAGTAAGTCAAATGTTTCTGGATTCCAAAAGTCCTGCAGCTTAGCAGTTCTGCTGTTTAAGTAATATTGGTGCCAAGATCTAGCATTGACATAATGGGAAGCATTGCCCAAAAATTCTACCATATATTTGAGGCAATTAGGTTTATCTTCCTGTGGTCTAGTTGTATCAGGCCCAACTAAATATGACTTTTTGTACCCATGGTGATTTAGAAGATTTCTAAGTTTCTTAAAATCATGAGCTAACATTTTAGGACTAATACTCACATTGAAAACATGTTTGAAGGAGTTAGGCTCATTTCCAAGTTGCCAATCAATATCAAAGTTCTTATGTGATGAATATTTTAATATTTCCACAGCATTTTGAGTGTTCCACTCTTGATTATCACGAAGCAGTAAATTAAATGCAAATAATAATTTAATATTAGTTGCTTGACAAAACTCATTTATTTCTGTCCACTTGTGACCTGTCATTATAAAATATGGCAAAAATTTATGTCTACACAATTTTTTAACTGCAGAGCAAGCATTTTCAGATTCACCAGATACTGGGCAGTGATGACATGATACCGAAGGAATATCTTCCGCACTAAAAATTAATCTATCAGACATAGTTCCTCCCAAACGTAGTCTTGCAGGCGCTAAAGCTGCAGCCAACTCTCTGAATCTATGATTAGCAAAATTCACTGTGTTATAATCTTGTATTTCTGATGCATCAATACCAATACTCAGAAAATTGTCAGGCAATATTGATGATACTTTTTGATGCTGATTAATTGTAATAAAACATCTTTCTCCAATGTTGTACTTGGCAAACAACACCAGTAAACCAATATTGCAGCACAAAACAATAGCACATGTAGCCACTAAACGTTTATTAGATAACATTTTTCTTATATCTTTGTTATATTGGATGTTTTACAAAGGCACGATTTTCTTAGCACGGAAGTGTATTCAAATATCTATTTGTTTTTCTTCTTCTTCTTTTCTTAAATAATAAGTTTTCAATTCAACATAATAAGGGCGTGAAGAGAAAATTGTTAAAAACTAAAATACGATTTCCGTTAAAAACTATAGGCCAGGTCTACTCACTACGAAATTCAATTCAAAAAGACAGGAGTAAACCGAAGACTCCAGGCGTCAGCCACTCCTTTCGCTAAACGCCTGACATGAGTCCTGGCCCCTGAACTGTTTGCGTAATAAGTAACTGTAGGTGCAGTCGGCTGCCCACTTAGCAACTTCAAGCAATTTAGTTTAATCTTTACGTCTGAACTTTAAAATTTCTTGTTTTTATAGTATGTTCTGTCATTTTTCATTTACTTATTAACATTTAAAGTTCAAACCTAGTCTAACAGGATAAACAGAATTACCAATCGAACTGTACCTGTAGTCTTTACGATGTAATGTATTCTGTGGCCGGTATAGTTTTTTATGCTTGAGAGTTCTTATTGGTCCATATACCCCACAGAGTACTATAAAATATACCGTCTAACATGATGTTTACACTCTGTTGCTTTACTCTGTGGCTTTAATTTCGATTTGCCCGTTGCCGCTTACCTAAGACGTAAGCCAAGCCAAATATCGATTTTAAAGTTTGAAATTGTTGATATTTGGTATAAAATTAAGTGCAACAGCGCCTTATTTTACCGATATTAAATTAAAGGTAATGTGATTTAAAAGTTGGATAATTTTTTCTTGATCATTGAATTACTTTCTATCTTTACGTTTTTGTTTCATTCACTGTTATAAATTGTTTACCACGCCCCAAACGTAAAGGTATGATGTTCTGTATGTAAAGACATTATTTAATATTTTTTTATTAGAGTTAGAAAAAGAAAGTCTGGTAACGTGAATGTGTATTCAAATATAAATACTTGAAGCGTTTTTTTCTTCGACAGGTTCTAATACGAAAATGTCGGCATATGAATCAAACGCTTACTTTACAGAAAATGGGACATACAAGTCCATAAATCCAATAATTTCTAAAGTTGGTGACTTTACTCCTTTTTACATCACGATAGCAATCTGCTCCGTCATCCTGGGCTCGCTGCTGATCATCAATTTCGTGTGCTGCTGTTCGCGCTACTCCGATTACTGGCTTGATCGCCATACAGGTAAGTCATACATTTGTAACTTGAATGTTTCATACCCCCCAGGATATATATGTATATTTAATATATATTTAATTTCAAATTATATCAGTGAGATATACCACCTTTGGTAAACACAAATTAACTAATGCAATAAAATTGTTTCAAAAGGTAATCGCTGGATAGTTTCTATCTGGTCAGCAACTCCACACAAGCAGCCACCACTTGACTTCACAGAGCTGGAGAGCCAGTTTCAACCTGTACACTACGTACATCCATTCCACGGGGAGGATTACCAGGAAGTTCACCGTCACAGTGACGTGCGTCAGTCAATATCTCAGCAGCCACTCACTTCTTCACAAGAATATTTGGAACTTCACAAGAAGGAGAGTGACATATAAAATGGCTTTCCTAATGATGTACCCTGCTATTGCGATCCTCTCATTATTTGTCCTCATGGTTATCATACTCATACTTAGATTTGGGGCTCGCTTGTGCAAGCTCCGTCACTCTACCTTTGCCGACCAGGAGTACTGGAATGAAGAGGCTTATGAGCAAAAAGTGTCATATGCTTAAAGATGATTTCATTATTTGCAACCCCTTCCGTCCATATTTTGTCTGATTTTAAATGTTATTTAATAAGTTTTAAGTGTAGTGGGTTTAGGATGTAAGAATCTCTAAAATTATTATTTTTATACATTTTACTCTTCTAAACATTTATGCACAAATCTTTAGTGTGACAATATGAAAATTATTGTTGATATCATATTGGAATTTAGAATTAGTTTAGTCTTAAAATAATTGTTTAACTTTTAAAGTATACAATGTAATGTGTACACTATATTAATATACATTTTATAATTATCCGTTTTATTTATTTGGAACTCTTAATAATAATGAAATAGTAAGAAATCAATTCATACATTGTTTTGAAAAATAATGCTAAATTTGCATTACAACAAAAGTTTTTTAATATTGCTTGTATGAACAAATTTCTTCCTTAAACAGTATCCTTTATAAACATTCAAAATAGACGAATTTTGATAAAATTTTTTCATCATAGATAGATGTCCTGGTTAACATTTATGAAAAATACTATATTTTTGGTTTTTATATGTATAAAAAAGCAATATTACTGGACGGCTTAATAAAAGTTGGTGTGATGTTGGATTTATATCTATTTGTGGGTTCTGGTTTGGGGTGTAATAAAAAATGATGGGTTAGTAAATTTTTTTTATGATAAAGTGGTTTATGATTTGAGTTTGAGTTTCATGGTTTTAAAGTGGACAATCGCTTTCAGCTTGTAATATATTAATTAACCTGGTATTAATATTATTACAACAGATATATATAGATTTTATGACGGATACAAGTGATCACTGTATGGATCAAGTATGGATTCAAAGTGGAAAATATATAAATAACAAAATAGATAAATTGAACCTCCTTGAAGCTGTCTTGGTAGTCTGTTAAACCATAACTATTTATAGAAAGCATGTGTTTAGGGTACTTTGTAGTTATTTCTCTGGTTTCATTTGATTTGTTTTTATAAATTCAACTGTTGTCTTGTCAATTGAAAAAATGATTGAACATTATCTAAAGTATTGATCGAACCTGGTTTAACCCTTTCGCTACCAGGGCCTCAGGAGACAAATCGCCACCACAGCCCAGAAGTTTTATTATTTTAATATTATATCAATTGCCATTAATTTTTGTGGGATGTATTTATGAAGTTCTAACTAAGTGAAATTAGCAATTTTACACCACTAGCATCCTGTATCTATTTTATTGTTTTATAACATAACCCATCTATGTACGGTACGATCTGGGACAAACTTGTCATAAACTGGTAATGAACGCCCGTCACATATTTGTGACGCCGGGCTCAGGTAAGAAAATCGGGTCGTCACATTAAAGTGTTAAAGATATTTCCAACTGCTACCTTTTTTTAACTCAAATCCATATCAGATTTTAATTAAATGAATAGAAAGGCAAGTGTAAAACTTTTTCTTAAATCAAACTATAGTTCTGGAATAGTTCAAACATAATTTTCGGAATTATCACATTAGTTACAAATATATAATCTACACCGTAAAAAATCTGGGACATACATATAAAAAAAAACACAATTTAAAAACACTTTTTTTTATTTTATTAAATTAATTAGACCACTCCATAAACAATTCATAAATCTTATGTAATGCAATAATTATATATTGTTAGGTAGGTACATAAAAATTACTCTCAATCGGAATAATCCCGACGAAGAAAGTCGTGTGATATGACGAGTGTCTGTCTGTTATTGCTCTTTCGCAATTGTACACGGGTATTGCTTCTCCGATAGAACGACCTAAATCAATTTTAGCCGCCTTTAAGTTCTCGCCACCAAGCTACCAAATGTCTGCTTATGAAAATTTCAAGCTATCTTTTAGATAACATTATTCACTATAACATTGTCTACTCGATTTTGAAAATACACCCAAGGTAAGGACTATATCCTAACCGCAAGACTAATACGTCTACACACTTTACATATAAATTAATTAGCTTATTTCATTTCTACTCTTCTAAATCGAATGGAGAACTCGATTTTACGGAAAAAATATTGTAAGATCTTTAAAAATGTGGTGACGAAAGCCAAGTGACTGAAGTAGGTGCGATTAGTCACGTTTAATATTTATAAAAATTGCTATATTCTAAAAGCTAGGTGCAAAAAGTTATATATGATGAAATATTTAATTACGATGTTATTCGTAACTATATACTATATAGACTACGCGGTAGTGTAAACGTACTAGTGAGATACACCGGCACTGACTGAAAGCACTCACAAAATATAAAATGATCCAAAGATCGTGATATGACTGTATCTAACGAGCTAGTACATTATTTTATGTACCTACGGGGAATAAAATACTTAAAATTATATTCCAGACGTAATGGCTATGTTAACATCTTCAAATATTTATAATATTACAACAAGGATTATCTAATAACATTCTGATTTCAAGATATAAGACTAGTGTATAAAATGGTTATAAGAAAGAATGAAACACTTGTAAAACTACTGAACATTAACTACTGAAATAAACGGCAGCAACTAGTAACATGTAGGTTTAAAACAACAATCTGCTATGTCAATGTTCGGCTATGAATATGAATCTATGAATAATTCGTAAAATCGAATCTAACTATATTCACCTAAATATAAAGGTATAAAGCGAAAAAAACTTTATAAATATAGATTAAACTTAAATTAATTAATAATAATAATACAATAACATATATATATTTGTGCAAGATATCTACAGCACATCGCAAGTGAACGCAATGCGTGTGACACCCGCACGCACGCACGCACGCACGCACACACGCACTAACATACACCCGCCCGCACACGCACGCACACAAGCACGCAGGCACTGAACAAACAATTTCCTAGGTACTGATATCTATCACTAAGTGTCATATTGCTTAAATGTTCATTTCAGGTATATCGTTATAATATATAATTATATAAATATGTAATTTATAAGACACCAAAAGTCTATACTACGCTTAATATCTACCGGGAGGAGGTCACTTCTATTTTAGAATCGAATTCGAATGTCGTTAATAACGTCATTACTGGAAGACTTGTCTGACTCACTGTACTATTGCTGTCTATTTTAATATATTAATATTTTCCAAAAACTATCTTAAGATTTTGCATACATACGAATGCAACTATTATTCAGATATCAAAAAGTTTGTAAGTTGTATTAAAATAGAATTTTGAAATATAGTTAAAAATAGGTTATTTGTATAGCCAATAAATGCAAACGGAATAATCGAGTCGAGTTGGATGGATACATCATTAACAGTACGATTTAAAAACGTTCAGCTGATGTCATAATGATCGCCCATAGAAATAACAACGCGGTAAAATATTGCGTATTTGGATTTAAAATGGAAAGAAAACATTAATACGTACATACATACAACGTATGGGTGAAATAAGTTTCACAAACGGACAGAAAACTTAGCCCGTGATGTGAACACTGTTACTATACTGGAATCATATATCTACTAAAATCAGTCTATATATAACTTTTAATGTTGTTCTAAAACATTATAGATGGCGCTAGATGTATACTAAAGGCTACGGATAGAACCGACGACCAGCCAAGTGATCGACGGAGAACAGCAAGGGGAATCGTTGTTACGTATTGACTTTAAGAGTTATATAATAAAGAATCTATATTAAAGAAAAAAATAATCTTAAACACGAGAACTACGTTACTAAGAAATCTATATTACATATATAGACTAAATCATTTATATTTACATATTGAAAATACTTTAAATTTCATGACAAAACTATTTTCGAACAAGTAAGAAAATATGACCATCTCGATGATAAACGACTCTGTATCATCTGTGTACTCGGCGCACGCGCCACGGGGAACGTATCACATAACAATTTTCAATGTCTATTAATTAATATAATTTTCATAGAATTTAATCGAATACACAACTTTAAGTAGACAATGGATAATTTTTTTTAATCTTATATTGTCTTAATTACGAAATAACAACAGTCTCCCGTGCGGCCTGCGCGTGCTCACAGCGACCGCGTATAAAATTTAATACCAACTTTCTCAAATAATCTTAAGACATTATTACGATTAATTAACAAGTATCTAGACATCCCGTCGGCGGAGCAACGAACGAACGTGTAACAGGAGTTAATTATCTCACAAAAAAAACCATAAAAAAAAAAAACAAACCTAACTTACATCTACTACTACTTCATACCAGAAAACCATATCAAAAAATAAAAAGTTCCAAGTCATATACAATTAATCGCAATAATATAAATAAACGGTACTGACACTTAACAAAATTTATAACTACGTACTTGGTAACGAAAGAATATCACTGCTATGTCCATAACAGGTTATAATAAATGCTCCTTCTGATATTGAATATAATCTAAGAGGTAGGACCGGTCCGAGACGAGCGCGTCCCCACCACCCCTCCACCTCACCCGCCCATACTCCCTAATATCTCTCTCTCTTTTTCTCTATCTCTCCCCCTCTACTGTACCCAAGCGGTAAATACCTCTTACAAGTTCGAATCACATCGACAAGTAGAGAAATAGTTCAACAAATTTAGAAAAACATTCCCAACGAGCGACATTTCATAAACCTCTCTATACCCGACTTTTTATATACAAAATTATTTTTTTATCGTCGGTTATAAATCAATTAGAATTTCAATAAATCTATACAATTTCGTTGGTTGTCTCTAGGTTGCTTAGATCCTAGGTTACCTGACTATGAACACCCTGAACAACCTGGTTGCGTTAACAATAGCGTGAGTATGGCCGCGTGAAGAGGTCCACCAAGCCATTACCTATGGTATCCATGTTAAAAATCCTGACAAAATCCATAGATAGTTTATGATTAGTCGATTTTGACATATACATAAAGAATAACAAAATAAAAACACCTCTTTGATTTAGTCGGGTTACAATTCAAAATCGATATCACAGGCAGCGCCAGTGAGTGCTCGGCTGGTGGTGGGTGGGTGGTGGTTATAGCTTGATGTGGTCGGTGCTGGCTATGTTCGCGAGGGTCTTCTTGATGCGGAGCGCGGTCAGCCTCGCGGCTGGGTTCTGGTACCAGCACTCCTTCATCACTTTCGATATTGACGACAGAACCTGGAAAGTATACAACCAGCTCAGTATGTGTATACATTGAATATTTGTATATATAAATACGCTATTCGTGTACATTGTAAGTACAACAGTAGCATATTGTAAGGACAAAATATTGCAGATAGAACCTGGAAGGTAGATCCACCTCAGTGTAAGTATATAGTGTGTTAATTATATTTTATTACTTGAATATTGCATAAGTACACAAAAAATACTCTATTCGTGTACAGTATTGTAAGGACAATAAATAAAATGACCAAACCACTAACTGGATCAGAATGCCATCTGTTCGGGAGCACTGGTCTCCGCCTCTCCACGCACACGACCCGCCTCATGTCTTCGAGAGCGGGGTCGGGAGGCACGAGGTCGTAGTATGGCGGCTGGTAGTCGTCCGGATGGGAGCCGCACCGTCGCGACATCTCCCACAGCACCAGCCCCAGGGAGTACACGTCGGAGCGCTTGTATGGGTCGAACTGGCGACCGTCCATGCTTTCGTCGAGAACCTAGTATTTATATCATATATGAAAGCTTTGAAATTTATAAGAACATGTATAAGCTGGTACAAACATGTTGCATACCTCGGGCGCCATATATCTCTTGGTGCCGACGCGGTTCGTGGACGGCACATCCACGGAGTCCGCCGCCACGTGGTGTCGCACCGCCAGACCCAGGTCTCCAATCACGCACGTGAGGTTCGCTTTTACTAGGATGTTCTTAGACTTCAGGTCGCGGTGAGCTATCGCTGGCTTTCCTGGACAACGAGGAAATTTTAATATGATATAATTAATTTTATTTTTTAATATTAATTTGAGATATATAATAATGTTAATAATTCAATAATATAATGACCCTTTGTTCCAACAATGTCCATATGCAGATGTGCAAGTCCTGTAGCGATGGACAGCGCCATCTTGACGAGTGTGAGCGAATCGATGGTACGAACACTCAGGAAATCGAATAGAGATCCGTTCTCGTGGTAGTCTGTGATCAGCCACAGCTGGGTCCACGTGCCGTTATCTAGATACAGAGATATTTAAGCTCTTATCTCCAACGATGTCTTATATTAATAAAAGCGTTTCATACCCTTGTTATCAGCCGCGATAAAACCCAGAATATTCTCGTGGCGTAGCATCACTGTCTGGTATATTTCCGCCTCCCGAAACCAGGAGCACTCCTCCCGAGATGAAAAGATCTTGACGGCCACATTCTCCCCCCTCCACCGTCCGCGCCACACTTCCCCAAAGCGGCCCTTGCCTATGATGTCGACAAGTTGGATCTGCCGAGCTATCGACCGCTGCACTAATAGTGGCAACCCTGGATACGAATAAAAATGTATTTTAAAGAATAAAATTTGTTTAATGTATCATGACTAAGATTTTATGCATGTATTATTTATAAACTGGAAATATAATTTAATATTCAGACACTAAGGTGTGGTCTGCATATGCTATTAATTAATTTAACAAATGTGTCAGGCTCACCGGAACCGGATCCGGACGTGGTGAGCTCAATCATATCCCTGATGGTTGCAGTCATCATCGGATGCCGCGTCTCGCAGAAAGAGTCCTCGGGGGCGAACAGCGAGCGATTCTCCCGTTTGATGGTCTTAGGGGCACGCTTCGCCCACCACAGACTGATGGCGCCGCACACCCCCAGCACCACCAGCACCATGATCCACAACACCACTTGCCATGCCGTCGTCATAGAACTCGCCTCTTCACCCCCAAACATATATTAAACTACTCTGCACCTTACATCTTCATACTTATCTCTTTTAAGCGATCGCTCAAAATCAGATTAAAGGACAATGCGAGCTCAAGGTCACTGGACTATAATAATAAATAGTGAAACGCACACTTGATTGTTGAACCTCCGCGTCTGTCACTATGAATTCAGGCCGGATTCGTCCTTGATACCAATGCATACATTGTGTTTCGAAGCCTTAAGAAACTTGAGCTATTTTTAGATTTAAACTGATATTATTAGAAAAAAGCGGACATATTCTCAACTTAGGCATTGAGTAACTCACAAATTATAATATAATCTTTAATTTCATTAAACATAGATTAGAAAGCATCAAAAAAATCCTTCAAAATAACCAACATGCCCCACATGCAATAAGCGAACAAAAAAACATAAAAGCATACAAAATGTGAGCAAAAATTATTATTAATAATAATAAAAAAAAGATATTCCCAGTGGTTGATTAAGTTGTAAGTAATAACAAATGGCTACTATGTGATGTAATCATATCGCTGTGCTATTTTAGCGACTGTCGCATACGCATAGTACATTGTTTACAGACGTTAGAACCACTATATTATACTGATAACCCCTTGTTTTGTATAAAAGTGGTTTATATTTACAAATAAAATAATATCGATGGCAAAATATCATGCGATTAGTACAAAAATAGGGTCTGGCTTAAAAAACAAGGCAATACCGGCTTATGATCACTCACGTTACGTGGCTTCCCAAGGATCGGACTTTCGATATGATACACCGGAACAACGGACCCTGCTGCATAACGCTGATATCAGACTCGCCCTAACAATCCGCGAAATAACAATGTAATGACAGGTTGCAATAGTCTCATTCAAGATCCTCTTTACAAAGCTTACAGACCATCTAAACACTACATTATATCATTCTATTAAATAATGCATTTGTTTTTTGTTTTTTTTTTTTTAAGTAAAATAAATAATTTAATGAAATCATGCATTTTAAGACCACCTGAAATAGAATAATTTTAATGATGTTTTATATTATCATCGGATGCCATGATTACAAATATCTTCCAGCATGAGTATATTTGGAGTATGCTTTAGGGACATCACAATACAAGCTGCCCAATAGACGCCCTGACGACACATTCTTACATTTCCATACCTGGAAAGAAGTGACGGTTACAGAAGTCCGTGGCGCAGCAGATAATATCTGGAGTTTCTTCGCGGCACCAAATAGGTATGTCCCCGGGAGGAAAAATCGTTTCGGGGTGCCAACATCTATACCACAAATTGGAGTATTAGTCGTGGAAGGGACAGAGCGAATACGCGCTACGTCGTGATCAATGCCGGTGTACTAGATAAGAAAAGAATATTTAGTAATATTAGAACAGAAAAGGCGAAAAAAGCATGCAGAGTGCGCCGATTGCCGGATACTGAGTGTGCGCAAGCGAGTGTGCGGTGAGGGACAGAGAGCTACCGCGTCCTACCTGGCTGCTTCGTGTGGGTATCCAGGATCAAGTCGCGATTGCACATGTTATACGAATTACAACATTGTATAACCACCGACTCATTTCTAGTTTTCGTCGTGGAGCATCCGAAGGGGTGCTCGATGGGTATCAGAGCTTTGAGCTCGATACAGCTGCCGCGGGTGGAACCACCATACATGTTTAGTATGTTAAAGCAAAACCAATGCACACTCGGAAAATAGTGTTTGTTAAGATAACAGCACATCATTCAAACATAGTGATTATATGCCGGAGTGTGCTCTCGCTTAGTAGGTACATATTCAAATCACTAATTCGGAAGCGTATGTGTTAGAATGTTGGCATTTCAACACAAAACTTGTGGGTCAATTGGCAAGGCAACTATAATGTAAGAGTACATCAAACAAACTCATATTCTGCAAGGTCAGGTCGTATCACACGCCACAAGTGCGTGAACATCTCTTACCCGACGTTGAGCTTGAGGCATCAAGCACTTTTGTAAATTTTTCTCGGTAAACCTCATCAGAGTTGCAGAAATCTTTTTTACAGCAAAAGTTTCTTGGATTTTTGCATTTGATTGGATGCTCTGGTGGAAATGCATAGCTTTGCAAACAGCTTAAGGCCACCTCTCTACACAGGTCAATGGTGTCATACAAGTTGGTTAAAATCTTACCAAAGAGCCAAAAAACTAATTATTATTTAGATTTGTGTTGTAATTTGCCAATTTTTTACCCTCACATCAAATATGAATACTTAGTCAAAATATGTACCTTATAAAATATTTAACTTCCTTTTATGCGCTGTGCTTTTCACAAACTTTGTATTTAACGTTATAAGGTTTTGATTTATAAAATGTGTTTATACAGCCATACATACATATTTGTAAAAGGTACAGCCATTTTGAAATCCTGTAAAATTTGGAAACACAAATATTTTTATTTAAAAAGATAAATACTCACTGGTAGGTTCGTTTGTGTTCCCCATTTTCAACAGTGGTGGAGGCAAAGCAAAATCCGTCGGTCTCACAGGTAGAGTTAGGACAGCTGGAGCTGTCAATGTTGCAGTAGCATTTCAACCCTGCCGCAAAACAATAGGTTTAGTACCCATCAATATCCAATATAAACTACATATACAAATGATATGTAAAACAACAGTCATTCTTTTCACTTAATATTGGTAAAACATAATATTAAAAAGTAAATTTTTTGCAGTGTTTATTTACAACATTAACAATATTATACCATATAAGGAACAATTTGTATATAGCAGAGCAATAATATTAAACATTTGCATTGCAAAATAATGGTATACAGTAATTGAATGATAATTTGATATGATAGGCTTGATTGCCCTCTAATCTAAGATGTTCGATGTACATCTATCGCCCTTAGCAATCCCACTACTTATAAATTATGTATCTAAGTATTGGGGTACGTCAAAGTATCTTCGAATACTTACCATTTGTTGAAGGTAAATTGAAACCGACGATAAGTATCAGCAAATAAAGGTATTTTATCCAGTGCAAAATATCCATAACGACATTATTGAACAGAAACATTTCAGTCTACAAGTCCCGTACGGCCAAACACTTGTTATTGACACTCGATTTATACAGCCATTCAATTGTTCTAAAAGGAACATATAACATTTTTGTGTTAAGTAAAAATATTATTGCTATTTATTGTGTTCAAATAACGCTTAAGCTAATATATATGTTATCAGTGAAACAATAGAAAATCAATGTAATAAATTATAAAATAAATTCTATCCGCTCCGCGTGAGAACGTCACAGATAAATGTTAATGAGATTGAGTTTAGAGTCACAATGTTGCCAAACCTCTTATTAGAAATTAAGGTCTCACACATTTTAAAATGTATAGCATAAAACATAATGTAAATTATATGTATATATTACTAGCGATCTACCCCGGCTTGAACGTCTATAATTTAGAAAATAAAAAATGTGAAAAACGGGAAGTTATGGAATTTTTCTATAAGTAATATTTGCAGTTAATTTTCGTTACAAACTACGAACAAATTTTGTTTGGTAATAACGAGGGAAAGGGTTACATATAACTATCCATAGGAAAAGTAGTCAACATTCAGGACTAAGCCCATTAGGTTAAATGTTTGACCTTGAGATTATTTAATAGTCATTCAAAATATCAATTGCAGTCTTTTATGTTGGTAAGGAAGTTCCTATTTTTAAAACCAATTTTAGGGGGGGTTGGGGCGATCCAGAAGGCTACAACCAATTAAGAAATTCTATTGAAAAAGTGTAGCCTCGAGTGGTCCAGCACGGTATTCACAGAGCAGTACGTCGGGTTGCGTCTATGTATTGTCATGGTCTGTGGTAACGGTGGTCAGCGCATCTTGTTTATGGTTGCTTTAACTTTTTATATCTGCTAAAGTATTAATTAGAATAATATACTGTCAACGCCAATTATAATCTATATTACATTCTATAAGATACTGTTGTGTTTATTTGGGTAAGAATTAATATTGAAAAAGAATAAATATCGTCGCAATTAATAAATTTATATGAAGAAAAGAGTTGTGAATCAACCGTAATTGAGACAGATTTACTACTGCGAAGTTTTCTTTACAATTTAAGAAGAACCACAATTCTATAACACATTATTTTATGTATTTTTAAAGGTTGAGCCTAGATAAGCATTGTAAAATTATTTTTTCGGCAAGTTATTGCCAAATATGGTTTTTTCCTATCTTACGTAATAATTATGTTATGTTTTTTATCTTTAAAAAACCTTCCGGGAAAAATTGTCTAACAGTGAAAATCGCATCAAAATCCATAGCGTGGTTTATAAGAAGTTATAGAGCGACAGACATACGTGGAAAGCATTTTCATTTTATACTATGTAGAGATTATCTTATTATAAAAGAAGTATTCTTAATTCATTAAAGATCTCGTTTTACTTATATACGTGTTTTGAAATAGAGGACATTCATGTATAGTAGGTAACAAACAGGCAGTTTGTAAATAAAAAAAAAGTATAGATAAATCGTAATTACTATGCAAGTAAGCGTACCAAAAACGACCATTACCACGTACTTTTTCGTCTTTTTGTATATTTGTGCTATTAAAATATACATACCATTACGATTTTTTTTAAACTTATACATATATCCTGAGCCTTTGTTTATATACATGTGTAGATAGCGCACCTCCCTTTAAGTACTTAAAATAAAAAGCCCAGAATCGTTCGTGTGCTAAATAATAAAAAGTTTAGTGTGAGTAAATAGTTGCAAGTAGGAAAAATGTAAATTTTAAAAATATATTTTCTTACATTAATTGTTGTCTACAAAAACGGTTTAATAATATATATTTTTTAAATAACTTCTCTTATTCTGATATTGTTCAAGGCATTAATTGTATGAAAATAAAAAAAACAATATATGTAGTATATTCAGAAAGATTGTGTTTCATAAGAAAAGCAAGAGATCCGCGTTGGAAACACTTGTTAAATGATTTTTTTCGTCTTCAAGTCAAACAGTAGGATTTAATTAATAATTGAATAAGACCTTTCTGTGTCTGTGTTTCCTGATATATATAATCTAAAGTATTCAAATCGCGAGTGAATGGGTATTTTTTAGGCAAGCGTGCTCTAGAATGCGTCAACGCTTTTCAGCAGGCCTAGTAGCGGTGAATGGGTTACTATTTTTTTAAAACAGGTGAGCAAGATGAAGAACTTCCTAGACCCCACACCAATAAAACTTTTGGGTCATCTGCCTTCCAGTTACAACTACTTTTATCCATTAAATTAAGAAACAACTCGGTAATCGTCCCCAGAAGATATGCTCACGTTTTTCGGGAATGCCGTTAAGAAAGTAGTTAAGGAAAAAATTTATCACCAGTTTAAAACATAATTAGTAATGTTCATATATTTGTATTACTGTTAATCTTAGTAAATCATTTTGATGATCATATTCCGATTTAGTGTCAAAATACAAAACGCTACTTTTAAATATCTATAATATTATAACCAGGGACGGCTCTAGCTCGTGTAACGCCCGTGTGCAATGAAACCCTGGCGTCCACTAGGCCTGCCATGATGGTCCAAGACGATGCTCTTAGCCGTCTCAGGAAGCGCCGCGGCGCCCTCTGAGACGGCGGCGCCCTTGTGCATTGCACACCCTGCACTATAGGTTAAGCCGCCCCTGATTATAACAAAAATTAAATTATGATTGTCAATTTAGGGAGTGTTTCATAAACGCAACATGCAACACAGAAAAAAATGGAAAGCTGTGAAGATAGTTTACATTAAGGACATGGATAAAATGGATACCTACCAATGAAATGTAATTTAGTTGTTACTTTTGGATTACATGTTATTATTTTGCTACAATTTAATACAGAAATTCGTAATTTATTTATTATTTAATGTACTTTTATAATTTATTAGTTATTTATAAGACGTCCTCTAGTTACTATGTTACTTCACATATTTGAAGGTAATAGAATGAAGCTAAAAGTTGACTTTTGGTGCAATATTTCATAACAATGTACGAGGAAGATGATGTCTTTCAAATTGTTTATAGGCTTCATGATTTAAGTTTGATATACAACATTTTGTTTAATCTTAGACGTATTAAAATATAATTGACTTACATAATTTCTTGACAAAATTTGTGTAATTACTAATAAAATGAAGTAATTACTTAATTAAAGTAACACTGTTAATAATATTAGATTGATTATATATTAAAAAAAAAATATCCGATATTAATCACTTATTAATTTGAGTTATTGATAATACACTGAACGAAAAGACGAGCGACACATCCGAATACTGTCTCATAGACACGCACGTGTGATACTGAACAGTCTGACTGAGGCTTATGTTTAAAATGTTGAGCTAGCGGTCACAATTGTATATTTAAATGGACCACCTAAAACCTACCTACTGAGGTACCTATTTATTCATACATTGCCATAATTTGTATGATGTAGTCTTTATGTTATTTTAAAGTTATCTAAATTCAACCTGAAAAGAAAGTAATGTAGATTTAAATAGACACCCAAAATGATATAAGAATTACCTTTCATTTATACGTAATATAAAGTAAAAAAAAGAAACCGTACAAGGAAATTCCTATTAAAATATATTCTCAACCAATGTATATATGACCCAATAGTTACTTTAACCTTCCGTAGCCATTCCATCAGATTAGTGAATACAATATAAACGTATCTCAATAGGTATCTACAGGGACGGATTTGGGATTCTGCAGACCCTGGGGAAACAAAGGAGTGGAGGTCCCTAATTATTAATTATTATTAAAACGGTTTTCGGTTTTTTTAATTTATATATTTAATTTGTCTTTGATTCATGGGTTACATAATACAAATTTAAAAAG
Organism: Melinaea menophilus ssp. n. AW-2005; assembly: GCA_918358695.1. Classification (NCBI taxonomy): domain Eukaryota; kingdom Metazoa; phylum Arthropoda; class Insecta; order Lepidoptera; family Nymphalidae; genus Melinaea; species Melinaea menophilus. The sequence continues at coordinate 8,433,241 of OU911050.1, read as the reverse complement.
TATTGCCACTTCAATTCTCGTATCAAATAAAAAATTTTAGTAAATCAATTGCAATCCGGGCTTTTGATATATCCCTAATAATATTATTATGTTTGTATAAATGTTCTTAGTAAAAATGCAAGAAAAATGTTTGGGAGGAAAGTCAGTAGCCCCACGTAACTTCCTCTAAATCCGGGCCTGGGTGAGGACAATCATGAAATGCTTTTTAAAACTACAATAATATTTTTATATAATTTAATAAATATTACTTAATAACACTATGATCGAATTAACGCAACACAATTTTAGTACATAATATTTAGATACACAAACATTTACACTATCATTTTCATACCCTTAAAATAACATAATTAAAATATAGGCCATTCAATAGGGAGGGAAACCTGGCGAGATAATATATAGGTAGCAAATGTGTATCGAGTTTTGGGGAGTGCAGCGGAGCGTAAACATCGGATGATCGGTAATTGAACCACGAAAGTGTAATGCATACTGCCAAAGCAATTATACTTTAATTAAAATGTAATTATTTTCGAGCTGTAAGTCTACTCTCTATAGGGATTTAATCATTTTATACTAACTGATTATAGAATAACAGTTGGACCCCGAAATTGAAATGACGCTTCCCACTCTCGTATTTACTCACACAAGCAGATTTAAAATATATTTTTATTTAAATATATGTTTATTTATTTATTTATTTGTTATGATAATGAAACTAAATTATACACTTACTAATATTAGCTTGTAGTTAGTACACGAAAAAACAGAAACGAATAAAAAAAAAATATCGACTTTACTAAGGAAAGGTTGTTTTTTTTTGTTCAACAAGTTTAGTTTTCTCCTAACGTGCAAGACAGCGAACGTCTTGTTTCATACAAAAAAACAGCGCTCTTCCTCACAGAAAGCGTTGCCGGATTTGTCATGAGACTAGTCAACCGCGATTTCGCAAACAGATCGTAGATCATAAAAATGTTATTAATGAATAACAATCAGAATCAGTTATTAATAATTAAAAATGAAATAAGGTGTATTAAAAGATAAAACTACACTATAAGCTGCTGGTTTACTCAAGAGGGACTTCGACGTAGACGTTTTTTATAGGTATCCAAAAAATTGCAATGTAAATACTGATTAGAATAAGTTACTCAGTGAATAAACGAGCCTACAGCGAATAAACGAGCCTACGGCGAATAAACGAGCCTACGGCGAATAAACGAGCCTACGGCGAATAAACGAGCCTACGGCGAATAAACGAGCCTACGGCGAATAAACGAGCCTACGGCGAATAAACGAGCCTACGGCGAATAAACGAGCCTACGGCGAATAAACGAGCCTACGGCAAATAAACGAGCCTACGGCGAATAAACGAGCCTACGGCGAATAAACGAGCCTACGGCGAATAAACGAGCCTACGGCGAATAAACGAGCCTACGGCGAATAAACGAGCCTACGGCGAATAAACGAGCCCACAACGAATAAACGAGCCCACAGCGAATAAACGAGCCCACAGCGAATAAACGAGCCCACAGCGAATAAACGAGCCTACAGCGAATACATTTGCTGACAACAAATAAAAGGCGTACAATAAAAATAAAACAAAATAAGGATATTTATAAATAAAACATTATTCACATTAAAGATAAATTTATTCCTATAAAGATAGTATAATAAGTAAAACATCATTAGTTTGTGATATAACAAATTAATCGTAAATGCAGACGAAATATTGAAAAGTACAACATTTATATAATGAGATTAACATATTTTTCTTATAATTAGATATGTATATATTTTTAATACATTGAACTTAATTCGAGACATCTCGAGATTACAGCGTCAAGACATTTAAAACATACGTACAAAATCGTCCGGCCTCTATTTATCTAATTTGTTCGATAAACAATTTAATAGAAGCATTAATAAAAAAATAATATATTTACAAAAGGTTGAGCTATGACACCTCCTTGTATAAATGCGATTTTCTCTTCAATCACAACCACATGGCCCGGGCGTTTAGATATTGTCAAATAAAAATAAAAAAACTATCCAGTAGATAATAAATTAACATTCGGGAGCAAAGACAATAAAATCTAATCTATAGAAACTAAAGTATGTATAATTTACGTTTGTATGTATTAGATATTCAGACTATTAGTTATGTATCAACTCTTACGTGACTAGACAGCACCTAATGAGATATGTATCATATATTTCATCTAATTCAACTATAGTATATAAGGTCGCCGATATATGAAATATATTTAGAATACATACGAACGTACATATATTGTAATTTTTTTTAAATACACGATTACCACCACCACTTATGGTAGACATTACAAAAACTTTTTCCCCAACAATCTTATTAAAATAATAAAAATTGTTCGTATAAATTATATATGTAAAAATATGCTTCTAGAAAAAAAATATTCCGCCATAATAAATCAGTGTAAAAAAATTACATAAAAATTCTCCCCTTCGACCACTCTTTACCACTCGTACCACCTCATTGTGGATAACATCGAATATAATTATAATTTAACGTTAATCAGTTATTTCATAGCTAATTATAAAATATGTATTATGATAATAATTACTTTTAAAATATCTAGTTTGTAACAGTACAAGGCATACATATTTAAATTTGTTCATCATTTGGAAGTATCAACTTTTAAAACAGATAACATCCCTCCCTCTCTCCCTCTGAGGTTCATAAGCATCTTGTATAATCAATATCAAGGATAGACAGATTTTTTTTTCCACTAAGTTAATCTTATGTAAAGCTTCTGTTATAATCTTATTAAACAGTCTCAAAATTTTATACATTGATTGACAAAAGTCATAACAGCTCATAAAAAAATTGAATATACATATAGGAATATTAAACGCATTAATGTCAGTGGAATATACGAAGAATGAAAATTTGGCACAAGCCAGGTAATATGTACGAGGCGTGAAGGTAAGTGCCCTATTCCCATTACAACCCGCTATGGTGTTGAGTTTTGATAGATGTGCTGGTGTTAGTATGGCAACAAACCCCCACACCCCGCTCTCCCCTTGGTCGGGAACAATACATAAAGGATATAAAAGTATAGAGGAGGATTTTAACGGTGCTTGTAGGACAAGTGTACGAGAAGGGCCGACAGCTCCAACTCCTCGGAGAAGCCGTTGGTGAGCGTTATGCTGCGGTATCCGGGGCGTAGACAGCGCAGTGGGAATGTGGCCTGTCCCATGAAGTTGGGGTCCCCGAACATATCCTCGTCCTGGACCAGGAATCGTATCAGGGCCAATTCGGGATTCGCCACCTCGAACTCACAAATGTCGTTCCAGATCGGATTGATGCCGTTGTCAGCTGTTAAATTAATTAACATTCACTTCGGATTACTGTATTCGATAATTTAAAATAATAAGAAAAAGAAATGTATACTTATAAAATATTATTAAAATTCTATTCTATTAGTTAACTGAATCTATCAAAAATTTCCACCGCCAATAACTTTACTTACTGACTGTTTTTGTAACGAGCTTGACGCCACTGTCGTGGTCGGCCCCGATTATCTCGACCTCCACAAAGGGGCTGGCGGTGCCGCGGCCGGACTTGCAGAGGTGCCGTGCGCCAATCAGCCGCAGCAGTAGCGACACCGGCGCCCGGGCTCGCGCCCCCGTCTCCACCATGTAACTCGGCTTGAGCACGTAGCCGCAGCCACCGTTCTCCCTGAACTTGCCCATATTCAATTGCATAGGCTTGTCCGGCGTCTGGTAGTTGAGCGCTACCAGCTGGGAACCCGCATTCCAAAACGGCACCGGATTGTAGTTGGAGGAGTCGATCCTTTGCCCCTTGGGGTAGATGCGGCTGAGTTGCACCGAGTGATATTTCATAAAGAAGGTGGATTCCTGCTGACACATGAGCCGTTCAGCCTTGGTCTCCGGAAACGAGGACATTTCGTTGTAAATAAAGCCCGCGGTGCGTTGACGCTCCTGGTTGAAGGCTACCGAACGGCAATAGACTATGAGATCCGACATTTCCTTCGCGATGCGCCAGGTGCGTTCCATCTTGCGGTGCATTAGCGAACGAGCGCTGGCGCTTTGTGCCGCTTCCTTGATGGCGGAGAGCCATTCCAGGGCGTTCTCGCGCGTAGGCGCCGCCATGTCGAAGGGAACGCACGTGGTCGGGCTCTGTACGCGTACGATCCAGCGCGGGGCTCCGCCCTCGTCACCTACGACCAGCTCCACAACCGCACCCAATACGTCTACTACCCCCTTCTGTAATGATCCTAGCGCGGCGGTATCGTTCTCCAGACCCTGCGTCCGACATAACTTTTTATACAAATTATAACTAAGAGTGACATATACACAACATCAACTACAGAGCAAAAATAAACAAAAAGAACAAAGAAGTGCATGAGTGTGTGTCGGGCTTACGATGTCTGGTGCATGCGGCAGTTCCAACTCCTGGACATAGTTGGCTGGGAACCAGTGATGCTTTTTCCCACCGTAGTCTCCCCTCCACCAGCCGTCGTCCGGTTTGTCCACGTTGCTGATGATGGCGTGCTTGCAGAATGACAGCTCGTCGTCTTGCCGCGCGCGGTAGTCGTACAGCGCCTTCACTGTTATCTGTGGTACGCTTTGCTATGCTCACTTTTGCTCGTCAGCTCTCGTCATCAAATGACCATTTGTATTTTATTGTCTCTTTTAACGTTTGGAAGTGTTATATTGTATTTAGATAAACAAAATAAAACTTTGAATAGTTCAGTGTAAAAAAATTAAAGATAACAAATTTTTTTAAAGTAACTAAAGTAACAATTTTGAGATCTATATATTTATAGCGAATTTAGATTGAGGTTAAATTAACATTCCTTTTATTGATAAATTAAATCTTATTAAAAAAAATTAAAAAATATAAAAAAAACATGTTTAAAATATATTATCTTTGTATGGATCCTCCAAACATAAATATGTTTTTTAACAATTAATCTTCAATAGTGGCTGTGGCTATTTGGGATCTGATAATATTTTATTAAAAAATTCACAAATAATGAAAACTAATAATTTGCAGAGAACAAAAAATTTAGCTCTTTTTTTTTGCTCCGAGATACTATTGTTATATTAATAATAAAATTGTTTTAAGATTAATTCAATTTTCTTTACGATGCTTAAGTTGTTAAATTGATATTAATTTAATATTTATAAATAACTGTTCAAAGTAAAAAAATTGTTACTTATCTTCTCATAAAGATTTATGTGAATTTTATTATTATATAAAAATATTTAATTTAAATATGAAAATGACAGACTAAAAACAAGACACTACAAGCGTATAACTTTGAAGCGACTACGTACAATGCAATATAAAATGGGGTACCTTAGAGGTGAAGGAGGTGGGGTCCATGTAGCCGGGGGTTCCGTACACGGAGCTGTCGTCTGGTTCCTTTTAATGATATATATATATGATACAGTAATGTTTACAAGACGGAACCGTTTTGTTGGAATTTATCAGTTAGAAACTAAGATAACTTTTAAATTTTCAAATCCCTCCTCATACATTCTAAAATTTCGCCAGAAAATGGATTAATTTCTAAGAGAAAAAAACGGAGTACACACAGCATGGCGACTTTTTAACATTAAATATTAGTATAAATATTCAAGTTATAAAATTATTAAAAAAATATATTTTTATACTGTGTGGTTTCTACTCGAACTATAATGGACGCTATAATCTTATACCAATACATCATTGAATCTTACATTCACTATACGGCGTACGATTTCATCGCTTATTGGGAACCACAGCTTAATCTTCTTGTAGAGAGCGTTCTTCTCGTAATAGTTCACCAACTCTACCAGAGACTCGAACTTCACTGTACCGATTGTGTAGAGTCGACCCTCCTTCTTGATGCGGCAGTGCTTTATCTCCCGGCCGGTCCTGTGTATAATCACGTTTTTATGTATGTCAATATTTTCAGAAGTAATATATATATGATTAGGGTTGTCAAGGAATTAGTTGTGCATTCAACGATACCTGAAGCTGATGGCGTAAGAGTTCATCTCCTTCTCGCTCGGCCTGACCAAGAAAGCGCCGTCGGTGGCGGCTCTACGCAAAAGCTCTTCAGCATGCGCTCGAGAACACTGACCCTGCCACCACTCCTGGGCCTCGTGCTTTGTCGGTTGAGGCACCGGCTCCCGCAGAGTTATCAGGAACTCCTGAACCAAACAGTAAAGATCAAGTATATTTGTCTTCCTTCTTTTCTATTCGTTTGAAAGTTAATGTAGTATGGTATATAACAAACATCTACATACTTGACTTCGTAGCGGATGCAGGCGGTAGTGCGTGATGAGGCTGTAAAGACTGTCGAAACACATAGACTCGATGAGGTAGTACTTTGTGGAACCACGCTCCTGCTTCAGCTTGATCCTGCAGTGGTTGACTTTGTCTTGGCGCCAGAAGGACAAGCAGTAGTCCCCAACGAAGGTGACGCTCTCCCGGACCAGGAACGTCCCGTCTCCCAGATGAGAGTGAGCCCGCAAAAGCTTTTCCGCCTCCTGCCTGTTCCCGGCCAGCCTGCCGTGGAACCAACACTCCGAGAAGTGCAGCTCGTCTTGGGGTACCGAACTGTTATCTACGTCCGTTTCCCCGTCGCTATCAAGGTCCGTCTCTCCGGGAGTACTGTAGTGTTCGGTGTAATACAGCTTTGTATCCGTCAGGACGAAGGCATGCGGATTCCACTCTTTGTCCACCGGATCCTCGAGATGCAGGATACCGTTCTTAATGGTGTTACGCAAATCCAAGTCACGACCTTCTTCCTGACGAACCGCGAATGAGTTTTCTTCTGCACCCTCGGGCAATTTCTTGTGCTTTAGTATTATTTTCCTCAACAAATCCTGCGGTGAAGGCAGTTTGGTCTCATTCTTTTCTAGGGGTTGTACTACCAGCATATCACCAAACACCTCCTGGAAGGAGACAGCCATGCGCCTCTGCTGCGGCAAGGAGCAATTGTCCTCGATGGATAGGATCAACGGGTAGTCAGACGAAATGAATGCGTGCTCTTTGATTGTGCGAAGGACGTCCATGAACTTTATCTTAGTTGTGAGAGTGTGTCCGTGATATATGAAGGGCATGCCTTCGGGGCCGTCCCAGCAGTCCAGTTCGATGCAGCGACACCCCTGCCTCAAACATCGCACATAAGCTTCCAGTGATGACTCGCTTGAAAATTGATCCCCAGTTAGGTATCTACAATCAAAAAATATATATAGCCCGCCGACATAGACATGAATGATTAAGCCGGTTTAAAAAAGCTCACGTGTTGTGGGATGATGATATCCAGTAATGTGACAAGGGTTTTGTCATATCTTGCGTTACTTTATCGTGTCTGTTGTCCCAGATAGTATTTTGTTTGGAGAACAGCATTTCAATGAACTGAAACAAGCTCATATGAAGTTAATGGCCAAAAAGACGGATAAAACAGTACTGATGCTCCATATACCTCATTGAGCGTGAAGTATGGTTCGGATATATCTCGTTGTGGGTCTTTCAGGTAATCCCTGATGAACTGGGAGGCCTGAGACTCGTCTTCGGCGAGACGGTCGTGCTGCTCCACTGCGAGGAACCGCTGGAACTCCCGCAACGTAATCGTTGTGCCGTTGCTGCAGTACAATGGGTACTTGTCGAATAGATCGTGCACGCTCTGCAAGATACATTTGGCTACACACTAGTATAAATTTCGCTTTGCGTTTGCTCAATCACATTTAAGAATTAATTGCCTTTAAAAAAATATTTATTAATTTCAAGAGTTTGTACATCTCCAATTTATAACTATACAAATAATTAAAAATTATTTTATTAAATGCAAAACATTGCAATACTCAAAGATGAACTGTATTAACTTGCGCGTCGCAATTTTAATATTCAATAAACCCTCAAAGTATAGACGAGTATGCTTTCCTAATAAACGTATAAGTTTACTAAAATGTTAAGTGACTTGTATACAATCGGTAGTCAGAAATAATAAAGACTTATATATATGTATACAAAAAATAAGCAGGAAAATAAAATAAAGGTAACGAATATTAACAATATAATAAATAGGATTGCATTCGCTCATATTATAGACATTGTTAACAGAATATAAATTTTTATTAAGCATTTACGCAAAAATGTTGTACATTTTTATCTCTCCTCTTTAATATTATGCAGAAAATTAACACATTGTACGTAACGGTGGCGGCGGTCGGCATAATTTTACAATGTCAATAGGACACGGTGCAGCCTTTTTTATACCTTGTATAAAGATTTTTCATTCCGTTTAGTTTATTTGACAAAAATATAAAACTTTATAATCTGTGAGTTAACAGATTATTTTCTTTTTTTATTTTTATATTATTTTCAGTTATTTCTGGATCTTTTTTTTCTTCTTTTACATCAAATTTATCTACAAAGAGGTTCTTTTGGATGTTTTGTTTAATAATTTTGTACAATAGATTTAAATTGCTAGTCCTTAATACCAATATGTTTTGAATGTAAGTATCCCGTCTGTCCGTTCCTAATTAACACTATATCCTCCATATTCACATTGTAACGCTAGATATAGGTAATATCACTTGGTGTTAAAACAAACCTAACAAATATTTCTGAATATATATATATATATATTCAGAAATATATATATATATATCTCCATATATATATATATATATCTCCATATTTTCAGCATAAATTTATGGTTAAAGGTCAAAAATGATACATCGTAGGATGTAGGAGGGAATAACAAAGGAACATTAATATACGAGTACTTATATTTAGAAAAAATCTTCAAGTTTTTATCAATAATTTGGAGAAAATGACTTTTTATAACCTCTAGTCTAAATAGAAAGCCGATTCTATCATCTAACAGATTACAAAATTTTAGATACTTCTATAATAATAATATTTTGCTTTACATTTTTTTTATTATGACCAAGTGAGTGAATGGTCAAGATTTATATATATATATGGTAAAGTTTATTACATTACAATAACAAAGACCAATGATCTCAAGAGACAGTCTGTAGTCTAAATTGAATGTTTCCAGTTTTTATACAACCATACACCACCACCTATCAAGAACCATAACCATTTGAATTAACTAATATCTAAAACTTTAATATATTATTAAGAAATGGTAATCATTGTTAACATAACAGAAATCCCAGACCACGGAAAATATTAAAAATATGAAAAATATATTATTTCGCAACACACAAAATACGGAGTGAAAAATAAGTTTTAAGAAAGCATTGCTAACAGAGTATTCTACTACAAGAACTACTAATAATTAATAAATATTTTTATATCAAGAGAGAATCAAAAAAAAGGAGATAAATAACACATCCCGGTTATATATATAACCAATTCGAGTACATATATATTGTATTAACAATATTTAAATATAATATGAATATCAAATACATAAAAAATGGAAATAAAATATAAAAAAATGTAATTTTATGTTGATACTCACATTCTCATCATATATTAATTTATGGTAAAGTACGGAGAAATCATCAAAACCAATTTCCCCTCTCTTCCCGGCGTCCACTTCCTGGAAAATGTCACGCAACTTGCTCGTTGAGATTTTGCAATTGATCTTAGGAAGGAAACCTTTCACTTCCTTTAGAGTTATTCTGTGAAATTTTTAAACTATTTAATATGCAGTTGAGATAAGTTTTGAATGTGAGTAGTGTATGTATGTTTTGTTATGCAAATGTCTTAGTTTGAGATAAATAATATAAATACTAACTTTTCATGTGAATTTTCAATTGCATAAAACTCTCTTCTTAACCATCTTTCAATCAGCAATGGATAGGAAGCAGTAACAGCTTCCTCAATGAGGAACTTCAGACCTTGTTTCCAAGCATCACATTCCTTGTCGGTTTGAGCTGTAAGAAACAAACAAGTTCATATGTCAAATAACACAAACATAGCTGAAATTATAGTGGATATTTATAGCCAAACTAACAGGGAACTTTAACAACAGGAAACTATTGAAATTTGATGATATTTAAAGTTAGAAATGGCGCATATTCTATTATTAGCATATTATTGAATTATTTAACTTCTCACCTGTAAATGAGGCTGATCTCAATTTGAATTCAGTTCCATAATAAATAGTGAAACATTTAGTGCTCTCCAATCTCTTAGTTTCATCTGGCCATCTTTCGAAATCTTTTGAAGACTTTCCTACCCTGACTTCTTTAATGTCCCTTATATCTAGGGCGCCTTCAAACGCATGCCTTTGAGGTGTTCCATTTCGAAACCATATTACTTGGTAAGTCTCCCGTCTAACAGATAGAGTTCGCCTCTCGGGACGCTTACGCGGAAAAAACTTGAGCACACTAGAGCCCCGCTCTATATACGATATTAATTGATCTGCCTCATGTATAAGTCTGTCACTACTTCCCCCGGCATAACAAACAGAATTCATTGTACTTGTTTATTATGACAATGGATACAACTTTTATCGTCAAATTGATCACGTTAATAATATTATTATATAGTTATTAAAGCATTGCATTCACTCTTAATGATACCTGTTATATTACTTACTTTTACCGTACGATACGACACTTTCTGATATTTTGATTGTTTGACATATCCAAACCAAGCACTAGAGATGACATGCACGCCTCACACGGCGGCTCGTACCTTTATGCCGGCCCCCAACTTCCAAGTCTATTCTCTACCACAGACTATTCAAATATAGCTACGTAGGTGTCTCTACTCTCGAATCTCGGTTTTCGATTATCGATTCATCGAGAATCAGGTTCGTTTAGAAACGTTTTAAGTTTCCGTTGTATTTGATTTGATGAATTATACATGAAACGTATATTCAAGCATATCATATAAAAAAGTCATGATACGTATATCATACCAAATAATTTGCAAGATATCTAAAGCAAACAGCATGTAAGAATTAGTACTATTTAATAATTCAGCTAGTAGGTAAAAATGTATAATAGGTAAAATTTTTTGTTTATTACTTTTGGGTATACATGTTTGATTTGATACATATACTCGTAGGTATATAAAACAATACTTGTTTGTTTTGAAAAGAACCAATTTGAAATTATATTTTATTATCATTCTAATGTATTTATCGTTAACTAATTATTGAAATCTATATATCTTGACTTATAAGTAATATCACAATTTTATACTCCCAGAATCTTGTTATATGACTACTAATTTGCATGAGACTGTCCGCGTTGACATAAAGCAGCGTTCGTAAGCGGTTTTTTTTCTCCAAAATATCTCGGTTTCATACACCTAGGTTTCGATCACGTGAAAATATCGGATAAAAAATGACCCAAATTTCGCGTTCAGATTTCGAGTTCAAATAATTTTTAAAATCTATCCAATAACAGCACAGTGCAATCTATTGAATCCTTACATAACTTAAAAATAAGATTGATGCGAGGACACGGAGTTTTTATATGTGTAACTACCAGAATCAAATCCGTCTGCGTGGATTACAGAAGATTCACAGAATTTTCTATTATTTCAAAACTCGCCAACAAGTCAAACCCAAAAAAATATCTTAAACTTTATTACATTCTAAAGTTATAGATACAAACTTTATAATTACGTTAAAATTACTATACTGTGCAAACAGTTTCTGAATCTAAATAATGGTCGCATTATCTTGAAAATAAATAATTTTAAATTATCATAAAATTACAGTTATGATTTTGGTAAATACTTAGCAATGGTTAACATATCGAAAAATGAGATAAGCGTTTAATGTTATATAGTACGTACATTTTTGTTTAGTGGCTAAAGATGCATATGGCCGGGTAATGCCCTGACGAATGACCACACATTTTCTTTTGATTAATTGTAGCCGCTTTTTCTCAATTTCTTGCTTATGTCTCATCAGCTGGTGACAGTAGATATCGAATCGATGGTTGTGTGCGGCAGTAAAAAGCTCATAATGAATGAGGCCCTTCCAATCCTACAAAATACTCTACATCACTTTATTGCGTGTTTCGCCATAGTCTGTTTGTCTTCGATCTTGTTTTTTTTGTCCATTCTTATCAAAATCAAAGTATTTATGGTCCATTCACAGATCTTCCGCAATATCATAATTACTCACATGTCAATCTTGCTCCACCTTTTAAAAAATTTTGCGTTTATCAGTAACTGGGAGACCACAGCGAGATGCATCCTCACATCCAAAATTTCCTAACTAAAATCGTTTACACCAATTTTGTGTTTCTCATACTGTCACTGCATTAGGTCCAAAAATGTAACAATTTTTTTTCGCGGCTCGAGTCACACTGTTTTCTTTTCTAAACTAAAACTTTGAAATATACCCTATTTCCTCGCTAGATTCCTCTAGACAGGAAACCATGTATTTACTTTTTAAATGCAATTTTTTAAATGCCACCTTTTAATGGTATCAAAACCAGTCCGTTACAAACAATACTACCAAAAAGATTTTATTACAACTTTTTCCTAGAAAACACGAACGAATGAGTACGCTACATTGTCTGTAATGTTCTATAGATGAAAATGTTGAAATAAGACAATTATTTTTTAAGTCAATATTTCAAATAAATAACAAATGAAAATTTTATCAAAACAGACAAGACTCGAATATGCGACCTCTGTGATACCATCCCGTCGAACACCTAACTAATGTTTAAAGCTTTACAGTGTAAATAACATTGAAAAGATAATACAACTAAAAACATTATATACTTCACGTCACGCTACTATAAATATATAAAATTTATATTTAAATAATTTTGGTATACTTTCTTATACTTTTTATAAATTCCAGTTTGATTATCGAAGACATTCGAGTCTTCGGCGTCGGCGTTAATTATTATTTTTTTTGTCTTTATTAATTTTAACTAATTTAGTGTAGACTTCATATATTTTAACTGGATAGTTTAGTTTTATTGTCATTAATTTATTTTCTACAATTTATAAATTGACAATCGTGATTAATCCTGTCTATTCAATTTTTTTAATAGTCGTGTGTCCGCCAAAATAATACAAAACACATAATTTATTACTTTATTAAAAAAAATATACACTTAGAATTAACTCTAAATAATCACCGTTTTCAAAGAACAGTGATCACTTCTACATAGATCAGAATTTGCAACATCAATAATGTTTTTAACATCTACTGTAACGAAAATGACATTTATTTTTATTTCAACATATTCAAATCGATTAAAACACCATCCCGATTGCGATAGTGAGTAGACATTTAGATTGCACATTGATAAAACACCGATAATAAAGGTATAAAGGGCTTTAGGCCTCGCTGTATAGCTACATTACAACATTCAAATTCAGATCTACGTGTTATTATGGACGCGCTAGTCGCGGTCGCCATCTCCATTAACAAAATCATTCACAAAGCGGAATGTTGACGCACAATCGATTATATAGTATCTAATCGGTTGGAATGTTAGTCCGGGGTATTGACACGTATAGATTAACAAAACATCATGTGGCGTCTTAGCATAATAGCTCAATGTCGAAGAGCTCCATTTAATTAATGAGATCGTATATTATTATGTCGTATTCGATTAAATCCTACCGTAGCCCGCGCTGGTCTTCAGATACGAGTGGATCCATCACACCCTGGCACGTGATGTGTTTATAAATAGCATTCCCAGTACAAGTCCCACAATTCATTCACACAACTCGCAGGCTGCGTAGGCGCATCCGACCTCACTTAACTATGTTATAAGAAGGCATATATATACATTTCGAGAACATATATATCGCCGTAGAGATGTTACCACATTAAAAACAAGTTCCAGTGAGGTGGATTGTATATCGTAGAGCATTTTAATTCCTTATCCCCTGTAGACGGGGACGCAGTACGCGCATACGCATCGGTAGACGACGGCGTACGGGGGCGGCGGAGGGTGGGCGGGGTTCGCGGCGGGGGGTCCGGGAGGTGCGGGCGGTCCAGGGGGTCGAGGGGGGCGCCAGGTCGCAGGCGTCCCGGCGGGTGGCCCCGGGGCGGGGGCCGGCGCGGGCGGCTAGGCCGGCGCCGGGTGCTCGGGCTAGGGCCCGGCCGCGGCCGCCATTACCTCGTCGTAAGCGCTCTCAAGACAGTGCTTCAGTTCAGCGTAGGAAACTACTAGCACACTCTGCTCGTCTCGCGACATCAACTCCACCTGAGAGACAGGCGTCTGCTCAAATTATCTGCCGATTGTATTAGAACCGTCACCAACACCCTTGGGTTTATGTTAAGCTCTCTGTGACTAATAAGTTCAAATCTACAACTACTTTAGTGGTGTTACAAGAATAAATAAAAGCTACTTTAAAAAATACAAGAAGTATAAGTTATATTGGGACTATTTTTTACTAAAACAAAAAAAAAACAATTGCACTTGGGAAGATGTAAAAGATATTAACATTACATTGTAGTTAGATAGCACGTTAGTTTCTGGTAGTTCTACGATTGAACTGGGGAGTGATTTTATTTAAAATAGTGAAACTACTATGGTCGTCTTGGAGCATCAAACACTAATATAATGACCAGAATGTATTTTGACAACATATAATTTGAGTGTATTTAATTATTCATACAAATATTGCCTTTAGTTTCTTAGTTTGATGAATATCTGTGATAGTCCAATAACATAATATTTAATCTGTGGTAAATAATTAAAATATATATAACATTGGTATATGAAAATGTGTTAAAAAAATTGTATATGAATATTTTTAAACGTGTGAATTAAAACTATAACCATTGTTAAGACATTACATAATTCAAACGTTGAAATACTGAGAATGAAATAACCGAATAAACCGTTACTAAATAATTGAACTAACGAAATTCAAAATTATCTAAAACAAGAAGAAATGGCTTGTTTGTAAAGCAGTATTTTATAATCGAGTCAACTGGACACATTACTGGATTGGATTGGACTGGACTGGACTGGACGCGTTATCGCGTCATTTAACGATAGGCTCTAGGTTCGACCTAAAAGGGGCCATCAACATCTTAAAGATATTCCCACTTGCAACCAACATCTATAGACAATAGTGTAGCTAGCCGCAGCCCCTGCCAAGCCTAGCTCGGAGGCTGGCAGGGACCGCACTAGGATATATATCTCATGACGGTGGAAGCGACGTGTTGCCTTGTCGTGGTTGCCGCCGTCCAGGTTGTTCAGGGCTGCGGCCACGTGGGCCCGGTCCAGCCAGGGGCGCCCATCCGGGGTTACAGAGTGAAAGATGTGATCGCGGAACAGCTTTAACATATACCGGTCTCCCGTCTCCGCCCACGCTGCATCCATATTCAATCTGTTGACACAATGTCGGTTATAATATAGTGCACGATAAGCTTATTAACATTATGCAGTCATCTAAGCTGTTTTGATATTAAAATAATTATTCTGTATTTGAATGTGTTGTTTAATCGTTATAGCGAAATAAAGGAGTATTTGAAAATTTCTTTATACTAATATCTTGTTATTTAATAAAGTTTATATACATTTTTTTTTTTATATATATATTTTTTTTTTACTGTAAATAATTTTACCTTTGACTTCTTTTTCAAGACTAAACTTAATCCTGGTACATACTATAAAATTATCATATATATATATTCAGAATGGATAGAAAAATTTTGCTCCCAACAGCGCATGTAAATTTCTTTAACAGTTTAATCAAAATCGATTCGCAATTTACAATTATACAATCGGGATTTTTATTTATTACACTCTGTATAATAAATATAAAAAAAAAACATCTTAAAAGTCCCAAATACTCACTCGGGTCTCTCGTTTATAATCCCGAGCTTTATGAGGATACGCAGCAGGCGGCCATTGTCTATCTCATTCACTAATTGCTCTTCGAAGGCGTCCGAGCGCCGCTCCAGCGCTTCCACCTTCAACATGATACTGCGAGTTATAATATGAAGTCAGTCCGACATCTGCTGACTGTAGTCAATTAGTCAATAATCGATTTCTTATTACATATATATATATATATATATATATATATATATAAAAAAACTCAACGAAAATGTAATTTTTGAGAATCAACTTGTATAACTAACTAGGCAGTGGATATCTTTATTAATTTCAGTCTGGTATCATCAACCTCAATGTAACACGATGTTTGTATGTGTGCGTGCAATGTAATAATATAAATCTTTGTATGCGTAAAGTTCGTTTAACTATGTTAGTTCTTTTAAAACTTTTTCTATTGATCCCATAATTTTTAATCGTGTTATACAAAGGTACTATGAAGCGATGTAATGAAAAGTCCTATACTAAAACTCTTTAAAAACATTCTCAAAGAACACTTATCGACTTAATATATTTGGTTATTGCTTTCAAAGTCTTCCAATCTATGTGAAAGCTGTCCTTATTTCAATATCTCTCATCTGGGATGTTCTATATCTGGTAACTACTACACTCTTACAACGTGATCCTTTTAATCCATATTTGGAATAACATATAAATCTACCAGTGAAGCACACAATATTCTTTCTATTACAAAGAATAGCTTGTCAGAAGTTAGTAGGGAAAAATAAATTAACAAAACCTCCGGAAATCCTTACAGAAAGAATGTCAATTATTTATATATATATATATATATATATATATATATATATATATATATATATAAAGGTACTATGAAGCAATGTAATGAAAAATACACAACACTCTTTAAAAACATTCTCAAACTTATCGACTTAATATATTTGGTTATTGTTTTCAAAGTCGTCCAATCTATGTGTTTATATATATATATATATATATATATGTACTAACCTGTGTGAAGAAGCGAGCTCCGATCATCGGCATGATGTCGGTGATGGTGCGACGGACGTTGGGCGTCGGAGTCAGCAAGTACCTGAGACATGAAATGAAAGTATAAATATATACAAATACGACGTATACATTTAAACTTGTCGAAACTAGCTTAATCTTCTTAATCTGTACACTCAGAGCTCCATTCAGGAGAGAAGGAGGTGCTTTTGCCCCTCCAAGGGAGAATATAAAAATTATCAAAATTTTAATGAGTCAGTATATTCTTTTTGCAATTTTACTAAGCACATTTGCACAAATAATAATATTGTTATCTGATTATAGAAAATCTGATTGCAAGTTTTCATTTACTATGAATTTTTAATCAAGCATTCATTATGTATTGATAATACATTAAAATGGTGCAATCTTTACCCGTGAGTTAAAAAGATATACGATAAACAGTATTTTAAAACAATTAATAATTAGGGACTTTCACTTTTTGAGGCCTCTATACTTCCAAATCCATGTCAAGACACTTCAAGTTTTTAAAAATCAATATATCTACCAATTATATTACTTTCAAACAGCTCATTATTGTATGATTTAAAAACGTTTGTCTGTTGTCGTTTGACTTACATGAGCATATTTTTGAGATCGAGTGAGTAAGTTCTAGCAACGAGGTCCATATATCTACCAATTATATTACTTTCAAACAGCTCATTATTGTATGATTTAAAAACGTTTGTCTGTTGTCGTTTGACTTACATGAGCATATTTTTGAGATCGAGTGAGTAAGTTCTAGCAACGAGGTCCATATATCTACCAATTATATTACTTTCAAACAGCTCATTATTGTATGATTTAAAAACGTTTGTCTGTTGTCGTTTGACTTACATGAGCATATTTTTGAGATCGAGTGAGTAAGTTCTAGCAACGAGGTCCATATATCTACCAATTATATTACTTTCAAACAGCTCATTATTGTATGATTTAAAAACGTTTGTCTGTTGTCGTTTGACTTACATGAGCATATTTTTGAGATCGAGTGAGTAAGTTCTAGCAACGAGGTCCATATATCTACCAATTATATTACTTTCAAACAGCTCATTATTGTATGATTTAAAAACGTTTGTCTGTTGTCGTTTGACTTACATGAGCATATTTTTGAGATCGAGTGAGTAAGTTCTAGCAACGAGGTCCATATATCTACCAATTATATTACTTTCAAACAGCTCATTATTGTATGATTTAAAAACGTTTGTCTGTTGTCGTTTGACTTACATGAGCATATTTTTGAGATCGAGTGAGTAAGTTCTAGCAACGAGGTCCATATATCTACCAATTATATTACTTTCAAACAGCTCATTATTGTATGATTTAAAAACGTTTGTCTGTTGTCGTTTGACTTACATGAGCATATTTTTGAGATCGAGTGAGTAAGTTCTAGCAACGAGGTCCATATATCTACCAATTATATTACTTTCAAACAGCTCATTATTGTATGATTTAAAAACGTTTGTCTGTTGTCGTTTGACTTACATGAGCATATTTTTGAGATCGAGTGAGTAAGTTCTAGCAACGAGGTCCATATATCTACCAATTATATTACTTTCAAACAGCTCATTATTGTATGATTTAAAAACGTTTGTCTGTTGTCGTTTGACTTACATGAGCATATTTTTGAGATCGAGTGAGTAAGTTCTAGCAACGAGGTCGATATATCTACCAATTATATTACTTTCAAACAGCTCATTATTGTATGATTTAAAAACGTTTGTCTGTTGTCGTTTGACTTACATGAGCATATTTTTGAGATCGAGTGAGTAAGTTCTAGCAACGAGGTCCATATATCTACCAATTATATTACTTTCAAACAGCTCATTATTGTATGATTTAAAAACGTTTGTCTGTTGTCGTTTGACTTACATGAGCATATTTTTGAGATCGAGTGAGTAAGTTCTAGCAACGAGGTCCATATATCTACCAATTATATTACTTTCAAACAGCTCATTATTGTATGATTTAAAAACGTTTGTCTGTTGTCGTTTGACTTACATGAGCATATTTTTGAGATCGAGTGAGTAAGTTCTAGCAACGAGGTCCATACAGGCGTTGATGTTGTCGCAGTGGACGGTGCGGCACGCGAGGGACAACACCAGGCGCCCCAACGCTACCAGGTCTTCTTGCTGCGCCTGTACACACATACACAAGGCATTTAATTGTATATTATTAGTTAAATTAATGATTTCTTAATAAATATAATAATATAACCAACCTGTATTACGTCGAAGCTACCATTGTGCATGGCGTCGGCGATGCCGGGCCAGGAGATGCGCAGGCGACACCCGTTCACTATCACCTTACTGGGCTCCAGGGTCCTATATATATATAATATTGTTTTCTAGTATGGTGAGCTAAGTAAATATCTTGTTTCTTTGTGAATTCTTACTTATTATTAATTATTCTTCATTAATTTTTAAGTCATTCTTTACTGACATTAGCACGACTAATTAATCTTTAAGCTATCAAATTATCAAATAGAGATGGGTACATTTTTCATTTTGTTTACGATGTCGTATTGCGAAGGGACGAAAGACACAAAACGAGAATAGATTTAACTTTGAATGTGTATTGTTACAAGAGAGGGGGACAACCAACGACACTGATTGTTTCGAAATGATATGACGAACATGTCTCGACTGAGATTATATAGATGTTGGAAGTGGGTTGACAGAATTGACATATTTCAGGACAAATGAACGATCACATTTTCATTAGTTATAATTCTTTTAACAATACTGCTTCTCAAATGTTAGTGTGTATACCTGCAGGCAAGTCCGTGTGTATGTATGGCTCGTAGAGCGGAAGTCAGCTGCACGAGCATACTCCACAGCATAGCTTCAGGCAGAAGTTGGCCGGTGGCCACAGCTCGCAGCATTGCGTTCTTCTGCACAACCGAAAAAAAATATTATTTAATAAATTATATTTTTTTTGTGATATTTATAAACATGAGCATGTGTATGTGTTATCAAACCTGGTGTGTGTAAGGCCTTGGAGCATCGGGATCGGATGAGAACGGATCCACGAAGCCGTTAACATCACCCCCCGCCCCGCCCAGGTACTTGTTCAGCATCGTGATGCAGGCCGGGTGGTAGTCGTACACCAGCACCAACGCTGTATTTAATTATAATAATTATTAATAATCTATTTAATTAAAAGATTTTGAGTTTCGAAGCACTCAGTGATCACCGAACGCCTTGGTGGGGAAGCATATTTATTGCAGTATTTTGTTAAGATTAAGTGATTTGTAAGTGATGAAACTCACAGTGATCACCAAACGCCTTGGTGGAGAAGCACTGATGCAGCCGCACGATGTTGGGATGGTCGACCTGAGTCCACATGTCGACTCTGCCGGGAGCGGCGGCACCGGCGCACGCGTGTAGTCTCCGGAGCGCCACGTGATCGGCGCGGCGGCGGTGCGTAGCGCGGTACGAGGTCGCCAGGGCGTGCGCCCCCGACCCCTCCAGCGGCACCAGTTCCGCGTACCGATCCACCACTTCCGGAATGTCTGAAGGTATGACAAATTGATTATGGTGTATTGTATTTATTCCAGACGAGAGTTCGAGAATAAAGGAAAATAATGGGCAGTCGTAAGTCTTATAAAAGTCTCAACCAAATCAAAATGTCTGTTATGGACTTGTTCAGGAATTTATTTAACTACATTTTTGGGTGCACTTTTACAAGCTGAATAATTGACATGACAAGCTGAATAAATGACAATAGCAATGTACTATTAATTAAATGATCATTTTAAATAATGCCTTAAGATGCGTATATTATAATGTAACCTCTCATACCTGGGAAGGCTATAGGGTCGTGTTGCAGGAACACGTCCTGGGCTCGTTGGTATATTTCCTCACGGATGGTCTCCGGCATGTAGAAAGCCTGCGCCAGACCTGAGGTCCAATAAGCTCACATTAGTATAATCTAAAATAACCTTCTTCAATTTTATCAATATTTTCCAAAATTACTACTTATTTTTAATACTAACTTAATCATTGTCATTTCGCATAATAGTATTATTTACTAGGTAAGATCTAAACTGAAATCATTCGCGCAGTACTTTTAGACCAAGTTTAGATTTACGCTGGCCTTTGCTAAATACTAAAAATACTCATTTAAAAGTGGTTAATATTTGAGAATGCGTTGTTATAAATATAAAGACAATAAATGATACATATTCGCTCTCACAAATAATAAATAAGACAAACATGCGCAGGCGCATCTTATTTTAATAGCTTTGCTAGACAAGTATGAATATTTCAAAATCTCTTACGACCGACTGTTATGAACAGATATATGCACTATCTTAAATTAAATAACTGCATCAAAATCTATAAAGGGTCAAGAGAGAACGTAAAAAAGGACATTTCTGATTAAAAATGTGATTCATACCGACTTTCTCAGACAAGAGATGAGAGTAGACTTTTACAAACGTTATTTTTTATATTAATATCAACATTTCTTATGACGGAGTCGAATATAGACACGATATATGTTGTTTTATTTGTGTTATTTGAACAATATCATAATAATGTAACATAATATTATTATAGCAACCATTTCTTCGCAACAGCATAATCTAACTTGCAAAGTATTAAATTATTATTTACTATAAACACATTTACCGTTAACCAATTCATTAGGATTGAGGGATTATAAAAGACTGTGGATCACATTTATTTTACAATTGCTAAAATGCTTGGCGACATAGGAATATTGATATATGTATAAAAAACGATGGGGTTTTTTTTTGTCTATTCTCTTAGTGGCCATGACAGTGTCACCAAGAAGGTTATCTACGTGATGAGATATGAAACCTTATTTACTTTACCTGATTGTTTTGCGGGCGGTGCGTGGGGCGTTGGACCTGCGTACATTTGGGAGGCGTACGGGCTCACCACGGGGACACTCACTCCCATCACGTCTTGACCTATTACATAAAACAGGGTCGTTTCAAATTATATGTATATTAGAATCCTTGAATGATATAAAATGATTCCAAATACAAATGTAGATTTATCCGTAATAATAATTTAAAATAAAGTTTCATGTACGCACCCATCGGGGCCGGAGTGTTCATCACAGCGGAAGCGTTGAGCGAATCAGCGTTAGTGGAATAGAAGTATGTAGTACCGCCGACGTTCTCCTACGACAAATATTATATAAACGGAGGCTATTCTGATTTTATACATCTTATAAATAGGAAAGTAAGATCGAAATTTATAATAGATTTTAGATTTTTAAACAATAAATCCAAGAATCAAATCTTACCTGATGCACCTGAGTGGTAGCGACCGGCATGGGCATTGGAATTTGAGCCGGCGGAGAGTTCTGAGGTGACTCCTGCATCAGGGCGTGGGACGGGGTGTGCGTGTAGTAGTTGATGGGCACAAATTCCCCGATCAGCACCTGTATACACGTCCCAACTTTGTAGACAAAACACGAAATAAAATAGACGAATGCTACACTGGTACCCCAAAGTACTATGTTAATTTTTACCTGGTATTGAAACGAGCGATCTTCGTGATGATCTTCCGATTCGAAATGCAATCCTTGATAATGGTATCAAACCCTTAGGATTTGGTGAATAAATTATACAAACACGAGACAATGGGATAATGAACGCGAATGCTACTGAATTCAAATGCCGGTAAGAATGTGCTAACTATTAGTATGAGAAATAATTTGATTGAAATATGATGCATTGAATTAGAGATTCAATTACCATTTGCAGTATTAAATGTATTTTGTTAAAAACCCTGAAAAAGAAGGGTATAAAGGAAAAAAATATTTAATAGAATATTGGTGGAGCTGTGGAAATGTGAAAATATAAAAGAATCATTTTTCTCGATTAATTCTAATTATTTGAACGCTATAAACTACATCGCTAATAATATGTTTCG
This sequence comes from Melinaea menophilus ssp. n. AW-2005, assembly GCA_918358695.1. Taxonomy (NCBI): domain Eukaryota; kingdom Metazoa; phylum Arthropoda; class Insecta; order Lepidoptera; family Nymphalidae; genus Melinaea; species Melinaea menophilus. The sequence continues at coordinate 8,410,505 of OU911050.1, read as the reverse complement.
TTTTTCAGATTACTAGTACGATAAATTAATAATCTTTAAATAAATAATATAGTCAGTAATGCTATAGTCCCAACATGGCACAAGATTCGTTTATAATATCAGTAAGCTTGACATACATAACATTAAGCTGTCGCTTTAATTAAACCGGAAGCTCGGACGCGAGGTGCATCTCCCTCACCCTTCATATGTATATATAGAATGCAATCAATACAGGTAGATCCAGGAATGCCGTCGCGCAGGCGATTTGAAGCACCACCCTAATGCACCCTTGATATTGATTTATATGACCTAGGTGTGATTGACATGTGGGACTCGAAGGTCTAGGATCTGTCCGGGTCGCGTTTATTAAGCTCTGTTTATATATAACATTCCATCTCAATTATTACAAAGCAAACATGTTGACTGAAAACTTGAGAGGGGAACCTAAGGTCCACTAATTTATTAATTTCAATGCATCTGATTGTGGCAATATATGTCATAGATAACACATAATTGGGGGACCGTTTTGATGACGCTGTTTATTTCTGACATGGTAATACTAAAAACCATACAACATGGTACAAGCATATAAACTAGTTAACATAATAAAAGTACAAAAACAATGAATATGATTTTCGACAACAATATGATGATGACTGTCAATCTGATTAAAGTGGGCGAAATACCTGTCTTCTTTAGACATAAAGTAATAAAAAACTATACCTGTGGCGGTGGATGAGCGAGCAATGCCTGGAGCCGCAGTAACAAAGATCACTTGCTTTAGTTAAGAAAATAAAGAGACATATTACACTGGCCTTATACTCTTCTAGGTTCATACCTGTGGTGGTAGGTGTGGTGGTGGAATATGGGTCATGATTGGCTTCAGCAGCAAGAAGGAATAATTCATTTTTAGTTTTGTTACGACATGTAATTTTTAACAAGATCTTTATGTTCAATTATTGTACTTACCGGAGGTTGGGGGTGAGGAATCAGCTGCTGTAAAAGAAATTGCATTGTTAGGATATAATTATTATATCAACTTGTTATGTAGGTATTAAGAAAATTCATTACTTGCGGTGGAGGGGCGTGGCTCGGCATTGCCATTGGCATAGGCTGAAAACAAGTACACATATTAGTTTACTTGTTAAAACCCAAATATAAAGAAAAATTAAGCACATAAACATATTACTCACCTTCTGGGATGAAGTTGGGGAAGCTTCCATGCTGAGCTTTCCCATGGCCTGATTCAAAGACCTGTTTGGGGTAGCTGAAGAGTGGTTCTGAAAATAATTGCTTAGTAAGAACTATGTCTTTATTCTTTTGGGGCTTATTTTATATTTTTAACATTTCATATTTTACCATGTATGTAGCCAGTTTGGACTCTTGAGGTAGCCCATTGGGAGGCGAGTATTGAAGGTATATTGAAGGATCCATCTTGTTATTAATAAATGCGAACGGCAGCTGGGCAAAAAAAACAAAAGATAAATAATTATGACATTACAGTTGCACACAACGGGATCTATCTATGACGCGGCGTTATCCTTACTTCAAATTATGGATTCAATATTCTTTCATCTTCTTCAGGATATTTAAGGTATTTGCACATCACCAGATACAGTGTAGCACTCGTACATCTTGGTTTAATCGATAATTGTGCACCTCGAAATATAATTATACTCTTTTGCGAAAATATCCTTCGGAATTAAATAAGTTCATTTTGCTATCTTAAAATTGACATTTATTATAATTCACTGCATAAAACAAGTGCCTTATCAAAATAGACCTAATATATTTTACTTCAAATTGTATGCACTCTTAGTTAACACACAGCGGTTCAAACATGAAGCGACAAATATACAGTGATACGGCGCAGCTCTGTTAAACTGTATACGTGTTTGTATAGTAAAATATATACATATACCATAATAGCTATATTGCCTTGTATCATAGACAAGAATTATGCTACATAATGAAGTTGACCTTTACAAACTTCTAAAAGTTTTGTTCCCGGTATACATTTCAATTTATTAGTATTATACCTGTAGTAAGTCCTGTGAAGAATACTTTTTTTTTTTTAGAAAAGTTTAAGGTAAGATTTTATTTAATTACAATTGGGTAAAATGAAATATTAGTTGATTTTTCGTACTACAACAGATACATTTTGTGAAATGCTTAGTGTCTTATATGACTAATCAATACTTTTGCTCTTGCGCTGTGAAATAGTTTTTATAGTTTTATTTAAACTTGTTGCAATGTATAGAATATTTTTATATACTATATGTATCTCAATACAATCTCTAACATTATCAATCTTTTGAATAAATATTGTTTCAATTTAATTTAAAAGTATTTTTTTCGTTAATTTTTAAATAAAATGTTACACATTTAACAAAAATTACGAAAGCGCTTGAACCTGCGACAGTAGGTAGAGGCTTTGCCAAAACGTGATTTTTGTAGTTTGAATCGGAACTACTAGAGCGGAATATTACATTCCTTATCAAGAAGGAGGAGCAGGATAGCTTATAATAAATCTAAGCACTAGAATGTAATTAGAAGATTTTTTAAAAATTTTTACGTGTTAACTTATGATGTAATTATACACAGTTAAAGTTTTTAGCTTAGAACAATAAAATTTTGATTTCATAATAATAAAAGCTTGAACTTTTCTATTTTATGGTAGCCTTTCTATGGCTGGTGCTAATAATAGTTAATTACCGATATAACTAAAACATATTATTTGCGAACATGAAAAGTGTGGGTAGTGTAACTCGACGTTTCTTTAGCTAGAAAAATAATATTAAAAAATTATACAAAAGGCTTTTTGATTAAAGTTTACTTAAAGCCAAAAAATATAAATCTATATACCCACAATATGAAATTACATTTGTCATCGATCGTGTCGTTATATTTAAACGACGCAAAAGCGCCTTTAGGTTAGTTCTATACATACATAAAAGTCCTTATTGCAGTGCAATGGGCAGGGTTACATATCAAATAATCAATACAGCTCTATCCGGGGCATAAATATTACGTACTGCATTGAAAACACACATATATGCAAAATTTAGTGCTTCAGTGTGTAGTTAGTATTTAATATACGAGCGAGAAGGGCTGAAGAAGCGTCTATGGTTAGATTCTGCATATATTTTTGGTAGATGTGTGCTTTTAAGCGGCAAGCTGTAAAAAGTGCTATCCGAAATAATTGTATAAGCGCATATCATAAGTCGATTTGGTTAAAATGTAGGGAACATTTAAAATGGTTACAAACGGTGATGCAAAAGGCAGAAATATTAAATTTCAGAATTTCAGAAGTACACATAATGTTTTTATAAAACTTATATAATAGGTTTTTGAAACAACGCGAGTATAGCAATTGATAATAAAATAGATATTTATTTATTTATGGAGACTTTAATTATTAAAATAACAATAAAAATAGTTGTCCAAATGACTCCTATGGCTAATTTTATAAATGTCGTTTATTGTCATAGCAAGTATTTATTTATTTATTTAGCTTCACGCCATATCCCTGGTAGGGTAGCCAGAGACGACGGAGTGCCAAACGCTACGATCCCTACATACCTCATTCACATTGGCCACAGACATCAACCTCTACATACATGCCCTCCGACCCCCTGGAGCCTCCTTCATGCTTTTTTTCGTCCAGTATCATAGATATTGTGTTTTCGAAGGTCACTCGAGGCCTCCCCCTGTCTCTCTTACCGCTCACTTTTCCTATATAAATCTTTTTTACCATTCTTTCATCACTCAATCGTTCCATAGCAATACTAAAATTATATAAATTAATGCCAGGATCCACTTTATTTAAGAGATGATTAATATTTCACCGATTGTTTTGAATAAAAGAAAAGTGAATAATCTTTTTTTTAGCAAATATTAAAATATAAGCAATATGCTTTTTAAAGTAGCGATATGAAAATAAAGCCGTTTTCGTATCTACTTGACAGATTCATCTTGTCAACGTCAAATATCTATAGGTTCAAGTATTGAGTATATTTTCAATTTTTTAGAAGGTGGTGCAAATATCGTACGGTCATCGTAATTATTTAGAAATTATTACATTAATTCCGAAGAAATTGCGCAAATAGTATTATTTAGTTAAAACATACAAAGTTTTATAACTAATGTGGTAAACAGTGAATATTACAACTATTTTTTGTATCTGGTTATTAATTTGATTAAAGGTGGGACTTTTGCTGTCTTCAGTATTGATATAGGAAACGTAGAAAATTTTATATTGTCATTATTATAACTCTTGAAGGTAAAAATGGAGGCGTCCTACCAGGGAGGAGTTTCGTATGAAGATAACGATCATTTCAAGCGTCTGTCGCAAACAATCACAAGTAATATCCAAAAGATATCACAAAATGGTGAGTAATATTTCTTTGTTTTTTTGATGTAATATAAACTGAAACTAAAATACAAAGCAAGTTGAAGATTAATTTTATGATGGTAGGATTGTCATTGAGATATATGTTTATCAAAATGCTTACTAGACTCAACTTTACAAAAAAAAACCTGTTCTATGCAGTGTCCTCCATGTCAAAGATGGTCAACCAGCTGCAAACACCTCAGGACTCCCAGGAGTTGCGTAATCAACTGTAAGTTATTCTGCTGACCTCCTAACTTTTATTGTTTCTTAATTTTGATATCATACTCAATGAATCCTTTGTTTCGGTAACACCATGAGTATGAATGCTTCCAGACGGCAGATCCAGAACTACACTCAGAAGCTGGCAAAGGACACTTCTTCATTGATTATGGAGCTTATGAAGACTCCAACAGACATCCCTGCAAATAAACTTTCTTGCGAGCGGCTAAGTGAAGAGTACATGGCCACCCTTAATGCTTTCCAGGTAAGTAAAATTTGGTGTGGTATTATATATATATATATATATATATATATATATTAGCCTATGTCTGAGTCATAACAAAGAATACTATACACTCACTCACACAGTTACACAAGCATAATTTTCAAGGCAGATAAATAAGTGCTATGAACTGTAATTAAAATAAAGAAAGATTTTATTTGTTTTTTTTTAACAAAGAAAAAAGTTTTCTAAGAACTGGGAAAAGGAAACAATTTGCAAGAGGTAGCGGAGAATAGAATTATCATTATTATATGTTTTGACTCATTTTATGTACAATTAAGTTCAAGTTTAATTTAGTAATACTAAAAATAAAACTGAAGGTGATTTTATTACTTTAAAATGCTTGTAGCGGGAACTACCAGTGGATTTAGAATTGGTAGTCCAAATTTCTATAATTATAAACTGATTATTGAAAATATATGGCAATGGTAGAGGAAGATGTTTATTTTGGCTGGGTTCAATCAGAAGTTCCTTAATGTGTTTTAGTAACATTTTACTCCTTTCTGTTGTCCAGATGGATGAAATCAAAAATATTATAAGTTCTAAATGCTAATAAAGATACGAGCCAAAGAACTATGTGTATATGAACAAATTGTGAAATGTTTTGAGTTATCTCCTAATTGAGTTATTAAATTATAATGTTCTGATTATGTTTTTATATTGTAACACTAATGGCAACAACTGTTGATAAGTAAAATGGATAGTACCTCATAATTAATAATAGAATTAGAAATATTATTTTTAGAATGAAGTATTTAATATGGATGTTTAAGCACAAGCAAATTATATCGTCTCATAATTTATTCAGAAAGTTTGAGCAATTGGAATTTAATTAACTTTTAAAAAATACTCTTTATTACGTATTATTAAAATATATAAGGGTAACAAATTTATATTATTATTATTATTATTATTATGTTTTGATACAGTTTGTATGTACAGGCCACTCAACGCTCGGCCGCTCAGAAGAGCAAGGATGACGTCCGCAAGGCCAAGGCACAGAACATCAATATTGGGGATCCCTTTGCTCTCGGAGGTCAGTATGATAATGTGAATTCAAAAGTATCACGTTTGGACCAAGTGACATTTTTGTACCACTTGGTCCAGATGATAAGTCCTGGTATTAAGTCTTCACTAATGGACTTAGTTCATCCGTAAATAGAAACAGGCTATGGGAATACATATTACAAAAAGAAAAAATTTATGAAAAGGACAATAACAGTATTCGTATTTTATATTGTTCAACCATCATTCAGCTGACCTCGCTCTCTGTAATGCAATGTTTTCCTCAAACATAACCATTGTTTGTTATCGGTTTTCAATTATATAACAAGGTTTCAGCCTAAGAGGTAGTGGTGAATTTAGGAAGATAAAAATGATCAAAATTTTGATAGGTCAACAACTTTTTAATTTTTTTCATTTTACTAAAGCACTCGCACAAACAATAATATTGTTATCTATATATTAGGATCATGTTTTCATTTGCTATCGAACTAGGGGCGCCAACAGACCCTCAATTTCGACTTGCATATTGAGCGAAGCGAGCCCAGTCTAATGACTCATCGTTTCCCATTGACTTCAATGGGATATCATTTTTTGACAAAACTATTAAAAAATATATATATTTTTTTGACGACATTTATCAAAATCTTTTTTTTAAACCATCACCCAATGTGTGCCTTTTTGATTGCAAAATTCATTATTTGCCGTCAAGTAGTTTTCGAGCCAATTCGTGACAAAGAATATGAAAAAGTCTCCAGTAGAACGTTCCGCTCGCTACGCTCGCTTCGCTCAATAAAAATCTCTTATTTGTAATTTATAATAAGGGGCCCACTCCTGCCAATAGGTGTATGTTAAAGAGAGTATTTTAATTAATATTATATGTAAATTCATATATTATCTCATGAATTAACTCTAGATAAGAGATTACAGACCAAATAAATATGATAAGTGTTTATTTGGATTGTATTATTTTTGTTTAATGAATTAATGATATTCACGGGTGTAAATTCATGCTGTGCTGTGCTATGGTAGAGGTTTCAATAAAATCTTTCAAATATTTGATTGACAGATAAATGTACAAACATTAATTATTGCGGTGTAATAGTTGATAGTTTATACTTTCTCGCTATGATAATGTAATCTTAATTTTGGATAAATAAAACTTACAGCATTACTAAAAGTTATACTAGGATCCGCCATCCGTGCGCGGCGGGTGTTGAGCTGAGTACCTCTCCTTTCTTCTTTTCTTGATAACTTTTGAATGGCTAAACATTTTTTCAATCTGTTTTCGCTATAACATCCGCGTTCGGTTCAAACATACATGAGAAAATTTTTAGCTAATTATCTCCTCGCATTCTTGAGACAACTAAACACAAAAAAAGGTCTCCCAAACGGTTAAAAGCTTCGATTACGCTCAGCTCAATTACAGTTTAACCTCAATATAACGAATTTCAATTTAACAAACTTTTCATTTTAATACTGTTTCGAATTTCCCAAAACTGTTCACAGGAGGTCATAAAAAATATACCATTACATTACTTATACATTTGTCAAAAATCTTTATATTACGTTTTTTTAATTATTGCAAAATTTTTACACAAAGTATTATTTACCTCAAATTACCGGATTTTGATAACTTTTGTATGACGTTTATTGTCAATAATTATCGGCAGGTTAAGATTTATGTTGCTACAGACAGCTGTGTTAATTTTTTGTTACTGTTGTTGGGTTTCCTTTACTATTAGTGAAAATGGTTCGCTATAACAGATTAGGCAGATTAGTAACCGAATAAAATTTAGTTTAATAAAATTAACATTTTTTATAACGAATCGTAGACCAACTTAAATTCTATATACCAAACCCCACTATAACAAATTATTTATTTATTTATTTATTTATTTACCTTCACGCCATATCCCTTGCGGGGTAGCCAGAGACGACGGAGCGCCAAACGCTACGGTCTCTGCATACCTCTTTCGCCTCGGCCACAGACATCAACCTCTTCATACATGCCCTCCGGGGGGTCCTCATGCTTTTTACGTGATCTTCCTCCAGTATCGTAGCTACTGTGTTTTCGAAGGTCACTCGAGGCCTCCCCCTGTCTCTCTTACCGCTCACTTTTCCCATATAAATCTTTTTTACCATTCTTTCATCACTCATTCGTTCAACGTGCCCAAACCACCTCAGCACGTTCTTCTTCATTCTCACCGTGACATCTTCGCTAGTACCTGCCATTCTGTGGATCTTTTCATTGCGGATTCGATCAGCTAGACTGACTCCGCATATTCTGCGAAGAGATCGCATCTCCACAGCATTCATCTTTCTTACATTTTTCTTCTGTGTTACCCACGTTTGGCTGCCGTATAACAGCGTTGGTAGCAAAACTGCATTGTGTACAGCCAAACGTACAGCTATACTGACGTTTTGCCGTCTCAATAATGAACAACAACAACAACAACAACAACAATATAACAAATTATTTGGTATATAAAATATATATATACTATATATAGTTGGAAATGCAGTTATTTCATTACCACCAGATCGCAATCAAGATTTACATGTTGTTTAAATATAATACTTCTAAATTTATCTATGTATGTATTACACTAAAAACGTAGTCACTTGTAGTCTCAATCCTTTTAAAACTACAAGAAGTGACGACGTTCTTAGTGTAGTGTATAATACATGACGTTTGTGTGTGTGTTTGCGTGTGTGTGTGTGTGCGCGTGTTTGTGGATGTGTATGCTTGTGTGTGTGTGCAGGCGGTGAGGGAGTGGAGCTGGGTGAGCGCGCTGTGCGACAGTCGCAGCTGTCGACCGGCTCCGAGCGCGAGCTGCAGCAGCTGGAGGAGCGCGAGAGAGACATCCGACAGCTGGAGGTCACTGACTAAACATATAAATAAAATTGAAGTGTTTGTTCTGTTTGTATTTCCAAATTAACAGCTTTTTACTAAATGAATATGAAAGTATATACATACATAAAAAAAAAAATGTTGTCTGTCTTTTTGTGCCGGTTAATCTCTTAATCGGCTGGACCGATTTTAAAAGGACTTTCAAATCGAATAGCTGTTATCAAAAGGAGTAACTTAGCCTAAGTTACTCCTTTTAAAAAAAAATAATTGTGGGCACAGCTAGTCTATAATTAAAAGAGAGAGAGATAGAAGTAATCTATTGTAGATCTTTTGAACATTAAATTGTAAATCTACAGTTTATTGTATACACGTGTATAATTTTTATATTTTAATTATCCATTACAGAGTGACATAATGGACGTTAACCAGATCTTCAAAGAGCTGGGTACAATGATACACGACCAAAGCGCAGTAGTAGAGTCCATAGAATCCAGCGTAGAGTACACCGCTACCAATGTAGAGTCCGCCACACGCGAACTAAGAGAGGCCGCCACTTATAAGGTAAAATAAAACCCAAATAAAAAAAAACTTCTAACTAAAAAAAAAAAAATCAGAAACAGCGCCACCTATGAACCGAAATATACAACGTTTCCATGGAACACTATAATTTCACTAAAATCAGTCTAGCTAATCAGTCTAACAGTCGTTCAGACATGTTCTGAAATATACACACATATAGTTTATGAAATCTCACTGATTCTGGCGGACAAACGAATAAGAATGAAAAGTTAGTATGAAAGTACGCAGACATTTTAAAGTGTACCCAAATATATGCATTTTCGTTTACGATTACATATTTTTTTACTCCCGAGTTTGAATCTTCATACATTAACACTAAACCTACCGATAATTCTTGTATACCTGTTCCTACCGCACGCCGTCAAATTGACCGGTAATTAAAAGTTATTTTATTATATAACGCAGGTAATAATAAAAATAACTAAAAGTAAAGAGTGAAGAAATTATTACGTGCATATTCTAAGAATTGTCATGTAGTTTGATAACGATATTATAACGTTTAAAAATGTGTAAGTTTTACAAAAGTTTAAGAACGGTCAATTTGACCGGTACTTGGTAGGTTTAGTGTTAATAAACTCTCCAGATAATAATATATGAATTGTATTAATGTTTATGATAAATTTAAATATATTTTTTTGTTTAAATATAATCTAATAAACTAATGTGATAATCAATATTCTCATTAAAATAGTACCGTAGTTTTATTTATCTAGTCAGTATTATTTAGTTAGTTAATGTGTTATTATTAGAACAAGCTCCGGAAGAAGAAGATCTACCTGACGCTGATAGTGCTGGTCATAGTGCTGATAATAATGATCGCTCTGCTGGTTCGCTGAGGGTGGCTCCTCTATACCCTGCTGTACTGGCTGGGTAGTCAGATTGTCATCAACTACATCTACGACATCACCTTCTACGACCTCTTCATGATGTTCTATTATACATTTTTCTATTAATTATTATTGTTTTCTTTTTTTTTTCTAGTAAATTTATAAAAGGATACGTTGAATTAATTGTATTCGTATTGGTTATTTATTTGGTTTTCATTAATCATTTGTATTCGACGTTATAGAAGCAAGAAAAATGTTTATTCGTCATTAATTAATCATTTGTATTCATGGTGATAGAAGCAAGAAAAATGTTTATTTATCATTAATCATTTGTATACGTTGTGATAGAAGTAAAGACAGTTGTGTAAATATTAATCATTCAGTATTTTCATAAATTTACATCACATTTCAGACATATTAAATTTACTCAACATTCAGCGAAGTGGTAAAAAAAAATTCACACCACATATATTAAGAACTTATATGGCAAATAATGTATGTATTGTGGTACGCAAAGCGATTATAATTAAAAAATATATTATCAATAATTAATTGTACTATAAGAATATCATTTAGATATTAATATATGATATTTCATGTAAGGATTTTAATTTTTGCGATTTTTTATTTTTTATATGTTTGTATATATTGCATATATATATAGATAAAAATTTTTTCTTTATAATATAATATAATTGATCATTAAATATTTAATTATTATGTTAGTGTTAGTTTTATATAATATATAAATAATAGTGATTGTAATAACAATCTATAGCGGCATCATTAAAATTTTGCACCTAAAATTAAGGTAATGTATAATTACTTTAGGGTGCTCGATAATATTATTATTTAATTGTATTAATTATTATTGGTGTGCAATCTGTATTTAATATAAGATGTAAAGGAAACTGATTAGATGTATGTAACTGTCAATGCCTTTACAACTGAAGCTTTTTATATATTTTATTTAAACATGTGTACAAAGGATGTTATTACAGAGACGTACTTTGTACACTTATTACAGAGACATCCTTTGTACACTTATTACAGAGATGCACTTTGTACACGTATTACAGAGACATCCATTGTACACTTATTACAGAGACGTTCTTTGTACACTTATTACAGAAACGTTCTTTGTACACGTATTACAGAAACGTTCTTTGTACACGTATTACAGAGACGTTCTTTGTACACGTATTACAGAGACATCCTTTGTACACGTATTACAGAGACATCCTTTGTACACTTATTACAGAGACATCCATTGTTCACTTATTACAGAGACATCTTTGTACACTTATTACAGAGACATACTTTGTACACTTATTACAGAGACATCCATTGTAGACTTATTACAGAGACATCTTTTGTACACGTATTACAGAGACATTCTTTGTAATACTGATTTATTACAGACAACATTCATAAAGAGGTATCAGAAATGAATGATAATTTAAATGCATTGTATTTCTCTTTATTTAAAAGAGCTTCATGTCCTATCTATATTATACATGTAGATTATATACAAGGTGTATAGAATATTAAAATAATCAAATCACATTCAATAATTTGTAGGCTTTTAGTGTTTGTTTATTATGTAGGATAATATAGGATGTTGTTTTTAAATGTAGTACAATAGCTTCATTACTGAATTTGTTTGGAAATTTTTATCGTATCGGTTTCTTAAAGATTTATTTTTCTACTGACAGGAATAAATTATAATATGCTTTTGTAAGATTAAGACATTAAATTCATGTTATTCACTACCCGATACCTATATGTACTGAAGGTATCGGTACCAGTTATGTGTTAGATATACGACATTAATATATCCGTCGTCAGCAAAATTAATGCGACTTTTATTTTATCCTTTACCTTTAATGGCGATATTCTATTCATTCATTTGAAGTATCGTTAGAAAGAATTGTTATAGAGCGATGTGAATTTAAAATGTTTTTTAGTTTTTTTTATTTATTGTTTGTTATATTAATAATAATATTTATAATTATTGAATTAACTTGACATATCCCTTGCGGGGTAGCCAGAGACGACGTCAAACGCTACGGTCCCCGCATACCTCTTTCGCCTCGGCCACAGACATCAACCTCTTCATGCATGCCCTCCGGGGGGTTTTATTTTATTAGCTCTGCGAAATGTTTTATTTATTTAATGTTTATATTGAATGTATTGTCAGATTATGAAAAAGAAATGCGAATGTCTTTTTAAGTAATTTTGTAAATTAATTAAAGGCATATTTTATTTAGTGTTTAATGAAACAACTGAATTTTTACAAATGAATTTAAATATTGAAAAAGTATCGTTAAGGTTATATTGCGAATATTTTATAATTTTTCCTTTCAAATAATTATAATTTCTAAATGCGAATACTATAACTAATTAGCCCGGCTTATATTTGATTCTATTTAAAAGTGCCACGTCACGGAGTAAGTGATGTAATGAATTATCGAATTTGCATTGCCGCGAATGTTTTGTGAATATGTATATCAGATTAAAACAATTTGAAATTAAAAGTAATTTAATTCAAAAGATCTTTATTCAAATAGGCATTTACAAGCACTTTTGAATTGTCAATTATTACATTAAAAAGGTCAGTGTAGTCAGTCCGTGAGTAAGCTACTACCGGCTCGGTATGCTGCTCTGTTGAGAAGAGCCGGCCAGAAATTCAACAGTTGCTCTTTTTAAAAGAAATATAACAATCTTAGATGATGTAATATATATGTAAACAAAATACATTTTTTATTTTTTTTAATACAAGAAAATGTTACCTCCCATTATTAGTTTTCACTGTGTCATTGATATTATTTAACGTACTTCATTTGAACAAAACCACAAAACCATACGGTTTGGTAATTATATATAGTTACTAGCTGATTCCCGCCCGCTTTGCTGGGCAAATAATAACAAAGAATCGCAAACTATATGTTGGTTAATTGAAAATAATTACAAATAATCACAAACTGTATGTGAGTTACGGAACCCTAATAAACATAGTGAGAGGCCAAATAATTTTAATTTCTACTGCAATGGGATGGGAGAAAGGAGGGAGCGGGGGGTAAAATTTGCTGTTTTTTAGCTGTAAATTTGGAACGGCTTGGACCTTTGCATAATCCTTTCTTATTGCACCTATTCAATATGTCAGGAGTCTTGTGTCCAAATTTCAGCTTTTTAGGCATAACGGTTTGGGCTGTAGAGCGATGAATGAGTCAGTGAGTGAGTGTCTTTGTGCTTTATATATTAAGATTAATAGTCATGCATAATTAAGGGAATGTAATATTTTTTGTACAATTTAGTTGTATATTATGCTGTGTCTTACCGCCACTGCTCTCTGCGAATGTATTTACATACAAACTTGTAGTCAATTGTGTAATGAAACAACAGAATAGCGTTTATTTACTTAAGGATTTATGAAATTCATTGGTTGTTAGAAGTAAAATAATATAAACTTGTTACCTCTTATGAATAACGGTGTAGACTGAGAAAGATGGAATATATTATTATTTTTTTCATGAATAGATTAAAGGTGAGGATGGTTGTAAATAAAACACCTATTATTATAAAATCACATTTTAATATACTCATAATAATAAATTGCACACAAATAATAATAAACATAAAGACCGTTTGCTTCGATTGAGATTCTAAAAATCTTTTGATTTATAAATTATTTGTTATTGTTCTTCTACGAAGCCCTTAAGAGTAGCTTGAAAAGTCACTCGTGACGCGACTTCACTCCCGTGATCTCTTCGGGGTTGTGTGTGTGTGTGTGTGTGTGTGTGTGTGTGTGTGTGTCGCGTCAGCACGCAAGTTTTCCTGCCAGTTCTATGAGCACTACTGAGAGCTAGCTACGGAACAGCTACAAGAGAATTGAATCCATCGTCTACAACTACAAACAAGATCACTAACTTGCACTCTCGTCGCCAAGCAAGTGTCGAAACGCGGAAGTAACAACATAATTATTATAAATCATAATACTGCTAAAAAACGGGTAAACAAATAACAGATGACGTCTAACCGTCTCACGCCGACAGCGGACTGGACCCTGTTGGAGTCGAACAGACGTAATCAATAAAGGTGCAGCCCTCGCTCTATTAATCTATTACTCATAAATGCTCGTCAGTGTGAACCGTGGGTTCTAATTAAATACTCTTAAAGTTAGTTTTGATATATGTTCTCATACCTTCATCGTGTCCTAACCTATGCTGTTATCCTCCAGATATGTACACTTACAGTAACCTACTCCTCGATGTCTACCACGACTAACCCACGTCAATCTTTGGATAAGGGAATGCAATTTATCACATACCACTAAAATAAATAATTAAAGCCTCCTATTAACGAATACTAAGAGCGTAAGCGACTCTAACCCTATAATAGTTAAAATATTACAACTTAACATATACATACATAGATCAAAAACTAATTGACAGAAAACGGATATGATTGTTCGGATGAAACGAAAATGATAATCAGGTAACGTAATATTTGTAAAGAGCGCGCGAGCGTGCGTTCGTGTGGGTGTTGGTGTGGGGTGAGGGTGTGGGTGTGGGTGTGGGTGAGGGTGTCTAGCAGACCACGGCCTCGGAGATTGGGTTCTCGGTGATGCGGATGACGGGCGAGTGGCGACACGCGCGTGCGTCCGACAGCCGCCGGAACAGCACTATCTTCGTCGGAGACAGCGGCGCCACTGAACACCAAAACGCTGACATTTTAATATTACATTTAACACTAACATCTTTCTTATAATTTTTTTAATTGCTATAATTCACAATTCAACTCTGGTATATCTTATCAGATCCTCAATTATTAAATATATTTTACTACATGCTAATATGTATATTATAATTTTAACTTTTTAGATATGAATAGCTTCTCTTGTTTATCAGTGTATGCTGCGAAATAAAATTATATTTCTTTTATGTTAACATAAATTCAAAAGTATTTCTACACCACACCACATAATCAAACTAATGTTCTGAAATTGTTTAAATATGTGGCATAGATAATTAAAATATATTACACAGGTTACAAATCCTATGTACGTATTATATATAACCTGATTTGACTTATATAATAATTAGCAAGTTAAAAAAAATGTTTAAAAAAAATAGAACGTATGATGATACTACGAAAATAACTAGTGTGTAAAATATATAGCAATAGTCAAATAACAAAATAAAACCAAGCACAACTTACATAAAGGCGGCACTAGTCCGGTTAGAGAGTTGCGAAGGCGGGTCTAGTCTGGTTGGTATGTGTGTGTAGTTTGTGCAGTGCCAGTACAGCTGCACAGAAACACATGCGTGGACTCGCTACCTACTGTTCTGGCTGCACTACTCACTTGCTACTAACTACTACTTATTATACAATCGATACCGATGCAGCCAGCCTCAGCAGACAATAGAAATAAAAATAAAGCGTGACAGAAATAAACATCGAATTTAGCGACATCTATACGAGCTAAGATGTTTTATACAGGGCTTGGCTTATATCCAGATCCGGATGAGATAGGACAAACCCTTAAGATATATAGGGTGCTAGAAAAAAGATATCTTTTTAGGATTTTTTTTTCTAGCAGCCTGTATAACAACAAATATATTATACAACATTGAATCTACAAAATGATGAAAAAGAAAATGAAGAAATTATGGATAAATCTTTTTTATATGTTAATGTAATTTCCACATCGAAATAATGAAATAAAATACCCAATAAAAAACGGCTATTCTAAAATTCAATATATATATATATATATATATATATATTATTTCTGACGTTATATATTCACGAACACTACAAACTGCCCTTTTTACCGCTGACTTTGTCTTTTTTGTTTCTAAGATATTTTAACTAATATTTTGTTATTTTCTAAAAACTAAAAAATAATTTTCTAAAAGCTAACACAATTTTTTTAGAATATTTTCCAAAGAGACTTCTCCCAGTGGGGTTTAACAAATTTGTATAAACTAAAGGTTTAAAGAAGTTTTTGCTCGAATGCAACTAAATGACACTCTATTATTATGATATTAAATTATATTCTGATATATCCCGATATTTGCATGTTAGATTCACTATAAGGTGCATTTCACATTATTTTTATTTTAAATATGATCGGTAGTAACTAACAGAAATCGTCTCAACTTTATAGTTCCAAAAACATTCCAAAGCATAGCAATCTTCTAATTATAATTAAAAATAGTAATAAACTATCATTTCTATTCATATTTTATTTACGTAGCATATTATTGTATTAAAATGACGATATGAACACGATAACTACCAATTCAGAAATGGTCTCAAAAGTATAGCACAATTAATAATAAACCTAATTTTAACTATGAAGGAGTACTTAGATGAGATCCCGGTTCATTTTATTATCGAGACAATCTCTAAAATATTATAGACAAAATAAAAATTGGGAATATAGCGCCATCTATAGTTAAAGCGCTAAATATAAATGTATATATATCTTTATTACGTGATAATATCTATTTCATGACATTAAAAAAAAACAATCGAAGTGATTAAATGCAGCCTCTATTTTAAGCGTTCTTCTAATTATTTATAATTTTATTCTCGTCTATCCATAGCACTATTAAAAAAAAAACTTCAAATTAATATCAAATTAATAAATACCGTCCCTTTCCTCTATCCCAGTCGCAAGTTCGAGTCCTGTTCGTGTTATGTATATTTACAAAATGAATAACATTTCTTGTATTGTTTGATAAGTGTCAAGTGTGAGTGAGTTTACCTCACCTCGGTTAGGGAGGGGGGGGGGGGGTAACTTACCGTATCCCTCTCCCTGCAAGAACAGACGGAACGCCTCCGAGATCTTGCCGGGTTGCTCTTCGAGCACCATGGCCGCGTCGGAGATCTGAAATAATAGTATTAAAGATTATTTAAATTAATATCTATATAATTATTTATGGATGAAAAGCGTATGCTATGGGGATGCGGATTCTAAGATGGATGTGTGGGATGATAGGAGAGAATTGAGTACGTTAGGGCAAGCTTGGGATTAGCGTCACTGTCAGGAAAAAAGGTCGTCTGTCATGATGTGGGAATATTATGAGGGATGGATGGTATGTAATTAGAAGGTATGGAAGTGGAGAGATGGATGGGTTGTGTGAAAGTTGATATGCAGGAAAAAGAGACGACGAGTATGGAAGGTAAAATCTTATGGCCCAGACCCCTAAATTGGGATAAGGGCAAGTAGATGATGATAGAGGTAGAGAGAGAGAGAGAGAAAGAAAGAGAGAAGATAGAGATTTTTATGTCGAATCAAGGCTGCGGGTGATTTCTGCTATCATATTTCATAATTTTAATTGTACACGGCCATCGGACTTAACATCAATTAATAAAGAAAAATAAATAAATTGTAGTTTTTTATATGTAATATTTAATAAAATATTTGAATCTACTTCGTATTAATACCAGTGATTACTTGTTTACTTCAGGAGGATCTATTTTTATAACATACTTTTTAAAATAAGCAAGGGCTTATCTTACAGAAGGATGTAACGACACTCTCCAACTTACAATAAGGCTACGAGGGTTACAAACGCTACCTGCTCTGACAAGAACGGGCATTTCTTTTTTTTGTTCAATATTTTACAAACGTAAACTATATTTAATATTAGTAAAAGTTAGTTATAGATAGCCGTTGTATTGAGTTTCGTCTGCTTCAAAAGATTGCATGAATAGAATCGACAATAAAAAAATCCGTGCCCGCAGGGGGACACGCGTGGGTAGACCTCGTGTGTAACTCGTTTATATCAAAAATGTTCAAGCAAAAAGCGGTTTTTATTTTTTTTCTCGGTAAAGATATCTTTTTTGGAAATACTTTTGGTACTTAAATTTAGAGTAAAAAATAACCTTTCTATTCAAAATATTTGCGAGGAGGGAATGTTTACTAGAAAAAAGTTGCCGTGGTTTTACCTACCTTAAATTTTCAAGCTAAAAGTGGTTTTTATTTTTTTTCTCGGAAACGGTACCTTTTACGGAAAAACTTTTGATACCTAAATTTAGAGTAAAAAATAACATTTCGATTAAAAATACTTGTGATGTAAGAATGTTTACCAGAAAAAAGTTATGAATTTTTTTCCAAAAATTTTCGGTTTTTTTACCCCCACCTCTAAGTTATTGAAGTTAGGTTTTCGGTTTATCTACATTAGTTATAGGTATTCATTAAAGACATCATATAATATGAACGCGATTGATCTTCTTTGTATAGGGAAAAAGTTATGGTCGAAAAACTGAAATCAGAAAAAGTGAGGCCCTAGCGCCCCCTGTTGCCGGATTTCTCTGGATAACGAACTTGACCTTCATTTTTGGATGGTTGATTTTTGTGCAAAGTTTGAAAGCGATCCGAGCGAAACTGCGGCCGCTATCGTGCTGACAAAAGTCGAATCTGGACGCACGCACGCATATATATATATATATATATATATAAACTTTTTGACCAATGGTCATTTCGGACTCAGGGGGTCATAAGAAGACCTCCTGTGAAAAAATTTTTCCAAAATTCGAAAGTCGGGTACAAATGAATGGGCAGACCGAATTCTTCGAGGTCTACCCAATAGTTTTCTTATACGAATTTTAAAAAGGAAAAACGTGTTCTACTGTGTACATATGTAATTATCCCAATATTGTTGTAATACGAGGGTCAAACTGAAAATTCTTAGAAAATCAAAAACTAAGCATTCTAGCAAGTTATTAGTTTTATTGTAACTTTTCAAAATAGCGTCCATTTACATCAATACATCGCTGCATTCGATGGAACCATTGAGAAAAGCACCTTGCCCACTCGGCCTTAGGGGTCTCTTCGACGGCGTTTTGAAACGCAGCCACTGCTTCTTCGGCGTCTATAAAACGTTTTCCTCGAAGTTTTTCTTTTATTTTCGGAAATAAATAAAAATCGCAGGGTGCGAGGTCGGGGCTATACGGCGGGTGACCCAGTAATTCCACGTCTGAGGTCACCAAATAGTCGATCGTTTGCCTGGCGGTGTGCGACGAGGCATTGTCGTAATGAAGGAGGATCCTGCTGCGAGGTCGTTTCTCTCGAACTTTTTCCAAGACAAGTGGCAAACAATTGTTAGTATACCACTCTGCATTAACCGTTTTCTGATCCTCTAAGACTACTGTCGCGTAATGACCTGTCTTTCCGAAGAACGAGGTCACCATCTTTTTTCCAACACTTCGACCTCTCTTCACTTTAGTTGGCAACTCTTCGGAAGGAAAAACCCACTGAGCAGACTGTCTTTTGGTTTCCGGATCATAACAGTAAATCCAGCTTTCGTCACCCGTTAGTATGTCGAACACAGCATTTGAGTCACCTCCGTTAAATTTTTGGATCATTTCTCGACACCAATCAACACGGCGGAGTTTTTGAGCCTCGGTCAAATTATGCGGTATCCAGCGGGTACAAAGCTTCCTGACCGCTAAATGTTCATGGAGGATTTTGTGCACTTGACTCATACCTATGCCTAGACTTGTCCGAATCTGCTGATAGGTCACTCTTTTGTCAGTCTCTATCATACGCCGCACAACACTGATGTTATCTTCAGTCGTCGCTGTAGAAGGCCGTCCCTCACGCAAATCATCGGTGAGATTAGTTCGACCACGTTTGAATTCATTAAACCAGTTGTAAACTGTGGCACGAGATGGGGCTTCATCGTGAAAAGCCAATCGAAGTCTATCATAACTTTCTTGTTGACTTAAATGACATCGAAAGTCATAAAAAATCATTGCACGAAAATTTTCTCGGCTTAAATTCATTCTGACATGCACAGACTATTTTCAATTTGCCGCCAAATCGTAAAACAAATGACAAATGAATGAAATGTACATTCAATAATATTGGTAAAGAGTTCTATTTTCAAAATTTAAACTATTTTTTTTAATATAATGCTTTTAAGTGGCCAGTTCTAAAACTTTCAGTTTGGCCCTCGTATATTAATTGTTCTGATTTGTAAGTAATAAGTAATTACTTTTACAATTTTTTTATTAGATTTTGTAAACGATTTTTGTATTTGTAGTATTTAGTTTATATGAATATTTCTAACTTCATTAAACTTTAAATGGAAGATAATATGCACCGTTAGATTAACATTATAGAAAAAAGATTACATGTTTTAGATAATAAACTTGTGTGTGTGTGTGTGTGTGTACGTATATAGATACCTTCATCCAGGTGGAGTTAGAGGGGTGGAGGCGGCTGTTGAGTGTGACGGTGTGCTCGAGGTGGGGGGAGAGCGCGCCCCCCAGGTTGAGGACCGGTGGGCGGAGGGTTGTGGCGTGGCGGGTGATGTTGAGGTCGGAGCGGCGGGCGTAGCTCTCGACCAGCATGGCCAGGTTGCCGGCGTTCACGTGGCGACGAAAGTACGAGCGGTACATCGCAGCGAGATCCGAATTGCGTTCTTCCGGACACTGTGGGAGCTTTATGTTAATTTGTGCTACGATTGTCTATTGTTTATGGCTTGGTTCAGATTGCAACAAAATAATTGCCAAGATTAATAAAATTGAGTTAGAATCTTAGCTAACACAGGTGAATTAGGTAAAGTATGTATTTATAAGTAAACTATCTTCAAGGATGTCGCATTTGTTTAATTTATTTTACTTGAATAAACAGTACGGATGAAGTTGCTCGTAGGTTAATTTCTAAAGACCGTTGTCTTACAATTATTCTGTGAACATTCATAGACGCAATGTACGTCTAAATGAAATAAAACACTTAAAATTTTGACATTTTCAAAGCCCAAAACTGTCGTCGGAGTCCTTTACCTCATAATATATGTATATGAAACAATTTAAACAAAGGTCCAACGTCCCAAACTAAATACTTACAAAACTCATTATACAAGAAAATACAAACAAAATTCTCCGCTAAATATATCTGTGTACACGCGGAACGCTGACCGTAATTCAGTAATAATTAACTCACTGTTTAACGATCAAAGTTATTCAAACGTTTCAAGTTTGGAATTGTTTCAGTTGCATCCTTGTCATTGTTATCGTTCTGATCGGTTTCTGGATTTCGTGATAATTATCAAATATGTTTAAAATTCCCTATGTGGGAGTGTGTGTGTGTGTGTGTGTGTGTGTGTGTGTGTGATGTGTAGTATTTTATTAATTCTTTACGAACATAAACCTAATATGAAAGTAATGAAAATGTTATTACGAGTGTGTGATGAGGGTCAAAGACTTTTCAGAGAAGTTTAAATTGCTGTAATAAAAGATATTCTATTCGGAGGTCATTGACATTTTATAATATTAACTATAAACACATTGTAATCGTTTATACCAATAGCCTTAGCAGTATAAATGTATCGTTAGTCTGATTCAATGGTAAGAAGGGACGGAGGGTCGCGACAAGCAACTCTTGGACACGTTCTTCCGGACTCTATCTACATTGACTTTCAAACTAGTTCGAATATACCTTTGGAATACTTTATAGATTTATTCCGTCCTATTTCTTTGAAATATTTCACAAAAGAACTCCTCTGCGATAAAATGTTATTTGTAGCATTCTGGAAAATATTTCCAAAGGAAAACTTATCATATGATATACTGACGGATTACATACACTTTAGATTGCTTAGAAATAATTTTATTATATCTAAAAGACGTCTAAGAGACGTCGAGAATGGAAATATTCGCAATAGCATTATATAAAGTCGCATTTCGTTGAGCTCTGAAATAAAATAACCGGTGACTCGAATCCGTGTCCTTTTTATTACTTTCATCAGGAACATAACATCTGCTAAATATTTGCTGCAAAAATTGAAACATAACCTACAACCAATACTATATAATGTCATAAAAACATACAAAAAAGGGATATAGTATCGTAAACGCGTCGCAGTACTCATAAACAGAGGCAACCAAAATAAAATGTTTCAAAACATTCGCCATTATCGCAAACACACAACATATAATAAGAATAAATACGATAATAATAAATAAATATATACATACCCTTCCAAAGTGGTACCACATGAGGTAGTCCACAACAGCGGGCGTCATGCCGCGCGCGCGCAGCGACCGCGAGTTCATCTTATGGGACGCCCATTCGATCCATCCGGACTGGGTCGACGAGCAGTTGATTAACGTCAGAGCGTCCACCTGAAATGTGGATTGATAACTAACATTATTAACTAATCATTAGACTAGCTTATCGAATTGATTGCGATGGTTCTATTTCTTCCTACACGTACACGTTATTTTGATACGTACAGTATCAACAGCTCTCCTGTCACACCCATTTGACGTACACAAGTATGGATCCAAATTAGAAAAATATAAATAAAAAGATATTGACACACTCAATGATAAAGTAAGAAAATATGTCCATCTTAAAAAAAATCGATTAATACTTGAAGTTTGGACAGAGCTTTTTAATGTTATATTAGGTAAAATTTTGTTAGTTGTTGTTTGTTGCCTTTTAAATATAGATCATATGTCTACTATACAGATCTAGACCTTATGCCTGCGATGAGAGAGGACAATTTTCCATGGATATTTACGAAAATTCTTTTTACTAATTCACCTAACGTATATCTTTTTTTTATTACATTCTAGAACACGATGCGAATATTTGATTAAATGTAAGTTATACGTCTCTTGTTTAATCTTTGCACAGTTTCTTGATATTTGAGTTTAGTATTAATTATCGTTCAGTCCGTTTGTTATCCAGCATTTATCACTACGTTAACTATAATAGACAAGAGTTAAATGATCATCAAACGCTTTTGAAAATTGTCTTGTCTTTAATAAAAATGTGTAACAAAAACCACTTCTTTTTAATATTTTTTTGTCGTTTAATTTTATTTACATATAACAAATAAGAAAATAAAAATATTAATCTTGTTCAACTTGAACAAGCTTATAATAAAACACATTTTAAAAGGCGTATAATGTAAAAACCACAACAATGTTTGAGTTTTCACGGACGATGAACTCGGTATGCATTAATTTGGGAGTTATCTGATTCTCATTATCACCCATCTCATGGTAATATCATTGACATGGCATCGGCTGTGTTAATGCCATCACTCACCAGATAGATGAAAATGTGACTTGATAAAATAGATAAAATAGGTTAGATTAGCTTAGATATAACGTAACATAGATAGAAACACTTATTCCTGACTTATTCTGACTAACTAACAACTACAAAACTTAAAACGGAAAAACAGACATAATACGCACAAAATGTAAAGAAAATATAAGTTATATAAAGTTTTAATAAGAAGCAACTAAATGTCTTGAGACGTCATGCGATGTGCACTCGATTCCCGACACCTCCCCCCCTGGGGTGGTGACGGGAATGTTTTTAAATAACGGAATATTATGAAACGTGTACTTAAAAATAAAAAGACATTTTAAGCTTCAGAAAATGGTACGTTCTTAACTAGTTAATATAAAATTTCTTAAATAAAGTTATGTTGTTCTTCAAACGAAAAGTATTAGGTTTTTTTTTTAAACCTAAGTGTAAATTTGAAATTCAAGTTAAACTCTACCACCAGAGGCACTTCTATCGTTCACAAGTTTGTCTTATCTTTGAATAGATGGCGTTGAAAGCCTTCTTCTATTCGTTACAAGTAAACAACCTCTATAGAAATGAAGGAAAAGATTTTTATCAATCTTTTACGAAACATTTGTCGTTGATAAATATTGGCGATCCGTGCTTATTCTGTTTAGACGACAAAATTTTACTGATTTAAATCTTTTTCCTTAACAATGTGAATTGAAAAGAAGATCTTTGGTAAGAGATAAGAAATTAAATTACTTTCGTAGATATAATCGTTTAAAAAACTTATTTAAATATTTAATATTTACTTCATAAGGTTATTTTGGTCAAAATACATTAGACGGTAGTTCAATGCTGTCTACAAACTTTGAGCTTAGCTACTGACAGCGGCAAGTCTTGTTGCCTATGTTAGGCGTCTATTGTAGTCCTGGTTTAACTTCAGTGTAATAAATATCTAATACATAAGATAATCTTTATAAGAATGCAAATATGTAAGAAACGTCAAATAGGACTTTTACTTGATACCTCTAATATTATTGTTATCTGTCAGACTTCTAAAATTGGATCAATTCAAATAAAAAATTACAACCCCATCTTGGAAGAACTTTAAGAATCGTTTTACGGTAGTACTAGATAAGTACTAACGAGATACACTTTATATCAAGGCACAGGAGAGTTGCACATTTCTCCTACAAATATTATTTATATTTTAAAAATTAATTCAACTCACTTTGTCCGGATTGGTCAGGGCGAAGCGCGCGAGGATGTTAGCTCCGACGCCCACACCGAAACCAATGAAGCTCTTGACCCCGAAGTGAACCAGCACGTAGTTGATTTGGTTGGCCAGCTCGTCCATAGTCGGGTATACGTAACTGTAACAAACATTACATTGTACCTACTATATATATAAATAATTTATTTACTGAAAAGAGGAACTCCTGATTACCGGACGTAATAAACATTGGTTTAGACATTCGAAGGACGAGATTCATACACTTGGATCTTGGACGGATGGATGGTTGAAGTTCTGACGTGTGGGCACAGGTTGGAGTCATGAGCGTGCGTCGATCGTAGGGTGTTATGTAATACTGCGCCAACCCGTACTACTTTCGGTACCTGCGCGAATATATCGCACCGGTTGTATTCATGTAAAATGCTAATTTATGCGAGCGTCTTAAATCGATCGATTATTTTGTGATTTGAGTTTCGTTAAAAGCTTTCGGCGATCAGAATATTAAACCACTTGACGGATGAGAGTTTGACTATTGTTTAAAATCGTAACGCCGGATGAAATGTAAGATTACATATCCTTTTTATTTGTTGTAGCTTTAATATTAAAAACGAAGGTTAGATAGATACAAACAAATAACCACATTATAGTTATTACGGATACAAAACTAAGCCAACTAACTATTTGTGCCAAGCGATGAAGGTCGCGTATCGCATTACGAGTCAAAGGACATCTGATTAAAAGTCAAATAGTACAATGTGCGGGCACACAATCTCCAGCCGGCTACAGGCCGAGTACAAGCCCGGCAGGCCCGGCTCAGGCCCGGCTCAGGCCCGGCCAGACGTTGTAAGTCAGTAGCCGGTGCCGTCCCGTACCGACTATCGAGCGATGGTTACATAACACTGCGGTACCAAACACGAATCTACTTCTATCCTAAAAAAGTTTATATTATCTTCTATTCTGTTTTAAACCCGGCTTTGACATCTCTTACAGAAACATTAAGTATTATTAATAATTACATATCTTAAGGATTAGTGAAGGTGAAGACAGAAGCACATTGTACTATATACAATTCACAATAGTTACAAAGGATGGAGGAGATTAGTAATTAATTAATATATATTCAGTTGGTATTATTTAATGAAGCTCGGGAGGGCGCTATGATAATTTCTAAATGCGGTGATCCAGGGACTATCCACAATAGTTTTATTTTATCATTATTGATCAACGTAAGGAGTTATTTGGTACCTCTAATACCTTTGTACATCTTCGTTAAAAAAGGGGAATATAGGATTTCGATATTTCTTAAGTAAACTACATTTTATTTTTAAACTTATAGGTTAATGGGTCTTTCTACTGGAATATTCAATGAGTACATTGGCCCTTAGGCTGTGCATGTCATATATATGAGCGTCGTAGTAACCACCGGCGGCGCCAGGCCGTCGCGACGGTGCCCTATTAATGCAGTTTATTCACCTACACTTCGCCATCAAATATATTTAATTTTCAAATTGACCTACTACTTAGTAGCTTAAATTTTTTTTCAAACGGAACAAAAGCGAAAAACACAATTTTTAAAACTATAATTGTTTCATTGAAAGGTTTACAAAAATATAAGAGTAGGTTTTAATAATAAGGGTACAAGTATATTTTCTAGGTACAAATGAAATATTAAGAATCGCGGATCGTGGTAAAAAAAAATAAGATGCCGGTCAATATGAAAAAAAAATGCTATTTTCGTTCTCGGAACTCTGTCTACGTTCCACGTAGGGTTCTTACCGCGTAATATAACTATTTTTTTTATGTTAACATTATTTCGCTCTAGTAGGAACAGAATAACAGATATTTTACATTAATATTGGCATCAAGTCAAAGTCGGAATAGGTTTGTGGGTCGGCACTGGTTAAATTATTCCCTTTGTATCTACTGTCCCGCTTTTCATTTTGTGTAAATTAATAGATTGACAATATCGTCATTTTTATATAATAATAAGTATAGGAGGAAATATAGATAAATAAAAATAATCTTATAAAAGAAGAAGTTAAGACGTAAATTGATATTTCCGGTGTAACTAAAATAAATCTAAATTGGTTCCTTTTAGTGTTAACCTATTTAAAAAGTAATAGTCAAATTTATTTGCACATTTTTGGCAATACTAAAGGTCTTGAGTAGTTCTACATCGTATACTGGATAAGGTCTGTTACATTGGTATCTAAAATCGTCAAACTCCAGTCACGAGTTTCATAACATTTTGTGAGCATCTTGACTTCTATAACATGTCTACGTAGGATTAAAATATGTTTGAAATCCTTTTACTATAACTCAAGGTCAATTAATTTGTCTCCTACTCGTAGGTGTCATCGGGTATGTAAACTTGCTCATAATAGGTAATACACAATTTTAAAGCCGGTATCATCAAGATCAAGGGTAGATCAAGATAGATTAAGCCTAATCCAGGTGAGTGACATTATTGGTAACGAATAACAAAATAAAAAATAAAATAATGCTTTACGAACTTTTTTTTTTATCCTTGTCTTCTCAATTTCTTATCAAGAGCAATGAATTATATCTAATTTTAACATTTTTATCATCCTGCGATTAGTCAAATATAAATTATCTCACGTAATTCTAATCTATTGAGTAGTTAAATCGCGAAAGCGTTGTACATATAAACAAACACATCAAATTAGTTACGTGAAAGTTTAATTGTTACTGTTGTATGTATTTTGACTATTCAAATAATTGCTACCTGAAATTATTAATTGGTGGTACATGTTACTATAACGTTAACATTTAATTATTCATTGCAACATAAATAAAACAACAATAATGTTTGCTTAATTTAACTGTCCTCCCAATTAGCGCGTCCTCTTCTCTCCGTAGATCGCGACCGTAGACTTTATTAATTATACCTATGTATTAAAGTTTTCTCATAACGTAAGTTCTACAACTATTCACAGTTTCAACCAGCTGATGTAGATACGGGGCATCCAATTTGGCACACAAATCTGTGAGGTGACCCACTTCCCTGCTAACTATTAGATGGCTATATACTTTTTTTAAATAGACTTTTAAATAACAACTTGAAAGTATAATCTCAATACTTTGGATAAATATTGAGATAGTACGTTATTTGTATTTTACGTGACGTAATAAATAGTACGAGAATGTCCTTTCGTTGTAAAGGATAGAGACGTCCGGGAGCGGTGCCGACGCAAGCGCAAATTAAACGCCTGTCCGTCGCAGCTTCCGCCCACGTTCACAGATCTGTGTAGTCGGTTATCAAGATGGTATACGTTGATAAAAATAAGTTTGCCTTTTTTAAAACTATTTTCGATAAACAAATAAAATAATATTATATTTTTGTATCTCAGATGGAATATTTTATGATTCTACAAACATTTTATTCCAGTGTTAAAAAAATTGAGATAAACTGACCTTCTTATAGATAATAGACTTATTAAAAGTTAAAGTTAGTTTATCTATAGTTCATGTAGCTAGTCAGCTACAGGATTGTAGTCGCACAATTTTCTGAATGTTTGTCTTAAACAGATTAAGAATAAAATTATCGTTTTAATATAAGAACTAGAACAGACGATGTTTACTTCAGCAATACTTTAGGTTGATATTTTTATTGTCACTCAAGATAAGTGCGGAAGTTAAGTGAAAAATTCATCTAGAATCATCTGATTCATCTGAATCATCTGATGATATTCATCAATATTATATTAAAAATATCTATGGTTTTTATGAAAATAATGATTCAACTTAATTTCTTACATATTTGAATATTTAGTCTCTATATTTAAATACATTGAATAAAAAAATACTTCTCACATCTAAATATATTTATATATTTTTTTAACTGATGAAGTATCAAACGTATATAATAATTTTATTTATGATAGTATGTATCTTTGTTACAATGTATTATTGTTAGAAATCCAACAACGAATCACAAATGTAATTATTTAAAGAACTACGTGCGGCAAGTTTTTTTAGCGTCACGGGAGGGCGAGGCTGAAATTAGAAAAGTTCAATCCTCTCGGGTATCCTCAATTGTTCCTCAGTCTCTTGACGATTAGTACATACCATTTTTGGAATACTTATAGTGTTTACATAGAAGATTTAAAAATGAACATAAGAAAAAAGTAATAAAAATGGGAAAAGTTAAGCTACGTGGTGGAGACAAGGACGTATGAAAAGGATTTGAAAAAAGAGAAGATACCTTTATAGACAGCAAGGGAGTAAGTAAAGAAGAAATAGAGGGAGATTTTAGTGAATTTACTTGAAAGATATCAAATGAAAAAGAAGACAGGTAAGAAAGCACGCCATCTTTGGGAACAAGGTGCAGAATCAATTACACAAAGTTTTGAGAAACAACAAAATGTAAATAAAGATTCATGTAAGACGTATAGATGAAGAAATGAGAAAGATTTTGACGGATAGTGTAGACATAAAAGATGCTTTCAAAGATTTTAAATAAATCAAGAAAATAAATTGGACTAGAGAAAGAGAAAAATATATCCTAATTTCGTACATAGTACGGGAGATAAATGTAGATGGCGAGAATACAGAGCACTGCGGAATATGAAAAGCATAAGAGCGATTGGGCCTGATGTTATAGCAGTTGAAGTCTTAAAGTTTCTAAAAAGTAATGGATTACGTAGCTGGCTTTATTCTTTAACTATGTATTAAAAACGATTCCGGATGAGTGGTGTATCAATTAACAGGGGCTCAAATTTAACAATAAAGGTTATCGATATACGCATAGGAAATTCTTCATGATCTTATCAAATTTAAACAAGCATAGTAAAGAACTGGGAACTTCTGTGCAAGGCTTTAGGAGAAACGAGGCATAGCTGTGTGGGGTTGAGAATGTACAGATTTAAGTTAATTGAATGAGTTAGCCAGTATTTCCGTTCGGAATGAAGCCTGGAAATTGTGGCTGTAGGGTTACACCAATGATCGACTTTAAGCCCTTTTCAATATCTTTTTATATTGAATCTTGTGACTTTCATATATATAATTTCACGGCATTTTTCTTAAAAGAGGTTATCTTGCTTTTTTTAGTACCTAGGATCTGATTTCGAATAGGACGGTGTAATTTACCGAGACGTCAGGAACAAAATGAATGAAGGAATGAAATGAATGAGAAAAATGATGACCTGGTGAAATATTTACATATTCGATAAAGATGATGTAGAGACGTGAACACTTATTATAACGGATATAGTACTTACTAGGGAAATAATTCATTACTTATTATGCGTTGTAAAATTCGACAAGTGTACTATTTTTCTTTATAATACTAGCATATCAATGTTGGTTTATATATCATGTATTATTCTACTTATACTTTTGTTTCTTTCGCTTTTTCAGTAGGCAAGAAAGAATTCATAAGAAATGTACATATTGTGATCGGTGTTGTTAAAAAATTCTATTTTAAAACAAAGAGCTAGCGAATTTTAAAATGCCCATCAAGAACTTTTAGCTTCATTACCACCCTGTGACATCTAGCAAGTAACTGAGGTGTCGTTAGTGTATGAGCATTGATTTTTGTTAGATATCTAGTTTTAAGATATTTGTAACCAGTACAAAAAGTACACCTTTTCAATAATATATCTGTTGTATTTTGAAAAAAGTTTTAACAAACAAGTTTTTAGCTTTTTTATGCTTAACTAAACCATTTTCAAAGTTAGAAGTCTATACGGATAAATTATTTTGAAGACCGTTAACTCGACTGGCATACAATATAAAAACTCAACGCTCACCCATTTTCGAACATTGAAAAAGATTATTGTCAGTCTTTGTATAATCTCAATACAATATTGTGATATTGGATTTGGAGAACGTTTTAAAATGTCTTTATAAAAGTCACGATAAAAAATAATAAGCCGTTGTTTGCCTTTCTTATTAAAATATTAAAACATGACTATATAATATACATATACAAGTGTATATATATAGTACGTACAACGCTCGTGCAATACCTCTGTTGACCCGACTTCATCGCTATTAAAATTTAAATTTATGCAAAAAGCAGTATAAAGAGTGCAGTATTTTACTACCTTTTGGAATCACATATTGTAGTTTAGGTTATTTTTTTTTATTAATGTTATAATATTCTGAATACCGTATAAGGCCTTCGGGAATGTTGTAATAATACTTAACGACAAAGCTTTTAGTTCTGGGGGTTGCGTTATTGTACACATAAACATTATTACCACTTTTACTTCTATGGTCAGTTTTCATGGAAATGGTATATTAGCAGAAACAGTTTATAGTACTTTTTAAGAGAAAAAAATAAATCAGTTGCATTCCAATTTTATTTATTTATTTGATGTGATCACTTGTGTACGTCAAACGGGAGTGGCAGGAGGGCCTACTTTGATACCATACTTATCGAAATAAGCCCTTCCGTAAAGACACTCTCCAACTTAAAATAGGGCTACGAGGGTTCCAAACGCGCCCTGGTCTGGGAAGAAGCACACAACAAATTTAAACGTTTTTTTTTATTCTGATTGTGATTGAACAATTTATGCAACAAACAAGTAAGATGCCAAGCAGTCACTAATCCATAAAGTTATTGTAAGTAATTTCTAAACCTTACTTGGTTGTAACTTCAATAGCGGAGCACTCAAATCAACAACGAACTTCGCGTAGGACATTTATTTAAAGTCCACTAAGCCACTCATATTTTAATCTCTCCTAACGTTAAAGTAAAATATGTAGGAGATGGATTATTAAATATGTTTTAAAAGATTATTAAAAGTTCGTGCGGAATTCGTTCCTCACTTTATACGAGTGCTTAAGTTTTGCACTAAAAGCACTCACGATTCTATAAGCTGTTAAAATATCAATTTATTTTAAATATTTTTTAAGTAATTTTTCTGCTTTAAACAGGATTAAAGATAATTTAAAATTTTTATTCAAGAGATTTTTTACGAAAATAATATGTAAAGAGTGTGTGCAGTCGAGTATGAAAAAAAAAGTTCACAGTATCATACCGCCTCGGAGCAAAGATGTACGGACAGTGCAGACAAAATATTATTATATTTCGTTATTAAAAGAGAATTCCTATTATTAAAAGAGTATTTTCCATAACGAGGCAACTCGTTTAAGCTTTAATGGCGATGTTACCCCCAGGGAAATACAACGACCGAGGGATTTCGTTCTATAGCTGTGTTTTTGTCGATTAGTTTCATATATATTTTATGTTTCAATATTACGAGTATTGTTAACTTCGATATAAAATTCAATGGCCGGTTATGAGAAATCAATTCATAAATATTTTATTTCAAACACACTCGAGCCAATCTTATATCTTCTGAACGATTTTCTTGAACGCTCTCTTCATTCGAGGGCTTTAAGGCAATGCTCTAGAATATAAAGTTTAAAACAGACACATTTTAGACTAATATTTAATTAAAAATAAATTTTTGTTTGTTTGAAAATTTTCAAATAATTAACTTTAAAAATGTAAAAAGGAGTTCAATAACACTTTTATCCTCAGTAATATACATTATTTTAAAATAACTTCCTAACATGTTTTTTTTAAAGGGTGTCAAAGGATATAGTTAGGTTTAGCTGAAATATAGGAGCGCCCTGCCCTATATATATCTATAAATATAATGTTGAATTGATTAAAAACATAAATCAGTCTGTAATAAGTAAAGAAATCATAACGTTTTATATATAGGCGTGCACGGACGTACAGTTGGGGTGAAACTCCCAAAATTATGTAAGAAATCGGCGATTGATTTCTGAACCATGTAACGATTAGATAGGTTAAACGTTTGTAACAAATTAACAAATTGCCGTTAATGCGACGATTACTTGCTAAATTATTATCATTTTTGAAATTCTATGAAAGAGCAGAAATGGAGCTTCATTAGAAGCTGAGAAAGGAAATTTCATTAGAAAAGCTCGTGCTGCTTCCGGCTTTCAGTGCTGTAACAATAGCTTAATTGGAAGGCTTATGTGAAATCGGACAAATTAATTGAACTCCCAAGTCCAAACGTATAAGAATATGTATTATATAAGAAATATCAACATGTTATGATTATTATAAATACTGTTCTCCTCTATTATACACGAAGGGGATGTTTTTTTTAGATCATAAAGTTAAAAGCAATGTTGATGCAATTGCGTGACGAGTGTGCATCCTAGCGCTTATATTTTAATTGCTGGCACAATCGTTTCAGACGCTAATGTCTGCACTTAATTCTCAAGTTGGTTTTGATGAAGATTCATCAGGTATAGGGAGATAAGATCATAATTTTAAGATAATTGTAAAAATGTTAGTAAATAAAATAAAAAATCACTTAAATGGAAACAGTCTATGTCAACATTAAAAATGAATCGTTAAGTGTTTGACGCAATGCGGTTTCAACTTAAGCTAATTTAAATTCAAGGGTATATAATTAAAAAGCAATTTGTAAATAAAATATATAAACATAGTTTAATTTTAAAGCGTTTTAACCGAATAGTGTGTACCCCGGAGTAGTGAAGGGGCGACGATGACACCATTAAGTACCCTCAGCTCTAGTGCTATCTTTATTTATAACTGGGAGAGGTTTAAGGGGCCTCCACTTTTTATATATTGCCACTCATTTTGAGATAATTTACAATTCTTACGATTCAATCTTATCGACTGAAACTCAGAATTACGTAAAGATTTACAATGATAATCGATTTTCCTTGGAATATAATCGTAATGAATACATATTAACCTCGTTATAGACGAGCTTCGGAATAATATTTTATTGATCATAGAGTGAATTATTCAATTGTCGCCTCTCGTGAAATTGGTAGGCGACTATCAATGTGTTATTTATTTTACTTTCACTGGTTTCAATGCAACATAGCAATTAATTTAATATATGATATGATATGTTTCATTTATTCAATATTAATAATTCGTATCGATACCCGCAATACGCATAACGATTTATTTGGATAGGATTACACTTTTCGCTCATTATATTGGACATATAGATTATTTTTTAATTAAAATCCTAGAGAAAATGTTATACAAATGGAACGAAGCGCGTGCTATTCATAAAAATCAATACAACCATCAAGCCCGACTTGCGCCAGCAAGGACACTCGAATGTCTAAGTTATCCAAATTTGTTATTTGTTCATTGTAATCTTGATTTTACTCAATTTTCAGTAAAAATAAAACACAAATCAAACTGCTTAGGATAATATCCAGTGTAACCTTTGATTACAGAGGTATATAAGCAGTATTACATTAAATTTATTCTAGCTCATGGTGATGTAGACAGCCGCTATGATTGGAACTTGAATACTTAATGGGGTCGAAATGGACCAGAAATGTCTGGAAAATGTCGTCTTTAAAATGATTTATATTCAACTTGACATTACTTACACACCGCTTCTAAAACGAAGGAGGTGTCTAAGTTAGAATACTTTATCTCCCTTTTTAAAACGAGGGACTGCTCCTTTAAGGATTAATTTTCATTTAAATAAAATAAATACGAATGTACTTATTTTAATTACATTTTTAGTCTCATTTATGATCATTTATGTATAAAAGGTATGCTAAAAGATATTTTTTTATATTATGACCGCTGAGTTTCTTTCGATTTATCTAGGCATAAGACAATTTATAGTAGGAGCTTCTCTGGTGAATAAATATAAATGTAAGGGTCGAATATATACTTCGGCGACTCATTTAATATTAACTTTTGTACCGCCGAATGGGAGATAACTTGATTTAATTCTAAGTAAAGTTGACACTTTGCGGCTGACGCTTTCACTGTCTGCTGAGCGCTGACTCATATGGGAAGATTAAATTCAAATGCTGTCCTGTACTCAGAAAATTGGATATGTTATACTAATGATTTAAATATTACGACTTCAAAACAAACCAAGATTCGTCAATCTAGTTACCAATAGTATGCTAGAAGGTCGTGAACGGTAATGAAACTGTATTACAAAATTTAAAATAACCGTAAAAACTATATCGTGTATTCCGAAAAACCCCGCAGATCGATTCTACGGAACGCGTGACCATAATACAAGGTGCGGTATTTTCTTTTAGTCAACGTTTTTGTATCGGGTCACGTCATAGGTACGGAGTACGGAACGATTCGACTGTACCAACAACAACGTATTACGTTTCGATATAAACTCGTTTTCCTAATTGGCTTCCAGTTTCAACATAGTCCAATGTAGCCGATGAATTGAATTGTAGTAAACTGATGACTGGTACATTCGCTCTATTAAATAAATTGCGAGTGGGTCGGAGGGATGCGACTCGTACCGACCAGACCTCATGTTATATTCATACGCAGGTGCAAACGAAAACTGTTCACTCAGACGTGTCGTGTTTATTACGACATTAAAAAGTGCAACCGTTTAACGTTCTTTGAGAACGGTTCTGAAAAAATACAACACATTTATAAAAATCTTCAATAAAAATGGTCTAAATATAAAAGCAATATCTCTCCATTTGAGAAATATATCGAGAGAGATTTATAACGTATTGCATTTTATCAAAACTTATCTGGATTCACATAATATTCAAGAAACTGTAACATCAAAGATACGTTACGAAATGAAATGTACTCCAGACGGTATAAATAGATTCAAAGGTTATAATATGAACAGTTATTGTAACTACCGATATTTTTATGTGAGAGGTACCAAATCAGACTTTATATTAGTGTGGTATATAAGCCATGAATCAACATTCCTCGATGGATGTGTGTGTGTGTGTGTGTGTGTGTGTGTGTGTGTGTGTGTGTGTGTATGTGTTATATATTATGCGAGGAGTGCAGTGACTTAGCTTAAAAAAAATTTCGGTAACTCCCATGTTCTAGTGTGGTGTGCAGTTAAATTTATGGTAAACAGGCTTGACTCGTTGAAATATATTATTTCTACGCTTGTTATATTACAAACTTGTTATTAGATTCGGTCAATGAACCAAACCATAAGAAAAACTACATATCTTTAAAGAAATTAGGATATGTCAACCCTTTATATCCATTGCAACCATCATAATATATAACCATTTGGTAATGGTTATATATTATAGAATTCTTTATTTATTTTTACACATTTAATGGTTTAAATGAAGAATTCTATTGAATGCTATTTGTCATAGGTATTCCCAATATGTATTATCTAAAATATTTTCGAGTTGAAAAAAAAAGCAGTTGAACAAGAATTCATTGACAATAGAAGAACACAATAGTGCAAATAAAAGGCGAGTATTTGTTTGATGGCGACCGGCACGGGAGGTATGCGCTAACTAATTGCAGTGGAAGTGTCCGTGTGTAAAGTTCATTTGTCGGTCGGTTTGACGCGGATGTCGGGTGATAATACGTTTATAGGTTTGCCCTTTTGCGTCCAAATCACACCAAGCTTCACTATGATTTAGTGGATTATGGTGTTTCTATATATCGTAAAAAAAATACCAAAAGAGTAGAATAATCTATGTACATAGTAATAATCTGTATGGCAAGGTGTATTTACATATACTTTTTTAATAAGAACATAATCAAAATCATCATGCACTAGTAGGACTGGAATCTGTTACCTCCAGAGCACTCTCTGTTAACTGAGCCATAGGCTTTGATAAACTTAACATTATATATGTAAATATATAATGTTATGACAGATGCAATAAGAACGCAAATCTCGAGTCCTGGTAGTGATGATAATATATTGATTACTTATTTACTTTCAGGGTGTATGTAAACATAACATGGCTATGTATAATTGATAAAAGTGCAATAACACTATGAAACATTTATCTATGGGTTTGATAAAATATATTAATTATCAAACTTATTCATGGGTTAATTAAGATGAACTCGTATTTCTTAATAAATTTCAAACCTGCAGTATTTTAGTTATAATATTGCACAACAGATAGTGTTGGACTCGTCAGTTTTAGTTAATTTAAAATATTATTCTAAATTTAAATCTTATTCTAAAAGTACAATTTATAAGTAATTAAAATTTTAGCTTCTGTAGTCTACACGAGACTAAAGAAACTCGTTAAATACTATTTTTTATACTTTAGCCCCCCCCCCCCCTTTTTGTCTGGAATCATTTATATATACGATATACGACACCCCTCCCAGGGGAAGGAGGGGTGGCTACTAGACTCCCGGCATAGAGGATGCTGCTATTTTAATGGTTACCTAATAAACCAAATGGTTCCAACTTTCCCGTTGAAGAAGGGGTTAAGCAATGAGGTTTAGATTGAGGTGCGATTATTGCTAGTTAAAAACTTTCATCCCCCATTTAAAAAAGAAGGGTTTTTTACGCTATCTATTTTCCTAAAAGTTAGCAATATTTATTTATTGCATATTAAATTCCTAAATACAGTTTCTTGGTATTGTCTTCAACAATGATGAACTGCCTTTTTAATTTTAATCCCGTATTTAAATTTTTTTACCCCTTTTTATCCTATACTAAGGTAGCCTGTCTTTTTACAAGGTGTACCCAATCTCTGTGTCAAATTTCATAAAAATCAGTTCAGTGTTTTAGGTGTGAAGGTGTAACAGAAAACAGAGTTATTTTCACATTTATAATACCTTTATGTTAAAATAAATCTTCAAAAATTAAAAAACTTTTGTTCCACTATTATCAATCTTCTTCAAATAATGTTGTAAAAGTTAATTTTCTGTTTCTGTACTTATAAGTCTTACGTAATAAAATTAATTTCAACAACTAATTTCAAAGTTATCTCAAGATATAAATATTATATAAGAAATACAAGATTACTATATAAATTGAACAAACAAAAACCAAATAAAAAAAATAATGCAAACAATATATAAAAAATTGTCCGTGTTTCTTTATAAATGTGAAATTGTCCTTAAACAAATAAGCCACTGCCGTCAGGCGACGGTCAGTCTATCATCGGTCGTGGTTGCACAATTTAACTAAAGTTTTTTTCCGATAAACCTATAGATATTTCAGTTTTTATTTTCGATGAATCTATAGATAAATATTAAAAATTATTACACTTTTAACGTACAATATTTTAATTTGTTAAATGATTTTATTGGATGAAATGTATAAATCAACTCAACTTATAATAGAAAGAGTCAAAAATACTGCATTGTCTGAATGTAGCCTTCTAGCACTCGCAGAGGTAAATCTGTATTAATAATTTCAACTAAAACTTCGCCCCAAAATTAAAACAAAAAAAAATAAAAATTTCGAATCGCCAACATGTATCCGCAAAATACGGATTGTCAAGTATTTTTTAAAATTCTAATGACGGTGACAGAGGAATCGCAGTCGCCATTTTGGATGCTAACGAAACGTCACTGACATCGGAGGCCATCTTGATTTCGTTAATCACAGCTATAACTACAATAATCTACCAACATTACGATAAATATTAATGAGAAGAATCACATTTAACCCGAGCGAAGCCGGGTTACCATCTAGAATTAGTATAGAATTTAATAAATGAAATTTAGTTTAAAACCGTCCTCTGCTCTAAATTCACTTCTTTCAGGTGTGCGAAGTCACGGGTATAAAGTAGTTGAAATAAACACTGAAACTTTAAATTTTTTTAGAATGTTTTGAGTAATATTCTATTTTTATTTCGTTCGCTAAAAAACTCTCAGGATAAAACTCTGAACTAAAAGGTTTTCCATTCACAATCCATTAAAAATTGAAATACAAAACGATATGAACGTAATGACGACTTTGCGACATGAAGATAGATAGATGCATTTCCATTAAAATAAAAACTAGAACAGTCTCGACTCGACCTCACTGTGAAGGGATAAGCGAATTAATTTGTCCCTTAAAATGATAGACAGATTCAATATTCCGCATTAAAAGTTGATCATCGAGATAACGTTGTTACCAACGTCCGGGACTGGACGCTTCCATTGAATTATGATCGTCTTATTGCAGATTGTTTTTCTTTACCTATGAAACGATATATACGCTGTCCTCTGAAAGTTAACTCGACACTTTCAAATATACCAATAAATATCGAATATTTATATCGTATTAGATATTTAATAATCGTAGTGGATGGCACACAAGGTAGCAACAAAATAAATTAAACGCAAACACCATAAATGTAATAACAATCATTGGTCAATATTTGTTAAAGGCTCGTTTCAGTATTTGTGATTTAAATTGAAATTAAACAAAGGACGTGTATCAATTGCTTTATATCCATATATATTTTTCATTATAAATCATAGTAACATTAGTGTCTTATTCTGTTAATTTCGACAATATTGTTTGGGATGACAGGTCTGTGAGGAGTGAGGACGGAGCGGTCGTATCTAAAGCCACCACTTGTTAAAGCCTATCGCGCTCGAACACTCTTCAACAACCACCGAAATGAGTGTATTAATGATAGAAATATTGAAGTTAAAATTTTTAGAGTTCAATTCGGTGACATTCAACGATATCTGATTGGTTGAAATAAAATTATAGGTTATTTTGTTCACTTTTAAATTAAAACAAGATATTCAACTTTCTTTCACATATTATATGACAGTTATAATAATTCTAAAGTTCATATTCTCTTTGTGTTTTGTACGCTAAGTAAACTTATTGTTTGTTGTTAGTTTACCCTAATTTCAGAGTAAACGGGTCAAATACTAAACATTTAATACAGACTGGCTTCGGAATAATTTCGCTTCCAGAGAAAATTAAATACCCACGTAAGAAAATATTGGATCGATAAGAACGGTCTCCTTTTTGTTTAGATATAAAGAAAAATTATGATATAATTATGAAAGTTGTTCAAAAAACCTTAGTTACTTACTATAAATTATATAAATTTATTTCTCGTATGTTTCTCTAACAAAGTACTTACATTTAAGTACTAATTAAAATTTTACATACCAATTTCGAAATGAATTATTTAATACCCAATTAAATATCTGTTGAAACTTTCTTCTATTCTATAAACTATATACATTTTTACACTAAATCGATTTTACCTCTAACATTTATAATAAGAGTTAATTTTTAACATTATTTAGTATTATAATTTCAAATATAAATACAAGGCGAAGATAAAGATAAGTTACAGACAGGCAGACATTCAGTCATGATACTTTATTTATTTAAATATATTTAATTATCGCGAATCGCATGAGACAAATCTGTGATGGTTCTTGTGGTAATTAAGTGAGACACATTAATTATGAAGCAATTAAAACGTCAGTCGTATGTCGTAACCTCGATGAGAGCGAGGCGGCGAGGGCTTGACGAGCATTTGCAGACAGAAGTGGAGACTCAGTTATAGGCTGTCAAATTCACTATTAATATGAGATTAAAAATGTATAATTGTACCACCTTTTTTATTAACATAAATATGATTTAATTTATCAGAGTAATCTAAAACCAGCAAGCACTCCGTACCTATGTACCTACATCACAAGTACACTGTAACTACTGCAAATATTGAAATACAATAGTGTTATTACGCCTGTGTGTGTGTGTATGTGTGTGTGTGTGTGTATGTGTGTGTGTATGTGTGTGTGTATGTGTGTGTGTATGTGTGTGTGTGTGTGTATGTGTGTGTGCGTGTGTTTAGTTTGTTTTAACAATAAATATCGGAACGTTTCGTTTTATTTTATTCTGACATCCAATTTTCAAACGTCGGCTTTGATTGAACAATCAACTGTTATACTGTACTGTACTTTTGTCGGTCCAAATAATTGATAATAATAATATACATAAATATTTTAGAAATGAAGTAAGTGATTATAGCTTTTCGAGATAAAACCTGAAGAATGTTTGTATTTGTATACATGTAATCTATTATGACGAATTAATTTAGTCTCGGAACAGTGACTTTGGAAATACATTATGTTTTATAAGAAACATTGAAAAAAAAAATCTAAATATTAGTAAATCAGTCGACTTTGAGTCATAAGTCCTCTAGTTAGATGGGGTTGTGTCGACTCCTAAGGTCTCCTTAAACATTAAAAGAATGATGTTTCCTTTAACACTTTCGCTGCCACCAGATTTTCAGAAATTGAGCCCTGTGTGCTGTTTAAATTTTTCATATAAACGTTTGCATAAAGGCATTTAAATAAACGGAAAAATAGTAAAAAAAATCTTGAGACAATTAAATACTATAAAAAATTGACTTTTAATTGCTCCGTACATGCTACGGCCCTGGGATGAAACTTGCGTCTCCGTACACGCTACGGAGCTGGCAGTGAAAGTGTTAACACGTTTGATATTAATTAGCGAGTAAGAACAAGAGTACTCTTTCTGTGGTTACATGTAAACGTGAACTGGGGGTAGGAGATATAAATTTCAAAACTTGGGGAGTCGAAGTTCTGAGGCGGCGTTAGGCGACGACGTGTGTGAAATATTATCCGCGATAGGTATTTAGACTTGTGGTGTAAATAATACACTGAATGAGTCAATCACTACAAATACGGTTCGAATTGTTTAAAAACGTTTTTTATTTCTATTACGTAAGTTAAAAGTCTTTGTCGCTAAGAATTAATTCATTTTAAATTAAGTTCTAATCGGATTATAACACTAGATGTAGGTAGCTTGACTCGATTAGTTAACTTGTTAGATAAACCTAGTGAAAAGACAAAAATAATGGCTTTTTGATAAAATATAATAAAACGTTTTACGTTTCTTCATGATTATTATAATTTTGTTTTAAATCAAAGTGTCGTTAACGCTGAGTACAAAATCACGAATTTAATTCACAACAATGCATAACAAACTGCGTTGGATGTCATAGACTAAGTACTTCATATCTCGGATAACAAAGATATTTCATTAACTTTATATTAATTCAGTATCATTCAATATTAGTATAGTACAATATGCATTTTATAAATACAGTCGTTAGTCGCAGACATCTGCTAGCAAGCACCAGGTACTCACTCATCAGGCAATGTGGGTGCTCCTTCCTCCTGGCCTGGCGCGTTCACATGTAGCACGCAGAAGTTCTCCAGCAGCGCACGCATATCCACGTAGTTGAAAAACGGCTGGAAGCTCGTATCTGTCGACAGGCACATTACTTTCAACCTTCCCCGCGTATTTAAAATTATTTTATTTAAGGTAAAATGAGCTCCACACGATAATAGTTATATTGAGTTCGCAGTGCAGTGCCAAATAAGCCAATGGTGAAGGCGTTCGCTTGGCAAATTGCTGAGCAATTTCGCGGGCTAAAAGTAGCTATATTGTCTCGAGGGCAGCTTAACTTAACTTTAATAACAATGCTTTAATACACAAACGCCTTGTTCCGAACTAATGGTTTGGGTAAAGAGTTTCATCGTTTTTTTTGTTTCTTTTAGTTTAAAATTAACTAAACTAGCGTTTGTAAAAGACATGGATGACATTGCGAAAAAAAAAACAAAAAATGTTTAGACATATTGTATCGACATTATTACAATAAATTATACAACTTAATGTAATAAACTTTGATGTCATAAATCGATATAAGCTCTAGAAATTAATATTTTTACTTATGGAGCGAAAAAATATGCTGAAAGAAAATTGAAAGAGGAACTAATTCCAGATAGTAATAAAATTATCTTATAAGAACATATAAATAGTATATTCTAAAGAAGTCGCATGTTTTAATCAGTTTTCTTGCCATCTACAACTTCTCTAAACTTACACAGCGTATTCTATATCGAAGACTACAATCTTAGTGAAAATAAAAGTAACAGATGGCGAAAGATCAACAAAGGGAATACGTACTGAAAAATACTTTTTTCTATCATATCACAACCAAGTTAAAATGGAATAAAATGAATGCGTTAATACCATACCCATACATATATTAGTGTAAAGCTTACTTGCTGTTTATAAATAAAAACTAAAGTGGCTTATAAATTATATAAAATCGTCAGTTTACTTCAGAAAGTATCAAAAAATAATACCTGGTATTTACTTCTGGTAGAATAATTTTTATTCTTTACTTAAGTCTTGTGTTAGATTTAAAGATGTTCTAGATAATTATTTGACCTGGCCGTAAACCGTTCTCGTTACTAAAGATCAGATTGTTCCAGTAGAAGTTTGCCAAACTAATACCGACCAAAATCTTAGCGTTTTTTTGAATTTCAACATACACGGAGCACAAATTTTTACAATTAACTAAGTTCATATAACATAATTTAATATCGTTAAAAATATATTCTCTGAAATTATGTTTGTATTAAAAATATCACTTCATGCTCCAGTTAATAGCGCAGTGGAAAGATAAATACTGGCAGCGTTCACCAAGATAAAAAAATACATAAATTATATACCGCCTTGGGTTCAGCTAAAAGTTTTACTTAAATGCCAAATATAGTGAAGAAAAAAAAAAGGTAAATATTTTAATAGCACAAGACGGCCTCTGTTTAAATTATAAAAGGCCAGCTAACTTGGGAATGTTGAAGCTTATAGTTGGACACTCGAGAGAACTCAAATATGTTGAATGAATTTTTAAGATCATTTCTATACGAGCGCCTAAACTCGGATTAGTTTTGAATTAACTTTTGGGTACGTTCAAAAGACGGATTATATGGTAAAGCGAAAGGGACATTCTAATATTAGAACTCGGGTTTCACACGGAAGTATGTAAATATGGACTTAATGAGAATTTGGAAAGAAAAGAACGTCAAAAAAAAATTCCCAATAAACACGGATTATAACAAATATGAATATGATGACGCAGATTAATTAAAATGAACACGAAGACGTGTCTAGATTTAGGTATGTTCAACGTTTGGTCATGTAGCTCCAAGTGCTTTGTTATCTTTTGACACAATAGCCATTGTTCAAGCTCGGAGGGTGTACCTTTCATACACTGTGTGCTGATTTTTATGGGGATGGGTCCGTTAGATAAGATGTTATCGAACTATAATCAGAAGCGAAGGCTTCACTCGACCATTCCTATTAAGATACTGATTGTGGCTGAGTAGAAATTGAAGTATTGTATTTATACAGAAAACGTCTGGTCGTCTAGACGTGTTAACTATTACTTTAAACCGGAAATTATAATATTGTACTGAACATAGTTAAAACAAGTGAAAATTACGTATTTAAAGTGGTATCTTTAGAATTTGAAGCAATGTTACGATAACATTCTTGTCTTAAAGTTTGGAACTTTGTATACGGTTCAAACTTGTAAAACTAATCAAGTAAGTTGCAGAAATTTACTTGCAAAACTATTAAATGTCACCTCTGTAGCTTCTAACCAAGCTATGCAGATACATCACG
The DNA here is from genome assembly GCA_918358695.1 of Melinaea menophilus ssp. n. AW-2005. Taxonomy (NCBI): domain Eukaryota; kingdom Metazoa; phylum Arthropoda; class Insecta; order Lepidoptera; family Nymphalidae; genus Melinaea; species Melinaea menophilus. The sequence continues at coordinate 8,366,867 of OU911050.1, read as the reverse complement.
TAACTAATTTGAAGGCTCGAACTTGCTTTAATGAGGTGCGAAGTATTCCGTGTGATATTGTATAACTTTTCGCTGGTTCTATGTTAAGAAAATTTTTATCTTTTCTTAAGACTTAAGAATATCTGAACTAAATTTGACAGATTTTCTACACCGCGCTAGAGCGGTGCAACGGTAACACACAAATTTCTATACGACCTTCGCTACCCTTTGAGGTCACAGCGATAGTTAAAGTCTTTCACAACAAGACATGTTTCGGAGTCATGTTACATTAAAACTGCAAATAGACAATATTACATTATATTTTAATGAGAACATTAACTGGACTATTAAGCTAAACAATATAAAACATTACAGACTAGCTGTGCCCACGACTCTGTCTGCGCGGAATATGTTTTTTAAAATAAAAGTCGCCTAAGATATTCTTTGTAATATCACCTATCCACCAGTGAAAGTCCTGTTAAAATCATTAGATCCGTTTAAGAGATTAGCCGATTTAAACAGACAGGCAAGAAAAAAAAAGTTTTATTTAAGTACAAATTTTGCCTTTTCTTGTATAAGGTGATTATAAAACCAATATTTTTAAACGAACAATAGTGATGTCAGACTTAGTATATATGTGAAATAATTTCAAATATTATGGCGGCAACTTGTAATTTTTTCCATATTGCCCTATTTTCATGGAGTTTGATAAACCCTTTCTTGTTTGTTAGATTATATATACATATTAGATTAGTATTGAGAGACGATCATTTGGCCTTATAGGACTGAAAAAGATCAATAATCCGTAAACATTAGATTGTAGCATGAGGCGTCTGAATCTTCCTGTTATTTTACAACACTAACAAAATATTTAACATTTGCTTTTGGTACTTTTTTTTAAGTTTATAATTTATTTACTTATATTACAAATCCAGACAATTATAATTAATCCAAGAATGATATTGTGTTTATAAAATATTTTATCTTTACAAACCTAAAACAGTAGCTTTGAAAAAAAAAATCATCTAAAATCTTATTTGCCGGTGCCTCGATATATTATGTAAGCATATTAATTAAGATACATATACAAAATACTACACTGTAAGTAAAATAACTAACGGAAACGGACAAAACATCTTTGGGACAATATAGAGTTTATTTCGTTGTGATATAAGAAATGTAAAGAAAGCTTACATAACGTAAGGTACCTACGTCTCCGGGATTTGTAACGAGAATGAAACTCGTGTTGAATGTTGATTCACGAAATTCATAGACCAGCGATGGGTACCTACTTATCTTAGTGGTAATCTACATTTTTTTCTATCTACCTTTAGTTAACGTAACGATAGGTAAGGAACCTATCGTTACGTTAACAGAAAACAACAAAAATAAACAGTGTATTATTTGTTTACTAAATACAATATTTTATTTCATTGAATCATATTCAAAGTAGATTAAAAGAAATATGTAAGGCATTGTGATTTGGTGTAACACTTTACTGCGATATAAGTACCGCTAATACGTTGCTGTTAACATCTTATAGTAGTAAAACAATAAAACGTTCTTCAACAATTATGTTTTAGGTCGTTCCTAGAGTTATGGCAGATCCTCGGGGCTCAATTATGTGTTGAAGTCACTTGCCATTCGCGTAATATATCACGCCGTTGACGGCTATTTAACGTCAGAATAGAATTTTTAAATTGATAACTTACTTGAGAATTAACTTAAAAGACATATTAATATACTTATTAATATAGCTTATTCCTTCCCGCTTCGCTGATCACATTATTACTTTGAATGTGAACTTAGGTTGCTATGGTAACCTTTGTCATATTATCCGTTGTCGTCGTAACCGTTGCTATGGTAAATCCGTTTTTAGTGGACGTCTAGGTTACAAAGGAAATAACTATGTAAGATTTTAAGATAGTTTCGGAGATCTCGTGATGAGTCAATGAGTGGTAAATGGCTTATATATATAGAAAATAATAAATATTTAAATAATGGAGAAAGAAAAATGTAAAATATCCATGTCTCTAAATGAGTATCGGTCAAAGGTGTAATTAAGATATTATTACAGGTTTCCATAATATCTTACTATCCACCACCCTTAAATTTTATGAAGAGACTCATTAATTAGAAATGACACGGAAAAATAAAGAAATGTTTATAAAATAAATGTAAAAGTTTTAATTTTGACGAAACAAAATACAGAGAATGTACAATTATCTAGAGAAAAAAAAACGAGATTACAAAAGGTACTTCGTCTCTGACGTCACGCTTTTATGAAAAATGAATTAGGACCGAGATATTCTTTAGGTCGTACGTACCACTTCACATTAATATAAGAACATTTTAGAAATATATAGATTTGGTTTACATACAATGTTCACAAAGTAAATGTTAGCCACGACTCAGGTGAAACAACTGTTTGAGGATCGTTTAAGTCACGGAGCGCAGCGTTTTCCAATTATTTGCACATAGTTTGATTTGTTGAACTAAATCCAATGCTGACATACTACGTCAACTATTTGCTTTTGGATCACAAGCCGTCAATATTGTTAACTTAGGTGATTCACATTTCGAACGGGACTGGAGGCATACTAATAATTTGCTTTAGTGTCAAAGAAATTGCTATTTAGATTTATGATCGATTAAACACGACTTTGACGAGAATTAACTGAGTATTGAATATTCTATTCAACAATGTGCCTTAACAAAATATCAATGCTATAAGTAAGGTCGCTTAGAGTATTTTTATTACGCTGACAATTTAAATATTAATTACCGCGAATAAATAATACCATATGAAGTTCTAAAGGATTATTTATTAATGATGTAGCATTAAGGTTATTTTAATATAACACGTTATATTAATTGTAGTAAAGGAAAACATTTTCTATAAAATTATTTTCCCACACCTTGTCGCATCATAAGTGACGAGAAAATACTATATAATGAAACTGTTGTCGGATATTAAGCACAGGTATCCTGTATTGTTTTCCTGCTGCATTAACAAGCTTGTCCATCGAGAGATAATGAGAGCACGAATGAGATATCAGAAAACAGAGATCACCGGAGGGATTACGTAAGCTAGCAAAGGTCTTTCCTATTTTCCTTTGAGGTAAACTGAAACAAAATCGAATAGATTTTCACGAAATTTCTATCTGAAACTATGTAACATTACAAACTTGTGTATCCTTGAAACTGCTTATCTCAGCATTATTCCATCATATTGCGCTTTGAATTCTTTCGACCCCGGGTGTTAGTAATACTCTTTGACAATATATAGTTATATATTCTAAAAATGTGCATTAAATCTACAATAACACACACATATATATATATATATATATATATATATATATATATATATATATATATATAGTAATTAACTATATATATATATATATATATATAGTAATTAACTATATATATATATATATATATAGTTAATTACTTTTGAGTTAAATTAATTATCTATTATTTACTATTCATGAATCATAATGATTGAATGGTGTTCACTGTAAGTTGGCGTTACTTCTGCTTTAAGTTTAACAAGTTAACAATTATTGTGCTTTGGTACGAATGTCTTTAATCTTTAAGCCATATTTGCAGTATACTAAATGTATGCCCCATGTAAAATAATCATTAATTTTGTTTAACATATATTTTGTCATATATATTATGTATTACGTCTCCTTTCATTGTAATAATTGCACATTAACGCTGAATACTTAATATTTAATATATTTTGGATACAAATTGAAATCGTCAAAATGGTTATTAATATTAAATCCAATTAGAGAGGTAATATCAAAATATAACATTTATAAAGCTAAAATCGTATTATTTAAGTTTATGTAACGTGGAGATGACGTCACAAGTGCTAGAGAGGCGCCACGGAGTCTAGTGGACTTGTCTGTTTAAATCTAATTGTGGCATCTGGCTTGCTTAGAAAGACTATCTAAGATATACCTACTGGGTAAGCTTCGCTCAGGCTGTATTCTGAATAATATGTTATGTTGCATTTCATATTTATTCTATCATTGTAGTTTTTTTTTTTTTTTTTCTGATTGAGAACTGTCTGAGAATAATTAAAAGCTTGTGTCAAAACATTCTGTTTTATCGAAGATATCTGAAAATAAATAAATAAGTTAAAACCTTGTTGCAATACCTTCATAATATATAGTATTGCCTATTGTTTAAAAGATCTTATTATTTTTTCAATATAGATTTAATAGAAATTTAAAAGCCAAATGTATAAACACACCTCGTGCTAGCGAACAACAGAAATTACTGCAAAATTGTATATCTTATTCAGTACAAGACTGAATCTTTTCTAATCAGTTCTCGGATTTACCGTAATTGAAAAATAAATATGACTTTGATCGAGCTGGGCGCATAGGAGTGCCACTGTTGTATTTTCACTATTCTGATATACGAGTGTAGTGTGTGAAATATATTAACGCGAACACATTATATTATTATACTCTTCCCCCATTTTTTTTACATTTACATCTTGACGTTGCAACTGGTAAAGTATTTTAATATACATTGCCTATTGTATGTTGCTGCTATGATTGTAATGATTTTTAAAATCTGTCTGTATTTTATTAAAATACATTTATTGTTTTTATGTTAATATACGTGTAGTGAATTTGTTTTCACTCCGTTTTGCAATGCAATCTCCACTGTAATCTCTATATCCAGCCGGAGATGAAAGTTGGATAACCTAAGTTAGAGTTGGCAGCCTTTATCGTAAATTATAAAACTATATTGCATAATATAAATAAATTGGAAACACACAAAACTGCATTAACAAAATCGAATCAAAAGACAATTATAAACTAAAAGCAAATAAAAATTGTCAAGTTATTAAAAAGTTCAAATGATTATAATTTGATAATAAAGATTAGTTGTCGCGATTCAATATTAAGATAATATTTACGACAAATGTTAATATTATTTGATGATAACGAAAAAAAAGCTTCACAATTATTAAAACATTTTAATAAAAAGTAACAACCTGGTTTGATTGATATGAGTGAAGCAGTCAGCTACTCTGCAGTGATTCACATTATAATAGTCTAAACCAACAGTTGATCAGCGCGCCGTTGAATTGAAATTACGATTTGGATAGTGTATGCAGATATTCAACTTACATAATGCGTTTCCAGTATTCATTCTATAATGTTTGATCACAATTATACAAACACCGACCGACGTGTTTAATTGGGTTTAGGTGAAATTTCTCACTGGTATAAATTTTGATTCATTCTAAAATATGTATTCGTAAATTTCTAATCGAATACCAATTTTCACGGCAAATGATAATAATGTTTCACATAATTTTCATCCGTTACTTTGGTATTAGGTTAAATCATTTCTTAACTGATAAAATTTTGTTTAAAAATTTCAGCTTTTAGGGTAATTAATTTTGACAGTGTTTCAAAAATCAGATCATATGTATTTATTTTCCAACTCTCATTACCTTCAAACATATCAAGACTAATTATATTTCTGTCAACCTGTTAAGTTAAAGTAGTGACTTAGTATTTAACACGCTAGTAAGTTGTGCTTCGAATATGATAGACGATTCTTCGCTCGTGATTGCCTCAAGACAAGGTGGAGATGAATTATTCATGTTATTTCCGCCAAAGACCCGATGTTCCTGTCATCTTCAGTAATGGCTGTCTGTTATGTGTTAACACACATACAGACACAACTGTTACAAGTGAATATATAAAATGTATATTTTTTTTGCACTATTGGCGAAAACACTTCGTTTCCTTCTTCACTGCCTGTTTTGGTTTAAAAGAATCTGAGGGTGCGATAATCACTTTAAACTGATTACGATTTTTGTACATGAAATATTACAAAATGTATAGTAAGAACAGGGAATGTGACATCAAAAAATTAACAAACAAAGATAGGTAATTGGGTAAAATTCAACGAAACATTATTATCAAACACACGGCTGTCTTTTGTACGGACAAAGGACACCCAGTCATTTGAAATTCGAACGTAGTTAAGCGCCAAAATCGGACGGCGATAATTTGTAATCTGATTTTGGTTAAATGTTCACGGTTCATAATATATCAATGTGTGCGTAAAACAACACATAAACTCTACAACATCTACGAAGCTACGAGACCCCTAAGTTGCGTACGCGCAATTATCAGAACGAATTTCATCAATCGCATGACTCACCCATACATTTTTTTATTCATAAGTGAATTTTGTTAACTTTATTATACCATACAGGTAATTATGTTATTATTATAAAACATGCAATGTAACATGAAAATAAGTCTCAGTATTCCGTGTTGCCTGGGTCATGATAAAAGTCAAAATGTTATTACGGTTAAATACCAATCTTACAATCTAATGAAGTATTACAAGAATTATGTTTTGCACAGTTCATAACAATATAATTATAATAACTTCATAATACTAAATTGTATTAATTATAGAAAAGATCTTTCTATAATTCTAAAGAAACATTCATAGAAACAGTAAAAGAAATATGTACGTATATTCAGTCAAACTATATTAAAATGTGATTACGCAGGGTTCAGTAGTGAAGTGTTAGTTTAAACTTTTGGGCAGAGGTCTGAAACACGATTAGCTTTTAATAGGATTGGATGTTACGCCATTGTGTAGCGAGACTCATTTTAACACTAAACCTACCAAGTACCGGTCAAATTGACCATTCTTACACATTTGTAAAATTTACACATTTTTAAACGTTATAATATCGTTATCAAACTACATGACAATTCTGGTAATATGCATATAATATTGTCTTCACTCTTTACTTTTAGTTATATCCATTATTACCTGCGTTATATAATAAAATAACTTTTAATTACCGGTCAATTTGACGGCGTGCGGTAGGTACAGGTATACAAGAATTGTCGGTAGGTTTAGTGTTAAACGTACCTATTTTTCGGAAAACATATCTAATTGAAAGTCAAAAATAAAAAATAAATAATACTTTTAATGAGACCGAGCTAAATATGTAGAAACGAAAGGTAAGTGCCAAAAAAATGTACTACCTACTTATAAACTTGGCCTTTGTCCATTACCTACCTACTGCTTCGTGTAGAAACGTAATTAGGCATTACAAAATAATAGGAAAATAATAATTATGAATTTATGATTCAAATTGCATCGTGCACATGCAAAGGTCACGGTCTGAAGCAATCTCGAAACTCTTATATTATAAAAAGGGGGGAAGCTCGAAAATGTCAACGGTTGAGGAATTTTAGATAAAGTGCACTCACTCGCCTTTGTTGAAAGCTCGTACCTAATTATGTTAACGAGTGTCATTGTCGACTAAATTGTACCTAATGTTTCTCAAATTACACCTTGAGTTTGTTAAATCCTCGTACTAAGAACTTTAAACCTTTATAAATACCAAGGTACGCGTTAGCACGGGTGCTGAAGGGTACGTTTTCATTACGTAAGTGGTAATAAAAAGAACATATTATATTTGCATAAAATAGATTAGATAATATTCAATCTATATGTAAAAGATATCATTGACCCAATAAAATATTAAATGAAACATAGATTTATGAAGGTCGTAATATATAACGCAACGCAACGCAAATCGTAAAAGAAAAGTGATTGTTAGAGCTTTGTTAGTAAATATTTATCGATCTGCAACAGCTGCAGTTGATGATAGCCTATTTTATATTTTGCTGGAGTAAATTTGTCCTTAACTATTAATTACTTGATATAATATTTAATTAATTTTAAATAGCCTTGGTCTGAGGTAAAATCTAGATTGTTACGGGTTCGTCTAAAAATGAAATTTTTGATCGTAATAAATAGTTTAAGTATGGAACATATGAAAATAAATCATCTCTCGAAAGGTGACGTAGGTTTTTCATACTGATACTGAAGTCGTAGAAAAATTCGCACCCAACATAAAATTAACAAATTAACCCTAAACACTCTGTACCAACCATATGTGATTTTATCACAAATAAAAATGTCTGACGCTCCGGGTAATGGACACAGGTCGACTTGTGTGTTATCAATTATTTATCTGCATGAGAAATTATATTTATTATTTTCATATTTACTAAATATTTTAATTTAAAAATCATGTTATCACTTTAATACTTCGTGTCTAGCATCATTACGCTCTTTCTAATTTCGGACATGCCTTTATCCCTTGTAAATAGAGAAGTTAGGACTGAAGTAAAACATTTTGACTGACATATATATATATCACTCACTGACTCATCACGAAAGCTCCGAAACTAGCTATCCGATTAACTTAAGATTTTACATAGTTACTTCTTTTGTGACGTAGACGTCCACTAAGAACGGATTTAAAGGAATTCTTATCCCAACGGATTTCAACTTTTTGCATTACGCCAAATTCTAAACCTGTAGGAGCTAAACACTTAACGCGGGGTAAGAGTTACTATAGCAACGGTTACGATGACAACGGATAATACGACAAAGGTTACCATAGCAACCTAAGTTCACATCCAAATTAAATGTGTCCAGCGAAGCGGGAGGGAATAAGCTAAGTAATATATAAAACTTTAATTTATCTTCTTAAATATCATAAGAACTGATGGTCTATTAAACTATTCAAAACGTTACACGCTACGTTTAGTATTCATACGTTGGTATGACTAGGTGTCTTTGAAACATATATATATATACAATGAAACATATATATATATACAATGAAACATATATATATATACAATGTTACAATAAATTATTAATTTCTAATCGATCGATATTAGTTACTAATACTCAATAGATATAATTTATTATACCATGTGTGTGTCGGTTTAGAAACTTCAGATTCGAGACATGACATTCTTAAGATGTGCTATGGAGAATTATTACGTCTACAAAAATAAGGAAAAAATATTACAACTGGTCGGAGAGACGCCAAAATGCAAAAAAAAAAAAAAAAATTGTAACTTGCTCGTAATTACTTATTGCTTTCCAGATCGTCAAGCATTTTTCTTTCTTTTTTTTTTGGAAATATTATAACAAAAGACATTCATTTACATAACTGTCTTCAATAATCACGGATAATTTAGTTTCATACAAAATGAACGTTTATGGGAAATCAATGTTAATTACGAACATAGTATTGATTTGGTCACAACCCTAATTGCAAAAACGTAACAAAACCATCAATCAGCCAATCGCGGGGCGGTTTTGAAACGCGTCATACTACACTACAGCTAAATATTTAATTTCAACACCATGTTTTACCTACTATTAATTAAATAAATAATTAAAATTGTTACAACTTTTTCTTTTAATAATCAGGTCATAACAATAGATAAAGTCAGTCAAACATATAAACGTAAATAAATGTGATGCATTTAACAACTTTAATTTAAACTTAACTTAGAAATTGAATTAGTAAATCTGTCTTTATCAAAATTTTGTGAAAATTACAAAAATCGATTCTATTGTCCGCAATAAAATTTATTTTTTTGTTAAATTTGGACATAGGTTTTATTCCTATCAATCCAATCCAATCCATATAACAATGAATTTAATGGTTTTCAAGTTATAAGCGAACATAATTATAAATATCGTTATATACGGCTATTGATAAAACATTTTTCAAATTATTATAATTATGGAAATAATGGTAATGAGAAGCGATAAAGGTAAAAAAGAAAGGTGAAGTATTAAATATATATATATATATATATATATATATATATATATATATATATATATATATATATATATATATATATATATATATATGTAAACGTAAAAGTATTACAGACATATATTTTAAAACTGTAATATAAATATTTTTAGTGACATAGGTAACCTACATTCCCAATCTGGTGTTGAGATTATTTTGACATTTTATATAAATTTAACAAAATTGTATTTAAGTAGTACACGAATGGTAGAAAGGAAACTTACATATATACAAAAGTGTTAGAAGGATGATATTTAAGCTTTCTTTTAAAAAGAATTTATGCTATATTATAAGTATCAAATACTTTTTTTTTTTTTACTTCCCAACTTGTCTCTACTTTTTATCATACAATAATCATATACTAAACGATTCATATTGTCTTTTATGAAGTAATTTTTGAATTTGTCTTCGATGATTCGTATCATAATAATTGATTGTATAAAAAAAAAGAAAAAACGTTTAGTAAAAGTTGAACCATTTGACATGAAGACAAGATATTCATATGTTTACTTATTAAAATATAATCAAACTATACTATAGTAATAAACGCACAGTCCAATACTATTTCATCACACATTATATCAGAAATAGCAGACAGTAAGAGAAGGTTTATAAAATGAATATAATTGATAAAAGCTTCAAAAAAACGTGCACCAATATTTTTATTTTTACTAGCAACTGTGTGTGTGTGTGTGTGTGTGTATGTGTGTGTGTGTGAGTGTGTGTGTGTGTGTGTGTGTGTGTGTGTGTGTGTGTAATAATTCAGTGAGTGTAAACACATGAAGCTTCACCAATACTAAATTGACACGAGATCCCTTAGGCTGTGTCCTCGTAATGTAATAAAAAATATGATTATCTCGTCTGATACTGTTACAAAAACAATTTATGATTCTTCACGTTTGGATATCCTTATCGTAACTTATGTAGAATAAATATAATATAGAACGAACATTATATATATATATATATATATATATATATATATATATATATATATATATATATATATATATATTCCTAAACTGTAAGCCTGTTAAGACTGTATTTAGTAGTCGGCCTACGGCACTTATTTCTTAGAATAGTAGCCGTCCCTTCCTTTTCTATTGTCGTTGAAAATGAAGAGGAAGAGAATGATATACATACATATATATTTTATTAATTGTTGTTAATAAAGAAGTTTAGACTATAAATTGTATTCACAGTCTTGTACGTTAAAATTCTATACAATAACGGAGATATATTTTTATTTATTTGTGTCAAGTTTTGTATAACAATATTTTCCTTGACAACATTATACGATTCCTTCTCCGATAAAAAATATGTAATACTATAAAAAGTATATAAGTTATACTTGACAGTAGTTCCTTAATTCAAGTTACGTATGCTTATAATCCGTAATACGAACATTAAATATCATTATGAAAAGTATGATTAAAAATTTCATAGTGTACGGAATCTACAAGCAACGGTCACCTGCTTGCTACCGCCATCTTGAAACTGTTATAACAAAAAGTACTCCTCTCTCTTGCAAATGACAACGGTTGAGGTATTTTAGATAAAGTGCACTTCCCTTCGTTGAAAGCACGTAATTATGTAAAAGAGGGTCATTTTGAACTAAATTATACTCAATGGTGCTCAAATTACGCGTAATTGCCTTATATATTAAGCTTTAGTTGGCTTCAAATATTTATGAATATCATTAAGGTCACCTTATTTATTGATGAGCGTAAGCGAAGCTTTTAACCGTTTGGGAGACCTTTTTTTGTGTTTAGTTGTCTCCAGAATGTGACGAGATATTTAGCTAAAAATTTTCTCATGTATGTTCGAACGAGGATGTTATAGCGAAAACAGATTGAAAAAATGTTTAGCGATTCAAAAGTTATCAAAAAAAGAAGAAAGGAAAGGCTCAGCTCAACACCCGCCGCGTATGGTTGGCGGATCCTAGTAATACTTCGTATACAAGTCTACATCTTGACATAGCCGTGGTCAGTACAAAACAGGAAACCATAATCGACATACATTTTCAGTGTAACAACGCCTTAACATATAATAACACAGCTTTAAGTTAGATATTGAAATTGTAAACGAACGGAACTTATGTTGACTTGTGATATTCTAACAAAGCTTCGAGTTTAAGTAATCCCTTGAATGTATTCTAAGAGATAACTGAGAATAATAGAAGAGTTATGATAATCACATTTATTCACAATGGGAATTGAACTTTAGTGGCACGAAATTTCAAGAAGATGTGTATACACAAAATATACAAAAATATAATAAAGACCGTAGTATTAAGCGCTAAATTTGTTATATATTATAGGTAATTTTGGCAAATCACCGACGACGATTACATAACGTGTCCTTTGATATATATATATATATATGAATCTAAGGTTTTTAGTAAAGGTTACCCAATATCCGTTAATTAATAATATTGACGTGGTAACCATTGACAACTGGAATGTTACAATGTAGACTTATTTCATTTACGTGTTATTTGAATTATCAGGAAAGTTAAGTAAAAAGACAAAGATACATATATAACATCTGCGGTAAGGTTTGTAAATAAATTATTTCTTGTCAATACATATAGATGGTTATTGTTGATTCGTTGACGTAAAATTGTGAGAAACTAAAATCAGTCGATAGAATATTCTATTACTTTGAATAAGTAACACCTTGTTTCTGACGTAAAATTTGAGTTGGAGTTCTAGGGTTCGGTATGAATATTGTTTATATGTTTGTCTATATGACGTCTGTAGTCAAAAATATTTTTTTTTACTACAGACATTTTATTTGTTCGTCTATACTTTAAGCGGAATTTAAGTTTTTTTTTAATCAATTTAAAATAATAATACAATCGTCAAAAATACTTTGCGTATAAATTTGGTATTTTTATACATATTATCAAAATTAATAACATTATTCAAATGAATTCATATTCGTGTGAATGTTATGTATAAGTGTTCAGTTAACATTCGTAAATAGGGGTGGCGCCCCCAGACTTGTAAACTATTATAGTACCTACTTGAGAAAAATATTTTAATGATATATCATTCAACATGGAGGGAATAATTAAATCACTTTATTTATATGTATATAAAATATTTGTATTAGTAACTTTATTTAAATAAATGTATTATTCTCTTTGCCTTGAATATCGTATAGACAAACCAAACAAAGGTATCCAGAGAATATTAATCATTAAAGCCCTTTACAACATTCTATAAAAAATATAATATCATTTATAATAATATAATGTGCAAAATGTGTAGACGATTCGCATATAACGCTAAGCTTAGCAATCAATCACTTTTCATACAATGTTTTTAAACCCAATTATAATAATAAAAATATAGGTTCGTTATAACAAAATCCTTTAAAATGTATGGACGGTTAGATAAGACTTTTAAAATCACAAATGTATATAACAATACTTACAGTTGAGTCCCATATCGTGGTATGTCAGTATGGCGGGCTTGGCGCGGTCCCCACGCACCGCCACCATGATATCCCCGCGGTCTGTATGTACGCGCACCTCCTGGCAGCCACCCTCGCTGAACCGACGAGGGAACTGCAGCTGGATGCTCTTCAGCTCGATGTCATCCATGCTGTCGATAGGCAGCAGGCTGTGGAAGATATAATTGGTTGATTCCTGCTCTCTCATTTCATGTGGCCTTTGTGTCTATGTATTCGGATATATCGAACGGTTCAATAAAATTTTAATATTCAATAGTCAACAGCATAATGGAACATATTTTTTTTTACTGAAGAAATGTACAACTTTATCGAATATATATATATAAATTTGGTTGTGTATTATAGTCTCATGGGTACTCAATGGTCTTGAAATCTACTTTCGGTATTAACTATTTTAATTAGATAATAGTTTATTGTCTCAAAAGTTGTTTTATAATAATAGCGTAGTCCATACTGTTTATATGGAGAGGGTGTCGATGCAGTGGCAATTATATACATCACTTTGATGGCTTTTAACTTGATTAAAACGAAGGAAGTGGGTAGACCCGCCACGTTTGTTAGTAACAACTCGCTCAAAGGCGACGTCTTTAATATTGAAAACGATATTTTACTCAATTTGTTCCCAGTACACCCATTACAGAGATTTACAACCGTCTGTTTTAAAAGTATTTATACGGGTCTCGAACGAGCTTTGCTAATTAGACGTTTGTAATTTTTGATTAAAATATGCTATGAAAATTTTGTTTGTGTTACATACAAGCTACGTAAGATACATATGAAAAGAATTTTGCAATAAAGCATCTACCGCAGCTATGCAAGTACGCGGAGAATTTTTAATAAATTTACGTACGCCTTCAACAGGATGTTTTACTACTAGGAATATAATATTGTTAAGATTTAAAAAAAAACTATTAATTGTCCTTTTTTATATCTAAACACGACAAAAACGAATTATCGACTAACAAAGGGAAGTATTGGGAAGAGGAAAATAAACTGTCAGATGTAGATCCGTTCGTAGTTGTATCGACGAGATATAAGTATTATCTCCAAGACAAATACTATGGTAACTGTATTAGATCTAATACAATATGTCTATTGGAATTCATCTGCGAGGCAACAGTTACTAGAGGGCTGGAAACCTAAAAAACATTACACATATACGAATTACTAAAAATAAACAAAAAATTGTAATTAGTGTGGTCGCTGAAAATTTTCCCTTTCCGTCTTTACAAATTTGATTGATTGATTTTATAAAATAATATTTCAGAACAATAAGCTAACAACGAAGTCGTCTAATCGTATATAGGCGATTAGTGTTAATACTAAAGATCTAGGTTTTTAGGTTATGGCTGTTTCGATGAAAAGTGTACATTGAGCTGCGTGTAGTGTGCGTCACTACAGTATGAGAAATATATCAAATATTTTATGTGTGGTGTTCTATAAAGAGTGATAAAAATAGGCCAGAGGTAGACTGACCGCTATTCGTTAAATAGCTCCTTCCTTTTTCAACCTGCGGAGTATAGACAGTCTACTATGTCGTAACATATAATAAAAATAGTACTAGCATTCATTTATTGGTATATGTATATGAGCAAAGTTGTTATTAGCTAATGTGTTGATGTGTTGATATATAAAGGGTGCTCTGTTTAATATAACATGTCGCAGGGGTTGTTGCTAGCCACCCTCATGTGTTATTCTGTTTGAAGGTAGCGAGCAATTAGTATAGGAGCAGTACCCAAAACTGTTAATTAAAATTTCATAGCGATCTAAATCTTTGTTTATGTGGTAAGTGTAATGACTTCTTTAATTTTGCTTAGTATTATTTAAAACCTCTGTTACTATAACTGTAACCTTCATCACTGATAATCTTAAATAACATTTAACTTAATAAGAATCTTTTCTTGTAATTAAGCTAATTGCATTAGGTACAGTCAGTTCTATCGAGATATGCTTATAGAAGGATCGTTCAACTCGATTATAAAATCCGAGTCAGTACAATCCAGAATTGTTTAAGTTCTAACAGGATTATTTACTTAGCGCCAACCACACGCATGCTAATAAAATATTACAGCCAGTCACTGCTCCGGAGCTGACTTCAACACTGCTAATATTTAAACTTTTTTGAATATCTCAATCAGGTTAATCAGATATTGTAATTTACTCTTAAAAACTTGCACTTGTTCAAAATCGGTAAAACCAAGAACCAACCATTGGTATTACCTATACATTTATAATCCTTCTATACAAAGCAAAGAGAAAGATCTATTAAAATAACGACAACTACAATTTGTTTATACTTTTATTTATTATATTTTTTTTATTTGACTCATATTTCTATATGACCAAATGACAAATTCATTTACTTTATAATAACAGTATTTCAAGAGAGATTTTAAATATTTATCAAAAAGTGTCCTACATATTTTCAAAGTACAAGATGAAATCGCTCTACAGCATAATCGAATAGACCAAAGAACTCCCGATGGATATAAAAGCACTCAGATTCAAACAAAATAAAGTACCATAAATACGATGTAAAAAGAGGTCAAGCACAGCTATAAACACTGGATACTAGAATTAAGACATCCGTTCAGCTCAGTCTCCGCTGAGCATTTAAATAAATATTCAAATAACACTCCATTCGCTTGCATCGCTCATTAAAACGCATAATTACACTTAGTATCCAGAAAGAGAAAATGCAATTTTAAAATAAGGTCGCATTATGAGCATCGAGTGAATTCACAAGAGGTGGCCCGGTTGCTCGGGAATCGACCGTCCGCGCTGGCACCGTGCCACGGAGGGGACTCGCAATTTGTGAACCTACCTACTACATCACTACAAACTAACTTCACACAAACATCGACCCCTCCAAGACTCACCACCATGCAGCTAAGGTTTAATGAGCTAATGGAAGGTCGGGGGCTGGTGTCAAATAGCTTGAGAGCTTTTTTAATAGCATAGCGTAGATGAACAAAATTTTGTATTTATAAATCATCATCAATACATTTCCTAAAAAACGGATAAATTCGAAGCATTCACACGAGAACAGGGTTTGAAAGGTAAGTTATATACGAAAATACAATAGAAATGTATACATGCATAGAACTAAAGGTTGCAAGAAATCTTTGTTTCATTATGACCCCGTTTCGAACGCGATGAATCACGCTTCCAAGTCGCTCCGTATATATCAAATTAACGCATATGTATTTTTGCTAGAAACATAAACTGGCGTGACGCAATGGTTGACGCCACTATGCAACTCTTTAATATTAAATCACGACACATGTAGAAACTGTTACACGTTCTAATTGGCAATATAGTAATATACTGAAATGAAGCACAATTTGCACTGGTGTCATTAAATATCTCAATTGAACACCAATTGAACGTATAAATACAAGCAATATATTTAAATAAAACGTCTGTCTTTCAATTAAGCCCCAGTCGCCCACAGTTCTATGGCGAGGAGGCTACAATCAGTTGATTAGGAAATAAAACTAGCAGTAAAACTTCAAGACGCCGGCGATATCTCGCTCAAATAGGAAATTGCTTGGAGAACGGTCAAACGACGCAAACCGAAGCAATTAAACTCAGTTATGAAGCTATATCTGAACAATACAGACAGAGCGTGACATGCTTATTTCTGTGTGAACTGCATTAATTTCTGTCATATATCCTTGGAGTTGTACGCATTTTAATTATTTAAAATTGATTAATATATCAATAGATGTAAAGGCAGATATAGACGAAATATTGTCAAAAAAAAATTAATTACTTAATTATGATATTATAAAGAAAAATATAATTTACATCTCACAAGAAGCGACGTATTGTTCACATACAAGTATTTATTTTAAAAATACTTGTAAAATACTACCATCTATTGTGTATACATTTAAGTGCTAGCTCTGGGTTGGTCGTTCCTGTGTTAATTGTTAAAGGAGCTAAACTGTCAACAGTGTTTAACATTTTAACAACTGTGTATCAAAACTATCCATTGCCATACTTAAGCTATTTAAACACTAACAAGAAAAGAAACTAGAGGTCAAGTGGTATATTAACATTTTGGTAAAATATTACATACTGATACAAGACAGGTAATACAAAATCTATCATATTTAATTATTTATCGCTGTACTAACCTGTTCAAATACTTTCAATCCATTCAGTTCTACTGAAGTAGGTTATAAATTGTAAGAATTCTTTGTTTTATTAAAAAGTAAAGTGGATCCTTAATTTTTTTTGTGTCAGTTATTATTAGACATTGCTATTTAGCTTAATAATTGAGAAAAAATATGGCTACGGGCAGATATTTTAATGTTATCTAAAATTTTATTGTTTTATTTATGTCATTCGAGAAAACATCAAATAGTTTTGAGATGTTCTTTAAATTTTATATTAGCACAAAATAATTTCATATCAAATACCAAATGACATTAAAACTTCTTCATTGAACATAATGTATATACATAACTACTGTTATATATATAAATAAAATTTAAGTGTCTGTTTGTAGTTCCTACATCAAATATTATATGTCTGTCTATTTGTTCGGGTTAACCTCTGAAACGGCTGGACAATTTTTTACAAAACTTTCACTGGGGGATAGTTAAAGTAATAAGTAACTTAGGCTTCATTTAAAAAAACATTCAGCGCATACAAAGTAGTCGGCACATTTAGTAAATAAATAAAATTGAATCACCACTAAACGTTATATAACATGGAGGAGTTATTGTTAGCACTGGGTCCGTCTGTTATATTTCCATAAATAAAGAATAACAATTGCATAAATAAAATGCATTTGAAGGTACGCGGTAAAGCGCATAAGAGGATATTTTACGGAAAGATGGATAAGAACGTGAACGTAACTCGGCAAAGGATCAGAAGATCTTTTGTATGAAAGCTCTCAAAATCTTACATAAATATACTCGTAGAACTAAAAACGGATAAGTAATGCAGTATTTTGCATTAGTTGAATACAATATTCAAATAGAAGTTTGAAAGAATATAATATAATAAATATTTCGACAACGGAAGTGTTCTGTTATAAAGTGAGTTTTAGGTGATTTTATATACAGGATTATTCTGTTTATTTTAGTCGATTTTAATATACATCTGATAGTCATTTAATATAATTCCTTATAAATAAAAAAATCGTGCGATTCATAATAAGGTTATTTGTAGCAAGGAATTCAAATTAAAGTTTCATCTCGTTATAATAGTTCGAAAAAGGCGACAAATATCATATTAACATAAGAAATAACTATAAAATAATATTTCATATATGGAGACAAGCTAAAACAAAAAAAAAATTAACAAAGGTATTTTATAAATGCCACAAATGTATTTAAAATATATAACATTAGTTTTTGTATTCAAACGTTACTAAAAAGGTCTATGGGGAAGATGGGGAGGAATGGCAATAATAAACTTGCTATGTAACAGTTTATCAAGTTCTCGTGTTACTTCACTTTAAACACTTGCCAGGTGTTGTCTGTCAGTAGTCTTAGTTGATAAATGAGTTATTAGATAGACACTAGTCTACGACGCAAGTCATAAAAAATATATATCGAGTTTCTTGCGCTCCGTTTCAACAACTAGTTTGACATTTCATAAGAACGTCTAAAAAAATTTACTCAAAATTTAAACTTTCATTATTATCTGCCAAAGTATTTAATTCTCCAATATTGATTATATATTATATATTTTTTATATGATTTGTACTCTGAACCACAATTCATACACTTATGGTCAGTTTGTTTTGTTCGGAATTACTCGACAAGTATAAATCCCTTATCGAGATATAAAGTTTAAAAGCCACAAAGAAATGTCAAGTGCATAGGACCTTTAACATTATGACGATGTTAACCTAAACTCCCCCCCCCCACTTCAAAATATTCTAAGATAATTTTACTATATCCCGAATATTTAGGAATATAAAGTAATGAATAAACAATAATTAATTTTACTTTTAATGTTTAGTAATTTTCGAGATTATTTTTGATTTTATTATTATTATGACGATGTTAACCTAAACTCCCTCCCCCCACTTCAAAATATTCTAAGATAATTTTACTATTTCCCGAATATTTAGGAATATAAAAGTTTTGAATAGAAAATAATTATTTTGTTTTGTTTTGTTTTGTATTGTTTTTATCGAGTTTATTTGACATATAACTCGATTTTAATTCAGATTGAACCAAGTTGAAGACTTCCAGTGCAGGCACTAACTAAGGTTTTATATAGTCCCTTATACGGTACCAGATAAATCCTTGTCATATCTGCATCATTACTAGAGATTAGATTACAGAGAACTGTTGCAAGCCATTCGAAATTCCAAGTAAAATATTATATAACCAGGTGTGAAAACAACTTCATTTGCGTGGAATGTTTTTTAACACTAAACCTACCGACAATTCTTGTATACCTGTTCCTACCGCACGCTGTCAAATTGACCGGTATTATAACGATATTATAACGTTTAAAAATGTGTAAGTTTTACAAAAGTTTAAGAACGGTCAATTTGAGCGGTACTGGTAGGTTTAGTGTTAAAATAAAAGTAGAATAAGTTACTTATAACATCAGCTATCCGCAAGTGAATGTTCTGTTAAAATTGGTGCTGCCGCAACAAACAAACACCGTATTAATATTAATGTAACATATTTTAAGAGTCTATTTCGGTAATATTAAGTTTCTTGACAGTTCTTTTCCATTGATAAATCCCGTTCGAACCGTACAAACAGACCGACGTCTAACTGCAATGTATGTATGTCATATATATATATATATAAAATTGAGGTGTCTGTTTGTAATTAAAAAATCGGTCTTTTAAAATATATCCAACCATATCTGATATCAAGAGAAACAAAGAGAAACAAAGAGAAACAAAGAGAGAGAGAGAGAGAGAAAAAAAAATGTGTTTTTTATTTAAGTACATACACGGTATTTTCATATGCATTTAATGAAAAGGTGTTAATTTGTAACTACAAACAGACACTTAAATTTTATTTATATGTATAACAGTAGTTATGTATATACATTATGTTCAATGAAGAAGTTTTAATGTCATTTGGTATTTGATATGAAATTATTTAGTGCTAATATAAAATTTAAAGACCATCTCAAAACTATTTGATGTTTTCTCGAATGACATAAATAAAACGTAAACGACTCTAAATTACGAAAAGCTGGTGTTATAAGGAGTAATTTAACAAAAAAAACATTCGGCAAAGCTTGTATATACCTACATAAATGTGGGTGACTATATGAATATAACATTAACCCTTTGCGCTCGAGGTGCTTTTCTGTCGGGTGAACCGAGCTCGAGAGTAATCTCACATCTTTTAACATTATACATACTTTTTTAGCTTAATGAAATACAATTATTAAAAATTATGTGCTATAATAACCCGAGAAAAGACATTTAGGCCTCTCGGGCACCGCTCGAGCGCAAAGGGTTAACATGAACAAGGTCCTTGCAATCGTATCGTGCACGCGGTACATCACCTCAATGTACTGTTCCACTCGATTAACATGGATAAATAGTTATTTATGTATTAATTTTAAATTATCAATAAGTACCAACATTAAGATAAAGAATTTTAATTCTTATAAATCCTCATTTTTATCCTATATATATTCTGGAAGGTTCTTCCATTAATTTTAATTAAGCTTCAACATGTTGGAACCTTGTCGAATTAAAACAATACATTTTTTTTTGTCTAATTGTGTTTTTGTGTTTCTTCAATAAAATACTAGTTAATCCCGCGGCTTTGTCCCGAAACTTTTCGGATTAAATTGAGCATTTCTACTTAATAATAAAGACCGTGTCAATTTTTATTTAATTTTTATCTGGATTTATGTATTGATCAAATTTATTATTTTATTTTTATTAGTATTTAGCTTTTCATTTGATTATTCAAGTTCACAAATATATTAATATAAAACAAATTATTCTGTATTACTTTTAAGTTATTATAAATCTTTATTATTATTTTTATTATTTATTTCAAATTTTTTTAATATATAATTTTTTTTTTTTTTAATAAATTTCACTTTTAATTTTGTTATTCATAAGTGGAAAGTGAATATTTGCATAAAATAATATTTATAAATATTATGATTAATATATTTTTAAATACTTTTTAATTATAACAAACATATCCTAAATTATATGTATAAATATATATATATATAAATGTATGTAATGTATGTATCTCTTTGGAATTCTATATTATATATATATAAAATAAGGTGACATTGAATTCAAAAGCAGAAT
This sequence comes from Melinaea menophilus ssp. n. AW-2005, assembly GCA_918358695.1. Taxonomy (NCBI): domain Eukaryota; kingdom Metazoa; phylum Arthropoda; class Insecta; order Lepidoptera; family Nymphalidae; genus Melinaea; species Melinaea menophilus. The sequence continues at coordinate 8,345,418 of OU911050.1, read as the reverse complement.
AAAATGTACAAATCAGATTAAAAGCTTTTTAATAAATGACATGAATTACACAACATAAAATACACAATACTTAAAAAAAAATGACTAATACCATACCTCAGTAAAGCGGTCTCCTCGGAGTTGGCAGGCATCTTCATCAGGATGTTTCTCGGCTCAGTTATCCGGCCCCGCTTTCTGAAAGGTTCATTACTGATGATATGTTCTATAATGTGCAAATAAAATTGTAAAGAAAAATAAACTATACTAAAGTGTTAATAAACAAAACAATACACTGATTATTACTTACTCTGTTAACATCTTGTGAGATGCGGTCAGGTTGAAAAGCGGTTCTATTTGCTTCCCGGCTATTATTCTGAACTTCATGCTCTTAATATATATTTTAAGCAATTAACGAAATTCGTTCTCGAGGATTGTGTAGGAACCACCTTTCAGCCAATCCCATTCCATATTTAGTGTTAATGACGGAAAAAAAAACTAAAATGTTTTACAGGCATGCAATTAAAACTAAATAAAAGAAATAATAAACAAAGCACATGTCACGACAAAGTTTAAAAATCCCTCCACAGTTTGTTACGTGAAAATTATGTTCGCGGTGCGAGTTAAATGCTTAAGAAGAAATAGAAACTTTTCAATACTTTTTAAAGGACTTACCCTAACTTCGCAACTACTTGGCAATGAATTTTATTTTTTTTATATAACTGCAAGTGAAAGCAAAAGTCCTCCCGGTGCACTATTCAGCTCGTCACTAGGTAATGAGTTCGACTACTGTCTGCCAACGTTGTGTCAAAGAATCTCCTCACTCCGTTGAAGCTCGGGCAAGTTGTAGCTCACTTCTCGACGTATTAAAGACGCATGCGCGTACAAATACGTCAATTATTCAATTGAAATCCCGAAAGTTTAACTTTCAACTTTCTTCGTCAAAGTAAAAATATCAGAGATGGTTATTTGATTGTTTTAGAAAAACTTATTCAATAATTTAGTTTTAATAGTTTAATTTTGTTTATAACACATAAGGTACTTTGCATAAGGTACAAATTATTCGCTCGTCGTATATATCACTTTATGTTAATGTGTCTACATCATTTATTAGTAAAAACATTTAAAATTCTATAACACTACACACGTTAATTTACAATAACAATAACAAATGATAAAATCAAGATGACAAAAGTCAAAATAAGAATTTTAGAAAACTTGCCATTACTCAATATTTTTTTTCCATTGCCATATTTTAATTGTATAAATTATTTATATATTTATTATTTATATATTAAAAAAAGTTTTTTTTTTTTTGATAAAATTGCCGTAACTTTTTAATGGAACTTTAGTTATTTAATATTTTTACACATAACAAATTATATTTTATAAATGGTTTAAGACATTATTCTTTATATTTTTGCGCTGTTGCATAATGTTTTCTTTTTTTATATCATTAATGTTTCAAATGAATAAATAGTTTCAACAGCGCCATCTTGTATCGTATAGTATTTTTATTTGACGCAAGTAGTACATACAATGTGGAACACGGCTAAAAGTACAGAATGTTTAAATAAGAGTACAGAGATGGCGTTAATATATAAAATAATACAATCTAAAGCTAATATATTAATGAAATTTTTAAATTTATTTACTATGTAAAGTAATAATTGCTAATAAAGTTCTGTAGTGTAAAAGGATATATTTTTTATATCCCCAAATATAATAATCAAAACATAAAAAAACATATCCTAATACATGATTTTGATTCTTGATATTCCGAAATAGTGAATCTTGTAAACGGGTCACGCGTGAATACTGCATCTGGAGACAGATTCAATTGCAATGAGTGCATCTCTATGTTTGGGTAGGGATCATATTTTTTTAAACAAATTACATTTCTGTAATAAGATCTTTAAATAACCTACAAATATTAATATAAGTTGGAATTTATCAAGTTTAGATGAATCGATCTAAATGTGTAGTTTTTAAAACACATTCATTTATTCAAGCAGTTCACGTCGAGGTATTTCTTAATAATAAATAGGCACTACTTTTGAGTGCCGATATAGGAAATTATTCAACCTCCTTCCACTACAATACAAATAATGTAGGGACGATTATTTTAAAGGCCTTTTAAAGTTGAAACCTATATTTTGTTATTACCTTTTTTTTTTTGCTGTGATTGTTTTGTATAGTTATTAATGCTTTTTATTTGACCATCCAGTTCTGTCTTCGCCTGTCATCATCATAGAAATCCATAGGGTTTCTTTCCGAATAAATTTCGTTTCAATTAATTCAGTCAGTGTTAATTAGAGGTTCATATTTATTTGTTTTATATCAGTAAGGTGCTTTACCCACCAGCAATGGAAGAAAGAAAGGGAGAGGAGAGAATACGCGGTTCTTGCGCCTCTACTCCAATACATTTTTTTTAATAACTAGTTCATTTTATATTGCATATGTTAAGTATTTTGGAAAAAAAATATTATTGTATTCTATAGTAATTTGTGGAAGATGTTTAAAATCACATAATAAGTGTCTTTCTCCTCTGGAGCGGAGTGACCTCTCTAAACCTACTTTATCCGCTTGTGAGCCACCGGATTCTTCGAGTTCATTATTATTTAACGGTATTGTTTACAGTAATGTACCAAACCACTCCCAGTGGATAGTTTGTTTGGTTGTTATAACGTATTGCTTAAAGTATTGCTAGCCTTAACTACATTAATTGAAATAGTTACACTTATAATATTATAGTCATTAACAGTCGTTTTCCAAACGATACCGACTGACTGGATAGTGTGTATTATTAGTGTCAGAGTGCAAGGCCTTAACGCTCTTTATCTATGAGTAGCAGTCTTAGCCAGGGCTGGATTTATGGGAGGGCAGAAAGGGCCACTGCGACGAGACCTCCACAGGAGAGGGGACCCCACAATAAAGATAAAAGAATTCAAAAGTTTGACGGGTTAGCCACTTTTACTTTAATCTTTTTTTTGCATATTTACTACAAATACTTGCACGAACATTATTATTATTATATGTACAGATATATCAGAAAGCCCTGATTATAAGTTTCCATTTAATTTTTATTTGTTCTAGCATTTCCGTTATATCTTTTTTATGGTACGGAAAAATGAGTTAAAGAGAAATACAATAAGTAAAACAAAATCGAAAAACTGTCTTTTTTTAATTTAAAATTAGGGACCACTCCTTCGTCGCCCCAGGGCTTCCAGACTTCCAAATCCGGCCCTGGTGTTAACACAAAGAATTGATGAGAACAATTGGTTTTTAATTGAGATTTTGGACCTTTGCAAATAACTTTTAACGTTTTAACTGTAGTTGGCTACAGATACAATGGATATACAAACAGTGAACGAATTACGATCTTATTATTGACTTTATATTTCTTTTTATAATTAAAGATTATGTAAATTTTAGGTTATTAATGCTCCCATTCTATATTGTTATTATAATTATATCCATCTCTGTTTTGGCTTTTCAATATCTGAGATAAATAATTATAATAATAATTTTTCTAATACATTTGTGTAAGACACACAAATGTATTAAATTATTTACCAATGTGGTATAGATTTATTCTGTTAGGACACAGGGGATGCTGGCCGAGATGCTGTTGCATTGAAATGATAAATATCAAAGGTGATAAGCATGTATAGGTAATTATTATTATTATAAATAATTAATTATTTCATTTATATTACTTTTTAAATGTTGCAAATACTACAGATGTAGTAAAAAAATCACTATTCTTTTTTTATGTCTTGACTAAACCAATAACTGTTAACAAAACACGTATTAAAAAAATGTATGGTAGGTAGAATATTAATAAATATATTGCTCATGACACTACTTAACATACTGGTAGTGACCGGTTAGGTATTGATTCATAATAATTAATCTGTGGTTTCTGCGTCGTGATAAAACTTACATTATAATATCACAATACCAAAAAAATTACCAACGTCATAGCGGGCGAGTCCAATAGAAAATACATAAGAATGGAAACTTATTGAACTGAAACTTACTTATTGTCACATTATTTATAGAATTTATTATATATTAACTCATATAAATTAATATGATTATCACAGTATACACAATATAAATAACATATACGATAATATAATTGAAAGATCCCGGTCGTTAGGTACTTACGTTACGCAGATGACGGACGACGTTGCCCCATCGGAGAGACAATCCCGTCTTCCTGTTACAGGAACCGTGTCTGTCCCTTGATTCACTTCATCGTTCACAAAACCGAAATTATCCATTATGAGATCACAACTAGGGAGATGTATCGAGCGTAAAGAACAAGAGATTACTGATGCATACTTTTGATGGCCCGAGCTACAATGATTGTTAGTAATTCAGCATTTCGCAGTCGACTGCCAGTATTATCTATCTACTAAGTCAGCAAAGGCAATTAAGCGTATAATTTATATATTTAGTACTTATTTTCTTATAAATATCAATACTAAATCAATAAACACATTATTATTGATGTGTATATAACAGACAACAATTTGTTTATGTTTTAAGTACACTTATTTAATTTATCACATATCTACAACTTAAATTATAAGATTAAATTGTAGGTTACATACATAATATGTGCTTATTATTATATGCACATGTCAACAAATGTTAATCTAGGTTATTTATTTAAATCCAAAACATTCTTAATAATAACATATATTATACAAATGTATAAAACTATTTTAATTCTTCTAAAAGGACACTAGTTAAATTCCAGTCCGGTACATGTCCATCATAATGGTGGCTTTGTGGGCAGTAAATGGAGCAAGGACTCGCTTAAACGTCAAATAAAATAGTATTGTGTAATGTTATTCACCTAACTGTTCCTAGAGTGCGCTGCGTGGATCTTTACACGTACTAGCAATATATGATAAATAAAATAAGCTTTATATATATATATATATTTAATGTTATGTTGGTTTGTCCGCCTCTGATTAGCTCAAATTTAGACACGATTTCATTCATTTCAGAGATGGTTATTTAACAAATTTTATATTATCTATATCTTTTTTTTTATTAATCGATTCAATTCACATTTCTCTTCAGGCGTTCAGATGAAGTTTAAAAATGGAACGTATTTCCAATACGGGAAAACAATTTTGAAATTCGAACGTTTTCAACAATTTTAACGATTCTGTTTTGTTTTTTCTGAAACAGACGCAATCCTAACAACAACTATTTCCCACGCATACAACCAGACTGTGAGACTGCGAAGCGTGGCACTCTTTTAAAGAGATGATTTTTTAACATTATTCCTAGAGACGAGGGAAGGTATTGAATAATTTTTAGTACATTATTTTTTTTTTTTATACTGATTTAGGATTTGGTCCAAGTGATCTAAGATAAAAGTTTGTTTATATCTAACAACCTCCTCAATAACTCTAGTAGTACGTTGTGTGTATACCTGTGTGGCTTCTCATAACAACACTTGGGCATGTCTAATACATGTTCACACATCGCTGACTTTGAAGTACACTTTTTTACATTTACAATGTAACATTAAGTTCCTGATTGACATAAGTTTAATACACTCAGACACTAAAGTAATGATACTCTTCACTAGTCTGAAGAATTCCCTTCTTTTCGTATTTGAAACATTGTAGGAAATCTTAATCTCTCTCTCTCTGTCTCTCATCTCTTTATATTTATATATGAATGTAATGTATTTATTGGAGAGCTGAATCAAAATGCATCTCGATTTATAAGAAATTTAACACGGCATATAAAAATAATTGATATATACACCATTAAAAACGTTTAATTAAGCATGTAATTAGAATGTCGCTAATCATGTAAAACTAATTGAAATTGCTAATTTTATTATTATAATTTAAATATGGATATGGATACTAAAGCGAAATATATCTCTACGAAAAGGATCGTGCTGTGACGACATACGGATTGTAAAGGTTATATTAATAGTAGGGGTATATTAATTTGTACTCTTTGAGATAATGTTCACGATATATCGGAGGATAAATTTTCATTGTCAGCATGGAACAGTGTGGCAGCGTTTTTCTCGTTGTCTTTACACGTACGATACTATTACACGTACGTTTAAGAAGCCACTGGTAGCCTTCAAGTTTTCTAAATTATATTCTCACTTAAAATTCGTATTTGATTTTTAGCCTCACATATTGATAATCAAAATAAAAGCTACAATATGATTCTGATGATATATTCAATTAAGCATTATTTAAATTCAAGTTTGTATTTCCTTAAAAAACATTTGCCTTATTGATAATCTAGTTAGGCGAGTGAGCCGTGACAGGTGTCGTCCGCGACGTGACGGGAGCGACACGATCCCGCTTTATAAATGATAATATAAAAATAATATACGACAACGTACAGGTTATCATGTTAGATATAGCGAATATATTATTTTTAATTCCTTAACTTTGTTACGGTTTACTTTACAATTTATTATATAAAGGATATGAAATTAGGTACATTAAAGAAGACTATGACATTTATAAACCTAATTTATTATTAAGTAACTTAAGTAAAATAACAATTTCGTTCACACAGAGTGGTTACCTAGACGCTGCATTACAACAATATTTCACCGTAACATACTCAGTAAATAGAGGGCAAAGAGAAAAGTTTATGAAACAAATTTATGAAATGGATCAAATGGCTCGGAGGCCCGAATAAAGAACCATTTAGAAATCTCATCGTGTCATGAGCGGTAGCGGGCTTTAGCGGGCTTTAAGAACTGTCATTTTGACATTAAAATAAAGACAAAAGGAAAACCTTTAACTCTTATAGAGGTTAAGTGGATAGATTTATAGAAAGTTAATAAATTATTTGTTTTATTAATGTTACCATTTATGGTATTAATATGTATTATACAGTGTATATAAACCCGGTAAACAGGACATATTAAATTAAATTAAATTAAAATTATATTAATTAGAAAATTAATTAGTGAATAATAATTAATATAGTGAATATCGAATTCATATTAATATAATTGTTTAATTGATTTTATATTTAACATTATCTTCCATGACTTGCACAGCAGAGGACCGCGCAGTATTCCGAGCGAACTTGTATCACTTTGCCTTGAAACGGAACCCTCACCGAAACAACCTATTGCTCTTCACTTGATCAGGGATTCAGTCTAAATCCACGTTTTATGCTACACGATATCATATCGCCATTACATATTTTACAACTCCTGCGCACTTACACTGTCTTCGCTTTTTACAACCGTTATAGTAATTTGAATCAAAAGTCACTGGACATTGTTTGACCACATTGCAATATACTTTTATATCACACAATTTTACAAGACTAGCTCTGCACACGACTTCGTTCGCGAGAAATGTTTTTTTAAGAAGTTACTCCTTATAACATCAATTATCCGTCAGAGAAAGTTAATTCAAAATCAGTCCAACCGTTTCAGAGATTAGCCGGATCAAATAAACAGAGAGACAAAGAAAAATTTTTAAAATGTATTTTTATTTAAATACTATATACGCTGCCATATGCATTTAGTGCCTGTTAATTTTATATCACAAACAGACACTTCAATTTTATTTATATGTATACAAGGATAGACATTTTATAGTTCGTTTTTATATTAATTATATAAAACGAGCAACGCGATAATTAAACAATGTTATTAATGCAAAAATGTATCTCCGTTAGTTTTTCTATAACGATCACGTTGCAACGGTTCGTCATAATTTGTCGAGTCAGGTGGTTGGAAATTGCAAAGGTCATAGGTTATGTGTCATTCGAAACAAACAACCTGCCGCGGGTTCGCACGTTATATTTAATACTCTAACCGTTCATATATACTTTAACACTAAACCTACCAAGTACCGGTCAAATTGACCGTTCTTAAACTTTTGTAAAACTTACACATTCTTAAACGTTATAATATTCTTATTAAACTTTATGTCAATTCTTAGAATATGCATATAATATTTTCTTCATTCTTTACTTTTAGTTATTTCCATTATTACCTGCGTTCTAAATAACATAACTTTTAATTACCGGTCAACTGAACGGCGTGCGGTAGGAACAGGTAGACAAGAACTGTCGGTAGGTTTAGTGTTAATTTTATTATAAGCGACTTAATAATTTATATTACTTACTAGCTATGTCCCACGACCTCGTCCGTTTGTTTTGTCACATAAAAGTAGTCTTAGTTACTCCTTATAACATCAGCTATACGCCAGTGACAGTCCTTTTACAATCCAGTCGTTGCTTTGGTTAGCTGGACCAAGCGGACAGACACAGTATTTTTTTAAGCATCGTATATTTTCATATATATTACTATCGTATATTTTCATATATATTACTATCGTATATTTTCATATATACTAATATATTAGTAAAATGCTGTTAATTTGGAATTACAAAAAGACACTTTAACATTATTTATACGTAAATGTGTACTTGCATAAGTAAATCTATTTCCCTTTTGGTAATAAAAATGCAGTATCAGGACGATGGAACATCGTAGGAAAGTTAAATTTTAAATATTTATTAAGAGAAAATGGTATTATGTCATACTCATGTCATTTTTATGTCATACTCTATGTAAATATAAATATCATTGTTTATATGATTAAGTTAACTACAAGTAAAAAAGATATATATATGTAAAACAGTAAAAAATAATCAATAAACAAAACCTATTCGTTATTTGGATAATCAAATATATAAACATATCAATAACTAAATTATTTAGACGGTCGTCACCCTCACTGAAAACATCGGTAGGATAGTCAGTTTTATTTTTATCTGGTCTCTGAGACATTGTTTTCAAACATTCAAGATATTTTGTACCTACATATTATATATATATATTTACCACTCACTGACTCATCACGAAATCGCCGAAACTATCTGTCCGATTAACTTAAAATTTTACATAGTTACTTCTTTTGTGACGAAGACGTCCACTAAAAACGGATTTTACGGAATTGCTATCCTAACGGATTTCAACTTTTGGCATTTCGATAATTTTTAAACCTGAAGGAGCTATACACTTAAGGTGGGAGTAAGAGTTCCTACAGCAACGTTTACCATAGCAACGGTTACGATGATAACGGAAAATATGACAAAGATTACCATAGCAACCTAAGTTCACATCCAAATTAATAGTGTGATCAGCGAAGCGGGCGGGAATAAGCTAGTTTATATATATATTAAAGATATATATAAGGATTGTTTTTTCGTATTAAAAATCTAATAAAAAATATTATAGAAATACAGAAGAGTATTAATAATTTATACAATTTATATTATCAGGTTTCTTTTAACTTTATCTCGCGATAAACATTCTTCAGCGAGACAACAGCTGTTCTCAATGTCTTGATTTTTACAATCTCCCGAAGTTTTCACAATGTAGGTACAAACTTTACCTATAACATACATTTTATGTATAATATATATTTATATACAATACAAGATGATTTGACAAAAACCAAAATAAACCTATAATGAAAATTTTATAATATTTTGATCACCAAAAAAATAAAATATTTTTTGTTGTAAAATTAAAAAAATATAAAAAAATTGTGTAGGTATATTTTTATTAATTTATTTTTTGTATCAATTGGCTTAATATATCTTTAGATACCAATTACTATTTGAACATATATTGGGCGATTTAATATATATATGTATATGGATGGGTGAAAATGGGATGAAAAAAATCAAACCACGTGGATTACTTACGATAATAACTTTTGTCTTATCACAGTCGTATTTACGACTCTTTTCTCTCATCTCTTGTCTCTTGTTATGTTCGGTTCAGACATGACTGAACCTCACTCCAGTCCGTCAGTGAAGATAATTGATCGTCTCATCTCAAGGGGGAGAGGGGGTTTCATAGGATAGTAATATACACAATCACGACATAACACACTTACCTTTGTATAATAAATATCAATTTAAACATTTTTATAATTAAGATAGAGAAATTTAGAGGCATGAAAGGAAGAATAAGGGGGGGACGGGTGATTGGAATTACGCCTCTTTCATTCACCACGTAATGAAGTTGTAATGACTTTTTCAGGCCGATCGTGAACTGGTAAAAACGCACGGGGAGAGCCGGCTCATACGAGGTGTAATGAAATAATTGTAACTGCATAGACATATTTGTTACGTAGACTTTTTAACAATGTATATCCCTACTATTATTATTATTTTGTTTAATATAATTTTTACTTTACAAATTTTGTAGTACTAACTGCGAAATTAGACCTAATTTCGTCGTATCAATTTGGTATTTAGTAAAATTAATATATTGATTTTTTTTCCATACATTAAATTGTTATGTTCTGTGCCCTTTTCTAGAATTGCGCTACCTCTCTTAAGAAAATAGATTAGTTGGCATTCGTGTTGTCATAATTACGTAAGATGTAATCTTAATCAGTAGTACTCTAATTAGTAGTAGTATATATATATAAAGTCGCCACACAGTTTTTATTTATAGAATTTTTAAATGTGTAAAAATAGTGCAAAAACATTTTGTTACGTTTTCCGAATCTATGACTGCAAGCAAAAACAAGAGATTACCGAGTTTGTAGGAAATGCGTATTTAGCTAATTGGCTTTAAAATACAAAATTAAATAGTGGACTCCGTTAACTTGCACTAAGTATTGTATTGTATTGTAAACCACAAAAGAAATTCATTACCTTGGTATGTCCATGATATGGAGAGTGCGGTCTAAACATATTAATGACTGCTATTCTTTCGCTTAACCTCTTCTACACACTTATGTGCATCACCTCTTTGCTCCTGATACACATTTTTATTGTTATAAGAAACGTAATAAGGGTTAGTAACTTTTTTCAGTCAGGGGTCATTTGTTTATTGTAAGAATAATCCACATTGAATAATTAAAAGATCACGGCTTGCAGTTTCGTGGTGATCTGAAAATTATAACTACGCTGTTGGAACAACAAGATAAACAAAATATACTTGTTTTTTGGGGTGACTTGAACAGGAAAGCAAGTAAAGCAACGTCCAAAAACAATGGAGTCCTCGTAAAAATTTTGAACTTGGAAAAATATATCAGAAAAGTATAATTAATATTTTAAATATTTTATTACCTTCATATGAAGCTAATAAGACAGTGCGTTACAGCACTAGATAAAGATAATAATAGTTTTCAATACCTGTGTCAAAAATTCCTAACATTAACAGATGCAAAAATAAGAAGAGGTATTCGATAAATAATATCTTTATGGACTATGCAACAAACAATACTATCAAATTAAAAGCTTGATTGGTCTTCAAATATGTTGTTAATAGTATTAAAAAATCACACCTATACCTAATTTTATAGCAAAACGTAAAAGAAAAACAGTATAGTAATGATTGTACTTGACTTTTTATATATATATATATATATGTATTTGTGATTGTTTTTTACTTTTATAAGGAAAACTTGTGTGATAGATTGAATATGTAGATAAATTAGGACATTTAACACTCAAATGAAACAATCCAAACTTTAAAGTTAATATTATCTAAAAATAATGGTACTAAGACAACATTCATAAAAAAAAACTACAAAAGAAAGTTAGGTAATTGTAAGCATTAATATGTTTGAAAATGTTATCAGTGTCATCGAAAAGTAAGCTCAAGTGGCTCAAAGCTGAATTGTGAGCACCCACTGAAACAACACTCACAGACTATCCAAGTTTTGCAATCAGCAACAATTATGAACTATGAATTATTAACAGTGTATACATGATTCGTTAGTTTAGTGGAAATACATGTATGTGAATTTATATATGCTTGGAATCGTTGCGCCTGCTAAATGTTGAATAGCAAATATTTATTGGAGACGGCTGAAAGATCAATCAGAATAAATCCTTGTGAATCTCAATAGTTGCTATCGTGTCGTGTGACTGGAGTTACATTCACCAGTATAAATTACTATTTATTGTTATTTGCTGAATTGTTATGAGTGTATAAAGATGAGAGAACTACGTTATAAATGAAGTTATTAAGATAATAGGTCGTTAACATTGACAAGGATTGGAGATCTGTATTAAGACTATTAACAACTCATTTCAATAATCAAAATTAAGCCCTTATTATTAGATATCTAAAGATTGGAACAGTCCAATAATGAGACAGTCATAACTTAGTTTGTTAAAGTTGTTATAAGTTATCTATCCGTTTGATATATTATATATATGTAACTTTATAAGAGAAACTTACAGTTAATATTAAATTTAAAACTTAATGCGATATAAACTTGATATTTCACACCTATAACTAAATATTCCTTTGTAGAATTGTTAATTAAAACGAAACAACGACAAAACACTGAAACTTTATTGTAAGTTAAACTTAACTGATTTAACAATGTTTTGAAGTAATAACGAGACATGTACTTGGTCTGCGATATTTCTATGAAAGGTAATTTCGAATAAGAAGTATGCTAAGTAGGTTTATATCTAAGTTCAAGAACTGCGTTTCCCATTCCCACGAAGCATACGTTTTGTTTGACTAGTGTCGAGAACTCGAAGGCTGTGATACTTCTATTGTTATATAGCAATTAAAAATAATATACATTATATTAAGAAAATAGTAAACCTGCAATACATACTTAGAATTGCTTATATAAAGTATTTGTACTTTTGTATGTACATATTTTTTAATATTTATATTAACATTACAAACAGTTAACTCGTTATCATTACGTATATTTCTTTAGATAAGATTGTATTATATTGAAGTTTATTGAAAACTTTTAGTCAAACGAAGGCATTGTTCACTCGTCTGATACAAGTCGCAAAACTTGTACCAGCCAGCGGGAGGTTAAATTCAATGAAATAAACCAACAATCGTCTTGTATCAATATGCCGGTCGACTTAGGAGAAAGTTCACTTAATATTCGACACGCCAATTAGAATGCTTATCGACATCCAAAATATATAATTCGGCGGGTCGACTTTGGCTTCACTTCACGGGCCATAACTCTTTAATTGTTTGCTATGAGTTTAATCGCGGTCTTACATATCTCATACTTTCGCATGCTTTCTAATGTGAACTCGTGAATGCCGATAGCGATATGGCTTTCGCAGATACAGGAGGCTAACAAACGTGTATTTACTCGTATATTTACGTGTTTTATATACTCCTAAAACTTTGTATACGGACATAGATTTAGTATTAGTAATGTAAGCTGCCAAACTTCGCAGCGGGACATTCTGATTGCATGTGAGAGTTGTTAGTGCTGCGTCTGTTTCAAAAACATTAAAATAAAATAAAACAAAACAAAATTGATGAAAAAGTTCAAAACGTATGAATTTCAAAATTCTTGTCCCCATTGCAAATACGTTCTATTTTTAGACTCCGCCTGAGCGCCTCGTAAAATGAAATGTGCATTGAATCGATAAGAATAATAAAAAATAGATATAGATAAGATAAAATAAGATAACAACCATCTCTGAAACCTTGTATATCGTGTCCCAATTTGAGATCGATCGGTGCATCAATTATTGAACTTTGAGGCGCAAACAAAGACACCGAACATTTTTATAGAGATATTGATCCCATTTATCCCATATCCTTAACCCTCACACCGATCAAAAAACAATACTTTCAATTAAAATAATAAATAACAATACAGTTTGGAATCGTTTATTTATATCATATAATATACTTAAATAATTGAACGGGAAACTAAATATCCGGTTGATAAACAGAACTCAGGAACGAGTGGTATTAGACCTCATAACGGTCCCGACACTACTGGAGTCATATTGTTTATATTTGAGATATAATGACAAAGATAAGAATGACGCTTAATGTTAATCACAGCTTGAGCGGCGTTTGGATTATATATTAACAGCCGGTTTGAATTAGATACAAAATATGTATTATTATATTTATGTCTCAATCCCTATCAAAATATAACCTGGTAAGTAAACTATAAGGTAATCAGATTAGAAAATTAAAACTAAGAATAATAATAAATGTTTCCGTTATGATATACGGGTTGTAAAAATTTGCTCTAAAAGCAACACCATTAAAGATTATTATGTCTCCTATAACAATGGCTTTATTATTAAAAGTGGAACGGGTTTTATAAGTTTAAAAGCATTAGGTGTTTACTCAAATTCCCATTTCTTTGTAAACCCTTTTCCTTGAGTGACTGGTAACAGGTGAATAATAATTTATGTATTTACTAAAACCTCAGCTCGATCTTAGTCCTCGGTTGACAGTTGTATCAAAAGATTGCGAACCAAAGTTCACACTTTAAACATTTACAGGTTAAATATTATGATCAAATATGTATTAGCGTAAGCAAAAACGTTAAACAAAGATTATAAATTGTAATGCAATCTAGTTAATGCAGTGTGAGCTCATTAGATCGACGAGCACTCTGAAATGCTTCTGGGATAATAGGAATGCTAAATGTAAATATATTTATATGTGTGTGTTTATGTATGTGCGACTAATAGTTATTGTATTTTAAACAATAACTAAAAGATCAAATGCTATCTAGATTAATCAAAATTATGCAAAATAAGTGATAAATGTTACTGACACAGTTGCCAGCGGTGACATTTCAATATCTGTATCCATTAAATGGGAATACGTATTGTAATATTTTCTTATCTAGTGTAAAGTCATTTGACATATCACTGTGGACGTGTCTCTTAAACTATTTACAAATTATTTTAAGAGTTGGTGAACTACAAGTTTTTGGGTAAAAGTGGAACACGTATTTGCCGCGAATGAGGAGATCACGTCACCGGTCGCGTGCGTGGCAAGCGCGAACGGGCGCCGCGTCAGCGTGTTGTCGGCAATCTGATAACGATATATTCGACCCTTTCTAATAGTCGGCTCGGGGCCCTCTCGAGCGAGACGGCATGCTCACTCGTGCAGTAAGCAACGAACCAGCAAAGTTTATACAAATTCCAAGTTAGCGGAACCCGCTCAGTTGATTTTCAGCGGTCGTAGAGAGCACGCGCTTTTCTCGTTATATTCATAACTTTTCGTAAGTTCGTCATGACGTTGCGCTGCGTATTTGCGGTACTGGCACTGGTCGGGGCCACCTTCGCTGGGCCCGAGGTCACCGAACTTAAGGTCGAGGTAGTCAGCGTCCCCGAAGGATGCAATGTTAAATCTAAACAAGGCGACATGCTGACGATGCACTACACCGGCACGCTCGACAACGGTCATAAGTTTGACTCCAGGTAGGTATTTTTTATTTTAATCTGACTGCCCTCTTTTAATGGCAAATGCAAAAGTTTTGTAAGCGAGTTCATAATGTAATAGTTTCACCGGCGGTGGATCCGCTTCGAAGAGGACGTTGCAGCATCGCACGCTATCCGATAAATATATATCGCACAATGTTTTATAAAGTTTGTTAATACACTGTAGCCTGTTTAGGAACTGTTGACAATGTTGGTATTGTTTTAAAGTTTAAATAGATTCGCAAAGGCACGGATGCGACGCGGCAGACCGTTTTTGAGAAGTTCACTTCTCGGTCCCTAATTATTTAAACATCCCGGACGCACAGAACTAATTGGAGGTACAAACATATAAATATTTATTTCAAATTGCAATATAATTAATTGGTTAAATTTTACCGACCGCTTGATCTATCCAATTTGGCGATGTCCGAAACCAGACCAATTAAATTCAGAAGCAATTATATTTTTCGCTTTATTGAAATATTTTTAATTATGTATAAATTATTTTTTTTAATTTTAATTCCAATTAATTTAGTATTATTTCTTTAATCATCGCGGATTAAGGGATTATTTTTAAGGATTAACTAAACAAAATTATACGTTCTTTTTGTAAATTCTTTATGAAGAAAAACAATTTATCTATTTTGGGTAAGCATCGTTTTGGTGGAGGCGAGTCTACGCACTCGCCCTCAATTACGATAAATAATATATAACTTGTTTTAAGATATTAATAAATAATAAGGATACTTCAACCAGTTAGAGACCAATCGAAATAGGTTATACTAATTCACCATTAATGTCATTTAAATAAATCAGAAATATTTTACGCACCTCTATAAAGTTTTAACATATAAATGGAAACTGATTTTTATATTATCAGTATTGTCTATAAAGCGTTGATTTGATATCAGTGTTTCCTTATCCAGTATTGTATAACATATTATAGTGTAGACGTCAATAGGAACCTGTTTTTTATAAATTTACTAGCTGTCTGGGCCTTTCTTCGCACGAATATATTTTTAAATTAAAGTTGCCTAAATTGCTCATAACATCAGCTATCCGCCAGTGAAAGTACTGTTATAATCAATCCAGTCGATTTAGTCAAAACAAACAGACAATACAAAATTTTTAAATAGATTTTTATGTACCATATACTATCATATGCGTTAGTGAAAAGCTTTTAATTTGGTATTACAAAAAGACACTTCAATTTTATTTATATGTATATGTATAGATTGTAAATTGCGTGTATTAATATTGTTTTACTTTCTTTTTGAATTTATAATATATTGTTGCATTTGGTAAGATTAATCAGGACTTAGTTACCTGGATGTCTCTCTGGTATCAGTGGTATTGGACGGACAATGAATACACGGATTGAAAATTGACGATAACTTTGTGATTTTGATGCAAATACGAATGGAACAAACGAGAATATATACGGATCTAGTTTATGTGTTATGTTTGAGAATATTGAGTTGCTGTAACAATATTCAATATCAGATTAATTATATAAAAATGACTTTAAAGTTTATATATATATATACTAAAAGTGAGGCAGTACAAACGAAATATCTAACCACGGGAGCTTTTCACTATCATAAGTTCTTAAGGTATTATTCTAATGATCTATTTGTGTAATTAAAATATCGATATTCTTATAATTTACTACTATTTTAACTACATACAATATATTTTTTCTTTTACTTGGGTGAAAGGAAATGGTGTTCAATAAAACAAGTTTTCAAGAACACAGAATTTCAGACACTATTACATACATTATTTTAGTTGATTCCTTTATTTTATATTCTAATACAAAAAAATTACAAAAAAAAAAGTTTTTTTTACGATTATAATTAAAGATAAAAAAGTTTTTTTTTTTGACGTCGTCCCATATATTAAAGCAGGCAAAGGCTGACTGTATGAGTCTTACACAAACAGACAGAGAAAAGAATCTGATTACGATTCTGTATTATTATTAGTACGTGATACATGTAATGATGTGAATGCAGCTATTACATCAATACAGTAATCAATTATCCTTTACCGCTTTATGCTCTGTACTTTAGTGTGTCACGTCTCCATTATTCCCTTAGAAGCCTTAGCTATAAACCTAGTTTGATTACTCGATTGAATCAAAATGTACAGATTAGATTCTCAATACAGATGCTGTCCTAATAGGTGATATGTTAGATAGTTATGAATACATTGATACCTTTGTTTCACTAACTAGATACAAAACTATTGCATTTTATCGACATATAAGGATACATTTGAATGCCACAAACTTGACTCACATTATATATACGTGAAAGTTTTTACTACTCAATCATCTGTACATATTAAGTTATTGGACCGAAACAGACTCATCAAATTCATACACGCAAAACACATCTTTTGTCTCACTAAATAATTAATTATATGGACTACGCAAATTGAAAGAAAATTATCTTTTTTTGGACACCTGAAATCGATATTCAGTGAAATCGGTAACTAAAATATATATAGTATACAAAAATCCTTGCCCTGAGGGTATGAAACTAGGGAGGAATGTTTTTATTTGAAAAATTTGATACCCAATACCGAGTGGAAAGATTTTGTTATTTCGCAAAAATGAGAATAGAATACTTTATTTTTAATTAAAGAGATTTTTTTGTCCTTTTCGAACACCTGTAGGCACATTCAACAAGTATGAGGCGTTAATAGTAAAACTGTTTCATTATTGTCTTCATGATACGAGTAATGTTCCCCATTCCATAGGGTTTTGTAATAAATAATTTTAAATGTCTATTAATTCTGTATGTGGGTTCTTATCACGCTCAATTTAATGAGGTCAAATTCCAAAACCAAGCCGATAATATAGCAATTAAAATTGTATAAGAAAAATATAATCCATGCTTATGTAAGTCGAAACTTGCCGTGAAGTTTACTTGGTCGTTTCGCTCGCTGCTGCTTACTGACATTAACATTTTAAATAGTAATTATAATAATTTTCGTACATTATATTCGCGTTCACGAACTACACGAGAGACGCTAAAATTAATAATGTTATGTGGCAGTTAAGCAATTTACGCGACGTTGGCGTCAATTTACACTGACTCGGTAACGCACCGTCTATGAACTTCATCACTTATTATTCGAATATACTGATATACTATTATCACGATTGGATTTGAAGGTCTTGTATGATAAAATTATTATATTTAATTATAATTTTATAAATTTTAATCTTAATCAATCATAATTAGATTATATTTCAGCTGGCGAATGGTTTTTAATTATTGTATTAGTACTTATCGCCATCAAGGTTATGTAATCTGATTTCTGGTCAAACAAACAAACTTTGCTGCAATAGATTGTTTTCCGCACTATTTGTAGTGAAGTTTGTAAGTTTTCCTTTTTAAAAACAGAGATTGGCTTTCAATATCTTTTACTATGTTATGGGAATCCATAGATGAATATCAAAAACTTCAACGTTTAGTTTGTTTTATATTTGTTCTTTATTTATTAATTTCTGTTTTTTCATAACTTCACTTAAAAAACATTTGTACAGTCAATTCAAAGTAAATCCTAAATCCTAATCTCGTATGAAGGGTAGTTTAGTTTTCAATTCTGTATTTCCCATCGAAGTTATGGACTTTGGCGTTAAAACTGTGAATTATTGTCAGTCGCCGGTCGCAGGCTGCAGGGTTCAGGGTGCATGGTGCAGGGTATAGGGTGCACTTTGTAGGATGTAAGTTGTAGCAATAGCTCGTAAATACAATTGTCGTAAACCTAACGGGCGCTGCGATTAGTTGTTAAGCCGGGCGTCGCTCAATATCGCCCATTTCAGTGGTTTCATTAACAATTTTGATTACTTTGTATTTGTGTTGTCCGCACTGATAGGAAATTAATGAAAATCTCGATCGCTGAAGAAAATTAAGTTTCGAATGTGGAGGGATTTTAGACCGGCGAGATAATTAAATGTGTAAATACGAGTCCGTACTGTCGCGGCCATTCACTGGCCGTGGTTATAGCAGTCCAGGGTCTTATCCGTCGCTTACTGTAGTATTAACCTCCCAATTGTAAATGGCGACTTAACGTGATTTGCCGATTGGATTAATGTAAGCGTTTCGGAGATTTCGAAAGTACTTCTCTAATTTATTCCTATACATTAACTTACATAAGCGTGGTCGTTCGTGGCCTGTGTTAAAGATGAGATAGTAAAAGTTAAATAGATTTTATTCATACTAGAGAAACTTGTGTTTTTCCGGTAATACACACATCATATTTTCTATTAAAGACAATTGAATGTGTTCTCGACGTGTGAATTCATTTAGATTCGATTGTAAGTACGTCATTGTTGGAGCTGAAACAAAGAGGGTTCCCGCAAGATATGCTGTAATTGTACTTATATTAAAATTATCTGATCCGACACGCGACAAACTCAATTAACTTGGAATGAACAATATTATGCAAGGATGTAAAAATGTATTGTCATGTATGTTGCTCGTGTGTCTTTGTGAATTACAATTGACAATAAACACATAATTATGATATTTTAGACATATATTAAGTTAACATTTGTAATCGTTTATTTTATACACATACTGAGATTTTCTTTACGTGCGTGCGTGCGTGTGTGTGTGTGTGTGTGTGTGCGTGTGTGTGTGTGTGTGTGTGTGTGTGTGTGTGTGTGTGTTGTAATTGTACTTTAAGTATATTAAGTTACTATAACGAATGAATTGTGTATGGGCGCGCGAGTAGCTGGCGTCGCTAATTTCCACATAGCCTTAACATTACGTGTCTTTTAGTGGTTGATCGATTTCATTATTTCATGATAACCTACTTGAAGAACCACGAACAGACTTGAACTTGTCCTTAACATTACAATTAGTTTAAAATTTTCATTGCATTAATACGGAGATACGACAAAGAGAGTTTAAAATTAAACATTACAATGCGATGAGAAATAAGGACAAAGACAATCACAACATACACACATACCAATGATGTTATTAGTGTTCATTATTTAAACATAAGATTGATATGTGTAATAGGATGTATACATAAAATAAATAAAACAATAAATTAATTAAATACAAACTCATACAGTAACAAATGAGGATATAATTAAAAAATACTTTGCCAGTTGAAGTTTCTTCCTCCATATTCACTATATATGTAAATATAGTTACACTACTCGACTTATTAAACAATAATATTTAAGCTTAGTGTATATTATTTTAATTAGAGTGAAAAAGTACGATTATGTATGCTTGCCTTTGCCTTAAGTATCCTTGCCAAAAAAATAGTATAGTATGTGCAAGATTGAACATCTTATGTGCTTGAATCCAGAAGTTCAGGAAGTTAATGAAACTCATTTTCAATATTTAGTAACAACACTAAATAAGTAATAAATAATGATAGTGCTTAGTTTGTATCCAAGTCGTATCGTGTACAGATTCCATTATTATCCCGCAAGGAGACAGGCATATTCAATTCATAACTAATTTACAGACCTGCGGGAAACAGAAATCATTATAAGTGCATATTATTGTAGAAAATAATTATTTTTATTTTAACAGAATAATTCTATATTTTGAAGTGTAAATAATATTGATATATATATACCAGAGAAATAACTAAATTGTCAAAATGTCGTGTGTATAAAAAATATGATTTAATATAAAAAAATTAATATTAAAAATCAACATCCTTGATATCGAATTCTTTATCAACTTCAATTGTTATCAGCGTTGGTGGCAGTAGGTCAGTGGCGACAACTAGCAACAACTTGCCACGTCGTCCGATGTTTGTATGTCGATAACGTTCGATAATTCAATAACTTTAAATTTAGGGGTCGAAATCGATAATCTTTTGTTTTGACATTCAATTTACCTTCGACTCTAAGAATTTCATAGAATTAAATATATACATTGGATGAGCGGATTCAGTGTCTGTGGTCAAGATAGCTTTAATTAATTATTATTAGTTTCAAGTTTTCTCCAATTCGTTAATTAAACCAAGTTCGAGGATGAGCCAAGCAAACTTGGAGTGTCCCTTGGTAATTATGGACTCATTCGATAATGATAATGATGAAATCAAAGCATCTCTTAAAATAATTTCTCTGTAGGTAGATATTAACATTTGCATCGAGATAGCCTCTGTCATATCACATTTTTACAAACAAGTTATCAAGTAATAAAATGCACTTTTATCTCAATTTAAAAATATGAAGGAGGATCAACAAGATAACGAGACCGTCTGTAAACAGCAACATCTGAATAAGGCTGAACATGTACGTGGTACAGCTTCGCGAATGTTGATATAATTAGCTTTTCGCATTCTATACCTAATTATGCTCAATGCCTCTATCAAAAAGCATACAAGCTGGCGTCTGCTCTGCGAAAAGCTTTGCGAATTAATATAAATAGAATACCTTGGATAACTTAAGTATGCTTTTTGTTAGAGGGCGTTGCGGAGGACCCACCGGCTGCTGGCGCCAGTGAAGGTGGGTATTCCTCGCTTTGCACAATTCTTTCAGTATTGCTTCCTATTTAAGTTGCACTTTATTAAGACTTTAGTGATAAGAAATCCGGTTCAGTAGTAATGTTAGTTAAGTATATTAAAGTATTTAATTTAATTTGAAAGGTCACTATTCTTATATGTCTACACTAACTGTTATTTATATTTTAGTTTGCTTTTTCAACTTAATGGTATAAAAGAATGAAGGCAACAGGATTTAGAGGCTTTATTCCTGTATTGTAATAGATTTCTGTGTCTGAAATCATCATCAAAGGAGGCATTGTAGTGCATTGCCTCTAACATTTTAACTACCTTTATCTGCGTATAAAATAATATATCTAAGAATATATCCAAATTAGATATATTCTTTTATGTCGTGTCAATAGAAGTGCAGTATTTAATGGTTTTTATTATTCAATATGATTACCAAACACTATTTAATTTTGATTCTGAATATACTAATATATTATAACTAATAGGATCAGAGAAGAGCGTTCCAAAAATCATATAAGCAAATTATTAGTTTTAATAAACAATTATTAAGAATATTTGTGTACATATAAAATGCATAGTGCATATAAAATAAAAAGTTATTATATAATAAACGTAATATAAAAACAATCTGTTTTTTAACTATGTGTCTTAAATAAGGGAATAAATATATAACTATCATTTGGCTTAATTGTCATAAAAATATATAGTTAATTTCTATTCTAAAATAAATTTATATTCCGTCTCATGACAGTGATACTTGTATGAAAGTAAACTATTAATTAATTAAAAGAAATGACTAAATATCGTAAAATTTGTAAGTAAATGAAGCTAATCTGTGATATCAAACATATATTCGGTATTAAACGGGGCTCCAGTGAATAAGAGGAGGGATGGTGTCAGTATACATGACCGCAGCTTTACGATCAAGCGAGGTTTACCGCTACTTAATATTTAATAGAGATAAAAAATACACCAATCTCGCACTCCAGAATCGAAACATCTTTATCTTCTGGTGAACCGATATTTAACAGGACACGTTTTCAATAAAACTTTAAGAATTTTTCCTTATTTAATACGCATCTGCGGAGATTCATTTCATACTGATGTACGGTAATTACGTTTTATTTAGAATATATTATTATTGTCATAAGCCTTTTTAGTTTCAGTAGAAAATAAGATTTTTCTCTTGAAATTTGATATATTGGACGACATTCTTACAGAGTAATCACTATTTCGTTTCTATTGTTATCTGGCTTTAATACAAATATCTGTATAAACTATCCCGACTATTTATCGTTCCATCAGCCCTTTTGATTCCTATTTTATATTTTAAAGTCCCCGTCCGTAATCTAACTGACCCGCTTGTTCTTACGCAAGACGGGAATTAGATTTCCGAGATATGAAACGTCTTCTCAAAGACTGTAGATGGACTTCGTTGAGTTTTATCAACCATAAAATCCCTACAAACTTTTACGTCACATAAAATCTTAACAGATTCTACTCCAAGAATCAAAGTAGTTTGCTTCAAAGAACAAACTTTTGTACATATATTGTTTGCAAAAAAAGATTTTTTTATATAAATATCAATTTGATTATTAAAACGTATTAGTATATTTGTTAACTGCTTACTTCTCTCCTATAATTATGACACCCAATCAGCAAATGGACACCAGCGAAAGCTGCATTTCATAAAGAATGGAGTGAGAAAATCAAATTAAGATCTCTGGAATTGTTTGCAATTTACGAACATTTTCTTTTTAAAGTAAAAATTATTTAAAATCCTGTTCATAGTCAAAATCTTTAGTAGTAGAGTATTTGGAAGGATGGAATGTATTTACTAATAATGTAGGTGATTGAGGTTTCGCGATCTTCGACGCGCGTGAACTGCGTGAAACAGTCGTAAAGCGCCAACGCGACCTTTGTGGAAACTCTTTGTCTAGATGAGTCTTACATTTTAATACTTTTCACTTTATAGTATAAAGTCTTTATATTAAGTTTCGTTTCTTTGAGTCTTTGGTGCGACAATAGAATACATAGATTGTATATATATTATAAGACTTAGGTCTAGGTTTTCAAAAGTAGAGATGTTCTAGCGCGTAATGCCATTGTTAAGTCAATAGCAGTATTTTCAAAGGAAAATGTTATTGCAATTATAAAAACTAAAACCATATTTATTACGATTTATGTTTGTTATTGCTTATTTTATTTCATATTCTTACAAAAGATAATTACGTGTAAATTTTTAAAAAAGTTATACGCTATCCATTCAAACATTACATAAGATGCGTTCTGCAGTATCTATATATTAATGTTATCAATATCTTGCAAAGATAGTTACATGTATATTTTGTTAAAAGTTATTCGCTATCAATTGAAATATTTGCTAAGAAGCATTCAGTACGTATGTTATTTTTTTACATAGTGCGTTAATTAAATAGGCAGTTTATATTTCATTGAGAAAATCAAATAAATTAAATGGACATCTTCACCTCAATGCGTGCGGTATCCAGGCTCGCTCGATCCGCGTCGCCACCCGGCACGGTAACGATGCGGTGGCCCTCCCCGCTGAATTATTAACACGTGCCATCCTACAAGTTGAATCGACAGAATTAAAACTTAGCGAGCTCTTTCATATTTCACCTACTTACGTTGTTTTCCACCGTTCAACCCATTCGGGGAGTCATCCAATTAATGCGGCCTCCAAGTGCTTCCATTTTGAGGTTTCACAAAATTTCGTGCCAAGAAAAAGTGGCTTGTCTTAGCAGAAAGAGTTGATTACAGAAAATTAAGATGTTTGTCTCGTCTGTGCTGTCGTTTTAGTGTTGATTGTTTATTAAGCAATGATTACATAGTGGACTGAGTGTCCATAGGTCTGTATATCATCTATAACACATTCTTAAATTGCAATGTATTTTACAAATTGCTCCCGAGGGTCGGGGTAGAGGTCTGCTCTGCATGCGAGGTGCGATCTTGTGATCTCGATACGTATAAACGAGGTTCAGAGCCTCTAACATCACTCACTACTGCGATCTTCGTTTGGAATTGGAATCCTATTTGCAATATCACTTTTCTAATTCATTGCTTTCGCTTGGGTTTGAGAAAAACCTTTAAAATAACTGCATAGCTCAATTAATATTTAACGGAATTTAATATTCAGGTTACAGATTAACCCGCGGTTTCAAGATTGCCTTGTGGAATACACTATGTATATAGTTTTCAAATTTAAATACAATAACATTCAGATGTATAATTATAAATAAAAAAAAGATATTTATTTTATTTGAAGTCAGTCTTGAAGCGTGACTATAAAGTAGGTTATTCGCTAAAGTTCTTATTTGTTTTCGGAGGTGTTTCGTCCGGGGTATCCCTCGACCGTGAATTGTCAGCGGACACATGTGCCCTGGACCGGGCTCGTGCCCCTCGCTGAATAATATAAGAACATTGGGTCCGCTCTTCTTCTCACGTTTTATTGCGGACGATTGGCTCTGAAATTTCATATTCTATGGTTAACATGAATTTTAAGAAACATTTCAATGAATGTCTGGATGGAAATATTTTGAGCATCTTTCACCTTATCTCAGAGCTAAGACGTTAAAGGTTAAGACACGTTAGCGGAGTGCCTCGCCAGTCGCAGCGTTAATAATTAAGAACACTCATCGTGCAGCCTCATCGTTCTCGACCGTGCCTTTATACTTAATACATCCTAATACGTCTCAAATATACACAAACTTAAGCGTTTAGTTGCTCTTTTGATATATCTTTCCTTAAGAAACGTTACATAAATCTTTGTAATAAATGCAATAAAATATCAATTTCTTATCAAACATTTCATTTCGTTATCGTTTCGTTTAGTAGCTATTACATTGAGGAATTAAATCAAATTATATTCGCTTTAATGGTCTCAAACACGTGATGCAGTGAGTGTCGCAATATTAATGTGTTTCAAGAAATATCAGACCATTCCATTGTTTATTTTTTTCTATGAAATATTTTTTACAAGTATTATAATATTTAATGGTATTTCATATAATCAAAATTAACTTGTATTTAAATCTACAACTCAAAATATACTACTGTCACAAAACAAACAGGTCATTAAACAAACAAAATAAAAAATAGTATTAGGTATTTCAACACAATCTTGAGTGTTTCATATCTTAACCGTACGCTGTTTCCAGCCACGCATTTTTCTACCAACTTAACATAAGCCTCTCTTGACAAATGGTAAGGATGAACGCTTGTTTTGCACACTTCGTGATATTTTATAAAAAATATCCTCGTCTACCTTGTTCTGGGCTATTCTAAGGTGTATTTGTACGCATGAAGTTACCCGTATTATTACTTCCTGTGTACGGTTCACTTGTTTCATTTGTTTCCCGTTAGATTGAAATGTGTTCAAAAACAACATTGTTGGCCTCCTATTTAATATATTATTATTATATTTATACAATTCCTGAACTTTCAAGTTTATTTGGTCACTAATTAATATGCAAGGACACCCAATTCATGTTGGCCTTTTGTTTGAAGGGAACTGCAACCAATAACCGGTTATTTTTATTGCTTTTTTGTCGTCAGCCTGTCATGAACGTAGTATATGAGGTTTTATACTTGTCAACCCAAAGATTTTTTCATGCAGTAAAAAGGTATGAAGTAAAGATGTATAAATGTCATGACACTTTAATGTTTAACCCTATACAAAAAGTGCTATTTGATACATAAATAAACAGAGAACTTGTATTATAAAAAAATAATAATATTATTTATAAAAATCGTTGTCATAGACTTAATATTATAAACTAAACGGGAAACAATTAAATGCAGTGTGGCTGGTGTAGGTGTAGCAAATATTTGATGTATGCCAACTCTAGTTAGTAGGTAGTTAACGGTTGTAGGTATAGTCTATATCCGCACTAGGCCACCGACGGCGTTTGACTGATCAGTCGGAATATTGCAGCCGAGAGACAATAACAAACAAATTTGTCTCATCGCACGTCCAATCACAGGTCACATTCACTATTCAACTTGACATTATTCGTTCACCCACTCAAGCTTTATTTAAATTCTTAACAATTTAAATTTTGTACCTAACTAATGTTTAAAAATATGCACTAAGTTACTCGTACAATCTTGTTCCAGAAATCTTGCTTTCTGGCGCGAGCGCGCTTAAGTTTCCATCTCAAGCGCTAATTAGTATTATTAGCGGCAATGTGAAGTGACGTTTCTAAACGCCTTTCATTTTACACTTAAATAAACAAACGACATCTTTAAATCACCTTTAAAGCACCTGACTGTATTAATGAAGTTGTATATGTAATATATTTTTTGAAGACAGACACCAACCACCCTTAACAAAGACTAGCCGGCTAATATTACACCCTGGACGCCGGCCGACTACAAATTATTCGCTTCCCAACTTTGCTTAAATTATACATTGTCTATCCGCCTAGTTTACACACATTGCACCAGGCACGTGACTATTTTGATTTATAATTATAATTCAAATTCAAATTTTCCTTCTACATCTACTCGTATATGGTAAAAAGTTACTTTAAAATGTACCTCCTGCGCGGTATCTCAGTCCAAGGTGCGGGGCGTTTCCGGGTAACAACGGATCGGAAAGAGTTCGCAATTTCTTCCACAGTAGTTCGGCTGATTGATCGCGCTCCCTTCATCCAATAAATATTAAATTTGATCCTTCAATTTGTCCGTTCCGCTTAGTTGCGATAAAATAAATGATGTATTAATACAGAGATGCAACGAGACGACGTCGAGAGGACGTGACAATCGCGCGCCGCACTGCGATAGATCACTTAGCAAACAAACCGCTTATTTGATATAGAAATTGTTATAAAACTAACTACCATTAAAACTTTGTTATAAATGTTTGCCCTTACTCTTTCATTTTCCATGAACTCGTTACATCAAACTAAATGCAATTGCTCATTTCGTTTTAATTAAATTAATTTAATTAAAAAATATATTTATAATTTTTGGATAGTGATTATCGTTTATTAAAATACAATATGTATTCAGAAACTTGTGATTATAATAGAGTATGCAGAAAAATAGTTTAAAAGCTGTTTTAATATTCTGTGCTAGATGTTGGAATATAAATTTAACCAGAAAACTCATAAAACTCGTTTTCTCCCGGAGCGTACATGCTAGGTATTAGATACATCGTCCTCAACACGGAGGTCGTTCTACTAGACGACCACGACACGACTACGACATCACCATGTTATAAATGATTTAAAACACTAATACATTTTATATATCTGTTGCAGTATTTCCAAAATGTTACCTAGAATTTACTAGAAATTAATAGAACTCTATATTATATAGAATATGGTTAAGTTAAAAAAGTAGTTATTTGTTTATTTAAACAAAAACTAGAGAAAGGGTTTAATGTCGGATAATAAAAGAGCATCGAACGCTGGGAGCTAAGACGTCCGAACCCGTGTCATCTCGGCCAAGGAAGTCGCTGCTCAAAGTTTATCGAGTATCTCTGAAAGCCCTTTGTGCGGTAATACTGTTAGTGACTGCAAGCGATTACGAAACAATGAAATAACCTCACTAATATATTATATAAGGTTACATAATTTTTTTACATAAAATTGAAATTATAATTTATTTTAATAGATTGTATATTTCTTTAAATTCAAATCAATCATGAATGCCGTAACCCGATGAAGTGCAACTGAAAACTTGTACGCCTCGTGATGGATCGCCTCGCTCCAAACAAATACCACACCGTGCTAAAAGCGTTTATAACTAAAATAGTATTTTAATTTAATACAATAAATTTTTAATTCTCCCTCTTGTTAGTTGTTGATAAGTAGAGTGCAGTTTGGTGTATATTTTCGAGTGTCCATTCTACAAATTAGTGGTATCCGTGGTCTGTTTTAGCTTTGATGTTTCTAATGGGTATCGGTGAATGGAGACATTGAATACAAATAGTTTATATTTATTCGAATTTAATATAATGATTTTGAAATGTTTATATTTATATATATATATATATGTATATGTGTATTTTTAGTATATATATTTGATATCAAAAAGGCTTTAATTTATCTCACTTTCGAATATGGCGGATGTGCACGTCACTCGGTAATCTTGTTTACAAACGCGATCAAAAGCAAAACCGGGTACGCTGCAACAACATATTTCATGAAATTCAATCACAAATTGATTTTAGTTTTATAAAGACTTTATATCGCGGTTATTTGACGTTGCAATGGCGGCGGTTCGTTTTCGTCAAACGTGCTTTGTTATAATAAATTATATAACTTTTGGACAGTTCATATTTATTGTTAATTTTTTGTTAGTTAAAAAGTTTTTTACCTAATATCATGTTTGAAATGTATAATTGTTTATTCTATATGAAACGGAAAGTTCAAACACAACTTTCCTGTCATTTGCATCATGTGTGCAAAACTACAAACAACAATTTTTCCAACGTTAGCAGTCCAATAACGCACATGTGTTGCACTCAAGATTTAGTATTACATGTAGTGTTTGTATATTTATGTACTAATAGATTAATAACTGTATTTTCAAATTATTAAGCGTTATGTTACAGCCTTCAGTTATACAAATAAGTTTTAATAATGTTATATTGCAATGGTAACTTTAATATCCAAGATTTCGTTAATTTGAATATTTCAATAACCCTTCCCCTACATTGTAACTGTGAAGACAAGACAGGAAACGGTTACCCAATCCCGCAATGCCTCATAACGTTACAAAAAGAGTGTGTTGCCGGCTATAAATATTAAATTTGCCATATTCTGTGAGTTTGTTACACATCTGGTTCCAACACTAACCGCGCGTTTAAAAATTCAGCGCAGTGTTATCGAGCCCGCCATTGTCCTTAGTCGATCGCAGTTTTTTGACTCTAACCTCACAGAATCTTAACATTTATCGTGTTTATGCTCTTCTTCTTCATTACCCACGTTACATTCGTGTCTCAATGCCCCCGTAACCCTATAAAGATATATTAAAAATATCTGATAATAAATCTAAACGGGGCGTACAAACAATACATCGTGTTTAGGTCGTGAGCACATGTAAGAAATTTATATATTCTTGTGGATGATATAGTGTGCGTTCTCAGTTGTCTTGGTCCTCACTAAATATTTCATCTCCGCTTCCGAATATGAGTCTTAATATGTGCGGTTGGTTTTACTTATTATTATTTCGATTTTTTCTTCATATCCCATGAAGTAACTATAAATATATTTATACAAAAATATATATTTAAAAATATTTTTACCTTTTACCCATAACAAACGGACGTTGAGGTTTATCCCTTTACCTAACGATCAGAGAAACTTTCACTCAAAGAAAAAGACAGAATACATGTATACCGAATAACATTGTTAGCAACCACTTATAAGTATTCTAAAATGGAAAGTTGTTGGCAATTTCAAGTCTCATCCATACAAATCAAAATAATTATATAATATTGATTTTAATTTTAAACTGGTAATTATTCAGTTTCATAATGAACAATAATATAAGTATATCTTTAATTATAATAGACAAAGTATAAATATTTAATAATTAATACGAAACTGCGTTTCTATTGTAAACTACGAGGCAGCGAACCCACGCTCGCTAGCCATTCAAAATGTATCAAGAACCGAGCACAGTATTCAGATAACAATACAAAGTCACAAATTAACGAGGAAGTTAAAACAAAATTGTTAAAATTTTTATTTATTTCATAAAAACCTTTTAAAATATATTTATGATATAATGAATATAATAATATAATATTTTCGATATTTAGTGGAAAACTTATTGCAGCGGGCCTGGGAGTCACATACAGAACCCTGCCCGCGACCTGCGCTATCTCTATGGCTTCGTTTGTGCTCTGCGATTTATACTATGAAAAATAAACGTAACGATTCGACCGTCCTATTTTGTTATTTCATCTCTGCACTACCTGACCAATTTTTTCACTGTCCTATTAAAATTTTTATGAAGTTTTCAAGAATTCACGTTTTCGCATAGTTCTCATCTAATCTCAATAAATTTTAATATATCATATAACGTTTACAAGAAAATTATTAAATATCATCAGAAAATTTATTCCATACAGCAGTAAAATAATATAAGAAATATGCTTTTTTATAATTAAATTAAAAAACCAACCTACAAGTACAGTCCTATAAAGTTTTTATTTTTGAGATGTGTCAAAGTCCGTCTGATATATTATTAAGAGAGGGGAGAAGGTCGAAGGTGGGGGTTGTGAAAAATTCAGCGTCGGAAACCGCGCAGCCCTCCTGCAAGACGTGATGCAAGTATAAAATAAAAACACTTATTTGTGGTCGCCTCGCACTGCGGTTATTAAGATTCCTTCACACAGTATAACTAATACACTAAAATAAAAATCATTTTTATATTCCAACCTTATCCTCTTGACCTTAATACTATTTGTAACACATTTATGTGCGTTACGGAAATTAATTTTACTAGATATATTTTTTCATCGTTGGATTGATAAATTGTTACGGATGTCCTTTATAAGATAAAGGTATTAACACCTTTTTATGTGATTAATTAATTCATGTATTGATTGACCTCCTCTGTTTTGTTGCCATTCAATCTACAAAAAGTCCCTGAAAGTAAAACAGCTATCTTTCCCCGTCAGATGGGCAATCTTATTACTTTCAGTGGAATAAATTCGGTGATATTCGGATTCGAAACTCATCGCCTAATTCAATAATAGTAATAAGTCCTTCGAAACTTGTTTAGTATCTGCTGATTTCAATAAAAAAGACTTTATTTTTTTTTTGCATCAATTTTAATAATACCATCAAAACAGCTGGTATATAAGAAATTTTATGCTCACTTTTTACTACCAAAGTGTCAAAGGATTGTAATTTTAAGTAAAAATGTCAACGAGCAACGGCTTGGAGACTGTAGCTGCCATGTTTGTAAGCAGTGGGCGGTAGAACAGCTTCTCGTTAGTGTCGTCAATCAGAAATTATGTGTGTTGTACACTATATATATATTTTGTAAGATATGTGTAAGGAAACCATTACTTTAACCATAACTTTCAAGCGTTAAATAAACTAAAACTTTCATATAATATATATATCATTCGGTGAGACAACGTTGCGCATCTGAGGCTTTGAGTCTGACCTCATCCACCTCAATACTTTCACTTACAGAGAATTAATCGCAACGAATAGTTGAGTAAACGGTATAAGTGAAAACCGAATGATGTCACACATTACGTGACAAGGACAATTTTAAGTCATACAATCCAGGATATATAAACTTATAAACGCATAACCATATTATAAGTGATTTGAAATAACATTTCGAGATAATATGTGATAGTTGTTCTCGCTTGACGAGTCGAGTTATATCAGTTGCAAACGTAATAAATTAAGGTACTCGTACTTTTCCGGACATTTATGCGGAAACACGATTTGTATGGGGATTCCATTACGATCATTCCGTAACTCACACGTGGAGAAATGCGGGCTCGTATTAGAAATTGTAATTAAAACATGCTCTTTAGTTTATTTTCAGTTATAGCTAGCTCGTAATTAATATTTTTAATTAGAAAAAAAATCTACACTTATTTTATTTTACATTTGATATATAATTTTAAAGGCATTTCGATATTCAATTTTCAATTTAAATTAATGTTTATTGAAAGTGTTGCTAAAATAGCTTTGCGACGGAGTAATTATGTATGACGTTTGATAATTTCACTGAGTTTGGTTCTAGAATTTAATTATTTAGCACCTCAAATACTATTATTATGATAGCATGAGTTAGTTTCATTTAATTTAGTCTAATGCGGCACTGTCGAGACGTTTTATCCATGCAGATTATAACAGTATTTAGATATCTTTCACCCACATATATATATACATATATCTGAATATAATTAAAAGAATATTAAAGAAATTCTAAACACACAATGACGTCATTCGATCGCAGACAATAGTTTCTCTCGCTTTCTATTGAAAGTTAACTTTCACAATGTCCTGTAAGCCTCTGCTCACGTGTGCCCTCTATGGGGCTATCAGTCAATGTGGGTTATATACTTTAGTGATCCCGTGTAACATACAGGTACAAAGGTCTTTATCATCTAAATATCTTTACTGATAATTACAATGTTATTATTTTAATAATTAAGTTATAAAAGTGTGAATAAATTAATACAATTAGTGTTCAAATTTAGCTCACTCGCTGTAGTATATTCCATTATTAATGATGAATTTCATTTATCTCTGGATATTTCCAATTCGTTTATTCGGGGAGAGCAATCGTGCTATTTCTATATATGTATAATTATTTTAATGGAAAGAGCAATGGACTCAATATCTATTTAATTTTTGATAGCCTCCGGACGTGTCAAATTGACGTGATCCACGATTTAATATTTTTAATACCACACTATTAATATATTTGTAATGTTATTTATTTAACGATGTTTTATTTATAAGTGGAGGTTTAATTAATTTAATACAATACATGAATAGCCTTTATGTGTTTCAAACAGATATCTCCCTTAAAGACAACTTAATAAACAAGATACAACAAGAATGACTGTTATTGTAAATCTTTAGTAAATTATATCTTTTATATGTGTAATAAGCCCCACAATTTAATTATTCCTTTAAAATTAAAAAAACAGTGTAATTATAATTAATATTATTATATATTTTGGAAAAAAAATACCATAAAGCAGATAAAAGTATTGTAAATTTCCTAAAATTTTGTATTTGTATCAATTATTCATAATTATAAATATAAATTAAAATTTCGTTTGGAATGTCATGAATAAAATTGATATTAGTGACTTTATTTTTATATAGTTTTCTAAAGCGATTCTTATTCTTATATATTTTTCTAAAGCGATAAAGCGATTTAATATACAAATAAAATTAGCCCCATCTCCTTGATCCGGTTATATTCGTGCCTCATAGCTTCCAAAGTCAAGTGCAATGGACACATTTTGAGGTAAAGTGAAGTCAGAGTTCCAATGTCCTGAGTCCAAACAAGTGGAAATTTCGCTTAATAACTTTTAGAGTTTCTGTTTCTAATTGACCAGAGCCAGTCAAGAGCCAACTTCGGTTTTGGTTTATTGGTTAGATGGGATTGGCTCGTCGAGATTATTGTTAGCCCTTAGCTTGCAATGTCCAGGGAATTTGGGACTAGTTAGTCGGTATGCCCAAACTGCGTCAAACTTCATCCCACTTTTGTCCGATAGCGTTTTTTAAGTTTAACGTCAAACTTCACCCCACTTTTGCGGTTTGTATATCGTTTTTTAAAGTTTAATATAATATTATTATATATTAATAATATGTAACTAAAACGTTACGTTGTTACCGAAACAGTTGTGTTCGTGATAAACTGTAATGAGTTCAGTAAACTACTTCGCAACAAAGGCCTATATAATAGTGTTATTCTGCGTCCGATTTATCTGATGCTGCTTGAATATATGAATATATGGATAATCCGGTAGATTAAATATTATTACCAACCCCCAGCCGCTGCGCCACACTGCAGATTTGCTTTGATGTTATTATTAAGACTTAAGATTCCTTATATAATTCATTCTTCTTTCTCTCTTTTCTTTCTCTTCTTTTCTCTCTCTTGAGGCTAGTGGCAGGCTAGTGTGCTTCATCATATAGTGTTGATGTCAATTAATCCAATCAGAATTTTATATAGATATTAAAATATTTTTATAGCAATTAAACAAATAAGACTAATATTTATTTAGAGTGAGTGATAGTTTGTTGTTATAAAAGCATTTTTAATATAATTTATTATCGTTATAACTAAATATACAAACAAAAACCGACATTTCAATCATATAAATATTCTGCTTAATAAAATAAAATACAGTAAGTAAGAATTCCTGGAATTCATATTTTGAAACTAAATGCTTGTATCTGAGTTTAAATGAAAATGTTATATATATATAAATATATATATATATATATATATATATATATATATATATATATATATATATATATATATATATATATATATATATATATATATATATACACTTGTATATTCATAATTTGTTTAATCATAGTTTATACAATAATTTCTGCATAATTGAAACACATTTTTAGTTTATGTGTATTATTTAGTTACTAGTTTAGTTTATTAGTTGCACAGTTACAAAGTAACTTCCATTGTAACCGGAGAATATCCGTCACGAAACTTCTTAGATAAATTTATTTTAAAGTTCCAGAGACGTCAGTAACTTAAACAGATCTTGTATTGTTCCAGTTATGACCGAGACCAGCCCTTCACTTTCCAGCTGGGCGTGGGACAGGTGATCAAAGGCTGGGATCAGGGATTAGTGGACATGTGTGTTGGTGAGTGGAAAAATTTATCTATTCTCTAAGATTTTTAACAAACTTTTATTATGATTGAAAATTGATTCTTTCAAAGCGATATATAAGTTGACCGCGCTATAAAATCGTTTAAAAGAAATTATGTTACACAAACAAAATTTAGTAGCGGCATTTCAATTGGACTGTGTCCTAATTGTTTAAAGCGCATACATTAATACCCCCGGGCGCGAGGTGATTTGGGTAATATTACAAATGTTACACGAGAGCACCGAGCACGATTACGAACCACACCACGAACCACAACACGAACCACACCACGAACCACAACACGAACCACACCACGAACCACACCGCTGTATCAAGTACGTTACGAGATCTTTGATATTAATAACAATAGTAATGAAAGTTTTTCCAAAGTTCAAACTCATAAAGGTACTTAAGCTAGGCCTATTAAAAAGTAGGGCGGTATGTTTCGGAATTTGTTATAACTACGTTTCAGTTAGTAAGGTTAAGGCTGCACTGATGTTGTTTAGTTTTCAGTACCAAAATATATAACTACGATATCTACGTATATTTTTATATTAGAGACTAATGTAATACTTCATTTTTTTATTTAAATGTGTTTACCATCCTATGTAAGAAGAATACTTACAGTGTCTCTGGTAATTATTTCTATACTATTTCTGGTAATTATTTCTAGCTCTGTACTTCCGTGAGACTAAAACGTTTTACAATCATTACTTTTTATATTAAATATTATATGAGTATTATTCTCGCAATGTAAAATAAAAATTACGTTTGATTTCTCCGAGTGCGATTGCTGTATGTCATTGTTCTGTCTTTTTGCGGCACACTTCTCACTTTTCTTGATTAATAAATAAAACGAGAGTGTGAAACACTGTTCCGCGATCGCTGTCACTCAAAAATTTCAAACTGAAAATTTAACGTTGTTAGGGGGCAGAGTATAGACGTGGACGGAACTGGCTAAACCTAGTTTGTAAACAAAAAGTTAACCAACATTTTTTTTTAATTAAACGAGAAGCGAAGCCATAAAGTTTTATATATACTTTCTACTTTCGCAAGTTATTACAACAAAATATATCTCACAGTAAAGGATTTTATCATTTCACAACTCCTGTTACTTCTAAGATTGAAGGATAAAGGGTAATGAAATTATAAGAATTCCTTATGACTACAATTAAATTAAAAGTAAAATTTAAAGTTTAGTTCAGTTGTGTTAAACAGCTAGTTAGAAGTTAACAGCGTGAAGAGTAGCAGCTACGAAAATAGAATCACAACTTGTTGCAGTGGCGTGCGAGTGCTCGCGTGACAACTTTATAATTATGGACACCTCCATACAATCCGTGCTGAATATGTACATATACATTATAGCAAATTGAGTTACTCGCATCTAGAAGCTCACATTTGCAACTGAATGCATGTTCATGTTCGGAGCGCCTTGTGTTAATTTTGTAAAGTGATTTTAATTATGTTAAAGTATTCTTGGATTATTTATGAATGTAGATGTTATGTTATTGTGATCTTATATCGTATTAAATAACATTTTTGAGTGTTATAAACGATAATAATCATTACAATTGTAATAAAAATTGTTAAACTTAAATAAAGCTTCGTACACGTTCCATAAAATTCGTATATGATGAGGTGAGTCAATATGTCAGATTAATAACTTTACAATTGGTCAGTACAAAACAATGTAACCATAATCAAAGTTTATTTTGGTCATAACGA
The DNA here is from genome assembly GCA_918358695.1 of Melinaea menophilus ssp. n. AW-2005. Taxonomy (NCBI): domain Eukaryota; kingdom Metazoa; phylum Arthropoda; class Insecta; order Lepidoptera; family Nymphalidae; genus Melinaea; species Melinaea menophilus. The sequence goes on along the minus strand of OU911050.1, from coordinate 8,308,603 downwards.
ATATGAAATTGGGAAAATAAAGTTTCAATATTGGTTTTTGCATATTGATTTCCGTTACGATTACAGAGTTCATATAGCTAGTGATGTTTTTAATTAGCATTCAAATAAACAAAATAACTAATATTTTAAGTAACATGTCGTACATTTCTTTAATTACGACATGTTTATTACGTAGTCTTACTTAATATCTATACAATCTATTAATTCAGGAGAACGGTTTAATTTTTACAGTCTCACATAAATGAAAATAAAACTACTAACAATTTTATACGAATCGTGTTATTGGATATACTACCTATACTTATCTTATTTGCAACATCGATCTAATACACTCTAATAGATTATTTCTGAGTGAATTCAACTTTTGTTTTTAAGTCTGATGAAAATGTCTGTAACAGGTGAAAAACGTAAACTGACGATCCCCTCGTCCCTGGGCTACGGTGAGCGCGGGGCCGGCAACGTGATCCCCGCCGACGCCACCCTCCACTTCGACGTGGAGCTCATCAACATCGGCGACACGCCGCCCACCACCAATGTCTTCAAAGAGATCGACGCCGATAAAGACAACATGTTGTCTCGCGAAGAAGTGAGTATAGACTTAGCGTTCCGGGCGATGGACTCCGACGGGGATAATGAACTGTCTAGGGAGGAGGTCAGTCCGAGTACAGTTTATATGGTGAAGGGCCTCTTCAGGAATATTTAGTGTATGTAATATTATTTTGATAGACCACTGAATAGTAGAAGTTATCTACAAGTTACAAACATTGTACAATTGTGTATTTAGTAACTTATCTATGTGTTTTAACAAAATATTCACATGTTGTAGACTGTATATAGTTATGTAATGTATAGTAAACCTTCACGTATATTATTAATATAATATTATTTTTATTACATAATATATTATATATATATGCTTTTAAAGTGTATTTAGAAGAATAATAAAACAACATTTCAATATAATAATTTATTTCGTATTAGTAATAAACAAACTCACACCTTGCCTTCAGGTGAGCGACTACCTTAAGAAGCAAATGGTGCCTCAAGACGGCAGCGAGATGAGCGAGGACGTGAAGCAGATGCTGGAGAGCCACGACAAGCTGGTGGAGGAGATCTTCCAGCACGAGGATAAGGACAAGAATGGCTTCATCAGCCACGAAGAGTTCTCGGGGCCCAAGCACGACGAACTCTAAACTAGCAGTACTCTAGACGCCGCCCACCGTAACGCACAGTAACCACCGGCGGCAGTAAGACGAGTGGTCGTGTAACTCAGCTTGTTATGGTTTGGGAGTGCGACATTTTGTTGAATCTTTTGTACTTAGTTCACTTGTGTTGTTGGTGTCATTAATTTGTTATAGACACAATATTTTATTTACCATATAGAAAATATGTCAGGCCGATTATTTTTATAGAATTATATAAAAACATAATATATTTTTTATCTTTAATTCTATTGAATTATTTTATATTTTATTATTTGTGTCTGCGAATCGAGGTAACGTTGTGGTGGATTCATTCTTTAGTTTTCACATTAAAGTTAGCGTTTCTATTTAGTGGTGTAAAATTTATCATAATTGCTGTATAAACGTTTTCAGGCTTTAATTGTTGTTTTCATCTTGAGGTACTTTCTGTTGAATGACCACCGCAAGGTTTGAGACTAATATGAATAATTGTAATGTAATATATAACCACTATTCCAAGGAAATAATGGAATAAATTTATGTAAAATAATTGCTATGTAGTTCAGTGTATAATTTAAAATGATTTTCATTCCTCGATTGTTCAAATAAAATAAATTAACCTTACATATGAGAATTTAATTTTATTTATAAGTCATCTATTAAATAATATTATATATTAAATTATTATTATTGGAATAAAACACAGCAACCGGTGAATATTGTTTTCGTCAAATCTTTTTAATTGTAAAACAATAAACTAAATTAGAATCATAGTTGTTTGTATTTTGTAGGAATATCTTATTCTGATTCAATGTTGTTACAAAATACATGTAAATAAATATATTGTAATGAAATGATTGAGCGGAGAATACCTAAAAGTATTGCTAGATATCTGACGTCATCACAAACTCTAGCATCCTTACATTGTTCTTGCATTTTTTAAAGTCATTCATATTTATAACTATTACTAATACATTTAATGTATTGTTATACTTTGTCACTCATACAAGAAAGTATTGTAAACTATCTATTTAACACTAAACCTACCAAGTACCGGTCAAATTGACCGTTCTTAAACTTTTGGAAAAATTACACATTTTTAAACGTTATAATATCGTTATCAAACTACATGACAATTCTTAGAATATGGATATAATATTTTCTAAACTCTTTACTTTTAGTTATTTCCATTATTACCTGCGTTATATAATAAAATAACTTTTAATTACCGGTTAATTTGACGGCGTGCGGTAGGAACAGGTATACGAGAATTGTCGGTAGGTTTAGTGTTAAATCCATTCATATTTTCTCGCATTATAAATGAAGGGATATTAAATAAAACAGTTATAATTAATTTTAATGTACATATATTTATAATATCTAAGATAAATATAATAGTCAGGGGTGATTAGTGATCAAAAACAAAAAAGATCGAAACCAGCGAGAGATTTTTAATAGACGTACCCTCGAAGCACTTTTGAAATCTATTACAATTAAATATTATAAAATTACATAATCAAATCAAATTATATTTATATAAAACATACAATACATATTTTATAAATGTCATGAAATTAATTTATTATAAACTGTATTGATTAGAAATAGTAATGAGAATTAAGAAGAATGATTGAAACATAACTTTTATTTTCGGTGTTGTTAAATAATATATGAATAAATTATCCGGTAGAGCAAATAACATAAGAAATAAAGATACTTCACTGCACGATTCATTTGCAAATCTAATTATTACAGATAAAAAAATTGATACAGATTAAATAAACTCATCTATGAAATATCATGGGTCAGGTTAATGATACAGACAATAACATTGACTCAATATAAAATACAAAACAATAATATGAGGAAATATAATATATTATTAAATGCTCAATATATAAATATATTTAATATGAAACTAAATATAACATTGCAACAGACTTATAATTAATTATTAATAATTGACGCTCCAAAGATAATCCATAAATAAATAATTGAACCGACGACACCTGTGAATAATAATGAAATAGTTATACACAATGGTTAGTTTTACTATTACTATTTACTATTTACTGTTTGTTACTCACGAGTACTAGCTAGGCCACTGGTGCCCTTCAAGCGAACGGTTCACTGAAACAATTTACTTTATCTTAGTTATAAATATATAAAAATCATTTATTCCATTTTGATATTAATATTTGTCTATCCGTCCGTCGATTAATGAATCAAAACCAAAGAGCATGCTGACGTATTTTTGTATTCAATCACCGCGGCCATTGAACGTTATAACTTTGACGTCAAACGATCATATTTTTTACAACCATTCCTATTTGATTCGGTATTTCTAAATATTCTACAATATTTTTTTCAATAACACACCCACTAATGATTCGCTCGGCAGTTTAAGAACGGTCCACGAGACGACATTTGTTTTAATAAATTACTTATAACTAATCAATCGCTCCAGCATTTATGGTTATAGAAAGGCTATAATTATCACTTTCCATCAGGTGGAATGTAGTCAAGCATTAACCTAGATGGTATTTAAAAAAAAGTAACTTTTTAAAAGGAAGTTTTTACTGTGAGATGTAAAGAAAATACAAATTTTATATTTAGGAAATAATGTTATTAAATGGTTCTAATTTGTTTTAAGTTAAAGTTGTTTTTATTTCACCGTACTATCATTTAAAAAATAATGTTATATAAAATAAAATTTCTAAATATTCGTGACGCGAACCCGGGACTTACGACATGTTATGCAATCGCTCTGCCAACAAAGCTATCATCACAAACAATTATTGTTATTATTAGATTATTAATACGTAAGTCAAAATTATAGAAAATACGATCTTTAATAAATAAATATACTGCATTATAAATAAATGTTCATTGTTATTAAATATACAGTGTATAAAAACGTACAGAGATTTCTAGGTGAGAGTAGATAAGTGTGCGTATCGGCAGCTTTGAGTTTGTGTAAAAATAATAGAATATTTATTGCCTTTTTCTAAGAGGTAAGTTTGTAAGAATTTTTTACGTATGTATGTTTCTATGTGAGTGGTGTGTGAGTGTGTAAGCCGGTGTGTGTGTATAAGTACTTACGCGAATTACGGTCTATGACTCTGCTCCGTCTGCGGTCCCTCACGAGCGGTCGTCTCTTGGACGCGGGACACCGCACCAGACTCTTAATGATCTCATCGTCAGCTGAGGCGTCACCACTGATCAGTACAATCGGTACAATATAGATTATTAAACAACTTACAAATAACATATCAATTTAGCTCTTCACTTTTATATTTTAATTAAATTTCAATAATTTACTCTTATTTAAATATAGATAATTGAATTGACAGATGGAAGTCAGTAGTGTGATCGCAACATTATAAGAGATATCATTCTTGGTAAGAATAGTAATAATCAATGATGTTTTGTTGATTATAAAATAAAAACCCAACTTTAATTATTAATTAATGACTACTATTTGTTATACTTAAAATATATGAAATCTGTATTTATTAGGAACTTTTTGTTTTATAAAAAAGATAACTTTTAGTACTGGTAATAAAGATAGTGAGACAAGCACATTCAAATAATAAATTAAATAAAATAACACTAAAAGCAATAAATATTACTTGAGCACTGGGTGGGGTTTTCTTCGCACGTGGCGCTCCGCCCCATCAGCGCGCAGAAGCTCCTTGAGAGCGGAGTCTGCACACACATCACCGGTCTTACCGCTGTAATTACCCATCTGTCGAGTAGAACAAGATTTTGTTTTAATAATAGTTCACCAATATTGTATTGTACTGTAGTATAAATCATTATTCCTATGCACTTACATCAATATATATACTATATACACTTACATCAATGATCATCTTTCCCCTAGTCTTGTTCCTCTCTCGATGGTTAGCTCTTTTCTCCAGCTGTTGCAGCACTCTCTCCCTCGTGGTACGATACTCCAGCGCAAATTCCGAGATCACCTTCAGAAGTTCTGAAGGTTTTGACTTCATGATATCATCGGATGCCATCCCCACGAAGAGGAGGAATTTTGTATATCTGTTGGAATTTATTCTTAATGTAGTATAGTAATTATATATAAAAATTTACAATAATGTGATAAATTCGCTTAAACATTAAAAATAATTCGCAACGCATAATCGCAATGCATTTAACAACTTATTGTTTACTACCAAAATACTCACCAAAAAATATTAAATTACCTGCTCATAACCCTCTTCTTAATAAGCGATAGTAAGATGATCCTCTCCGCAGCGTCTGTTAGGAACTCGTTTATCTTTGTCTTGAAGATCTGTGAACCGTCGTGCTTGGCGACACGCTTCATGTGATCCCACGACGCTTTGCAGTCGGTTTCCAGCTTCACCAGGTTCGCACTCAGGACTTCGAAGTCAACTTTTGATGCTCGAATTACGGGACCAACCTTGATATCATATTATGAGTATAATCATTATGTAAACATTATAAAAACATTAGCTTAAAAAGCGAAATAATTTTCCTTCACTAACCTCGCTAAAGAAATCCGTTGTATCAGGGAACTTCTCTATTATCATCTCGCAAATGTGATACAAGAGAGGATGTTTGTGAACGGTATCCTTTACCTCCATGACCTTAGAGAGGTACTCCAGTCGGAAGCCCTTGACCTGCGTGCCATTAAGGAAGCTGCCCACTGACCGTAGAGTGGAGAGGATGACTTTAAAGGTCTTATTGGCCTTTAAAAGTTCAAGCCCCTGTTTGAGATCCATCAGTGGTTCTGCTATTTCTTTCTGCAATAAAAATATTAAGGGGAAAATATCGTTTAATTTATATCTGTACCACAATATTATTAATTGATGTAAAAATATCCATTCCATTTTGCTATAAAAAAATGCGTATATTTATAATATTTTATTAGAGTTTTAGTTTTTAGAACAAACAGGATTTAGAGAACTCGTCGTACTAACCTCTAAATTATCAAAATCCAACTTAAAAACCCATAACTTCAATCGGGACGACAGCTCATTGATAGACGCTAGCGTGAGGAGAAACTGTTCTGCACTGCCGAGAGGGAGGTCTGGATTCGAATACTGTAAATTGTAAATTGTAAATTGTATTTTTTTGTTATTGTAAATGATGATACCATTGAATTGATGATACATGTAGAATTTTAACCGATATCAGACAACTGTTTTCATTATTAAACTTTCAAACCTGTGCCTCCTGGATCTTGATTTTCTCTTCCTGTGTTGGTAACATGGAGAGGAGCTTCTCAATACCCTCTCTCCCAATCACTGTGGCATCCATTTTCATGATGGCCGCCTTGATAGTCTGTGGTGTGGGCAGCTTCTTCATAGCTATATTGATCGCGTTAGAGCGTTTTGTATCCAGGATCAGATTCCTCTTTGGTTCCATTAACTTCTGGTTTTAGTAAAAAAATTTATGAGCCTTATATAACTTTATATATATTATAATCAGTTAAAAGCATTAGGATAGGGATAATATAAGCAAAAGATTTGTCAATTTTTTAGGGGAAGAGTATATTCCTGGAAGAAGCACAATTATTATGATCTAATTCATGACTAAGTTAAAAAAAAAAGTATCACATACTTTAAAGAAGTCTAACAAAAACACCAGGTTAAACTTCTATGAGAGAATACATAAAAATTAATTCAATTAGCAATGCCACAATAGCAAAAGAAGAGGGAATAGCGCTGATGGGGTATACCATACTCACTTCCTGTGTAATCCGACCAGATGGAAAAGGGCATGAAAAAAAAAATCTTGTGTATTTGTAATTCCTATAAGGTTGAGATAAAGTTGGAAGTCCATGTGCAGAAATGTATATGGTCTTACAACCTTGATAAAGTTTAAGAATCTTGAAAAATAGCACATCTAACCTTATTAATAATTGATCTAATGAATTTAATTCTTAAGAAATAATCAGAGGTAAGAGAAATTTAAATATTGTTTTTATTATCGGTTTATAAACTTGTTCTCCACATGCATGGATATGAAATCTTACCTTAATAATAAGATCATTACTTCTCGATTCGAACAAGTGTTCCAACATGTTTGTATCCAAAGTGATCTCAGGAAGATCATCCCAAATAGATCCTCCAATCTTTGATCTCATTAGTGCTGGAACTGGAACATCCTGGATTTCTCTCCAGAACAGCTTTACAGTCTTTTTGTTTTTTTTTAGAGTGGAATTCGCTGAGTCAATTTCAGTTGGGGTGCTGGGTATATTTTTAGGGAGACTTAAGAAATTTGTGGGTGGGGGAGGAGGCAGATTTACGGGTGGTAGCATGCTTGGGGGAGGCGGAGGTGGTCCATTAGAGGCATTAGAGACACGTCGAAGTCGTTGGCACTCCATGTCGTCATCTGAGTCGTGTCTTAGATCTGAAAAGTCTAAATCACACAAGTGGAACTCCCGATTGAGACAACCTTTTTTCAATTCCTCCCAATGTAAGTCGTTCTCTGATACTTTAATCTCGTGTACTTTTGTTGATTTCTCTATTGTAGGACTTTTTATTATTTCTGAAAATAGTCAAAGTATAGAAATGTACAATAATCTTAATATAACAGTATCTTGCATTTTAAATGATTTAAATTATTATTACCTTTAGACTTTGATTTGGCTAATTCCTCTTTGGCTTTTGAAACAATCCCTGCCATGTCAGACACTCTTATAGGCTTTTCCTCATTTGTAGGGCTAATGGGGCTAGTAAGCCGCTGAGCTAGATCCTTGATGCTGTGCTCTCGGTTCAACAAGATCTCTCTATCATCCTTAGGCTCAGGAGTAGCATCTATCTGCTTTTGTCTTATTACTGTGAGAGAGTCTATCGCATTCACACTATGGCCCAGCGTTCCGTTTTGTATTCTTTGTTTTAAACCAGCTGTAAATCTTTGGTTACCTAAATGAAAAACTTTCGACATGAATATAAAATAATTAAAACTTTAACCTTTTTAACATTATGAGCGATAACATTGCGGCAATGATAGCAGGCAGTAATTAGTGTGTTAGAAAAACAAACCATTGACTAAAAGGCTCGGCAGATTTTTTCTATTTGTATAGTCTTCTTCTTCTTTCAATGAACTGTTAGTAGGAGTTACGAAGGAACTATTTGAGCTGTAACTACTTCGATTACTATATGTACTGAAATCACTCTTTTCAAAGTCATATCCGTATCCATTTGGTGTTGAACTGTTTATCATTTCCTGTTGTTGTATAATATGGTGAGCTTGTCTCGCATATCTATCTCTTCTTCGTTTTAAAGCTGAACTCAACTCTTTGTTTTCCTTTGTATCTAGTATTGATGGCAAGTATTGTGGTCTTTTTGGAGTACTCATTATAATATTATCCGGTTCTGTCCGACTGACTGGTGACATTGCTGTTGGTTGTTAGTTAAAGGCGATGATGAATGCAAAACAATAAATAAAGCTAATATAAAAGTTAATTGAACTCATGAAATTAAAAATGTATTAATAAAATGTGCAATGCATAATTAATGCATGCGGATCACGCTAAAACACAATACTATGGTAAGTTCATACCTTTTTCTCTCTCTTCCTGTTTCTTTGATTTTCTTCGTGCTGATAAATTTAAATTAGGACTTCTCAGCCTTAATGATGTTATCACAGACTCATCTAATTGCCTAAAAAAACATACACAACAGTTAAGATTGCTTTACGTCAATGCAATTTAAATACATTAAATATCAGTATTATACTGAACTAACTTCAGCGCAGTGCCCGTTTCATCCCCATCTTCATACAGAAGCACTGCTTCGAATATTTGTAACTGACGTAATAGATCTAAGTCTGTCCCCTGTTTCGACATGTACAGTTGTATAATATCGTCTATGCCCTGATCCTGCAGAGCATCAACTTGGTCGTAATACATATCTCTGTCAGGGATGTTGTTCAAACACCTGTTTATCAGAGTGGTGACGTAGATGAGGAGTTCTGTGTCAGATGCATCGAAGTCTTGAAGGATTTTCATGACGTTGAACCAGGGTTGTCTTGCGTTTGCGGTATCCACGGCGATAATGGCATCAATAAGAAGAAGGCAATTCTTTTCAGTGTATTCTACGAATACTAGAAGGAGCTTCAAGGCTGTTTTAACAACATGTCTGAATTTGCTAGATATAAGAGAATACAGCCATTGAATACAACGTTTGTGGTCCATAAAACCGTGCATGCCGTCCACGTAAAGAAGAATCTACGAATGAATTATAATAATATTTTATGTTCAACACAGAGTTGTTAATATGACTAATAAGGAATGGGTTATACAGACAAACGAAAGGTCTTCATCTTTTGTTTTGATAATTTATAGATAAAATTGTCAATAAAGTTGAAGTAAAGAAAAATTGTATAGTTGTTATTTAATAATTAGATTAAACAAAAAGTCCTGGACAATTTTAATGTATCTATTAATCTAGATAAGAAATATACGTTTTTCATCTTCATTAACAATTTTTTTCATCTTCATTAACAATTAACTTACCTGTCCGAGCGCCCTTAAGATATAATCAAGATAGTTGTGATCAGCCATGTTTGCGACCTGCATGAGGCAGTCCAAGCCTTTGTTGGCTACGAATTCGTGAACTAAGTCCTTGTCAGACTGTAAAATTTGTTTGAGCTTGAAGAGCGCTCTTCGGAGATCTCGGCCCTGGGAGTCGAGTAACCTTTCTGGGAACGGCAATAAACAATAAGAATATTATAAATCTGATAAGTTTAAAAAAATTCTGGTGTTCTGGATGTGATGAACACTTATATAAATTAAGTAGGAATACGGGGGCATTGTTATCACTTAGGGGTTTTAAAAATATTTATTAATTCTCATACCTACCTTTTTAGAAAAACATATCTTACCAATAATAGCGTGCACGCGAACTGATAGCTGTGTGCGTAGGACCAAGGAATTTTTGCGGCTGGAAAGAAATAAAAATCTTAAGTATACAATAGCTATTTGATTATTATCTAACATCTGAGATAAAACAGCAAATAGACTGGCTTACTTAAAAATCAAAAAATCAATATAAGTCTTCTATATACGAATCTACAGAATATTTGTTGGTCTTATTATATAATTGTAAGCAATTTTTATCTAAAGATTAATTTGAGGCAAATAATTTCATCACGAACTCCATAATTTATTATTATAGTAATATGGTTGTAGTAGTTATTGTCTTAATTTTAAAACCATTATCAGATTTTATCTTTGCTATTAGGTTTTAAAATTTATATCTTAAAGACATAAATATTTTTCTGTAAACTAATCGGTAGGCCATTAATGAAACTTATCAACTAGGGCGAGGAGTTGTCTTAATCAAACCATGCTGAACGTCTTCATTGCTAACATGACATGGCTAGTTAGATAACACTCACTCTTCAATATAATCCAAAGCCTCGTGGAAATCATCCTCCGATATTTCATCTTCAGAATCCAGGATTACACACTCAACGTCTGCTATCCCCGAGTCTTGCGATCCGTGCCTATTGATGTCGCTCGCGGAACTACCGACTCGTATCGTATGAGAAATCGCACTTGACTCAATCATTTTGCGGTCTAGAATCTACAGGTTGATATTATAAACGTATTTCTATTATTTTATTATTATTTGCCACTTTTATGTTCTCATGATTACGCGTTGACTGTTAACGACGTTTACCATTTTAATAATTTCTAAGTATTGATAAAAAAATAATGAAGTTCAAGCGAGGGTAGTCGACGAAATTCACGTCTACGTAAGACGACGGCGAGCTGACATATGCTCATCACGTGACCAAGGCTGTTAAAATTGGACCAAAATGTCAGGAAACAAAATAATTCTTTAATATTAATTTCGAAATACCCCGGATTTATTTAAAAAAATTTATTTAAAAAAATAATATAACATGTAGTGTGTGGTGCAGACGCGGTGAAGATTCAACACTAGCGTTACCGATCGCAGTTGATTCGCAACTAAACCGTTCCCGATTTTCTATCCCGAATTCGGCACACAGTCGTCAAACACAACTGCTATTTAGTTTATATTATTACAGACAACTATTTTCTTAAAAACCATTTTAAACCACCTTAATTAGATGTATGAAGTATGAATTGAAGATTAAATATAATATAAGCTTGTGTGGGTGAAATCATGTATGAAATTAAAAAATAATAATATAATAGTCATAAATATTCATAAATATTCATAAATATGTATGGCTAAGTGTGATCATCCTGTACATGGTGTCGTTATGAGTGCAAGTTCATTGTGTGATCTGCGGATACTTTTTGCGTCTTCGACTTCATCGCGATTGAAATTTTACACGAAAAACTTTGTAATGTCAAACACTCACGGTTTCGCTCTCTGATATTGTTTTCCACACTTTCTACTTTAAATGCCTGGCTGCTTTAAAATTATTGTATTTATATAGTATGTAGTTTTATCTATTTTTAGTTCATTGTGAAGCTGGGTTTTGTATACGTATGTATGTTTGGGACAACTATATATAGATTTGTTCCTTAGATTTTAACATTCTCGAGTTATTTTTTATCATTAAGTTTAAAATTCTGGCGTACCGTGTGACATGGCCCGACTGTTACATGCTCTGCAATTAACCATTCTCCATAATCATTGACAGGAAGAGAGGAGAGCATACAACAACACAAGGTCAAAGTATGCTCTGACATTAAATGGCTAGAAACATATGATAAAATAAATTGTTAATCAAATATTAATAATATTTTTATACGTAAAGAATTTTGATGTTGAGGTGTGAGCTTCGAGGACCGGACACAGCGTGTTTACCCGGTTTTATGTTACAGTAACCTAAATAAACGAACATGTGTCGAATTCTACTGAACTATTTTCGCTTGTGGAAATGTGGCGATCTTAGCCTTCGATACGAGTTGTTTGACCTCTATAACTCTGTTTATAATGAAACTCACCCAATTATAATACCCATATTCACTATAACTGTTCATATTTTATACGTAAAAACTAGATCATATTTGGGAGTGTTTTTACATTATTATATATAATAATACAATTTTCTTTGTTATAATTTGTGAAAAGTAGAAAACGAAAAATAATATGCAACTACCGAATCCATAAGTTTCATTTGAAACGATAAAGTTTTGTACATGAAAATTCCCGTGAGACCGTGCTAGTACACACATACAGTTGGATGCAGCATCCTGTTCAAGGATGCTGTTCGTCAATCTTCATAAACGTAATAACCCGCACCCTTCACCCGTTGATAACTCATTGATAGACTATATATTGACATTCAGAATCACAAGGTTATTTTTACAATACAAAAGATACATCTTTATTAATTAGTAATAGTTCTGTTTGTTCATCCCAAACGATGTATCGAGCCGTCTTTAACATATTACATAGTGTCTTATATAAATAATTTATATAAATTAATTTAAGTGTTTGTGATAATATGTGAAAAAAATTAAATGTAATTTTTTTTTTAAGACAGCCATATTTTTATGTTATTACATTGGATCATATTTAAAAACTAGCTGGGCAAATAATAACAAAGAAACACAAACTGTATGTGGGTAAATTGAAAATAATCGCAAATAATCACAAAGTGTCTGTGGGTTTATAGAAAATAATCACAAATAATCACCAAATGTTTGTGGGTAAATTGAAAATAATCACAAATAATCACCAAATGTTTGAGGGTAAATTGAAAATAATCACAAATAATCTTAAACTATATGTGGGTAAATTGAAAATTATGACATATAATCACAAACTGTATGTAGGTAAATAGAAAATAATCACAAATAATCACAAACTGTATGTGAGTTACGAAATCCTAATCCTACGAACAAACATAGTGGCCAAATCATTTTAATCTCTACTGCAATGCAATGGGAGAAGAGAGAGAGAGTGGGGGGTAAACTTTGCAGTTTTTTAGCTGTAACTTTAGAACGGTTTGGATCTTTGCAAAATCCTTTCTTATTGCTATTCTTTATTTTCTTCTTATCCTATTCAATATGTCATGAGTCTTGTGTCCAAATTTCAACTTTCTAGGTATTAAGGTTTGGGTTGTAAAGCGATGAATGAGTCAGTGAGTCAGTCAGTCAGTCAGTCAGTTTTATTTTTCTATTAAGATAATTTTAATAATGAAAAAAGTATTTTTGATGTAACATACGTATTAATATATTAAGAAGTTTTTTACTTCAACTACTTGTAAGGTATGCGTCTCAAAAATAAGAGAAAATTCGTTGATTTAATCATCAAACGGTTTTATCAAATTAAGGGTTGTGACTATTAATAGAGCTGTAGATACCCTGTAATGCTTTGCATTCTGGCTGAATGGTGAGAAATAGTTGTCGTCAGATAGTATTGCGTCTGTTTCAAAAACGACAAAACAAAATCGATAAAAATGTTCAAAACTTTCGAATTTTTAATTATTATCCCGCATTGAAATACGTTATTTTAATTCTTCCTCTGAACCCCTCGTGTAAGAGAGAAATGTGTATTGAATCATTATAATTATAAAAGAATAGATAATATAATATAAGATAAGGTAAGATAATCTCTCCAACGGGTTATATATTAGCAAAATTTTTGAATTTTTTGAGCGCAAGGAAACGATATAAAAAGATTGTTTTGAGATCTGCATATTAATTATTAACAAAATAACATGTATCATTTTTTTTATATATAAAGACGAGATTACGTTCGGTTACTTTAATATTTTGTAACAGCCAGTATGTACACACTATAATTTTTATATAAATTGATATAAAAATAAATTATTTCTTTACGAAGAAAAGTTCAGCATAAAATAAATAATAAATAAGTAAATTTTTGTATAAAGCTGTATATTATTTATAACTATTGTATTTTGCTGTTAAATACAGTCTAAAATGGTCCTTCACATAACAAAAATATCATTTTTTTTAATACGTATAACATCGTAAACGATACGGCGAATTATTGTCTTGACTGTTACCGGGAAACAGTAATTCTACAGTTCGATACATGTGTAGCCCTCTGCAACACGCAGCACGAAATAAAGTACGCAAGAATGATATCAAATTAATTTGTAGTCGGCATTGCGACGGTGTATTGTTTATAAAGTTATACTATTTTGTTTGTTTAAAAACCACTTATAAGGTTAATTTTATGCAAATGTCCAATTCCCATTAAACAGTTTCATTTCTCTTTATTATTTCGTCTATATTTAAAGCTCACCTGTCAGGTAATCCTTCCAGTTCCTCATCTTGTTCTCCCAATGTTGAGTCAAGATCCAAATATGACCCGTAATCACCGTCCTTGAAAACTTGCAGTGTAGCATCATCCAACTGAAAAACAATAACGATGTTAAAATGTTATTTAAAAAATGGAAGTAATAATAACACAGTAACTAGATATTATCAGCGCCATCTATGGTACCAGATGCGTACTGCAATTATATCAACGTTAATATTGTCATTGTAGTTCCAAAAACATTTGCTAGATGGCGTTTGTTATGTTTTATTTATAGTTAAAATATACACAGTTTTTTAATGATGTATATTATTTAAAAGACAGCTATAATTATATATTTAATGTAATTATGAATGTATATAAATTTATTAAAGGTTGTTTTGCGTTGGTTATTAACTGTTATATGCAAAAAAGACTAGTACTGCAAGTATATTAAAGCTGGCAAGATGAACACAGATGACGCTTCGAAACTGGTTTTGTGAATTGTTCGGAGAAGATGAAATGGTATTCTAGCTCCTAAAGGACTAAAGATACGTTATAATACAAGTTTACGGAATTGTTATTGGTCTTCAATCAAAAGTAATACGAATGTTGTCAAATATACAAATTATATTACAACTTCTTTATGAAGCCGATTAATTGTAAAATTATTAAAAGAATCAATGTTTTTGTTATATTTAATATCTCTTATGTTTTGATAATATACAGAGCGTTTTTAGTCTATGCGTAGATGTAAAAATAACTTCCTTTAACAAATATATTGCTTAAACAGAGTTATTGAAATAAAAGAATTCAGATAAGACTTATTAAAGTAGATTGAAAATCTAAAAAATTTAAATAATAATAATAATATAAAAGTCAATTAATTAATCTAGTTCAAACAAAGTGCATAGGCTGGAGTAAAAAATTACATGTCCTATTAACTATTTCAGTGACTAAGACTGTCCCAAAAAACATAATGACTCAACGAACGGAATTAGATACTAGAGGTAGACATGATGTCTTCTTGGGTAAGTCACTTTTCTGGCAGATAGCCATTTTCTCCTGCAGTAGTGGAAAATATATAATAACAAATAGTCATTCATGTATAATATAAATATAACATTAATCTAGATATATAAAAGCGATTTACCACTCACTGACTCATCACGAAATCTTCGAAACTATCTGTCCGATTAATTTAAAATTTTACATAGTTACATCTTTAGCCACGTAGACGTCTACTAAAAACGGATTTTACGGAATTCCTATAGGAACTATACACTTAACACGGTTACCATAGCAACAGCTACGATGACAACGTTTACCATAGCAACCTAAACTCACATCCAACTTAATAGTGTGCCTAGAGAAGCGGGTGGGAATTAGCTAGCAGGTTTTATACGTGCTATTGCTCCATTTTCTTTCAGTGTTATCTTCAGTAACATTTAAAATTTAGAAGTGTTTATTATACTTTTTAGGTAGCTTAGATCACTAATTATTAATTCAATTAAACGGGATGGCTATTACACTGTATTGCTGTACAATTCGGATTAATTAAATTAATCCATTCACTTACTGAGGGTTGCGGCGATACATTTCGGCGTTTATAAATGGTATTATTGATACTAAATTTAGTTGTGTTGTTAGCGATTTTAATTGTATTATTCTAAAATGTTTTTAAATGTTAACCTTGAATGATGCGTGATGTTTATAAGGAAGGTCTTTTACTTTTAATAACACATGTATATTTCTCGCTTTAATATAAATTTAATAATTGTATTATTAATACGATATCGCTCGTCTGTTCATATTTTGAACATTAAGAATCGATTTTTTATTGTCAAGTTCATATTGTAGGTTTATACCTAAACTAAACGAGTCCGGTCTGTTAGTTTGTTATATATGAAATAGGAAATATATATATATATATATATATATATATATATATATATATATATATATTAAGATTATAAGTGTACATACAATATAACTAAAAAGATTTATTTGCAATTTTTATTTCGGTAATAAAATGTCCATAATATAAAATGGCGGTATAATTAAATTTATGTTACATTTAAACACAACAAAATATGTAACAGTTTAAAGAATTTAATATTTATTCACGTTTAAAAAATCAATTCTTATGAAATAATCAGATTGGTTATCATTTCGAAATAGCATAATGTTATTCCGAAGCCGGCCATTGTTTATTGCTAATGTACCAGAGTTTCGAGTAGTTTCATTTTTCTACATTCAAATTCAATTTAAATATTTAAATTGTTGTTTTTAAATCTTTACATGTTTCTTTATAACATGAGTATGAATAGTCACTTATAACTAATTGTTAATACTATTTATTTACCATCCTAGTGATGTCATATCAATATGGCTTCCATTTGAGAAACATCTTTATCCGTTTAAGGTTTTACAATTACGTCATTTGTACGTAACTATTTATTTATATTTATTGTAATGAATAAAACTGAAACGTATACATGGGTTTGGCATAAACTCTCTAAACCATTCAAACCTTAATAACAGCCTACATAGTTTAATTTAAACAATGATACGGTTGCGTCATAGATCTTCGGGATATTTATATAAGAGTGAGACGGGTCGAGGTGCACGAGGGTCGGACCTGTGCGTCAAACTAACGGAACGTGGGCTGAGATCAACAGAGAACAAAACCTGCCACCTCTACACCTTTTGTTTACGATCGTTAAATTATTTTAGGTTGTTTAATAATATGTTAACAGTAAATATATTAATAATATTATTTTTATATAGTAATATTGTACTTAATTTGTTGCATAAACTTTAATAATAGGTTGTATTTATCCTGGGAGGTGTCCGGACTCCGCATCGAGTGCTTCTCACTAGTCAAGTTCATCTAGATTTTTTTCAGTGTATATATCGAGACTGCTCCCTGGGGAGACTACTGATAATTGCCTGACTTAACTGAGAAGATAAAAAACATCCGTCAAAAGTAATAGTAAAAGATAAGATAAGACCTTGATGGCAATAACTAAAGATAAAATCAACACTATAGTGTTTATAGCGACCTGGATGACCTTGATGGCAATAAGGATATAAAGCTAGTGCCTGAGGACATTGCAAGTGAAGTATGGATGATGATCATGATTGGTGTGATGGGGGTATATCACAGGTGACGTAAATCATGAAACAGAAACTCTCAACCATATATACCGCAACACGTTTATCAATTTTAATAAATTGGGAGTGAATAAACAACCGTCGAAGAACAGGCGCTAAAAATATCTTGATCCTTGTATAACCTACAATACTTTATATAGCAAAACATCAAAGTTGTATGTGTATAATTGTATTATAATAACAAATGTAGAAAAATAAGATCACAATCTCGCGAAAATAATGTACAATACATTAATAATAATAAATTAATTAATAATTAATAAAAATAAATAAAATCATTATTACGTTTAGTAGCATATGCAAAATCATAAATTCAAATTAAATTTAATGTGGTAACACAAGATGTAAAACGGCACCAAAATAAAGAGAAATAATATGGCTTTAAGAATAAATAAAATTGTAATATATAACTAATAACTCTCAAACAAATAACAGTGCAACATCTCTCTGAGAGACATCGCTCTGAGAGACATCGCTCTGAGAGACATCGCTCTGAGAGACATCGCTCTGAGAGACATCTCTCTGAGAGATGTTTAACTGTTGTTGTAAGCAGTCTCTGTGCGGCCGGATAGTCCCACATAACTTGTCATCACCACCACCATCACTTTTTGGTTGTGGGTACAAAAGATTTACTAATGGAAAAAATAAATATTTTTTTCATTATAAGTATGTAGATTCGCCATACTGTTTGTTACGAAGGCTACACGTGGGCGAGTATCTAAATACTCTCTCAAAATTATTGTTACGGATGCAATAATTGCATGTTATATCACCGCCTCTCACCTGAGCGCGCAAATATTTAGAACAGATAATTTTAGACAAATACCACGATGAGTAACTATACTAACTATTACAGTATGGTTACACCATTACACGACGATGTTTTTATTATTTGATGTTATACAAAATTGAGGTATACTCACTCTGTGCGGCGCCTGCAGCAAACGATGCACAGCCGCTATTTGGTATGAAAGAGGAATGGTGGTGTTGAAGGTGTGGTATAGCGGTCTCGGCGGCTCCCTCACGTTATACTCCATGAAAGGGTCGGAATCGTTCAAATACTGCACGCGACATACGAACGAATCCGCACTCATCTCCCTCATCTCCCTCATCGTCCCATTAACCCTATTATTATCACTCACTTTAACTAATTCGATCATATTTAAATGATATTGATCACTGAGTTTAAATTACAAATCACAGTTTAATTGGTTATTATTACATCGTCACCTATATTTAAAGGTACTGAAATAAAAGGCAATGTTTAAAAGTGCACAATAAGTAACTAACGAAGTATTTTTCTTTTAAATGGTAAATAAAGATGTGTATTGGCCATTCTGCGGACACGACCGCCAGTCGACTGAAGACTCACGTTTCAGGAAAATACACTAATGGATGGATCGCTGTTTTAAGATAAGATGAACTAATGTTATGATTAGGGTTTTGGTATTCTAGAAATGTGTGTGTGCAAGATCTACCTATGGCATATTCAATTTCGATTTGTCCGTTGAGTTTATGAAAACTAAAAATATTCGGCACCTAAATTTTTGATTCGATTATATTGATCATCTTTCGCAAATAATTGATTTATTTATGTTAGAAATGCATTTATTTGCAATTGAGTGTCAGGTAATGACTTATTGAAATAAAAAATCAATTTGCCTTTTTAAATTTAGTATTATCATATTATGTATACATACTTTTTATTAATAATATTTTTCTAGTTAAAATTAAATTATTATTTTGTAAATTATTGATATCATATATTATAATAGTGAATGCAGTCGTTTCTAGAACATTTTTGTAGTTATAATTGTTGCACCGTAGCAGTAAAGCAACACAGCCGATGCAGACGATCCGGTTTCTTGACCCAGAACCGACCGTCTCTCTCGCACCGTTTAAGAAAAATGTAAGACACCATGCACTATTATATTGTAGTGCGATAAGATTATAATCAATACACCTATCTCTCTCACTATGATATTTATCTTTTAAATCCAATTTGAAACACCGAATGCTATATTCGCCAATCATTTCATCAACTATCATATAAAAGAGCAGTAAACGGTACACACTGGTAAATTGGTAGTAAATAGACGTGGCCTCGCCTTAATGACTGAGGACGGTCTTCTGTCACCTTATTGATATATGACGTTCATTTTGATGATGATAATACAAAGCTTGAGGTATCAAGTAATATATATTACAATTACCCAATAGATAATTAATATATTTAAGGCTCCTTTGTGTGATATTCGCGGGTAAATGTATTTGTAAGTGAAGTAAAATCATTAGCGGACGTTCACGCTTACTTATATATTCAGACATGACACAAGATTAGTGCTGACCCCGTTTTGTGTCCGTGGCTTTATGTCATAGTTATATTTATGGACAATGGGCATTTAATTTGAGATGAACAGATCCCTTGCGACACAGCGAGCACAATACATATATAGATTATACATTGTTTATCATCATATTTGATGTTAACCTGGTGGAGGCGTGGTGCTGTGGTGGTATATTGGAGGGTAAACAACAACTGTCGTTTAAAGAAGATAATTCTGATAAAAGTTACTTAAAGTCATCAGAAACTTTCATTGTTTAAAAATGTATATTTTTTTGATAGATAGTCTGTCAAAAAATCATTGCTCAAATGTTATTTGTTTTAAAATTATTGTTAACGTGATCCTGGTTAATTGAACTCATCTGCTTGATGTCGACGTTGAGTCTAGTAATAACTTCTTATGACTGATGACGTTATTGACTAATTAACGGGTTGTTATAAAACACTGGCCTATTAGATGTAACGTTATAAATCGATTATTATTGAAAGAAACACAACATTATAATTAGTGTGTGTGTGTGTGTTTGTATATACACGTATGTATATGTGTGTTTTCACGCAGAACACCGCAACTACAACTCTTCCGTAAAATAATATCTCTATGATCGTAGCATCGGTATTAAATTAATAAGTGGTAAATGAAAAACGATACCAAATTTGAGTTTAATTCTCGTTGTGAGCTGGCTGCGGTCGACGCACTTCACTGCACAACTTAGATTATCTTCTGACTTAATAAATCAAAATAACTCATCTACTGCAATGAAACGGAACTAAGAAATAATGTCGTAGCTTATTACGTGGAGATGGTTGAGTGTTCCAAGACAAGTATTTACGGTATGGGCTTAATTGTAGCCGGGCACTGAAACTATTTTTCAATATACATTTTTGTACCGTGAGTCGGTTATATATATTTTTTTAAAGTGTTCATTATAATTGACAAGATGAGGCCAATGTAATTTAGAAAAATCTAGCTCGACTTAGTAGCACATACGCTTTCTATTACTGGAAAATGTTAGCTTAGCGTCCATAGCCAAGGACTTATCTCTGAAACGGCCACAAGTCAGAGCGAGGGTTCCCGGTAGTGTTAACTGATAAACACCTGTACTCACTCACACTTGCTTTTCAACGATCTTATGACGAATCAGTTTTTTTTGTATATGAAAGCCTCTGTTTTGATTGTTTGTTTAATGGTTGTTATTTTGATATCTGACACAAATTTGATATTTGATTGACATAAGAGTAATTTAGTAGAATGACGAACAGCAAAATATTTATTAATATATTGTATTCATCTGTACGAAGCACGGAGTTCTAATTACAATAACGATATTGTTTTAAGAAGAAAAATTAATTTTGATTACATTTTGTTTCATGTTGTGTGTGTGTGTGTGTGTGTGTGTGTGTGTGTGTGTATATGTGTGGGGATGCGTTGTGTATTTATTATAATAAGAATGTTAGCGTAATCTAAAGCCAGTTACTTATGTGTTCAAAAGTAAGAGTGTAAAAGTTTATATTTATTGAAGAACCGCTTGATCTAAGCTCTTCGCATCTTTAAGTACGTCATCCATGTTCTGGTCACGTAAGCCTAATTAACATACACTACAAAAAGAAGACATCCCGTTCTTTGCTCGGCAAACTTTATAAGAAACTAAAAGCTGTTAAGCGTCTTGCTATCCCAATCCCTGTCAAAGGGGTTGGAGGAATACCCGCCATTGTATTTTAGATTGTATGCCGTTACAATAACGCCTGGTTTTGATCGCAATAATTATAGTAAATTTTTATATAATACAGCGACATTGGATGTAATATTTCCCATAACACTCATGTTACGAATGCGTTAATCGGCTTTGCTTATTAAAGCACAAATGTGTTCGATTCGCTTCGCAGATCAAATTATTGCGAATTATGAATAAATTATAACTTCACGGTCTCCATTACTTAATAATATTCAAGTAAACTTTTTTTATTTATTAAGAAAATAAAGTCATAAATACTATTTATTAATATTAAGAGTGGAAAGAATTGAAATAAAATTATTTTGAAATGTTTCAATTCTCAATACCATTCTCGAGTAGGTATACGACTAAACAAGACTTTCGTAGGGCTTCTGTAGAGATTAGAAACACACATAGTTCGCGTGTACCAAGTTCAAGTTCATACTGGTGGACTGTTCTATCGGAATCATGACACTTGGAGTCGTGATGGTCGATTATAGGCGGTTCTACATCCGCTCGTGCTGACGAGCACGATGCGCTGGTACCAGGTACACCGTCATTACCTGCACCGTACTATTTATAATGAAAATAATCATTAATATCCAAACAGAGCCTTACACATCAACTGATTAATTAAATGTGAATTATAAAGAAACCTATCACGGACCCTAGTCTTTCTCATATTTTTTTGTTGTCTATTCTATTCTTTTCTTTTCTTTTCCGTTTGGTAAGTCGCGTTAAATGTATTGGAATGATTCAAGAGTACTTCACAGATGCATATTAAAACAATAACAATAGTTAAGAATGCACACCTAGAGGCGCACGACGCTGGCTCCGGCATTCAAAACAATACAAACCTAACACAATAAAATTCGAACTATATCAATAATTATGGGTTAGAGGTACGTAATATTTTTACCTTTTTAATCTCTTTATGATGCTGATTCTTACCATCTTTTATTCTGAGAACCGCGTAATTTGTGTTAGTTATTGATACTTTATGGTAAAAGTTAAATCCTGAATTATGAAAAATAATTGTCTTTGTTTTTAGGGTTCTGTAGTTCATTAAAAACCCTTTCAGTTTTGTCATGTAAGTCCGTCCGTCCATAATCAACTTAGTTCATATGCTCTTTGTAATAGAAAGCTGTAATTCGACACCAACATACTATACATATATATTAGGCACGCCGACAAAGTGGTAGAGTAAATTTGAAAATATATTTTTCTAGACACATATATTGTGTTTTTTTCTTGAGTATACCACGATGTAGGGTATCGTTAAATAGGGTTTAAAAAGGGTACTACTTTAAAAACATTTTTCAATTAAGGGATTCGTTTAAAATGAAATTTTTATTAGATTCAAATACTTCCGCCCTGACAGGTAAATGACAAACTAAAAACAAAAAAATATATATTTATGCGGTTATATTGCAACTCTTAAACGTGACCCGACTCGCACTTGGCCGGTTTTTTTGTTAGTACCCATCATATACTTAATATGTACTTGGTTGTTCAAGAAACATGTAATAGAAGTGGCTAGGAATCTCGTGATTACTGAAAAACATCTAGCTTGTAAACTTATTACTATAAGATATTTAAATCAAAAAGATATTCAGTTAAAGAATTTTGAAGGTAATATTAAAATACACATTGTATTTTCACATCTTAAAAATTTTAAATAATTTTTTTACTAAATATTCGCGCACACACCTTCGTTCGCGCGTTTGTTTTTGGCAAGCTGATTTTCAACCATTATAATTTTATACCGTATTTATGTATTATAGTTAGCTAAAATTCCAGACAATTAAACGAAACAGTTAATAATACGTCCGATTTAAATTTTTTAAGGTTACAATATATGTCTAAAAAGGGCATTTAAATCGGTTAAGTCGATCTAGAGATAACGCAAACGCACAGGTAAAGAGACAAATAGATTTCCAAAAATCACTGATTTGGATTTTATTCTCTATTATTACTAAGTAATATTTTTTTCTAAGTCCTGTATGTACGTCATAGATTACATGTATAGATTTTTAATGTCTCTGCTGTTAGCCCCACTGGCCATGACAGCGTCACCGATGGATAATTCTTACCTCTTTAACATACTTTTAAGCCCATTCCCACTTCTCTGGTTAATATTATTTTCAATAATACAAAGGATTCTTTTGTATAATGAGCGACCATATCCTTCTGAGTGGAATTAATTAATTTATAAAAAGTTAAAGAAATTAATTATCTTATGACGTGTAAACGCGATCGTTATCAAAATCTCAATCATACATGAAGAGAAAAATAATGTATAATATAGACGCAGTCATTTATAAGATTGCTATGATATTATAGATCATCCTCTCAATGATATTCTGACATAAGCGTTTGCGCAATCGAGCTCAGTAAAAACTAATCTATTGTCTGCGCACACGCAGCACACACATCCTCTATACTACAACAGCTTTAACTAAACGTAATATATTTTACCAGTCTTAATTGATCAACTCTTAAGCATTACGAATACTTACTATAAAGTACCATCTATCTACAATCTCTAGGTGGTACTAATACCATAGAATTAATAAATAGTGTATTTCGCTAGAACAATAACATCTATTACAGTTTCACAGGAAACATGTCTAGTTGAGAGATAGCGACTGAGACATTGAAAATAAAATAATGTACATTTAACATTGAATGTGACTATTGACAGTATAATACCAATGCCCAGCGACGGAGAGTCGTTTACATATTGTAATACCTAACTCGTGCGCAGACGGGGAACAATGTGAATTTTATTTACATTTTGGCAGGTATATACATAGATTTGTATGTAACGTTTCTATTAACATAATATGATTAATCTTGTAGAAGTTAGGCATGGATCATAGCGCTTGGTAAATATTACCCCGTATAAGAATGCTAAACTCATGGTCCGATTCTCCGAATTGTTTTATTATAATATTTAAATCTGATTGACTAGAAAAATATAGTAACGATAAAATTTAAACCAAGTTGTAATGCTTTATATAATGGTGGCCGCGAAATGCTCTTTATCAGATATTAGCTTGACAGAGACACTGTGCTTAAAAATGTATGGATTGATTTATTTAGTATGGTCGTAAGTAGAATTTAAGTAAACAATATATGTGTTATTTCCCATATAATATACTTTATATTTGTTGTTAAAAATTTTAAATTATTCGATCGGCTTGTCATTAAGCAGTTACGTTTTGTCGTCGTTTGCTTTGTCTGGACAGATAGACGATCCAAGTGATACATAAAATAAAATTTACAAACTATATATGCTATACGAAACAAATGAATAATCGAACCAATTAGACCCATGCCACATTAATTGACAGAGAAAACAAAACTTCTAGATCTGATGATTTAAAAGAAAAACTTCTAGTCTATTATTAGTTAAGTAGCAATTGTTAACAATTAAAAATTATATATATATTGGTAGTTGTATAGACTTGAGTTGTATTAAACATGTGTATTTTTAAATATAGCAACATATATTTAGTATGGAGGTGGTGAATACTAACTTTCGACAGTTTTGCGACGTGCGCTCACGTGCGATTGACTTCCGCCCACGGATCATCAGACTGACCTCACTGACTCGCGATTATTTAATAATGTACTTTATATTACACTCATTCAACTATCAATAACTTGACTACAATCTTCCGAACCTAGTGGATAACTTGACTACAACATACCGAACCTAGTGCAAAACTTGACTACAACCTACCGAACCTAGTGAATAACTTGTCTCCAACCTACCAAACCTAGTGGATAACTTGACTACAACCTACTGTACCTAGTGGAAAACTTGACTACAACCTACCGAACCTAGTGGATAACTCAACTACAAACAACATAACCAAGTGGATGAAACCGCAGCAAACGTTATATAGAGGTTCGATAATAAAATCCGTAAACATTTATTTGGTCCTATACACTTAGACTGTCGTCATCATTAAATAAAACACTGTGCTTCATGATTAACAAGAAAGTTAACTTAAATTTCTAATTGACTACCTCATGGAATAACTAATCGTAGTTCTGAATATGTATAGTTAAGAACGCCAATAGAAACAAATCGAAAACCAATGTCTTTAAACCACATTAATTAAATTGTCTCATCTATGGTGATAGACATGATTAAGGTAATTGAAGTGAAAACCTATAATAACTATAGCATACGATGTTGTTTCCTAGAAATCACTATCACTTGTATTTATGTAATCAAGGCAAAACTGTTAATGATTATATATTTTTTATTCAATCGCCCGGTCCCGTAGCTCGACATCTTTTACACGACCTCCCATTATGTTCGTATCGTAACCAGTATTTATGTATAGTCTGGGAAATCGTCCAGAATATCGTATTGTTAACTCGATAAAGTATCTTTTCTAATTAATATCGCTAAACCTAAGAATTTACTAATATTAGAATCAGACGAGTGTTTAATGTTTCAGTATTTTATGGTTGTTACGTCAGTGTTTGTATTCACAAGGCCGGAAGGTTGGTTCATATTCTTATCTCATATTTCGCAAGCTATCACAAGATCGCCGGGAACTATATGAAAAATAGTAAATAATTATAATTATGAAACACTTGCAAGGTCTCGCTTTTAAAACGCACTTGAATAAATTTTACTAATAGATATATATATATGCAAATTTGAAAAAAAAATACAGTTACATAACAAATAGACAAAAACATCAAATACGTTTTTATATGTGTGCGTCATGTTTTTTTTATTTAAAATATTCAGTCCTTGTGATTCAGACACCAAATAATAAAATATAAGTATAAAAACTATAATAAACAGAATATAACGAACAAATATCCTTGATATACGAAATGACGAATTATCGAGTGATTACAAATGGTTGTAAATTTTAAAGTAAACGTCAGAAAATTGTGACATAGGTGTCAATTTTCGAAGAGCATTGTAAGTTTGTCAGTAAATACGATGCGACCATCACACCGACGTCTGGAACGGTATAATCAAAGGTTTTTATCCATTCATCGGGTCCTAATAACATCTAGTGTAGGTTTTAGTAAGAAACACACCAAAACCGATTATAATCTGCCTTACACTTAATATCCTTATAACGATTACAGTACGTTGCAACGTAATTATCATGTGATGCAACCTCATAATGTTTTTGCGTATAATTACGGAATGCTGTCGAGTTAGCGAACTTAATTACGTTTTGATTTATGACCGTGCATCGTTACGCCCCCATTATTTTCAAAAATATTCATTTCTTAAGGTGTTTGAATTTAAATCATATAGTATTGCATCCAATTTCTATTGCTACCATTTCTATTCATTTAAAAACAACTTTCACATATATTTTGTAATAAATTATTCAGTTGAACGGGAAAAAAATACGTTCTATTTTATTTACAATATATATTATAATGGGTTTAACATCAAACCCTCTGGTTCACGTTCGAGACGCTGTGAGGGACAGAGCGGGGCTCCGTCGGCATGGTCGCTTCCCGTGACCAAGTATTGTTTAAAATACCCCTTCACTACGCCTATTATACAAAAATACACCTTTCCAGATAACAGCGGACTTTAGATTTCATTGGACGTCTTTATGTTTGTATTTCCCATGCACGACAGTAATGATAGAATGTAACTAGTTATTTGCACTAATATGATATTATTTCGTTTGTGGTTAAAATAACGAAAAACATTTGTGTCAGAACAGTGCTTTACTAAATGATGATTTCGACGATCGCATCTTCAAATAAGTAAATCAAAACGTATATCGTCTACAGCCACAAATGGTCCAACTCTATTGTGTAACATTTAGCAGTACACAAATATATTAACAAGGCGCCCACGCATTCCCTCACATTACTTTCCCACGTGTATGTATGTCTTATATGTCACTAGCTGATTACCACTCTGCTAGAAAAGGACGGCGGGCATTCTTCCTTGTGTTTGTAGTCATTATGACTGTTTGTCTATGCAGTGCCGTTTCGTCGGGACCCATTCTGAATTTAGGACGGCTAGTTTTGTGTCTGTCTGTACTTAAGATATTTACACAGATATATTATGTATTTGAAAATATATTTATATGCGTCTCGTAACTATTGTATAATAGATCGAAATGAATTTTAATCTCTACTATGTTCCATAAAACTCAAGAACTTGAGGTCAATGGTGATCAGTAATAAAAGCTCATCGGGGTCACCGAAGTAGGTCTGCATATTACATCGTTACCTCTCTCATCCAACCGAGGAGAATTCATCCATTTGGATAATCTGCAATATTGAATCTATATTGTTTTTAATTTCATTGTTTTGAATAATTACATCACTTCCAGCGATTGAATTCCGTATAAAATATATATAGGATGGAACGATATTTCTCTGCTATTTCATCTAATTATAATCACAAAATGTCGTTTATAACTATTTTAAATATAAGTAACGATGTGAAAAAATATTATTCTTACAATTTGTTATAATCTGTTTGGAAGAAGCTAGTAACGAAATAATAACTCTTGGACTTGTTAGAATTATTATTTGCTAATTAGTCGTGATCATATAAGAACGGCCTTCATAATTCTTTCTTCCGAAGTTTTTGTCCGGTATTACGACACGTTTTTGTGTGTTCATTAGTAAATAGATGCCAAAATACACGAAAACATATTTTATCATCAATATTTATAGATTGGAACCATAAATAAATATTCTATGAAGACTCATATTATTATTGTTTTTGCCCATCTAATAAAGTACCGCTATAACATTATATTGATGATATTATGTCTAATAAAGGATTATTTATCATCCATCATTGCTTTTATAAATATATTTTAAAGTCTTGTAAAAAAGGAACTCTTAGAAATTTAAGTTACACGCTTATCATGAACTATACTTTAAGGGTTTCTGATGTGTGCACTTTTTACGCAGTTATACATTAAGTTGTTTGTAAGGCTTCGGGTAATCTACAGCCAGTACAAGAAAGTCCAATGCATCAGTGGCATTCGATTCAAGTAAAATATGTTCAAAGTTAGTGTGGAGCGCGGCGAGCGGGGCTGCGCGGGCGCGGGGTCAACGCCTCGCCTTGTCTCGGGGCTCCACATTCGTGCTCGTTACGAATTGATCACGAACGCCGTTCATAAAATTACTGATAAAACTTGAAATATTGTTGAATTTTGTATATATTTTTTGTTGAGTTAAGTCTATTTGAAAATTCCTATATTCTTTGTAATTTCTCGTTAACCGACCCAACGCAATGATAGATTTGCACGCTAAATGATTTTTAATTGACACTTGATTCCTTGCATTTAATTCGTGATTTATTTTGTCACTTAATAGCTTTTACCGGGGCCAATTTTCTGATTGTACTAAAAGGAATAAAAACGATTGTTTAGTACTATTATCATTGTTTCTTATGACTGGCAGAACCTATAATCTGTGCTGTTCTAAACTCTTAGTTTTAGGAAACGCCTCATCGAGTGTCAAAATTTACCGGTTCTTGTACATAAATCCGGAAAATATATATTTTTTATTCTTATCCATGTATTCTTTTATCTCTTTCAATCCATTTGTCTTAAATTATAAATAATTTATTTTAACTTAAACTTTAAAATATATGAAAAGTAATGGATTGTGATCTCGGACTCACCTCGAAAACAAAACAAATAAAAAGTTATAGGGACATAATTAGTATTCCACTTTTATATAATCTAGTAATTACAATAAACATTGGACGGTTCTAATATCATAGTTTAAGCTTTGGGATATCGTTCAGTCACTCAGATCGTATTTTTATCTAAATAAATATACCGAATACCTGCTAGCTTACTTGGCGACATATTCCTTGAACCTTCGCATTGTCAAATATCTAATTAAAAAACTTTCTATCTCTTTTTTCAATTAATTCATTAAAAAACTCACGTGCTGTCGTAATTGCGAGGCAGCTGACAAGATGTTTATTTTGCGGATACGATACTTTTTTTAATTATCTGTTCTCAATTCAGACAAAGATGGCGGTCAAGCGTCGTCTCACTTGTTGCTGAGCTGATCGTTTTCTTTTCAACTGCCACCAGCAATGACAAACTGACAAACCAGTTTGACGCTCTTTAATTATATTTACTTTTTATAATCATGTCACTTGGTTATAAAGTTAGCTTATATTTTTTCTGGTGAATGAGTTATTTAAGGACCATTTTTCACTAGGACTCAACGTATAGTGAAATCCAGGAAACATAAATATAAATTTTGATAACTAAAAGGTTATCAAAATCATCTAGAATTTGCAGACGTTTTGAGAAGTTATTTGTTCGACCGGTTTTAAAGGATCTCACGTGTTTTTGTCGACGACTAACATGTACTTGACGATTTTTGTTGATTTTAAAATATAACAGTAAAAAATATTAAAGAAAGAAAGTGAATTTTATATAACAAATATAAACAATTATATTTTAACCCTAAAACGTAAGACCTCTATCAAATGTACAAATTTTATACCTTCAGACGTTTTCATAACATCAAATATGTGGGTATATTTGAATTTATATAATTTAATAAATATTCTTTATTTAATTATATTAGTTATATCTTGATATCACTAGAAAATGTAGACATGATTTCTTTTGAAGTCTAAACTGAAGTACATAATCTCAAAATTGTATTTGTAATACATAAATAAAATAATAAAAGGCATAATACAAACAGACAGAATAAGACAGTTCTTTCTTACGATTGTGTCAAAAGCTATCGCCTCATTAACCAAGCTTAAAAGATCGTGTTACTGATAACGCAAAGAGAGACCCGTCGCTTTATTATTAAATACTATTGTTGATTTTTATTTTATGACGTTTAGCAAAGATATTTAAATGCAATATAAAATAGTATAATATATGTAAATACATTACAATATTTATATATAACGGTGCCTGTCAACAAGGTTCGAAAATAATAAAGTATTTAGAATAGCCCTCAAGTTAGTAAATACTAACAAAATTTTAATTAATATCTTTCTAATTAAATTATCTAAAAGCTCTTAAATAGTTTCTTTAACTAGGTTTATTTTAAGAGTAGGATATCCGCAAAGGAAGCAAAATCCTTTTGTACACTGGTTCGCAATTGAAGACGGATGTCGCTAACACAGGTGGCCCAAACTTTTTTTTATATTGTCTTAAAAACCAGATTTTACTTCCTGTGCTTAGTTCTTTAATGAATCTTATATAACACTATTAAGACGAGTGCATAGTAAGATTAAATATTGCTTACATAAAATATTTATCTATATTTTATTTAGTGAGCGTCAGATATTATGATTTTTTTGTAATTTTTTACGACAATAAGGAAATCAAATATCTATCAATAAATTTGTATTAAAATATTTTAGTTTAATAATATATATAAAAAATACAAACGCCAAATTTCCTAGTATCACTTAAAATAAATTTAAAGTTAAAAACACATTTGACGGCGAAATTTTACGTGTTTATATAAAATGTAGTTGATATTGACAATAAGTTTTGTATTATTTTATACATTTAAAATAAAGAGACGCCACAACTTGTTTTCATTTACGGGCGAGCTTATTAACGAAAACAATGGCAAAATAATTCACGACCAACCATCATTAGTTTAAAAATATACAAAAAACCGGCTTCGCGTAAACGTTACTTATTATGCGCAAGTTGAATATTAACTTAAACTTATTTAGTACCTGTTGAGATCAGAGTACAGTCTTAAAATCACAAGTTCACTGCATTATTTGTTTAAAACTTTTGACGAGCCCGTGATGCACTGTCGTGCTGACGGTACCGGCGGTGACAGAGACTTAAGTGTAACTGAAGAGGCTGTTGCAAGACAACTAGCCTCAGGTACAATTTTCACGTTGGTATAACCCGGTGAAGTTGAGAAGCTTGGATGATTAAATTTATTGGTACCAAGAATGCACTTTTGTATTAAGGAGGCTTGCTTTTAGAAGAACATTGTATCACATTGTCCGGAGCGGAAGAAAGAGATGAAAAGTGAATTATCAAAAGAGTAAATAATATAAGCGATAGACTTTACGTTAGGTGTATATATTTTTAACCGTCTTAAATTTTTGTGAACAAAATTTGAATAAATATTAAAAAAATATATATCTAATCTCTATTTATATCCGATAATATATTTGTATATATATTGTGAAATGCAATAACTCTTAACAAGCTTACGATTATATATGCACTCATAAAAATATATCTTGTCGAATGACCTTGAAGATATCTTAATTATATATATCATGTTTACTCAAATTTTTTTAGCGTAAATAGCATTTTATAAATAATGAACTAGTTTCACTGTCCGCGTACAAGATGGTTAAAAAGGTAATTTATAATGCTTATTTTGGACATTGTTTATGACGTCATCGTTGTAAAATGTTAGCAAGGTATGGATGATGCCTTCTCTGTCGCACGCGCAGTTCCCAGAGGGGACCAACTCAAGGATACCGTGGTCTCTTTAGTTCAGTGCTCCCTCCGCGGAAGTTTTAAGGCGCTCTGCGTGTGAGAATATTAGGCACCGATCCTACAACCTGTTATTGCACATTTACAACTGTAATTTCATATGTTTTTATAATAACGCGTCCCGAGCAAATACAGTCAATTAAAAACTATAATAATTTTCGTTCAATAACGACTCGAGTTAATAATTTTAAACGTCCTTTACGACCGCTTTTTATAAACAAAACTGACCAGACTTGTATTGGTTTCGATCGTTCGCAAGATCATTAGGTGCCTTGTGTTATACATAGCTTATTAAGTGACATTTTAAGTACAACTTTGTAACTTTTGTCGTTATAATAATAAACTTAAATGAAATTATTTTATTAAAATAAATAGAAAATTAATAACACAACATACCTGATCCTCATTACGGCAATCGATAATCTCACTTCTGCAAGAAATACCATTACATTAATGATTATTTTATAAGACATTTCATTTAATAAACTTGGTTGGTTTGGTTATCGTTTGAAAATCCATTAAAAAATATTAAAAAAAAATTAAATTTTAATATTGTGTAGAGTTAATTAAAGTGATTATATTAAATTACCTGCACCGAAGTTTCTTGATAACGGGCATCTGCGCGGTGCTGTCGTGAATCCTTACTTGGGTGGGATCTATCTCTTGGCATTCGTCATCGTCAAAAGGTATCTGACCGGTTCTACGCGCTAATATGGAGTCCATGAATGGGCTGTAAATCTGGCCCGAAGTGCCCAATATGTCGTCGATATCCGTATAACGTGATATGTATTTCTCACTGTTT
The DNA here is from genome assembly GCA_918358695.1 of Melinaea menophilus ssp. n. AW-2005. Taxonomy (NCBI): domain Eukaryota; kingdom Metazoa; phylum Arthropoda; class Insecta; order Lepidoptera; family Nymphalidae; genus Melinaea; species Melinaea menophilus. Next base: position 8,275,677 of record OU911050.1, on the reverse strand, counting down.
TTCTGGTACGATAGATTTGATGAACCCCTTCTAAATAGTCGATTATTTTCATATGGTGAATTACGTCCAGTTCTGTAATCCTCGTTGAGCTTGGGTGTTTCCAATCCCTCAGGGCTTCTTCTTGCACCAAGCGGTTCATCATCCGGAAAATGCAGAGGGAATGGGGGCATTTGAGACGGTGGTATGTATACCTGAACTTCCTCTGAGTCTGAAGAATCACTTTCATATTGAGGCGGTGGTGTTGGTAATTGTTCAACCCCTTCAGGAATATTTTTATCGCTAGACAACCACCACGGACGTTCTCCTGATTCAATATGCCGTATTCGTCTCAATGGAAAGCTTTTTTGGTCAGAACTAGATTTACTTAATTTTAATCCGTTTGGCATTTCTTGTTTGTTGCCATTATATGTTGTTTCATTCGTAGACCACCAATCCTTTCTATCACCTGAGTCTGTCTGACGGACTTTAAAAATATTTAATTTATCACTTTTATCACTATCACTAGAAGATTTTCTTGGGGGAGTTAATCGCTCAATCCCTTCCGGTACATTTGCATTGCTGTCCAACCACCATGGTTTTTCATCATCTGGATAACAATTAGGTTTTAAACATCTTGTACCGTTTGCATCAGACTCTGTTGATTTATTCATATTTTTGTTCTCACTATAGTTCTCACTGTAGTCATGTTTTCTTTCTTTTTCAGTATTCTTTTTTTGGCTATCAGAATCTGATTCTAACCACCACGCACGTTCTCCTGATTCAATATGCCTTATGCCTTTCAATTTAACTAAAGTATCTTCGTTTGATGCAACGATGTTACTTGTATTATTTTTATTCTTACTACAAACATTTTCATTTTTAAAGTTGGCTGATTCTTTAGAAACGATTTCTGAATTTTCTACACGATTACATTCGTTATTTTCTTGATGTCTTAATTTAAACAGATTAGTCACAGGAGCCAAAGCTCTTATCAAAAACGATTTGGCATCTTCTGTACCGTCATTTTTATTTTGTGGTATTTGTTTAACTGTTTGATCAGTTCCTGATGATAACTCACAAGTGGAAGTTTTGAGTATCTCTTTTATATTTGACTTAGATATTGTTTCATCTTCACTGATTGATGATTGGGTTGATAAGGTTATGCTAGATTCTGGGCTGTTAGACTCTCTGCATTTAGAATATTTTAATTTTAATGGCCCTTTCTTTATATTACTTGATGATCCCGATTTGCTTAGACTTTTCGTAACAGTTTTTATTTCCTTAGACTTTTTGCTGTTTTCGCTAGTTTGTTCTGAATCTGTAGAACTTACTGATTTGCTTCTCTTCTTCACAACCTTTTTAGACGACGAGTCTGAAGAAGAGTCTGTACTAGATTTTCTAACTTTGTTTTTTTTAACTTTACTAACATTTTCCGATTTTGGCGGCTGTGGAGGTAACTGGTGATTATTCGTTATTGTGATCTCTGGCGATACCAACTCTAATGTGGGCATATTAGACGAGCTACGTGTCTGTTTCAATTTAAGATTTACATTCATTATTATTTCTGAAGCATCGTTATTTTTAGTTTCGTGATTTTCTTCGTAATGCTCTTTGGTGTCTTGTGGATATTGTACTTCTTTATCTTTTTCGTACTCTTTTTGTGATTTCAAAAGGTTGTTTTCTACAGGTTCTTTGCTTTTACTACGACTACTTCTTTCGTTATAGGGACTTGCGGTATTATCCCGCAAATTTGAATATTGTGTCGAGTATCTGCCTGCATATCCAGTGTAGCTATTCATATTAGGGGAATAATATGTCCAATTAGTCATACTAGTTCTGCTTGTACTACTAAATCTGCCGGATCGAGTTGGGTCGTCGAGTCTATCTGATTGTATTTCCTTATCCTCCATATCAGGTCGCTTTTTAGAACGTGTAATAATTTTTTCGATTGTTTTTGCCATGTCTGCTCTTCGCATTCTCACATATGTAGAAGATCCCGGTGGTGTAGGGGAAGTGTGCCTGGTGATAACTGTAACAGTTTCAATATCTTCATTTTGGTCAACAATTAATTCACTACCGTTTACTTTACATTCTTCATTAACAACATCTTTTTTATTAATCTTATCTTCGATAATAATACTTGGAATTGAAGGCTTGTTACTTTCCGTTTTATTGCTGTCTATTAAATTAACAGGAGACACTGATGGCCGTTTTACAGGGGTAGGGCTCCTCAAATAACTAGACGTAGATAAGCGGTTAGCAATGGCATATCGATTGACAGTAATCTCTGGCTTAACTTCCACACGGGGTGTTGGTCTGGTATAGGTAGATGTACGCGGATAGAGTTTATAATTCGATAGACTACTATAATTTGTGGTCTTATCAGTCTTATTTGGAATGTCTTTGTCGCGTTCAACAGGACCATCATGACTTTTTTCTTTAAAACTTTTTGCGGGTCTTCTGTCAGGACTAGAATGACGTGAGGTTCTACTAATGCTATACTTGGAAGTGGTTGAAACCGGACTTACATCTCTACTTCTGGTCGTATTTACTGTTGGCACCGACAGCTTAGAAAAATCTTTTTTCTCATACTTTGAAGTTGGCTTATCGGTACTTGTTTTACTGTAGCTTGCATAACGATTTGCAATCGTTGATATCGGCGTTTCTTCACGAGATGAGCGGTCGTTGAGCACTGGTATGCTAGATGATTTGTAGGAGGGCGTCGTTGTATACTTTGCTGTAACAGTCGTCGGTCGTTCTGTGGATGTGCTTGTAGTTCTTGCTGTATCTCGGTTCCTGCCGTATAACGATGTGTCATACTGAAATAGAAAAGAAAAATTAAGTTAATATAAAGTATAATAAAGAAAAGGTGAGGCGATACTCTGAATAATATATATTTTATACGTTTATAAAATAATTACTGAATGCACTACAGCACGTCGTAGTCGATTAATATCTTGAAATCCACAATTTTCATTGAACACTACCAGGCATAAAGTTGTTCCTTTCACCGCTTTATAAATAGCGAGTGGAATGCGCTCGGAGATAACATACAAGGGGTTTTATTGAGCCCTTCGCTCTTGCAGCAGACTGATTAATAGCGGGTTGAAGAATGGAATTATGCTACTGTTTATGAAGATTAGAAAGATCTACAGAATATCTTCACAACAACTGTTTTGACTCTATTCATAAAAAGCATATATAATTACAAGCATAATATGGTCGAATATAATTAAACTGTTAATTAAAATTGCTTACCAAATCCTTTAAGTCGATTTAAAATAAAATTAAGGGTATAATTTATTTTAAAACTTAGAAAGGTTAATTTAAAAATAATCTTCAATACTAACGTAATTTCTGAATGACATTATGATAGTGTGACAGCTACTTCCATATATCTGCGAAATAAACCTGAAAATAAGACAATTACAATATTATTAAATAAATTATTATATACTATTTAATATTTACTTGTGATTAATATTAATGATAATTAGTTTTTAGTCCAAATAGTGTATTTTGGTTAAGAAAGTTCAAAGACCACTATCTATTTCAACGTAGTCGAGATTCTATTTTAGTTTAAAAAACATATCTATTTTAATTATACGGCAGAGTTTCTTGATAGTTTTAAAATAGACGCAATTTCAATGTTTCCGTATTGACCTATATCGATCGCTCGATCGACAAGAGATGGATAGTCGTCATTAATGGTCTTTTTAACAGATATAGGATACGTACATACAATTTAATCAATTATAAACTTGGGTTCCCTTCGAATTAATGAACATTTGTTAGCTGTGTATTTTTGATGTCACAAATAAGGAATGCAGTATTGTGTCCGGGCCCTCTTCTCTTCGTGCTACTATTACTAGGGTTTATCCTGTCCCTCCATCTATTGAGCATAACATATAAATAAAATTTAAGTGTCTGTTATGTAATTTCAAATTAATAGCTTTTCTCTAAATGGATATGAAAATATAGGATTCTAATATAATCTATCTATCTAGCCTATCTTTGAATCGTTTGAACCGATGTAGATAGGACCTACACTGGCAGTAACTTGGGCTACTTTTATTTAAAAAAGCCTATTCCTAGCGAACAAAGTAGTGGGGACAACTAATTTAAAATATAAAACTAATATAATATCATTTGTGTGTGGCGCAACTGTGAAAATATATTTATTTCTGGATTATTTTTCTTTTTAGTCGTATATAAAGCTTAAAATTTGTTAACCAACTGCATGGAGTATATTATTACTACTATGAAAATTTAAAAGTCATTTCATAAATCTGACCTACCACAATCACACCAGCACAATATCAAACAGATTCAAACAATTCAATTCAGTATAAGGTGAACAATCATCGATATCATGAATAGGCTATAAACCATGTGGCATTAAATTCAAAGCGTTTTGGAAAGCTGGAGAAAAGAGCCCAGGGGTTATACTGGAAGGCTTCATGATCGTACCTAAATGGAAACAAAGAAATTTCTATTTTCTTTTATAGAAACTATCTACTTATTGTACATATGTATTGTATTAATTCTATTATATATAATTTAAGAATACTTTACATACAAAACATGTTAAAAAGTTTAATTAAGTATAAAGAATTTTGACGTTATACTAAACATTTGTGGTTATAATATATATTAATCAGTTCTAAACAAATGGGAACAGACCTGTTAATAATAATCGACGTCTATATAAATATTAAAGGTAAGATTAAAAAATTCCGGGAATATTGTATTCGTGAGAAACTATTTACGTTCTAAAGAGACGTGCTTACCAAAGATAAAAATGATTGTTTTATTTGAATTTAACGTCAAGGTCGGGAGTATAATGAGACAGTGCAGTCTGACTGCTTCGGGCGGAACAGCTGTTCTTGTAAAAAATGTAACCAGTAAAACTCAGAGTTATGCTGCCACCTGTCTATAACCGTTTGAGTTTTGTGAGTAAAAATATACAATTTTTACTAGAAATATATTGTTTTGCACTTATCTGATTATATTCATTGTAAAATCAATTATCGTTTTATCTCTAACAGATATTCTTAAATCAATAAAAAAATATGTATTACTTCAATACTAACTAAACTGTAAATGGAACTGGTATGATCCCGTCTCCAGTGTCCGTTTCTCCTCCGCATCGAGTAACGTAACTCAAAACACATTCGCGATGCAAGCGTTAGAATTAATTCTGTCGAAAGTACATCACGAAAATAAATGGCCTACTCCGAGCATTTAAGTGTCAAAGACTTGGGTTCAGTGGCTCGAGTGTAATGGGGTCGACGCAGCTTCCCTCCACACAGACCGGCGTCCGCGCACTCCTGCCAGATACTTTCTAAGAACTGGACATCTTATCGTCATACTATTATTATCTTACTAGTTGCTTGCTTGCTTGTTGCTTGCTTGCTTGTTAGTTGCTTATTACATTGCTGTTGCTTCAAAATTAATTAATTGTTTATATACACGTGAGCTTTATCTTTGTTTATTATGTCATATTAAAGTTATTTAATGTCTTACATTATAAGTAATTATAAGTATACAGTCATTGCCATTTGATTCAAATTGATGAGTAATGAAGAATTATTGTCGTAAAAAAAACTGTTTTGTGAAATAGAAGATAATCAAGAAGATTTTAAACATAATTCAATTAAGGGTCATATGTTTATTAGAGTTACAGTTGAACATTTTTGGACAACGATAGGTATTTATAATACATAATTATATAATTGGCTCTGCGGCAGAACTTTACGTCACAAATTAATTAAATTTTAAGATCGTAAGACACATTACGAGCACACATAATATCTAAATGACTAAGTATAAATGACAAATAATATATTTATATAAAGCGATCACATACATGTAAGTATATTTAACTCGGCGGGTAAACGGTGAAATTTGTTTTGTTATTAAGAATTGAAATTTCCATGAATGAAAAAATAGTGAAACCAGGTATTTCGATTCAATAATATTTTACTTTAAATTCGACTGCAAATGTTTATTTTCGTTCTATTATGAAGTAAAACAGAAGTTGGTGTAAAAATGCATGCTCAAGGATATCCACAATTTAATAATAGCGAAAATAATAGTATAATTTTATCGATGCGTTCTTTAATGAGAATAACGACTATGTTTTAATATAAAGAATACGGAAAGAAAAAAACACCAACACAATTTCACCTTGATACCGTGGTGTAAAAGTAGGGTTGGTATAAAAATATTAATTTTCATAGCTTAGAATAAATTATCGATTTCTTCTATTCCAAAGAAACTGTAAGTCCCTTGACATGATAACTAGTAAGTACTAGGAACAAAGTCATTAAAAAATATGGGGTATATGTAGGTGAAATTTTTATAAAGTTGTATTTTATTTGTAGATAATGTACATTTATTTATCCTTAATAATTTATTAACCTTTTTTAGTATATATACTGAAATTTGTGATTTCTTATTTCCATGTCAGTTGTCCGTTAAAGTACATTTCTGTTTGTTTGAAGATCATCACTTGTCATCATCGGAGTATTTCTGAGTTCATTCTATTAAAATACCAGTCACAAGAGATTTAAAAAATTTAAAATTATTTTTCTACTATGTAAAAAAATAAGAGTTAACTGCTGTTGTTAAACTATTTATACTATGTGGATAAGAAATGGCTGCCTTTGGAAAAACTTTTACGATAGCAACAGGAGCTCTATGCTAGTGCATGGTTTATGATATATTGTGTAATATAAATAAACAGATGCTCTTTTTTTACTTTATGCCTAAAAACGAGTGTACAAAATAAAAAACACACGAACGTTAATTTGCTTCATACAAAATATATATATATTTATATAACATGTTAGAATTTTGATTATAAAAAAATATATTTAAATTAATTTAAAGTATCGCACAGAATTAAATTCCAACTAAAAGTTATAAAGACAATATTTTGCCTGTTTTTAACAGACTTGTTACATTCTGAGTGAAGTTTGTAAAAAAAAATATAATAAATAAAACCAATATTACAAATATTCTAAAAGTGTTCAGTAAAAATATTGTTCGTTAGACAAAATCATATTTAAAAATGTTCGATGACCCGGTTGGCACAATTCTTAGCATGCATCTGCCAACTAAGTCGCTTCTGGTTCGAGTCCCGGCTGTTATCGTTTCGTAAAGGTCATTTCGGTTCATCCGGATGTAATGGTACTAATTGAGGTAACCGATCCAATAGGAATATGTCACTAAAGTATACGGTTTAAAATAAAATAGTGTATAACAACAGGGAGGGCTTTGAGCGCTCGTAAGTTATTATTAGTTCGGAGTAAAGTAGATAGGACTTCATTTTGTTTGTTTAGGTTGTGGTATTGAGTAAAAATTGTCCATACTTCTTTTAAGGATATTCTAATATAGTATACTACACTGTGATAGATATTATAAACTTTAACCATGAATGTATTCAGCGAGACGGCACTTAGACCGATCGCTGCAAAAATACAATACAGACATAAATAAGTCTGCAGAACGTATTTTATCTTTTTGTGCTGTAAATGTTGTTACATTCTAAAAGCGCTCGAGAACTTCATGACAAAAATGACATGACCACTGCTAACATCGCTCAGTATTAATTATTATAATATTCATGTGTGTGAACAGGTGATGTGTTGAGTTGAGTGTCGCGTGAGTGTGTGAGTGCGTGAGAGGTATGTATCTGTATCCATATGTATACAGCGGAGTAGTTAAAAATAGCGAAAGCTGCATTCGATGCAATGGGATATCCTGACAAATTATATTTGTATATCCACGTTCAGTATATCCGCTTATGATGCTTTTTTAATTGACTATTTTTTATTTAGTCAAGAATTATATACTAAATATCTGTCTACATTCCAAATATACTAATGAAATTGGTATGTCAGTAGTACATAAACCGAAAGAGAGATAATAATAATTTAATATATACTTGTGCAAGATGGGTGACGTGGGAATTAAGACTTAAAATATTATAAATATTAACCATTTACAGGTACACGAGTTTAAACAATCCTAGTGATGCGCACAGACAGACGACACTACATTTATTAAATGTCAAATATTATATTTCAATGACAGGTTACAGGTTTTTTTAATATAAAAATAGATTAAATTTTTATCTATATGATAAAAATGAAACTCCTTGAAATTTAGACATTTACATTCGTATTAAATTAAAAATACTGTAAATAAAATCAAATATTTTTGGTGTTTACGTTGTGTTTAATTAATAGATACTTTAGGACATCGGATAGTTGGAGACTGAGTTACAGTACTAAAATATAACAACATCTATGTTTATATACACCATAAACATGTAACAATAAAATCGGTTCCTACTTTCCGTGATTTGAGCGAAATAGACTCTGAATGTACTTAAATAAATATATTGTTTGTTTGCCAGTTCAACGAGATTCTATCATCTAATTATAGTCTCTATGGCTATGTTGTTAAGGTTTACAGAATTTACGAACTGCGGAAATGAATAATTCAGTAAATTAAATTAGTGGCCTTTGTTTAACCAAACAGTAAGTATTTACAAACAATATAATGTTACAAGTATTTTAGGTGGTACGGTATTTGTTTTATTCTAACGGACATGTTGATTTATTTTCAGTAATAGTGTTTATATCGTTTATGTCTTACTGAAGGTTAGTTGAAGGCAGTTAATTTTACTGCACAATATTTTTTTATACTACATCTAGGTCACGTAATAAAAATGTATTACAGTATTCTAAAATTTGTATATAATTTTAAATTACAACATGACTGTTGACGACAAAGCGGTTGTTGACATCTCTCAAATGTTCAGTGTCAATAGTGACTAATACTACTGATATACACTACATTTTTGACACTACGGAAGAGTCTTCGTGAATAAGAGTAAGAATAGTTGACAAATTTATTTATTATTCACTAAGAATAATCATATCTATATCCAGTTATCTTAATCAGATATGATCATATTTCTATATTATGGTAAAGTTATTAGCAACTAAATAATATTACAACCAAATGCATGACACAAAATCAAAGAATCAAAGTAATAAAACAATGTATAACAATAATACAGATCTACGGATGAACTTGACACATATTTCTCTGTTCCTGCCAACTTTTATAAAAGCATATTTAATAATGTTTTTTTTATTATGATAAGATAACAGTAGGAAACGATGCTTCGGAAATGATTTATTTCTACTCTAATATTAATCATCAAAGTCTATTACCATCCGATACAGAGCTGGGGACAGGGAATCAGAGATCTTTATATATCTTATGTTTAATATTATATATCTCCTAATATAATGTTACATACTGTTTTATATTATATGCAAAACTTGTCTTGAGACATATATACTATCGTAATCAGTACAGCATCCATTTAAAAAATGGCTTGAGATGGTAATACGGTCTTTTCTGGTGGTATTTAAAATAATAAAGAGTAACTATTTTTAACTTCGCCGGAACGAAGTTCAGCTTTTAACAGATTTGTATTTCTTTTGTTGTTTGTTCTTCGAGAGCCACATCATTATTAAATACGATGAATTAATAAACAATTACTATCAAATGAAATTATTTGACTATTCGAGGGTTTTTATTTGTGTTTGATATTGCAAAAATTCTTTCCTGTTATGATAAAAGCTTTGTATATGCGTATATTAACAATTATTTTACAGTTGATTTTAATCTAATCCAATCCAATTTTATTATATAAAGTGAGTAAACGTAACTTGTTAATCTGAGATGACAACGTGTAGATTAACTTTAAAGTTGCCTAACTTTTTAAAAACTTTTTAAATGTTTTTTTTCATTTACAGAATAAGAATTTAGAACTTTTGAATTAGTTGCAACGAACGCATTAGGTAAACTTTTATATTCATTGTACATATTTAAATAGTTCCAAAAATGTTCCTGTGAAATTCAATTCAATGTACAAAAATATGATAAGACTAATAAGTTTTATATGTGTATATGGATATAGTTTTTATATAGGTTAAATTAAAACAATAAACGTGCAAGACAACCAGTACTATAATACATTTTATAAAGAATTTTGACAAGAAATCTTTCAACACGACTTACTATGGACGTTGCGAATTTATTATATTTATTTTTATCTGTATATTAATTTAATAACAATAGAGATAAAACAATATATATTAAATATTACTGTTTATTCTATTGCCAAATAAAGAGTCCAAACTTTTATTCATAAAGGAAATTTAACTAATTAATTTTTGTCGTATAATAAATAATCTATACGTTTATATATTAATAACATACCATGTATGCAACACGTTCTGTATGAATGGTGGAGGCAAAGTGTATCTTCGTCTACAAGAATTTTACTATGGATATCTAAAACTACTCGTGAACACAAAATACCACTTGGTCAATTCCACTCACGGTACCGAAATAAACGAAGCGCACTGCGACATTAATTCTGTCATAATTTTGCTGTTTCGTACATAATAGTGCATAAAATGTATGAAATGAATCTTACCTGCGAGTAAGATGCGAGTGTGATGAAGGGCGGGCGGCGACTGGGCGGGCGCTCGGCGCGCGCGCATCTCAACGCAACTTTAAATAGAACGGGACGGATACGTTACGATATGTATTAGTAATAATGGATGCGATTTTGTTGGAGCATTTTAATTTATTACTTGATTTAATAATAAGTGATGACATCTAAGAAAAAAAATAATAAATTTAATTAAATAATAAATAAAAAGAATATATATATTAAAAATATATTTCTTTTTTTACTTTTACTATTTAATTAAAGATCTGTGAAGTCGTCCATACCGGGTTGATCAATCTCTCCAGAGCGTTCCAGTAACGGAAAATTTTTCACTAGATCTTTTCTTGCAAATCCGTTATATATCCCCTAGATTCAGTTGAAACCCTGGCTCTCTCCATGGCAGCGATTATAAACTAACTATATGTTTCTACAAAACGAAAAAAAAGTTTTACAATATCTTCTTCGGATAAGCCCGTAATGAGATTGTGATATTAAAACTCAAATGTCTAAGATTTGATTCTAATGCTGTTCTGTAAGTAGTGGCTTTTTGCTAAATAGAAACTCTTCCTCCAAACATATTTCCAGCAGCTCGAAAAACTTTAACAGTTTGCTTTAAAGTATTAAAAATATATAAATTTCATTATTATTTCTACAAAGTTTTGATATAAGTGAAAAGTCTATTTTCTAAATGAAAATAATTATATTAATTATAAGACAAACATAAATATAATATACTTTCTGCACTAACAAGCCTATTATTATATCTACCATAGAATGGTCAGAGTATTTTTTATTTAGTACAAATGATATTTCATTTGTACTAAATAAAAATACATACTGCATACTCCATAAGGACGTAAAAAATAATATAATAAATGGAATTAAACTTATTAATATATTTAATATAGGAGAAACTTACAACTCCAGAAATAAATAATGAAATGACTGAACCAATTTCAATAGGACATTGATAGTACAGTAGAATTCTGATAAATACATTACATTGAATAATGGAGGAGATTATAGCTGCACATATATTTGTGGCTTGACTCGGCCTAATTACACAGGCACACAAAAAAAAAAACGTCATGAACCAGAGGGGAGACCCCATTATTCCTAGGTTTTTGGGATCGCTAAAACCGAATATGACAATAAAAACTAATTTTAAATGCCCGTTTTGCCGCTAGCACCCCCTTACTACCTCTTAAGGGGTGAAAATTGAAATTTTTGTAAAAAATCAAGATAGATGTGTCTTTCTACGTTTTTTGGGATGCTGAAACCGAAAATGATAACTAAAAATAAACTTCTGATCGATAAAGCATTTGAATTTCTAATATAAGAGCTAAGAGTAACTTCAAACTAGTTGATAAACATGTCATTTACTGTAAATCGTCAAAATTTCTTCATACATCTTGATTTTATACAAAATTGAAACTACCCCCACCCCCTCCCCCCCGTTAGGGGTAGTTAGGGGGTGGTATTGAGTAAAAGAGGTATCAAATTCACTTTTGGTTGTCATTTTCGGTTTCATTATACCAAAAAACGTAGAAATACACATCTGTCTTGAATTTATAGAAAAAAATGAAATTTTCACCCCCTGTAAGGGATGGTAGGGGCTGATAGTGGTCATGAATTTATTTTTAGTTATCATTTTCGGTTTCAGCATCACAAAAAACGTAGAAAGACACATCTATCTTGATTTTTTACAAAAATTTCAATTTTCACCCCTTAAGAGGTAGTAAGGGGGTGCTAGCGGCAAAACGGGCATTTAAAATTAGTTTTTATTGTCATATTCGGTTTTAGCGATCCCAAAAACCTAGGAATAATGGGGTCTCCCCTCTGGTTCATGACGTTTTTTTTTTTGTGTGCCTGTGTTATTAATTGTTATTAAGCTATCTGTACCCTGCCACGCCTCGCAGTGGCACATTCTGGTTGCATGGTGAGATATAGTTGTCGTTAGTAAGTATGGCGTTAGTATATCTGTTTCAAAAACACCAAAACCAAAGAAAATCGATAAAAGTGTAAAAATATTTTTAAGAATTAGATAGATATATAGATTAGATAGAAAAATAGATAAGAACCATCTGTGAAGCGGGTTGTATCGTAAAAATTTTACCTTACTTGTTTCAGTAATTTTTAAGTTTTTGAGGCGTACAGAAACCAACAGAACATTTTTACATATAGAGATATAGCAGTAGAATTCATAAGGTTCTGTTAACATATAAGAAATATTATATTTTATAATTTTAAAATACTAGTATAGATAAATGTGGCGTTAATAACTTTTGCTATTATTTTTGGACAGGAGTGATAAATCATTTAATCATATATATATATATATATATATATATATATATATATATATATATTTAAAACTTTTTTGAATTTAAAACTTTTATATGCAGTATACTTACTAAGCCATGGCCAGTAGTCGAAAAAATGGGAGTGCTAACATTTAATCAGTGTTATCCCCATCCATTACAGTAATAACTAAACGTTTATCAAAAGGCAGTGTTTATTTTTATAATGTTTGATTATCCTAATATTCTATACCATAAATAAACCACAAAACAAAATTCGACAAGCTTTAGAAGGTTGGGAAGGATGATTTCCGCTAGGCGAAAAGGTGTAACCATAGGTATGCGGAAGATAAGGAAGAACTCCTTCAGAGACTGAAAGTGGGTACTATGTCATTGCTTTAGGTCATTAACAAAATAAATTTATATTTATCGGACCTGGGACATTAGTGAATACCATTACGCTTCATGGATTATGCCGTAAGACTATGTTTATAGACTTCCAAATATGCAATGAAGGGAGAGGTGTGCTGATGTGTTGTGTGTGTATGTCATTTTTGTTTTATTGCTAGAGGAAAGCAAAGGAGCGTGGGGGTTACTGATGTCATGTGATCCCAGGTGCCCACGAACTCTTGCAACATCCAGGGCATTGCAGGAACTTTGTCGGCCTTATAGGTGGAAGTATACACCCTTTTTGCAGGTGTCCATCCACCCGTAAATTCTGCCAAAAGAATTTCATTCCACATATTAGTTGTATGTGGATTAAAAGCCCTTGAAAACTACGGTTTTGCGATACTGTACTCAGTAGAAGATCTTGAAGACTATGCATCCAGGTCGTAGGGATGATATTGCAGGTCATGACGTGTTTCTATATTATAAAATCATGATTTATCATAATGTTCTGTAACTAGCCAATATTCTTTTAATGTTAATATTACAATGTAATCGTTTTGTGCAATTTTATGCTGTAGGAAAAACAGTTTATACCGGCCTCTTACATACAACGAAACGCAATATAAAAACTTATCTTTATCCGTTATTCTTCAAGATACAATTATTTATATAAAATAAGAAAATAATATACTAATAGCAAAATATTCACGAACGAACTTTGTTCGTTCTGTATTGTTTTCACTTTTCTCGGATGGATGGATGAATGTACCTATGGATGGATGTCTGTGGACAGTAAAAAGTCCTGAAAATTTTTAGGGATTTTTTTATATAATCGAAAAACATCTATTGGGTCTTGCTGAGTTTAATAAAAAACATTTTTTTTTTTATTTTTTGTAAAATTTTGTATGTATAAAAAATAATGTAAAATTTCTTACAAATTATTTTTGTGTGTTGTCTATGCTATCTTTAATAATTACTTGTAAACATTTATTTTCATAATCATTTTATTTAAAAATCAATTGTTTTTTTATTAACATTTATAATTTCGTCAAAGTTCGTTCGGGAAATACCCTGGGTATTTATTTGCATCTTCACTCGTTTTACTTGGAAGTAAATACTGTGTTGTTATTTTTTGCAGTGTACAATTTCCTGCGAAGTTACTATCATGGATTTAAAATTACAGTGAAAGGCATAGAGGAATGTTTATGGATATTAATATACATTATAAAAATAAACTGTCCAATCTGGTCATAAGCTACGAGTATGTAAGAATATATGAATTTATGCATGGAATGTTTGGGTACGAGTTAGTCGAAAGATTTTTTAAGAAATTAAATGTCCCCGGTCAGGAGACGCACTCTTCTAACACTTTGTAGTAAATTTGTAGTCCATAAGGCAAGTGTTCACCTTTTAAAACATCCGAAAAATAGGCTTCCGGGCTCTTGTGAGTGCCGTGAGTAACTTTGCCAGTTGTTCACAAACAAACACTTTATTATTTTGCTTCTTGTAATATTGTGCAATCCCGAAATTTTTATCAGTATAGAGAATAGATCTGTGCCTTTCATATATTTCACCTTTTATCAGCTTTCATCGTTTATTGAGGGCATGTTTTATTTTATTATACTCGAAAGAGCAAAAACCGAAATCTTCTTAGCTCGCCTAAACCCTATTGTTTATTATGTCCCCACGGGGTTACGGCGATTTCTGACAATGATGACAATTAAAACAATATTAACAAACAATGTTTTAAGAGCACATAGAGTTCCTTTATAGACAGCGCTACCCCTAATTGTGCATTCCAATGATTGCTATCCTGTTTTCCCGAACACCCCAATACATCACAAAAACAAAAAAATATAAATGGCAGTAATAAAATCAAAGTTTTTAATAAAGAACATTTGTATAAAAAAACTAAGTTTTGTTATTTACAGCGATAGATAAAACTTAATATACGGTAAATTTCTTATTCCGTCGATAATTAAACAATAAGATTTATATTTTATAAATGTTTTAACAGAATGCTGTAAATTTTGTTTTCTAGTCGTGTTTTTTATTTATTGTCACGAAAAAATAAACTGATTTGGGCTATAATAAGAATACTACAAATAAATAGATTAGACAGATCTTGAAGTAATGGTGTAGTTTTAACTAATAGTATCAGTTCCTAACGTCTAAATCGTTTATGGGTAGACTATTACTTAAAATAGTTACTACCAGCTCAAAAATTATGATCAATCCATAATGTATTGTCGTACCTTATCCACTGAAACGGAGGTAACGATCCAAATCCATCAAATGTTATGTATCCTAGCGAGGCGAGTTTAATACCGCGATGCAAGAAATACTACGTGCCATCTAGTGACGCCAATGGTATTCAAGCCATCCTGTACTGAAAATGTCACCTCAAATATTATTTAGTACAAGGTAGTGAAATAAGGGAACAATACGCATTTTTAATTCAAAAAGTGTACAGCTTTGAACTGTAAAATAATGTTTTCATTTTAATCTATTTTCGAAACATTTTTCAATCAATTCAATCAATTTAATCGCAACTTCACGTCTTGATTTATGAATTACATATTTATTTCGATAATTAAGATTTTTGAACTAACTTCAATATAACAAATTATATGTAAATTTATAATAAAAAAAACCTTTCATCAATATGACATGACTTTGTTTAATAAATATATATAATAAATGCTTTACCTCACTGGCTTTGCTTGCTTGCTTGCTTGCTTTGGAATCACTTCTAACAGAGAATTATTAATATATACATACACTAACATATTACAGCGTATAGAAAATAAATTATATTTAAATTATTGAATTATATATTTTTTCTTACTTAAAATATACCACATGAGGTATATAATATTGCAATTAAACATATGTAAAACTAAACCACATAATAGCCAGTCGTTTATAAGATAATTTAAGATTAATTTAATTTGATGCTTTTGATTTTACACGGGTTGGAGTGGCTACAACCCCTCACGCAGTTTCGATCGACGACTACTAGATGGAACTCTCAGAATTGACTAAAGCTACCGAATGTTTTTGCCAGGTTTTGTATGATGTAGTACATAATTTTCCTGTGGTGGTTGCAAGTTTTGAATCGGTAGAGTGGTTATTAAAAATAATAGACTGCTGAGTAATATATATATAAGACTATAATAACGTATTTCTCTCGAATGGACAAGCTATGTTCAGTAAAAGTTTTAAAACTACGATTTAAGTCTAACTATTTAATTCGAGCTTTTTGTATTTATTTATTTTTAAAAGAACTCTATACCCACCGGTCAAAACAAACGAGATACCTACAAAAGAGAGAGAGAGAGAGAGAAAATAACTTATAATATTAAAAAAGGATCATTAAACATAAATATACTATTAGTATAGATATAACTGTTGAAAACTTTTGTACCCATAAAAATTTGGGGCCCATAGGCTGCCTTATTATCAACTTATAAACAGTATAGTTAGTTTCCTAGCAATTCACCAACAGCTTTTTCAGTATGCGCTTTTAGTATCTATCGCTTGGTAGATTGGATAATGCCATGGTTGCATTAGAATGTTGTAAGCTGGCGGAGTGACGACATTTGAAGGAAGTCCTCTTGGGATGCGATGCTTTGCTGTTCGTTAGAGACAACGACTTCGTTCATGCGGAAATAGTTTTTTAAATAAAAGTAACCTAACTTATAAAATCAGTTATCTGCCAGTGAAGTTCCTGTTACAATCGGTCCAGTCGTTTCAGTGATTAGCTGGAACAAACACATTGACAGACAGACAATAATTAAAAAAAATATATATATAATTACCGTATCTATTTTCATATACATATGTATTTAGTGAAAAGCTGTTAATTTGGAATCACAAATAGATACTTCAATTTCATTTATATGTATAGATTATTTCTTATTTGTACAACTCTATAAGAAAAAAATATAATAATCTATCTTAAAATCAGTAACCTAAAACCTTAGAAACCTGTAACATATTTTATTTATTTATTTTGCCCAATCTTAAAGTTTCCTATCATTAAATATTTAAAAGGTAAAATATTGAGACATGACATCCCTGTATATTATAGTATGCAAAAAAGGTAGTTTATAAAAAAAAAGCAAAGCAATTCTATACTCAGTGTATTTCTGGGGATCAGGGGCAGTTTAATATGGTTCTCGTGAGTCTTCTTACGTTTCTACCACGATTCTATACGAGTACCTTAAACTATATACTTGTTAAAGTAATTTAATTTTATTCAAGTTAATTTAATCTGGCTATAAATGTTAACACCTTATATATTTTTATATTTATTTATTTTTGCGGCTTGATTGGCAAATAATGTTTTTATCACTAAGTCCACCTATTGTTCCTTTTGTAGGCAATAAAGGTAAATAATATCTGATAAAAATTTAAGCTCACATTAAATACGTTCTTACATGAAAGCTTACTACAAATCTGACTGTGTTGACGATAGAGATGCTAAAATTCACCTAATTAACAATTCTGATATGATTCAATGTAACCAAGGAGTTTTTGTCTATGACTTTCTTAGTCTAAAAATAACGCACTATATAAGTATTGTTATTGGAATGTTTAAAATTAGACTTAGAACTAATAGTAGGGTAGTTACTTCGGTCCCAATTTGTTCTCACATATTGATTATGACTGATAACATTATATTAAAATTATTAATTAATAAATAAATTAAAATAATATTTATGTTGCTGGTTCTTTTTATTGATTTGTCTTTGGAACTGAGAAATGAGAGCCTGAGGTTCAATAAGTCCAACGTATGTAGTGTCTATTTCAAAAAAACATTTTTACTTCGAAACAAATTTTTAGGGTGCCGCATTATTTAAATATGTTTATAGTTAAAGTGTGAAATAAAAATCCCCTTGGTTTTTGATTTTTTATTGTTTTTTGATTTCATTAATTCTGTAACATAAATAGCATTTATTTTTATAATCAGTTTACAGTTACAAACGTACAATATGTGTTTTACATATAATAAATAATAATATAAAATAATTCTTTTTTTAAGACTACTGCCCCTATAATTACGGCATGGTAACGTCTATGCGCTGGTAACCTTATATTAGAAAATTAAAAAAGCTTACTGAGTTTTTGGTTCCTTTATTGATTTATCAAGTATTACAATAAAAAAATTCAGGGGACGAACGGTCGACGGTCGGCCACAGAGTGCAGAGACACGACAAGTTAGGGCAAGCCGTGCCGCTGAGCGTTCGTCCCCGATCAGAACTCCGGTGTTGTTTTCTTGGAACTCAAACTTTACTTAACGAACGACTAGGTTTATACCCGACCGGATTCGCGCCCCAATATCGAGTGGTGAAGAGAAATGCTGTTGTTACGGGGCGTGGGAGTGAAGACTCACTCCGTGCTGAGAGCGCGGGATTCCTGAACCAGGTAGACCTGCGATCCGGGCACTGTAGAGGTAGTAACAAAGGTGCGGTGCTTGGCGCGAATGAGCGAGAGGTTGCTCTCCGCAGTGTCAGCACGGTCTTCAGCGGCTTCCAGTTCGCGCTGGAATCGTCGCACCCGAGTCACACTCTGCTGGGATACTCCCTCCTGTATCGCGAATATTATCATTGTATTAATTATAAGTTACAAAATAGTTATAAAAAGTACTTTAAAAAACATACTTATTTTTAAATGTCATGATTACCTGTTCGGATAACTGCCTCTTGTAAATGTTGACCTTCTGGGTGCATTTTTCCAAAGAGTCCTGGAGAAGAGAGATGTTCTTTTGGTCTTCTTCGCATTGAATGATGATCTCCTTGACCTGACGTTCCTTCTTGCGTAGGATTTTGATGGTCTCGGCATGTCTTCTCTTCTCCTCATCCATCTCCAATTCCATATCCTTGATACGAGCCTCCAATTTGCTGATGATACGCTTACCACCGACGATAGCATTGGTTTCCACTTCTTCCAAACGGATGGACAGGTTCTGAAACAACAATATTATTTATCAAAAAATAATTTAAGGATTATAATTAAATTCTAATAAGCACTGTTAAGCTTTACCTTCACTTCAATTTCGAGAGACTTCTTAACAGCTTCTATCTTTACAATTCTTTCTTGTTCTTCGTGCAAATGTTCAACTGTGTGTTTCAGCTCGGTCTAAAAATTATAAAATTGTAAATTCTTTAATTTTTTATTTACTTTAATTTATTTATTTTTATTTATTTTGAAATAACAATCTTTCATATTTTATTTACATATTACATACCTGAACGCGTTGGAATCTTTCGTCAGCAATACGAAGCTCTTTGGTGATCTCGTCATAGTCAGCGGCCACAGCCCCCAACTCTTGTTCGATCTTAGCCTTGCTGCTCGACAGGTTGACGTTGATCACTGTTAACTCGTTAATGCGGGTTTGCGCTTCTTCGAAGGACTGCTCAACTGTGCGCTTGGCACGAAGGGCCTGAAAATACGGTTAGTTTTATAATTTTATGCCTGAATTGTGGTGATGATACCGCTTGCCATTTAATAAATTATTAAGTATGTGAACTACCTGCTCATAGTTGCCACGGATTTCTTCAACCTCACCAGTAAGCGACTGGATTCTGCGCTGAGCAATACCGAATTGGTCAAGTGTCACTTGCAGCTGCCTCTGGACCTCGTCATAGTGGGTCTGGATTTCGGTGAGCTGTAGATTAAATCAATGTTAATATTTTATATATACAGCGATAGTGCAATATTATAAAAATAATATCTTAACTATATCATCCATATTATATTGATATACGAGTATGTCTACTGTCTATTTTGTTATTCACCTGCAGAGACTGTTTCTTGATGGTCTTCTGTAAGTCAATGTTGGTTTTATTAGCGACATCAAGAGACAGCTCCAGTTCGGTGATGTGGATCTGCAGCTTCTTCTTGATACGGGTAACTTCAGTTTTGAGCTTCATTTCAGCCTCTACTACTCGAGCGTTCAACTGCTCGATTTCAATGCTGGTTTGCTTACTGTTGAAGATAAAAAAAAATTAAATTAACACTAATCTACAAGACAATTATTAGTATAAAATATATATACCTCGAGTCTACAAGCAAATTAGTATTAAGTTGTTCAAATTGATTTATAGTTTCTTTTAATTCGTGAATTTTTTGCACATAATCATTATTTATAGACGGAATTTCGGTTTCTATTTGCACAACACATACTTTCGGTGCCCTCATAGTTGCTTCAGCAATTTGATTTATTTCATTTTTGAAAGATTTTTGTGAGCGACGTGTAAATTCCGACGTAATTGATTTAGTTATATTACTCACAGGTTCCACCATATTAAACTGTTGAACATTTATTTTTTTATACTTTCCATCAGCTAAACCTCTATCACTTTCATCTAAAAGAGATTGTGCTATAGCTTTTGCAGATTTTCCGCGAAATATTTTAGCTTTACTTTTTAACTCACTTCCTGCGTTAAATTGTGAATTATATAAATCAATCTGTTTTTTTAAATCTTCGTCTTTTGTTCTATGGTATTTGATTTTTTCTACATTTTCTTTTTTCATTTTTTTTGAACGCACAACAACACTTTCAGCGGCAACATGTTTCGTCAAATTTGTCGCTGCAGCTGTTGCAATTACAGAAAATGGAGTTCTATTGCCGACGGTAAAAGTGTTCAGGTCTTTTTTAGCTTTTTCCGCCACTTCATGCGATAATTTCATTACATCATTTGTGGAATAGTTTTTCACTGGTCTGTCAAATCTATATTTCTCGAGACCCCTTTCGTTATTCCAGGGAAGATGAGGAGGTTCTACGTCGGATCCTTCTTTTTTTGCCACAATGTAGTCAATCATTGGTTGATAAAAATTAATACCATAGCCATAATTATTCTCATAAATAGCTGTTGGAGGCTTAGTCCACTTCTTTCTTTCCGGAACTTTTACTGGTGCCATTTTAGTTAATTTAATGTTCAACTAAAGAGTAATATTATTCCAAAAGAAAATTTGTAGAACCGTATTCTAAGAATGAAAACCTAAAACTAACATCTTGACGTTCCACGATCTAATAAGTTTCGGTTTGCGTATTGCTAACAGGCACCAATCACAGAACCGGATAAATTTAAACGGAATATGGTTGCCAATATTTCAAGATATATTAAGGACAGACGCAATACCATCGAGCCAGAAATAGTAAAATTGACCAATAATTGCAATGATGTAAAGATTATTTGCATTATCAGATATCGCATATTGGTTTTTGATATTTTATAACATAAAGGTCTTTGAAACGAAAATAATTTTATTTATAAAAGGTCACTAACATCACGGTCAGCATTATTTCAAATGACATTCATCTTTCAATTGATTTACAAAAGCGAAGATGGTGGTGATAGACGAGTCCTTTCATTTGATGGCAGATCTTGGATTCTATTCCGCTATATAAAACGTACGGTTACATTATGCACTTTTAGTAGCACAGCGACTGGTGATGATCGAACTTTGTTAGTCGGATTATCGATTGATATACCGCAATATTATAAGGTATGTGTATTATATGTAATCAAACTGAAATATTTATATTATCTTATACGGTATCTTTTAATAATTACATATATTTTTTTAATAATTAAGACTTACAATAGCTTTCAAATGAAATTTCTTTAAACAAAATGAAAGATAATATAAATATTTTTAAAAATCTACAAATTTGTTCTTACCGGATGGATTCAATTTCCTCCTCCTTCTCCTGGATACGGCGTTCAGCGTCATGGCGGAACTGACCCAGCTCCCCAGCCAACCTCTGAGCACGCTGCTCCTCAGCTTTACGGCCCTATCATAGCAAAAAGTAATTAATTGTAGTAATTTTTTATTTATTAGACCTTAATTTTATGCTGCCTCAAACTTATTATAGTTTTAAATTCACGTGTGGATAAATATAATTAACATCAATGAGTCATAAAATTTATAAAGGAGATAAATGTTGCCAAGGTGCCAAGTGACCACTCATTTATTTTATTTCAACAGCATCCGTCGCTTATGAGATCAGCTCATTTAATTCATTTGCGAATGCAATGTTAATTGATATTTGATATTTTTACATATTTAATTGTGTAGTTATAAAATAAAATAATAATACCTTTTTCTTGAATCATTGTTTTCACTTTATACTATTATATAATTTGCGACAGCCTACTTATAATTTTGAAAGTATGAAATTTTGTCGAGATATATGTAAATTTAGAATATAGAATAGAACAGTATTTGGAATTAGATGCTAGTAACAAACAAATCTTTTGTAATTATAGCAAGTTTAAAATAAGCTGAACAATATATTTTTAATGCTATATGACTAATGGGCTTATTTTACTGTGTTCTTTAAATTATTTTAATATATTAGTAAATGATCACATTGACATCACTCTCCTTCTTTTATTATTTTCAGATAAAGATTAATCTATAATAAAATGTTAGAATTTTAATACAGCTACTTACAGCCTCAGCTTCCTTGTAGGCAGCGGTGAGTTCTTCTCGCTCGTTCTCAAGACGGCGCAGCTCGATCTCGAGCTCGTGAAGACGGCGGGTCAACTCAGTGACATTGGCACGAGCGTCATGCAAATCATCTAGAAAAAAAGAATTAATTTAATAAAGTGAAATATAATTTATCTTTTAATACCGTCCAGTAATTAGGTCAGTAATTTTCCTACTATACTATCGAATAATGGTTACGTACCACCCAGTTTCTTGTTTTCGCGACCAAGAGCATCCTTTTGCTCCCGAGTCTTGTCGAGTTCGTGCGAGACGCGCTGGAGCTCCACTTGCTTGTTACGCAGGTCACGTTGGCTTTGCTCGTATACTTGCACTGTTTCTTCCAAACGCGATTTGATCTCGATGTTGACACGCTCCAGCTGCTCTGTCCTCTTTTGCAACTCCCGTGCTGTTCCATTGGCCTTCTCCAAGTCGATAATCAGCACTTCAACCTAAGTATGAAGAAGAAGTGTGAAGACCTTTATCTAGATTACTTTTACTATGGTTGTCCAATCCAGCAAGCATTTTACGTACATTAAGAGATATAACTTATGAAAAGCTTATATATTGGCCAAACAAATTGGAATTGAAGAATCAAATAATATTACAAAGTATCAAAGCTGACAAGTTAATGAATTAGCTATAGTGAAACATCTTCCCTCAGAGTGTCAAAAGTGATACAGGAGGCCATTGAAAATAGAAACAACTTCAATTCAATTGTGAAAATAGATTGCCGAAAAACTGAATTATCAGAAAATTTATTATCTTGTCTTTTTTTTGAGCCATGCCGAGTGTAGCTATTATCCTACTTGTACGTTTACAATATTAGTAAGGAATGTTTCTTTTAATATTATGCTCGTCATCCTTTACCATTAGTTGTGATAGTAATAGAAATCCAATTTTTATTACCTCACTCTGAAGACGTGACTTCTGCTTCTCTACACTACTGATCTTAGCGATGAGGGTCTCAATCTGTTCTTCCTGTTCCTGGATGCGTGCAGAGTATTTACGGCGGATTTCTTCAATTTCCTCAGCCCTTGCAGCGGCTTCAGCCTCAAACTTGGATCTCCAGTGCAGCACTTCACCATTGGACTTAACCAATTGCCGCTCCAAGTCCAAACGAGCTTCAGATTCTTCTTCCAGTTGAACGCGGACAGATTCCAGGTCAATTTCAACCTGAATTTAATAATAATAAATAAAAATAAATTTTAATATAAAATATAATATTCTGTTTATCACCCAAAAGTTGATATACATAAATACTCGATTACCCATAATTAGTTTTAACTAATACAATTTTCTGGATGAAAATTAATTTAGTACATTTTAATAAATAAAAAATACTGTGGTTTTCTTCGTAATAAAAGAAAAACGAGATGGAATGATAAAAGAAAATTATATATTTAAGTACCTGGTGCAGGGTAGCCTCAAGTAGAGAGCGCCTTCTTTCGTCATCTTCGAGCTTGCGACGTGCGTCCTCAAGCTGGCTGATCAGCTGGCTCTTAAGGTACACAACGTTTTCAATGTTCACCTATAACAATAAAGAGTTTTGTTTAATATTTCATTTTCATTTAGTTTTTTCAAATGTATCACTTTTTACTGCTCAGGTTTTCTCTCACCTTAAGGTCCTGAACTTCCTTGACGAGCTCAATATTCTCTTGCGACAGACGCTGCTTGTGCGATGTTATATCAACAATGGTTCGGTTCAACTCTTCGATCTTAACGTGAAGTTCACTAATGTTGATTTCATATTTCTCGCAAGTTTTAGAGATTACAATTTTCTCCTTGGTTACGTTTTCCACTTGAGCCAACAACTCGTAAACTTCAGCTTGGAATTTAGATTTTTCTTTCTCAGACCTGACGACAAAGAAATATTTTATGCCATCATACAAATGAAAAAATTATATAACAAAACAACACTTATATAAGTTTACGCATAGCATTTTCGCCGGGGCATAATTTCGCTTAGCGCTTATTTAGACATGATTTCACTCTGTTATTCAGAATAGGATACATAAAAAAATATATTTAAATTAGATCTTACCTGGCCCTGCTGTGGGTGAGTTTGTCGATCTGTTCCTGAAAATCGACCACGATCTCCTGGTGCTTCTTTTTGAGCAGGTGAGCGGTCTCCTCTGACTCCAGATGGACATCTTCAAGAAGCTTGCGAAGCTTAGTCAACTCGGTGTCACGCTTTCTGTTGATCTCGAACTGAAAGATATCATATTATTTCAAATAACGTCTCCAATAGTAGGGTATTGGGAAGCGCATTTGAAACGACTCTATTTGAATGAAATGACAGTCGGCCTTTGACATTTTTTTTTCCTTTATATGTTGTCTTGTCCAGCTAGATAACTTAATTTTTTCTTGTAAAAGACTTGTCTTAGCCGGCTTAAATTTTACAATGAGATAAAATAAGTTAATACATATTTCAAGAACATCGCAAAGTCAAGAAAATTTCTTCGCACAAGCAATTCTAAATAAAAAAAAACAAGTTCGCAAGGCACAATAAATGGTAAAAATGATTATCTATATATATTTTTTTATCTGACTTCTTTTCATAATAGTTGTAAAGATAGTGACTTAGTTTTTTTTTCCCAATTTAAATACTCTTCGACAATTTTTTTTCATTTGTTACTAATTTCTAATATATATTGGTTTTATTTTTTTTTGGATCATGGTATATTTCTTTAATTAATTGATCAAAAATGAACCTGCTATGATGAAAATATCAATACATATTAATCTATAAATTTCTGGTATGCTCCGTATTAATTACCTGACTTTCAGCTCCGCCTTCTGCTTCCTCCAACCTCTCAGAAAGCTGGATCACTTGTACGCTCAAATCTGCTTTCTCCCTCTCAATCTGAAATTATGATTTATAATTTATCATATTGTTTACCTTCAGATACTAAAAGTGTAGCACAATTTTTATCGAATACCTACAGAAGAATTGTTTAGTTAAAATTACTATCAATCTTAGCTTATGAAATAAGATGCCTACTGTTGTCTGATATATTATAATATATTGCATTATGTAATTAAAATACTTAATGGTATTTTTGAACTTATAAAAATAATCGTTGGAAACTTTGTTGGTTTTTACATAACATTAAGTGGTTGTGTAATGGCTTCGCATATTTCAATATTGTATTAAACTAAAATTAGAAACGTTCGGTGTCTCACGACAGTGACTAAGTCAGATATTTTCACCACTTTATCATGGTCTATTATTATATTTTAATATTTGTTATTCTCAACAGGAACGAACATCATTTGGCCCAGTTTCAAAAGTGAGACCGGAGAACAAGAAGTTGAGGTTTAATAGAATGCTTCTGCGTGTCTAAATATATCTCAGTGCGGAGCGCGAGCGCCAGGCGACTCATGCGTGCGCGCTCAACTCCTCTCCTCTCACCGGTGCAACTGACCAAAATAGAACTCGCGAACCTAGATGACGGGATCGAACCCGACCTCAATATGATCATGTCACTGATAACTGCACAGCGATAATTCAGGCATATCTGTAGGAATTGTAAAATTAAGTGTTTTAAAATTCTTACAGATATGCTTCTCCAACTCTGTTTTATGATACTCGAATAATGTAAAATAATTTACAATCTTTTATAAAAAACATATAGAGGATAATCTTCTTATTTTATTTCTATAAAGTAATTATTTACTTTACAGAAATAATAAAATTATAGAAAATTATGGAAACATATTTAAAATATTATATAATATATAAATGAAAAAAGGATTAATTCTTAACATATATGACAGTTTATCTATTATGTTGAATTACTTATGGGTGGTTAAAATTAAACTATTTAAAATTGATAAATTAAACTTTTAAACTGTGAGGTAAATTAGTAAGAGCGAAAAGTAAATGAAAACGAGGTAAGAGGTATTAATAGAGGTGTGCAGCGGCGCCCCGCCCACACCTGCGCCCGCGCAGCGCGCCTCCTATGGCTCTACCGCGCCGCACATATCGCATTTCGTGTAATCAGAAGCTTACCCTCTGACGTAGCTCTCTTTCGGATTCCAGATCATCGTGGAGGAGACGAATCTTGTCCTGAAAAATACAACATATTCTATCATGTGTCCGCAAAACACTTCACAAGCACTTCACTTAATTCGAGGCCGGTACCTCCAGCCTGGAGAGAGCACTCAGGTCGGCGCTGTACTCGATGTTAACGTCGGTGGTGCCACCGCCGCTGCTGCGGTAGGTGTACTTGGAAGTCTTCGCCACTGCGGACATTGTCGCTGGTTCGTCTCTCGATCGGCAGTCGGCGCTACGTTACCGGTCGGGCACCGTTCGACTAGTGAGAGCGGGAGCGGGAGTCGCAGGCGCACGAACTACTCCCGCCCTTCCCTCCGCTCTCCGCGACTCCTCCGCCGCCCTCCACCCCCGCCCGCCCTCGCCCGCATCTCCAGGGCGGCCGGCAGGCTGGAGCTCACGGATCGTGTTACCACCCCCGCGCACCCCCCACTCGGCCTTTTATAGACACGCCCGCCTTAACGTCGCTGTCGCGGTTCTCTTTTATTTATTTTGCCCAAAAATTTGGCAAATCCCTTCGTATAAACCGACATCGAGGCGCCGTGTTCGTATTGTGGTATGCAGGTATATTCATAGTACCTATCGCCAGATGGTTGACGGGTCGCATAGAATGCTATAGGGTTGAACATTTAATTACCAGAAGTCCTAGTGGATGCATGACGCGACGTTACAATATTTATCTTCTAGTTAAATTGAACTTCACAATGAACTTCCCCATTCTTTTAATTAACCCTAGCCGATCGCATCGACGGCTGCAATGTTTACAAACATCCAATAAATCTAAATATAGCCTGGCGACTTAATAGGATAGCAATGCGCTGTGATAACAGTAAGTATGGCAATTCGAAATCCGGTTCTGGTTTAATCTTAATTCTAGTAAAAAGCTTTTTATAGCACGTGAAAATTTTTAAAATATTAGATACATCGGAGAACAGTCAGATCTAAACCACAAGGTTAATTTTTCTTTCGTTTTCCGACTATTATTTTGAGAGTTTATTATATAAGTGTAATTTAAGGAAGGTAATTCCTAAGTGGCCTTGTAATATATTTTTTTAAGAAATAAGGTTCTTTCTTAGAAGAAATATTTTTATCTCTCTGACATCCACTAAGCTGATTGTTACTGTTGAATCTGCAGTGATCTCTGTTTCTGTATCAAATTTGTTAGGAAATAATTTCTCCTCTGGGGATGTGGGAAGAAGTACATTCTATATATATCTTTCGAAAGAACTGACCATAACATGGGTCCTTGGGTGTCCCGTCAATATATTTTAAAAGTTATAATTTCGCTTCCATATTTTATTTTTTAGAAAATACAAAATTCGTCTGTCAAAATATTTAACATAAGCCGACTCTTTAGTAACAAATACATAATAAAACGATTGTTGCTTATAAAAAAGTTTCTGGCCAATGGCATTCATTACTTTAATAAACTGCCAAAATCTTTCACAAAACTGATTGAAAAATGTAAGCCCGTATTAAAAGTATTACAGCCTGTTTAAAAATCATGGTCTCTGTTGACGATAGACATACATAAACATTAAATTAAATATAACCGCTACCATATCTTAGATTTTTCCACTTAATATTACAATAATAGAAACTTATAATTTTTTCATATTCAAAATTTACATTTTTTTCATAATTATAAATGACGCGTAAAAGACAAAATTGCCTTGTAAATTATGGTGCCAGAGTCTCTTTACAAGTTACACCCACCACTTCTTTATTATTATTTACAGTATACGCCCTAATACTTTTAGGACTTAGGTATAATGTATATTTACAAATTAAAATGATTTGAAGGTAAAGTGTGCACTACAGTTATTCCAGATGATAGTTTTGTGGTTGTTGTAACATCGAGTTAAATTTTTATACATCTGCTAACCTATTTAGAAGTAACCATAATTAAACTATAATAGTAGTAAGTCAATTTCATCTTTTTAAAATATTTCTGATACATCCTGAATCATATATACACTTCTCTAGTTCGTGTTCATGTTTTACTTGTTATTAATGACCAAATATACCCAAAAATTTAACTATTTTTTTGGATATAATCTAATTTACGTATAGGAGTTATTATTAATAACCTCATAATAATTTGCTATAATTAATAATGATAGAATATTTTTTTGTTGCCAAGACACGATATTAAAATTTTTATACTCTTATATCAAGCATTTATGCCTTTAAGTAAGATATCAATCAGCAGCAAAAACCTTACATTTTATCGATAAAATTTCTTTTCAGATTTCCTTCCTTAATTAAAACAAATGTGTAATAGTGGCATTGGTGAAATATCTTCTTTTGTGATATAATCGCTTTATACTGGTTTCACTTCTGTTAAACTTTATTCTTACTATTTACATAATCTCCGTAATGAAGATCTCTCAATGTATTGATTTGAAATGTATTATATAATTTTAGATAATTATTGTACCTAAGGCTTTAAGTTTTTCTATATATCCCCGTAGACAGTAAGAAAACGTAATTTTTAATACTACTAAGAGTATATTCTAGGAAATACATTAGGTTATAAAACTATACCATTAAAAGAAAAGTTTTTTACGGGGAAGGATATGACTTTGAGAAAAGTACATAAACTTAGTAGTTACATACATGCTTAACTTGTATTCCACGTATTTCCACATTTCACTTATGACTGACTAAAAAGTCAATACTGTTTTACAAAACTTTGTATCCTTATGAATAATTTAAAATAATACTCATAAAGTTTCTTACCGGTTGTTCTTTCCCTTTTAAATCATGGCACCATGACTATTTAATATAATGGAGCATATTTTTATAATATAATTTGAAAACTGTTCTAAAACTGATAATAATACAATTATTGTTTTACGTCTTATGAAAAAATAATCCCAAAGTTGTAATTACAATGTATCTTAAGATTTTAGCAAATCAATTTTTTATCAACTTCTTCACTGTACATGTATTCAATGTGTGACGTTAATATGATAATATGATTAAAATGCTTCTTTAAATAAGTAACGCCTTGGCCGTTTTAAGTCTTTATTTTGTACTAGCAACTTGGATTACTTAGAAACAGGAATCATCACTTGAGCTAAGGCTACGTTTATTAATCAGATAGTGTGTTATGGGTGTTCTGCAAAGTCACTAAAAAAATAAAACTTCTCACTCTGTTCGCAAAAAATCTATTAAAATAATTTTTGGTTGGTTAATGAAATTGTATTCTTACATATCATCAAGAGAAATATATATTCTTCAAGATAACCAATTTATGGATCCTAAGTTAATATAAGTTATCACAATTGTGAAACCCACATCTAATTAATGGTGAGTCACTTTAAAACTAAACAGTCTAAGAGAATCTTTGTTTATTCGAAATTTTGATGTTTTCCTTCTAGGTAGGAGAAATAAACCTCACCATCAGTTTGGCGGTATAAGTAGCATTAAACATTTTTTTTCCATTTTAACGAGTAACTATAAAACAAGACTATTATTAACGAACTTGAGTATATTTCAATTTTAAATTTAAATTTAAATTTTAAGTTAACGTTGCGTTTGCTTTGCAATAATCGTGTTCATGGACAGAAAAGATATTTTTGTCTGTGACTGAGGGAGTTACGATTCAACTACCTCCAACGATTTCTTCATAGTCATAGTTCTTACACCTCAAATGTTTACAAAACACACATTATTTTCCCGAATACTCATAATTCGTTAAAAAGGTTTTAAAAAGGCTCCAATCTCTACTAAAATAAGGGTGTTTATTTAATTTCACTAGTCTCGCAAATCATTTTTGGTATATAACGGTTTTCCCTGGTTTATTAAATCTAATATAATGATGGTACACCTACTCTTGATATTTTTTATTATTATTAATTTACTTACTTATCTTCATGCGATATCCCTCGAGGGGGTAGCCAGAGACGACGGAGCGCCAAACGCTACGGTCCCTGCATTCCTCTTTCACCTCGACCACATACATTAACCTCTTCATACATGCCCTCCGGGGGGTCATCATGCTTTTTACGTGACCTTCCTCCAATATCGTAGCTACTGTGTTTTCGAAGGTCACTCGAGGCCTTCCCCTGTCTCTCTTACCGCTCACTTTTCCTTTATAATTCTTTTTTCCCGTTCTTTCATCACTCATTCGTTCGACGTACCCAAACCACCTGAGCACGTTCCTCTTCATTCTCACCGTGACATCTTCGCTAGTACCTGCCATTCTGTAGATCTCTTCATTGCGGATTCGGTCAGCTAAACCGGCTCCGCATATTCGGCGAAGAGATCGCATCTCCACAGCATTCATCTTTCTTACATTCTTCTTTTGTGTTACCCACGTTTGGCTGCCGTATAACAGCGTCGGTAGCAAAACCGCATTGTGTACAGCCAAACGTGCAGCTATGCTGATGTTTCGCCGTCTCAACAATGTAGACGTCTAAACAATGACTCTGTTACCGGCAGCAATACGCCTTTCCACATCCATTTCGTATCTTCCATCTCTGCTAAACATACTTCCAAATATACCATTATTTTCACACCTATCTTTCAGAATGGTGACCAATGCCTGCAGATCGCATTCTGATGATGCAATGAGCACTGCATCGTCTGCATATAGCAAACAATTGACCTTAAGGTCACCTACTTTCACTTCAATGTCACTGTCTTTCACGCCTTGGAAACAACTATCCAAATACAAATTGAACAACCAAGCTGACATAGCGCAACCTTGCTTAACACCCGATTGGATGTCAAACCGGGGCGACATGCCAGCTCCTACTCGCACACAGGCTGAGTGATCTCTGTAAAGAGACTTTACAGCCTGTAGCAAGGGTCCGCTCACATTGTATCGGGGCAGTATCTCCCATTATTTCTTTCTCACAACCCTGTCAAACGCCTTTTCCAAATCCACAAAAGCACAGAAAACCTTTTGGTTTAGGGCCAAAAACTTTTCCGTGATCATGCGGAAGGAAACAACTGCCTTTCAGATCTCTCTTGCATTCTTCTCGCTAATATTTTAGCATAAACTTTACCGCTTAAGCTAATCAAACTGATAGCCCTATAGCTTGCACGGTCTATCTGTGAACCTTTACCTTTATACAAAGGTACGATGACTGCACCTCGCCAATAGTCTGGGACCTCCCCTGATTTCCAGCATAAATTGCACAAAAACAACAACAATTGAACAAGTCCAAGACTTTTTTAAGACTTTATTCTTATATTATTGGGGTTTTAAGGAGCCTTGACTGTAGTGTCTGATTGCTTAAAACCAACCGAGTTGAAAAATGACAGATAGTAAACATTTCGATGTAAATTCTCATATAACATCAATATTTTTCAAAGAAAATTATGAAGAGAAATATCTCATTTAACAATAATACTAAAGATATAAAATAAATACCCCAAAGTATCATCGAAGTAGAGAATGAAATGTAGTTTATGAAATATAAAGTGCTTCTTTAGCAACACCAGTAACAGATCAGTATTTCAGTATGTGGCCAGATATTTCAAGTTAAGCTGAACCGAAGCTACATAGCATACATCAAATATTCAACAACATTTAACCAATATTTCTTAACACGCAGGAATGGTGAATGTTCAGTAAACATAAAACATAATTTGATATCGTCAGTATTACATATGAATACTATACTTAATAATAATTGATCTATTATAATTGTATTAATATTAATAAAAAGTTTTTTAGGTATATTCTATTTTGTTTCTTACCGGTTATTATTTATTATATTAATGTATTGTATGTTATTATAATTTACTCTTTCAAAAGGACTTATAAATTGGTGTAAAAGGTCTTTGATTCTGGTCTGGTGGTCTTTGATTTGATTTGATTTGATTTGACAATAGAGTGCGCATTCGCATCCAATCATTCCATCCGATTTCTATTAGCAAGTGGAAAAAAGTGTTTTATTAATTAACTCCTTAAAGAATTGGCTTGAACGCTTTCAGTATTCATATGCAACGCTATTTTTCTAAGACTCTTTCCCTCTCTTTCGAAACGCGGTGAGTCAGCAAAGCTCAAATTATTTCTTACTCATTACCGGCTCGTATCAGCAACTACTTCAAGATTATATTTACTACAACATTTTATATAAAAGAAAACTAGGCTTTTGGCCCCATTTTCTTTTAACATAAAACATTATATGTGTTAAATTTATAGTATTAAAATGATCAGAATATTCTAATAAAAGCTGCAATTTAAGTTTTATTTTTAAATATGTTTATTTTATTATACCAAGTAGATCATTAAATCTGTATACATAGATATAAAGGTAATTGTAATCACGTGAGTATAATATTTAGTTATATTTTTTCTAAAATTATGAGTTTTTATTGGTGCTTTAACCCAAAATCATAACTTTTAACCAATCCGCTTACAGAAATAATCTAAATTTAAGCATTAAATAAATTAAATATTTTAATTTAAACATAGTTGAATATTATTTTAGACAATTGTTACTTGATTATAAAATATCTCCAGAATTACAAAACCCTTTCGAATCGAACTTCCAAAACGATGTTGGTATTTTTAAGTTTCACAAATAACTGAGATTGTTGGCAACGCTCGTGGTGACTCTTTTATGGCTGTATCGGGTATATTAAAATAAACTTTATTGACTGCGAAGGCGATGAGAGCGTTGTGAATGCGAGGGGTATTTTGAAATGTGTTTTAATTGTTCCCAACTAATTCTTGTTGACTCGTCTCAGACATTAAACTATTCGAGGTATGTAATGCTATGTAACTGAACACACATAATACATAATATAAATAAATAAAACCATTATTAAATTAATTTAGTTAGTGTTAATGTTAAATGTTTAAGCGTAACTAAATTCACTTTTCTTTAGCAACATATACGAGGAGCTAGAGTCCTTTACCAATTCTTTAAGTTATTTATTTAGTAAAAATTGAAAATTATCATTGAATAACTTTTCCTACTTTCATTATTCAACGAAATCTATTACTAAAGGAATATTGACCTTAAAGGAATCTAATGTTATTATTTTTACATTTGTACCAAGGATTCATAACCTCATTTATATGCTAATAATACTTAATTACTTCATTAACTATAGTTAACTAATCCAGGCATGACACGTTGGCAACAGAGAGCGCAAGTGGTAACGTCGTAATCAACTCGGTAGGTACAGCACTGGACATCTTACGTGCCCTACATCGTTATTGTCACCGTGTTATTTAAATCATAAATCATTTTCAGTGCTTAAAATAATTCTATTGTTATATAAGAAAGCGCTAGATAATTAAACTACAAAAACAGAATTAAAAGACATAAAGAAAATGGTGTTCCTGAAACTAATTTTATTGCGTTTGATAGTTTAAGGAAGACCATAAAGTATTTGAAAAAGCCTAAAAAATTATGTTTAACATATTTTAGATATTGTGATAAGGATGCACAATGTGTTAGAATTCATATGCATATGCACAAGCACCTGCATACACGCAAATATTGCACCTATATATATAATTGTTGCTTGGCAACGGCGATCTTAGGCCCTGGAGAAATAATTGGAATTGTCTCTTGAAATGGATTTAGGCAGTGTGTTAGTTGGTGTTTAATCAATTGGATTATTCAAAAGGATACGACATTTTTCCAGGATTTAAATAAATCTAGCAGTTTATTGGAGTCGAATATATCGTCTATCGTAAATATTTTTTAACGTTGTCTGGCAAAATCCTGGCACTTCTAGGGTATACCCCCTAGGGTAGCTTATGAATTTTCTATAGTACGTAGCTTATGAATCTTCTTGATGATTAGTCTGGACGTGGTGTGTTCCCAACTTGTCCTTCTAAGTGGACTCTACTGATCACCGCACTGTTAGCGAAGGCCTAATTGTTAAGATATATAAGATAATGATTATATATTTTTAAAACATTCGATTTATTTAGGATAAATCAACTTTTAATTTTCAATTTTCAATAAACTTTTTACGGACCAAATCCCGTAAACTTTACATAGCACATTTACTTTTTATCTCTTGCAAACATTTAGAACGTTCAAACAAATCCCTGAATATATAATATAAATTTATAATTGGTTTATATAAAGATGTTGTTTTAGTTTCATGTTTGCTTTAACAGATTCCATCCTCTATTTATAAATGCGAGCTCTGCTCAGGTATCGTTAGTACGGTGAAAAGTTGGTTTGACCTTTATATTAATATATATTATTCAACGTTTTACCTTGTATTGAAGTACAACCAAGTAACCAATTGTATTAAATACACCAAGTAATATAGTAAACTATATGTTATAATAAAAGTAATTGATTAATAATATCAACCCGTACAATGCAATGGCATATACTTGGTAATGATGATAAATGGATTATTACATAGGACGGGGTTTATAAGTGAAGACGCCGACAACAACTAATATAATATTGATTAGATTTTTAATGATATATATGTAATTTATGTATACATATTTGTTGATCCAACTTCCTCATTTCCTCAATAAATAATTCTCTAATAAATTAATAGTAAAAAGATTTTGGATCATTGTTTTATCTGTATCATCAAAACTATATAAAATACGTTTTTTTAAATTATTTATTGTCGATTAGATTATTATTAATATTTTTTGTTCTATAGATATCTATTGTAAATCTGTGATATAGAATAGAGTGTATTCATCGAAACACCGAGGTGTAGCACATTCCAGTGCAAAAATAGTAGTCCGTAGGCGGCGGCTCGCACCTTTACCTCGCCGCGTCTATTTAGAAAGACGTGAAACTAAGAACATTCATGTTTCACAGATATTTATTAAGAAAAACCAACATTTTCTTGCATTTTGTCCTTTCTTCGAAACTAAATTATTTATTTCAAATTGTCCTAATCCTAGCTGATTTGGTTAAGAGTGGAATTTATTAAATAAGTTGCTAATAGACCGTCAATGTTTGTCTAAATTATATTATCTATAGTTTTTAAATATCATCTGTCATATAATATTTATAATATTTTAAATTTATTGTGTTATATAGCATCCAGTGGTAAGGATGTATTAAAATTAACAGATAAGTGGCTGAAATATTCCACCAAGTTTTACATATTCACGATAAAGCCAATGTTACTGTTCTTAAGGAGAGGAATAGTTAGTTTATAACTGTATTAATTATGTATAAAAAGAAACGAATTGTAATTTAGTTGAAGTTTATCGATCCTTCCAGAGTTTCTTGTTTAGTATTATTTACGTTACGTGAGGCGCCACAGCCGCTCCACTGACTCATGCAGCCAGCATTAACACTCACGATATTTCCGAATTATATTCCACGGTATTATGATCTGAATCAACAGTATAATTTAAATATGTTTTTATATCCAATAACAGAACTTGATATTAGTTAAAATTTTTAAATATTATAAAATAAAATAAAACTTTTTTTTTAATTGCTTTTTAAATAAAATATTAAACTTAATTGTTTCCAGATACAGGTATATGTATACATATGTAAATGTCTGATGTATAATTCGTTTGTACATAAAACGCATTACTTTTCAAGGGCATGGTGTTTATTAGTGTATTCCAAAATTACTCGAGTTGGTCGTTAATTATATTTAGAGGAAACTCGGAATTCAGTCTTGGTTAATGCCAAAAATTATTTTTTATGGTTATTTATTTTAAATCACCTTTTACAGAACATTCAAAAAGTTGCCGAAAATTACACTTCTTATTTCTCTACTTTTTAATATATATATTTGTTATGTTTCAGTATTATCATTTATTCAACCAACGTTCAGTGATACAGCGGATAATTACGTAGGATGTTTCCATTTAGTTATTATTCATCATTCGGTCTAGAAGAGAAATATCATTTCTGACTGACTCACTGCGACACATGAAATTAATGATTGAAAAACATTTTCTAATCATTAATTACGCACGTGTGTTGTTATCAATGTTTTTAATAATTTTATCACTTTACTATTATAGTAAGATATAAGGCATAATATAATGCTTTTGTTACTTTATAAATGATAAAATAAAATATTTAAAATGAGTCATAAGTGATATGGTAAGAAACTACCAAGATACGACATGGTTGATTAAGTTCAATCATTTGTTGTCATTGTATACTACAACAAAGTGCAAGGAAAACAAACGCATAATCTTTATCTATAAATATGTTCTGTCCTGTCCGCCTCAAAAAATTAAAAAATTCCACACCAGTTGGTTTAAATTGTGACACGATATACATACAACCTGTTCCAGAGGTGGTTGTTATCTATTCATCTTATCTTATTTTGTATTATCTATATCTATAATTTTATAAGTGTAATCCATTATTGAATCGAAAGAAATGTGAATTGGCAAATTTACCTCTTATACAAAGCGAGGAAGAGATGAAACGTATGCAATGTGGGATATCCATTTTGAAATTTGAACTTTTTTAACATTTTTATCGATTTCGTTTTGGTGTTGAAACACACGCAATTCTAGCTAACCACCATACATCCAGAATTTACCACTGCGAACTTTGTTTGTTTGTTTTATTTGTTTGCAGTTTACAACTAGTACAGATTTAGCCACAAAATAAGCAACAACAACAATTTTACTCTATTACAGAGGAGCTTAGAGCAGAAAAAAAAATATATATTAAGAGAAAATAAAGTAAAAATTGGGTTGGATATGTTAACTTAATCAATTTCAATTCTTCAAACTTAATTCAGTTCAATTATAAATGTGTTAAAAACTTCCTTTAATGTTTTTTATTAGCATGAAATTTTTCTTATCTTATTAGTAATTATATGTGTTATCAACAGAATTTCTTAGGAGTAGATACTCTCTCTCGTTCTTTTCTTTCTATCTATTTCATAGTCTCTCTTCTGTCTTTACTTGGTTTTCTCTCTTTAGATATTTCGAATCGAAATTTTTACACCTCCAATTGGCTTTGTTCTAGAGATTGTCCTTTGGGATAGCTTGCATGCCCACGGTCTTTGTGGACTTCTAGAGTCTTCGTTTGGAATGGAAAAATTATTTTATTTACTATTGATTTACAATTGAATAAATTTAAATTTATAGCATACAAAGAAAGAGAAAAAAATAATATCTCGTGACTTGTTTGTTTCGGAAAATGTCATTTTACAAAAAATAATAATATTAATTATACACAGAATAATAATTTACATATTAATACCTGTGATTAAGGTAGCACGAATCTTCAAATAGTTAAAATAATAGCTAATATTAATTAGAAGCAAAGAATGGTGCGTCCGCGCACGAAACTTCGCATATTATATTTAGAACGCTCTACATCTGAAGCGTTAAGTTTCGCAATAGCGCGTAAGCGTGGGCGCTCAGCACGACGCAACGCGCGACGCCCTTGCATACATCTTGTGTTGCAAACAAGAAATACGGCTGTTGTATAAGATTATTAACGTATTGTAACATTATTTTAGTGTTTTTAATGATTATAAATCCATCTTATAGGATTAATTAGAATGATCATATTATCTGAGTAGGTTTTCAATTGTTAGATTGCACAAAAACGTATAATAATCATCCATGCGACGTCACAATGTTTAGAAGAGTAACATTTTTACTTTCCTCTCTAAGATGAACATTGTTTTATAGAAACAGAGCCAAACTGCAAACTTAACAAGAATATGGGATACCTGGTACTACGTGAACGCTGAACATCCATGGCCCCTCAGAGTCACTTGTGGAATTACATAAGGAAATACGCCAACCTTTAAGGAAGGACTAGGCGCTGCTTTTTAAAGTACTTATAGCGTACCAAACTGGAAACCTATTGGAAGGATATTTAAAAAGAAAATTTCTTGAGAAGCACATTGAACACGTACTATATTTTCAGGGTTATTCTAAGTCATCTTTGAATAGCTATAAAAGAAATTATTTCAATAAAAGAGGGAATGGTAAAACTTAACTCTATTATTTAGTTAATTTAGACAAAGTAGAATCTACTTATTCATACTACCGTCGTGCTTTTACCTATTTCTAATTAGTTAATTGTAACAGTTCGAATAATTTAATCGTACAATGTGCGTGCACGGTATGTATATTTAAAGCATCTCCAATTCCGTTGGCAATAACCAACATTAATTCACAAGAACACAACAAAAAAGGAGATAAGCCCTAGGCACTACAAAAATGCTAGGAAGTCGTGAAAGAAGTTTTGTAAGGATAAACAACGTTATTACATGAACAAATCTGTTATTTACGAAGAAGATTCCACCAAAATATAGCAAGTTTTTCAAAACTAGATCTTATGAAAGCTCGTCAAGAAACCAAACCTAACAATATATATTAACATCAGATGAACCACATTCATATACATTACATTCAGTACAGTTGATTACCCTACATTTGCAAAACGAACCTTAAAATTAATTTCTATTTCATCCAGTCTATACTATCCAGCTTATTACGTCAGTTCAGATGCTATTGGTTCTCATTGCAGTAATTGTAAAATAATTAAATCATTAGCACAATTGTGCCTGTATTCACAGCCATCTTCATTTCACCCACAGATTCTGGTATTTCTTCATCCTGTAAGAGTTGTATAACTATACCACAAAGATCTAATCCTTCTCATTTTTGAATTTGTCTGAATCTATATTTTTTTCATCTAGGTCAATTGAAGTATTACTTTATTTAAGATTGCCAATCACGTCCGCAGCGGCTTAGATAAACCGCAGTTAACTGTGTTTAAAATCAGGTTAGGTACTTGATTTTCACATGTTAATATCAAGTTTATTTGTCTGTTTATGTTTAAAAACAATAATAGTAAATAACAATATACTAAAAAGTCAAAAATAATCAAATTTTTCGGTACCTAATTACGAGTGCTTATATAAGAAGGCAGATGAATTTTAAAGAAACGAAAGGGGTGTGCAAGTACTCTTATGAGCGGTATTCTTTTACCTCTCACAGTCCCTAAGGGATATTGCATGCATAATACAAATTCATAATATATATTTACGTTTTTAATACATTTAAATCGATCGGACGTTCATATGCTAAGAAAGACATTTGACAATGACCTCTGGTTTCGTGATTGATGAAGTGACTTCTTGATTCTTTCATTCTATCAAATATCAATGGTCGCAGTCTATTTTCTACGATACCTAGATTATTTTATGTTATAAAGATATTCCTCAAAATAATACTTCTTGTGTGCCTCTTGTGCTTTACCCCTTGACGGGCACTGATCTAGTACAGCTTATAATTTCTAGCATAAATAATTATCGACAGAACAAATTATCAAAGGAAGGTATAAGCATAGTCTATAGTTTAATAAAAAAAAAAGCATTTGGAAAAGATATAATTATACTTGTTACCAAATTTTAATTCCGGCTATTTGTGGTAGGCTTTATCGAATCTCCCATCCCTCAAGTTGAAAACTATAATCACTTAAAATGTATGCAAAACTGATCATACCCGAACGAAAAACTTACTATTTGATAATTTAAAAAATGAGCCAGCCCCAGCAAATTTTAGTAAAATCTCTTCATTACTTTTTTGCAACATAACCTGGGTCACTTTTTGGAGTAAGGCAAGTAAGTGTACCTATTGGATAAATCCCATATAAGTAAGTAATAATAATAATAATCATAAAATACTTTATTACAACTACGTAATATAAAATAAAAATAATCACTAGGCTTACCAATTACCTATTCTAACCTATATAAGTTGGAATGAGTAGACACAGTACAGGAGCCAAAGATATGTAGATTCTGTTGAAAACGAATTGGTAACTTGAGCTTGGAACGAAATTCACATACTTGGGCAAGCCAATTATTGAACTTAGGTTTTGGAATAAGGTTGTGAAGTCTCTCAACTTTATTAAGTTGTGACTCAGTGAGATCAGCAACATAAGCAACGGCATAGTCAAGAATAGAGAGAAGAAAAGATTGTGCAATCATAACTTTGGTGGGAATGGGAAAGAAAATATTTCAGTCATCATAGTGAACCCATGGTGGCAAATACTTTTATACATACCCCATTAATAAGGTAGTAGTAATTTAATTAACATAATAAAGTATTGTCTAATTTTTCATGACAATTTAGCTGTTGAACTATGAATTCTGGGAACCATGCCTGAAGATCCAACCAGCATACCCTCTTAATTGGTTGTATAGACTTTTATTTCATACGATATGTTCTAGCTCAGGATTGACTCCAGATCTAAATTTAATCGCGCAAAAATTATTGGAAAATCTGCCAACGTTGATTCCGAGAACCTACACGTTGATTGGGATACCTATACATAATTTCAAACTTCATCAAAATCTGTCCTGTAACTTTAAACGTGGTGCCAATATATAACAGGACAAAAACAGACATTCCAAAAACTTTTGTTTTTAACTCCGTATGAACACTGAACGCATTACAATTTCTTTTAATGTAGAATTTAGGTTAATTACTATTACATTTTAAAAAATATATTAATAAATACCAATTCTATCAGGGAAGCAACAGGTGTGTAGGAAATAAAATGTAGGTTATATGTTCCAGGAAAAGCCGGTTTTCGTCCTTATTGCGTCTCGATGAGTGATGCTGAGTGCTGAGTGGATGCCAACTCACATGTTGGACTGACTCACCTGCCATCAAATACAAAAATACATTTTTATTAAAACATTTTATTTAAAAATTTACCTCACTTTATTTTTTTATAATCTTAAGTAGTAATTAATTAAAAAAAAAACGTTTTAGTGGATAACTTTTGTAACAATTTTTATTATACTTAATAAAAAAATATATATTTTAGTTCTAGATTAGATTAGATAAGATTTCCAAATGTTCGAGGCTGTGAGCTAATAATATTTTTAACCAAGGAAGGTCTCAATAACATGTGTAATAATATTTTTAGTAAAAAGACGATTAGTAAATAACCAACCTGGTTGTACGATCTGTGAAGCTATTCATAAAACTTTTTTAGAACAGTCATAGTAAAGAGAAATATCTCAACAAGAAAAATATTCTCATAGTTACAAAACAACCGATATCTCACATAAAGAGATTCTTCTGATGATGAATTGATATTATATTTAATAAATTATGAATAGTTTTAATGTACCTATATAATTTGTGCAGCCACTTTGTCTTTGTATTACGAGTGACATATGAAAAAAAGGTAAAATTTAGATAAAAAAGAAGATTAAGATAAGGTAGAAGATGACAAACTAGATAGATTATCATTTTGCAAATGAAAATGATTCTCACTCTTTTATGCTTTTTTTTAAACTAAAATATACACTTTTGTGCGCTTAGGATCAAAAGATAGAAGATGACAAACTGGATGGATTGTCATTTTGCAAATGAAAATGATTGTAACTTTTTTAGGCTTTTTTTAAATTTAAAATATAAATTTTTGTGCGCTTATGATATCAAATGTATCATACAGTTGTATATCATCAAAAGATTTTTCAAAAATCCACGATTATCTATCTTTGTGAATCGATCGCGGACAACAACGAAATCCTAATCATATATATTTTTTTTTATTTTCAGCACATATAAAAATTATTTTGTGTGTTACATATTATATTATCGTATAGTATTCATTTATAATACCTGTTTTAG
This sequence comes from Melinaea menophilus ssp. n. AW-2005, assembly GCA_918358695.1. Lineage (NCBI taxonomy): Eukaryota > Metazoa > Arthropoda > Insecta > Lepidoptera > Nymphalidae > Melinaea > Melinaea menophilus. The sequence goes on along the minus strand of OU911050.1, from coordinate 8,233,333 downwards.
TGCTATTCATGTATTAATGTATCGTAGCAAACTAACAATAAAGTAAAAACTTTAAACTTTGACAGTTACCCGCTTATACTAATTACTTTCATAAAAGTTTAGAAAAGTGAAGGAGATAAATTGTTTATTATAAAGTATCTTATAAAAGATAAAGACATCGAATAAAACAACTATCATTGAAAAAAATTCATTCTTCCATCTTTTATCCAGATAATAATTAAATTAAAACTTACAAGTGATACTTTACAATACTTTATATTGAAAATAAAAATTTATATGTTACGAATTTTCTTTAATCTAGGTATAATAAAAATAATTTATTTAATAGTCACGACATCTACTGAATCATGTAAGAGTTAAAAAGCGAACTATACCATTCTCTACAACTTATTTCACCCAACCGAGGGGAGAGGGCGCTGTTACAAAAAGGCTAAATCAATTAAATTAATATTATTATATATATTTTAACATAATTTGAAATTTGATTATTCTAACTCACACTGGGGAGGAAACTTATAATATTTTTATACATTTCTATTTTGTAGAATAAGTATTGATAATTATTTAATATTCCTATTGATTTCCAATACTGACGATAATGTAGTTAATCTTATAATTGACTCTTAAGACTGATAATTTTAAATGTATAAATTTTGATGAAGATTTTATTTCATTTATCTTTAATTACATTTAAAATAGATTAATCAAAATTATTACTAGAACTTATTACTTATTATCAAAATTATTACTTATTAGAACGAAGTGAGCGGAGGATTTTACTGGAGACTTTTTGCATTCTTTGTCACGAATTGGCTCGAAAACTACTTGACGGAAAATTATGCAACTTTGCAATCAAAAAGACACAAATTAGGTGAAGGTTTTAAAAAAAATTTTGAAAATTGTTGTCGAAATTGAGGGTTTGTTGGCGCCCCTAGTTAAATAATGATATTTATATTTATCGATATTCAGCATTAAAAGAAATAAATCGGGCATAAAGTATAAATAAAATTTTATACTCCAAAAGATTTTTCATTGAAACATGTTACATACTTACATACACATACACCTTACATAAAATTTTATTTCATACATTATATCAATAAATTTATAGATTAGCAGTAAGTTAACAAGTTCTCGGAATGTTCAAGTGACTATTGTAACACAAACAATTTATAGATATCACTTATTATCACTTATTATCACTTAATAACAATCTAAATTATTTTTAAAATGGACATAGTTACGGCAACATGTCGCTTGAACGCCCTTTACTTGTCATTCCGATGAAATCTAAAATTATAATTAAAATATCATAATAATGTTATAAACGTATGTTTGTTTCTCAATGATTTGGAAGCTTGATGTCAGTCGCTATAATAAAATAGTGGTACTGTCAATATAAGATATTTTTTTTATATTGTATATTTTAATCGTTTCAAAAGCCGTATCTTGATCACAATAGAATCTATTTTTATAATCAGTAAGTAAATAGTAATAAGTATAATTTTAAATAATATTACGTTGAATCAATATCCATGACCCTCTTTTATTGTTTGTACAACAAATAAAATATTGTATTTTCTTTTACGATGCTGTGTTTGTAACTAAAGTAATAAATTAATTGTTATATCATATATTAACACTACCAAGTACCGGTCAAATTGACCGTTCTTAAACTTTTGTAAAACTTACACATTCTTAAACATTATAATATCGTTATCAAGCTGCATGACAATTCTTAGAATATGCATATAATATTTTCTTCACTCTTTACTTTTAGTTATTTCCATTATTACCTGCGTTATATAATAAAATAACCTTTAATTACCGGTCAATTTGACGTCGTGCGGTAGGAACAGGTATATAAGAATTGTCGGTAGGTTTAGTGTTAAGCAATTATACCAAGTAGTAGTGCGAAATCTATAGGTATATATATCAATAAAATTAAAGTGTCTGTTTGTAATTCCAAATTGACAGCTTTTCACTAAATGCATATGAAAGTATATACGGTACTTACATAAAACAAAATTAAAAAAATTTAATCTATCTGTTTGTTCCGGCTAATCTCTGTAACAGCTGGACCGATTTTGACATGACTTTAATTGGCAGATAGCTGATGTTGTGGACTAATTTAGGCTACTTTTATTTTTAAAAATATATTCGAACGAACGAAGTCGTGGGCACAGCTAGTATTTAATAAATAATTATAAGTATAAATACTTCCTTGAGATTTAAATTTATATATGGATGATTCGTTGACTTTCGTCCGAAGCGAATTCTGAAATATGAAAAAAATACATAATGAATTAAAAAATAAACAACGAGACTGCAGATATGACAACATTAATATGATCTATAAACTTTTTAAAGAAGCTTAAAAATGGTAGTTTGTTACAAAAATAAAATATTAACAGTATATTTAAAGCATGTAGAGATGGGAAGTCATTTTCATTTTAATCTGCGGTAATCACCGGAGTCTTAGTATTATAGTATTTATCGAGCAAATAGATTAATAATTTATTGAGCTGAGCGTAAGCGAAGCTCTTAACCGTTTGGGAGACGTTTTTTGTGTTTAGTTGTCTCCAGAATGCGACGAGACAATTTGCTAAAAAATTTCTTATGTATGATTGAGTTGAACGCGGATGTTATAGCGAAAACAGATTGAAAAAAATGTTTAGCCATTCAAAAGTTATCAAGAAAAGAAGAAAGGAGAGGGGCTCAGCTCAACACCCGCCGCGCACGGTTGGCGGATCCTAGTTATTATTTAGTTTTATCTATAAAATAAACATTTATATAGACTTCATTGTTTATCCGGGATGAACATTTGTGATACTGTTAGACCTTCTATAATAATCACAAAATGTCAGTACAATATACCAACAGATGGCGCTATAATTAATTTGGTAATAGTTTAGCTTGCTGTTTTGGTAACGTTAAAATTTTAATAAGAAAGTACAAATAACTATTGTATTTTAATACAAAATTAGATAGAATAGTAATTCTCTATTTATAAATCGTTATCAGCTTAGAATATTAACGTGTTATAAATTCAATTAAATTATTACTGAATATATGCAAAACAATATAACTTCAACATTCATATTAACAGGAAATAACTGATAAACCAACATTAATCCGGTATTAAAATGTATTAAAGTAAGTTTGTTTTTTTTTCAATGAGAAATATTATATACATTATTGACAGAACGTTCCACTTTGATTTTTAACTTACTCGTAAGTGCAACTTTTACTAATGATTTTTAACTTACTCGTAAGAGCAACTTTTACTAATGATTTTCTTACTCCGACTCCAACGTTTATTATTAGGATTACAAAGTATATTAACTTTCAATTGTGTCAAGTATTGTGTAATGTACATAATTGTATAATTCACAAACTAACAGGAAAGATAAATCAATTATCTGTGTATAATATGTACCTAAGTATTTGATATCTGATACAGAAACATTTGTTACAAATAAGTATTTTTTTTATCTCAATAGTTTGAAAACTATATGATGGGTTATGTAATGTTATATAAGCCAAAAAGACGTTTTCTTAATTCTAAAACTAATAAAATTTATAAAATAGTTTACCTTCTTAGATTAAACACCGACTTAACTCATTCATCTTTGGTATAAATGTATTTAGTAAGGAAGTACGTAAGTAGAGTAAGTACCTATAGTTATACTTACTTTAAGCTTTTCAGTTTCGAATGTTAAGATACTATGTATATGATATATTTTATCATAATATAATTAATGTCGTGCTTTAACATTCACTGCTCATCACTCGGATCCGAGTAGGGTAGGGCTACAGTCTCGCCGAGGTGTATTGGCACCGGGCAGAAGCCAGGGCCAGAGGGGTAAGGCCCGAGGTGGTTCGGGTCAGGGCTCTAGCTCACCGAGCCCTGATTCGACGGTGGGAGAGGGACCTAGGGTGCCCTGCCGCCGGACTGACGACTGTGGGGGCGATCCGTCGTCACCTCGATCGTCGGATCAACCGGCGGCATGGAACGCTTACGTTCCGTCTTGTGCAGGTGCTCACTGGGCATGGGTGCTTCGGGGAGTATGTGCACAAGATCGCACGAAGGGAGGCGACCGCATCCTGCCACCACTGTGACGAGCCCGTAGAGACGGCTCGTCACACCTTGGCAGAGTGCGCAGCCTGGGACCACCAGCGTGTTGAGCTGGTGGCCGTGGTGGGCGGGGACCTCTCACTGCCGCGCCTTATAGGCACAATGATCGGCAGCGAGAGGTGTTGGGTCGCAATGGCCTCCTTCTGCGAGCAGGTCATCGCCGCGAAGGAGGCCGCGGAGCGGGTCGGGGAGCAGCCTCCACCGCTGACCCACTCCGTAGGGGAAGGCTGGGAAGAAGGAGGCGGGAATACGCCCGCCGCTTCCTTCCCCAGCTGTAGTGCCGTGGTGGGAGGGGAGGGTGACCTCTCTCACCTATTACAGGCCTATGTCGTGAGGGTACTCTTAGTTGCTCGGAGCACCCTTACACGGGGGGTTACCGCCGGAGCGTCACGGTGAGTGCGCAAGCGATCCCGTGGCGTCCCATTAAGGCGTTGAGGGCAACCGTTGGTTTTTTAGTGGGTAACCTTAAAAATGGCAGCGTCCTCTATGCTGCCGGGTAGTCCCACATAACCCTCCGGCCATCACCTTCTTGGTCATCGGGTATCCGTAACGGATTTTTCCAACGAAAAAAAAAAAAAAAAAAAAAGGGAAGGGAAGGGAAGGGCTACAGTAGCAATGCCTCCCACTCGGCCCCGCTCTTTCAAAGCTGTCTTAGTCGATAAATACTTCAAGAATAAGTAATTCTATCTCATTTTATTTAAAAAAAAACTCATGAAACCAACCCTTAAGTTACATTTTGTTACAATATTAATCAATTATTAATCAATTTATTCAAGCGCAGGCTGCTTTATTATCTATAAACTTTACGAAAAAATTTTAAGAATGCAACAATATAAATAAATTCCTAATATATATTTTTTACTATAAATGAAGTAATCCAACAATATTAGTACGTCATTCATAAACATTACATTTAATTATTATCAAATTATTATTATTATTATGGTTTCTGACAACATCGTGCGTTCACAAGACGAACGTCGAACGAGACGACGACGAACGACGAACAAACGATCGAACGAACGATGTTTGAAGTATCCTGAACGAAGAAAATGTTGCTTCTTAAATTTACTTGTGAATATTTTAAGCTCAATGCAATGCTTACACTACTAATAATTAACAAATCAAATGAATGTATTTGTTCTTATATTATATTTTTATATAAGTAATTATTATATTATTGAGCGAAGCGAACGAAGTGAGCGGAGCGTTTTACTGGAGACTTTTTACATTCTTTGTCACGAATTGGCTCGAAAACTACTTAACGGAAAATTATGAAACTTTGCAATCAAAAAGATACACATTAAGTGATGGTTCTTATAAAAAAAAAATTTGAAAAATGTCCTCAAAAAAAAAAAAAAATTAATATCATGTCAAAAAACTGATACCCCATTGAAGTCAATGGGAAACGATGAGTCAATACACTGGGCTCGCTTCGCTCAATATGCAAACGGCACCCAAGATTTCGCGAGCGCAGCGAGTCGAAATTGAGGGTCTGTTGGCACCCCTAGTTATATTATATTTTTATATAAGTAATTATTATATTATTTAAAGGGCTTTTATATTACAATTCTTCCTTCGTCGCGGGAAGAAGATCAATTATTAAGAAATCTGTATCATGTACATTCCAAATATCAAACACAAAGTCAGGTGGAGAAAAATTAAAAAATATATATTTAAGTAATGTACATACTTTAATATGCATTTTCAAATGATATTAGTTATGAATTACAAACAGAATTTTATTTATATGTATAGATTAAGTTAAAACAAATTTTTAGGTTAGTTATTCTTTGAATTAGCTTTTACGCTACATATATACATGATAAACATACATACATTTATAAAATAATTTTTTATTTATGGTGAATGAACTTTGTTGTTAGCTTTGTTCATACATATCAAATAATGTTTTATTTATGTGAAAAAACTTTGTTTATTAACCATTTAAAAACAAAGGAAGTATCGATTAATAGCATTGAAGTTATCCGCGTTTATTTATATTAGAGAAAGTCCACACACTTTACATTTGTATTAAGTTGTCTCTTACTAGTGAATAGTTCTTTTTAGGTAATCCAAATTTGTAACAGAAGTACAAAAAATAATAATATTGGTATTCGTATCATATTGTATATCTATTGTTTCTATACCTACAACTCATAGTAGTGTGCATAGTGCGATTTTTTTACCATCTCGAAAAACAACGCCATCTAGTGTAACGAGTAGAAAAATTTATTGATCTCATACAAATCGAAGCTTTCCTTAGCGCGACCACTTACTTGCAAATACTTGTATATTTATTTATAACTAAACTTTTGAACTTTCAAAGTAACCATAGAATCTCATTAATTTGTTCACTTTAGTTCTAAGTAATATTATATGGAACGAATTGCATTGCTTCAAGAAGCCATTTATATTCATAAAGAGAGATATTAAAACTTTATTTCATAATTTATTTATGTATTAAATCATAATTAATGATAATACCAGCAGCTTCCCGGACAGAGTCAACCTCTTCTCTAATCGGTCCGGAAGCCAAGGCCATATAATTGCGGGATTTTTTAATGATATCATTTTTAAACATATGTTTAGTAAATAAAAACAAAACAGTATTTTTCAGATACGATTTAAACATGGCTTATTTATTAATTTAAAAGATCAGATTAACGTGTAATAAATAATAAAGTTCTAGAATATTTAATATTTAAATTATTAAAGCATCTTTCTGCGAATATTCCATGCATCCAGCTTCTTTGATATAAATGATGAAATGAATTATCTGAATAGGGATAGATTATTTATACATTACCTACCATTAAGGGTATGGAAATGAAGCATTAGGTATGCATAAAAACCAATATTATTGGTGATAACAAAAATCATCCTGAGAATTGTTCAAAAGAAAGAAATTTTCGTGAGTTCCTGCGTGTTTCTAAAAGTCATTTGGGATGGAATCCATTCAAAGAAGTGGTAACGAGAAATACATATCTGTTGTACTATTTATATTAATATAAATAATAATAATAATATCTATTAAATTAAACATTTTAGTTATTATTATTATACATAAATTATTTCTTCTTGAATTTCTTCTTTGATTTAAACTTATTATATATATGTCTCTCGTATTTTTATCCCAATATTAAACAAAAATTATAATTATAGTTTAATATGTAAATCTTCTTGTTTATATTTTGTGTAATTTTTACGCATTTGTGGTATTTAAGTATTTGTCTTAATGACCTTTGGATAATTTTAAAAATATTTCTTACCTAAAGCACTACTCGTTCATTTGAAATAATAGAAATATTGTTATTTTACAAAAACCTATCCCAATAAAAAAAAACCCCACATGTGCAAGATTTTATCCTTAGACCATTGTGCGCATAGTGAATGAATGTCTCCTTTCATCCCGACGCAAGTGCATTGAGCATCCCCTCCTCCCCCCACCCCCCACGGTATGGCTGTCCCTGGCCCGGAGGCTTACCTGCGCGAGCGTCGATCCGGCGATATTGCCTCAGAAAACCGCTACTGTGCTGACAATGATTACATCGTAGATAATGCAGTCCTGTAGTGACAGTATTGTAGCTAATTAACTAATTAAATATTATAAGAAACTTGTTGGTTTAATTTTAATTTATTTTGTGAAATAATTAAAATTACATTGTTAAATTTCAAATATTGTTTAAAAAATTATACATATAACATTTTAATCAATTGAAGGATAAATTGGAGGCAAATTTGCTACTATATATTCCGATAAGAGTTATTATGTTCTACATTGTGTAATATTATAAAATAATAGTACTATTTATTAATTTATAAAAGTACTAAAAAAAAATTTTTTTGAGGCAAGGTTACGTCACTACATAGGTCAAGAATATTCTAGTTCGACTAGGTATCGTAGGGACTGATGTAGGGCGGGCGTATCCTTCATATGCACAAACTGCGTTCAGTATCCAGAGTGCAGGCCGCCCGAGAGGAACGCACTAGGATCACTTCGGTCTTAGCTCGCTCGTTACTTTTTAAACTGTTAATATCGCCTTGCTGTTTCAAATTTAACTTTCTGATATATTCCTATACTGTATACGACATAAGTATATAAAACATTTTGTTCCCGTTGCATATATTAATGATTTAATGAGTAGTTAATCTTAATTAATATGTTAATAATATTATGTATATTCACTATGCCCATACTTTTAATTTTTGTTATAGAATTTTACTATATGTTTCTTTTGGATAATTTCGATGAAAAATTAGTTAGGTGTGCTTTAAAAATTCTTCAATAAACATTAACAATTTGCTGCGAGGAGTGACGAGTTGCTGCGTCTGCGCAAATAATCTTTGAACCTACAAAGCGGCGCGTACGCCTTGAAGTGGTACTCGCGTCCCGCTTATACGAGTTACGCCTGCGAGCGAGGCTGACGTGCGTTTTAGTGTGAGTGGTGTCGCGCTCAAATGTGGCGTTCCCAAATCGTGGTTATTGCTAGTATGTGCCGTTGAACCAAGTGGGTGCCGACTGCCGAAGCCATGCTGCCTGCCGCCCTGTTGCTGTTGCTGGCGGCGACCTGCAGCGCTGACTTCCAGGAGCGAGGTGAGTACCACCACGGTACTCTTACACCTTTATTATTGTTTACATACACCTACTATCGTATTGATATTTTAATTTTATTTTATTTGAAATGGTGTACATTCAATTATAAGTTAAGCCTCTAAGGAGAGTTAGGTTAAAACTCACTATTAGATGTAAGAATCATCTATTTTGTTATTAAGATTCCCATGACTTTATAAAAGGCGCGGAGAAAATATAATTACATGCAAAAATTTTGAATATGCTGTCGAACTTCATTTCAAGAGTTTTTTCAAACCTGTCCGGCTCGGCGTCTGCGCTCACTGCAAGAACTTATATTATATTCTTACTAACGTTAAAGTCAAACACGCCCGGGTTGCAGTCTCCACACCCTCCATGTAGGCTTTTAATGTAATAAACAGAACCTGCAATTTGTTTGGCCCATCCAATTTTAACGCTTCATTAAGTGAATATACTATATAATATTATATAGTAAGTACTTTAGGGTACTAGAATATTATGTGTATTTTAACAATTATAATAGTAAATGGTATCAAATTTGAATAAGACCTATGAAGTAAGCAATCGTTTGTATTTTCTATAGACTAAAGCATTTTGAAGACGCTCGAATGCATACGAATTCTTATACATTTCTTCCTTATAAACTAGAAAATTCAAATCATTCAAACAAATCCCCTTTTTGATTATCATGTAATATTAAAAATTGATGTAAAATTCGGTACATGTTGATGTTCGTGGATGTTAACAATGTACTACAATAACAGAGGGTTCTTATTGTAACATTGCAGCCATTGTGAACGTACGATAAAAAGTTTACGAATCGACTTTCTAAAAACAGTCAATGTTCCTTAAATGTCGCGATGCTTCAGGGATTCATTCAATTGTCTTTAGGTTAAGAGTCAGTGAGTGAGTCTTGTTGCTTTGGTGGTGTGTTCATATCAAGCAAGGGTTGCAGATTCGATGCTTACACGCGACAATAATTTCATCATTACATAAAAGTCAATCTGAGTGTAATACAAATAATTAAAAGGGGTTGCAATAATAAAAAAATAATAAATTTATATATATGTAATTAGTCAGTAAGCAAGTCTTGTTGCTTTGGTGTGTTCATATCGAGCAAGGGTTGCAGATTCGATGTTCACACGCGACAATTTTATCAAAATTACATAAAAGTCTATATGGGTGTAATACAAATAATTATTAGGGGTTGCTATAATAAAAAAATAATAAATTTATATATATGTAATTATATATTTATATATTGATTCGATAAATGAATGTTACTTGTTACAAAAATATTGTAACTTTTACATGAAGAAGTCGTACCAGACTCGCTCACGTCTCTCTTAGAGTTCAACGGTCTATACAAGGGAGCACTGTACATCTGAACGAATGTATTTCTTATACAAATTATTGAATATGCAATATCAAAAGTTTCACCAAAGCTAAGCTATTATTATTACGATTTAAGCGGTACCATATAATATTTATACATGTTTTTTGTTTTTATTACTTGCTGTTAATGCGATTAACATTATTATTGTATGAACGCTATTACAAAGAAATATATTACGTAAAAAATTTCATAGTATCAAGACAGGATATTGGAACATTAATTAAAAGACAGCCTAACAAGGTATACAAATAAACTGTAGTCAGCTGTAAGTTGCCGTGTGTGCTGTTGCGATTTGCCAGCTCTACATTCTAGGCCCGTAGTTGAAGATTCGACAAAATAAAAATTAATTATTAAGAAATAATGGAGGGGAGAGGGGAGAATAAGGAAAGGTTCAAAATTACTTTTGATGATAATTTTATCTCTTGAAAATTATTAATTCAGCTTAAACCATTATAAGTATTTCATTTGATGCTTGCGTATTATTTTATATTAAAATATATATAAATAACATTGAAGTGTCTGTTTGTATTCCAAATTACCCGCTTTTCACTAAATGCATATGAAAGTATATACGGTACTGGCATAAAAAAACTATTTTTATTTTTATTTCTCCATCTGTCTGCTTGTTTCGGCTAATCTCTGAAATGGCTGGTCCGATTTTAACAGGATTTTGGCGGATATCTGATGTTATAAGGTCCTTATTAATATCAACTATCCGCCAGTGAGCCTCTCAGGCTACTTTTTTATTACAATATATATATATACATATTTGTTAGTAATATATTTATAGTATTCTTGTGAAACACTTTTGTTGTTAAAATGATATTTCAAAGTATGTCATGAAGCGTTAACGTTAAACGGTTAGCACTCGGTGGTTAATGTGACTTTCAGTTTAGTTTGCGGACTGTTACCGGTGACTCGATAAATTTGTCTCAAACTCTAAATTTATTAGCAGTTATATATACATTTAGAACAGCTCAATGGAAGTTGTGCCCGTACCAATCTTTGTTAAATTTTTGTTAATAGATCTATGCAATCCTTATACAAAAAATATGCCATACATTTTTATGAATGTTATCAACTCCGGTTAATATGTAAGAAAAGTGTTCTTCTTCTAAGTCTTCTTCTTCCTTTATTGTATTATTTTGTAATATTTTTTAATTTTACCAAAAAAGTGTGACCTTATGTTAATAATAAAATTCTGAACAAAAATACATTTGAGTTATTTGTGAAAACTAAGTATTTAGTTTTTATAATTAGGACACAATTAATTGTAAGTACATGTATGTGACAAAAGATCCTTATCTAACAAACCAACAGTCGATATTTAATTAAGATATGCGTAGACAAAGCTCTGTGACATTACTTATGCGTTGGACATATGTAATTATGTTGTTTATGATATTATGATCGCCTTATAGGAAATGGTTTGCAATGAATAATTCGATATCATAGTTCGTGATGTGAATAGTTTAACACATTCACTGTCACGCAAATAAAGTTCACTTGCCACTAACTCTGGCGCTTTACTGACTATTACAAATTAAATGGGACGCATGCTCGGATCCGAGTGAGAGGCACTACTATGTCCTTGCTCCACTCGGATCCGAGCAGCATCAGTATGTTAATTAGTTTTCAAAACAATGTTAAAATTTCGGTTATTATTTAATGTTGACACAAAATCAATAATATATTTAATTTTCTTTTTCTCTTAAAACGCATAAGACAGTCATGGGTTATAAGAGACGCGCTAGTCTCCTTACGTAGCCAACATCCTAGACTCAATCAAGTGGCACGGAAGAGAAATCTAGAAAACCTCACGAACTAGTGCTTTAGAGACACTCACAGTACATCTCTCGTCAATCGACATTTATACATGACTTAATAAACAGTACAGTTTCTAACACATACACTTTTTATTGACCTCATAATCTATGAAGAATCGAGTAACCACTTGTATGTTGTGACCAAGGATAATATATATATATATATATTACTGTAATATTTATTGCAAATTACTTAAAGCGGAACTGGTTTTAGTTGTAATGTGATGTGTCTGTCTAAATAAAAAACGCACATAGTTACCCCGCTTCCGGCATTTCAATAAAGCGGAAGCTCACATGAGGACCCAGTGGTACAGTAAAAAAAGTCAAAAGACACCCCTGAACATCCCGGGCACACTTATGTTCAGTTTTTGTGCTGGTTCGAATCCCGACAACGGATATGTCACCCTTGACAACTAATTGCGAGTACCTACTTTCAAAAATATTAAAATTATCCACACTGTGACTAACATTATAATATAATGTATGTATGTTTATTACTCATTAAAAACTACTGAACAGATTTAGATGAAACTTAATATAGTTTATATCAAATACATTGACCATCATTTAAATAACATAAAGTTGGATATTACCAACCAATGTTTACTTAGCACGTGTCAAAACTATAGTTACTTATATAATTTAAAATTACCTTAACATTTAAACATTGTAAGAAAATATTCATATCATATTTTAAAATAATGTGTTTAAAATGTAAAAGAAACATATTTCATTAGAATTCATGTCTTTTTAAAATATATTAGCCCTTTTAAGTGTGCATATGAAATAAATGGAGCAAGAGGTTTGTCTAAGGTGGCTAACGGGTTTAAAAAATTACATAAAATAATTGAATAGTTCTTACGATTTTAGAAATATCATCACACAACTGATACATTGAACGATAGCTATACTTATCATTACTCAAAGGAAGGTATTAATGTAACAAAATATATAGATTAACTGAATATGATAGCGAATCCAGTTAATAATTCTGTTTGCGAATGTTAAACAAAGTTCGTCAAATAATCGCTTATGACACAGAAAATCTAGCAGATCAGATCTACAAGTGTCAAGTGACGATAGTCGAATAGCTAGTATATTACGTCCATACATTTAAATGTAATAAAAACTAACTCTTGCCTGTTCAAGGCTCAGAATCAGTATAGAGCATAATGAGAAGATAATAAGAAAGTTACATTATTATAGGAAGAATAGAGTGATCTTTAGTAGCTACTACTTATAGTAATATACTTATAATCTATTATAGGAGCATGAGTATATTTATGCGAATGTTATATAATATATGTAACTTTGTAGTTGATAATGAGAAATAAGAGAAAGATCCCACTTGAAGCATATCTTCTTTGGCGTCAGTAACGTCGTATCCAAGTATTAAGTTAAAATATTTTATATCCAAAATGTTTAAATTATATTACAATAATTACAATATCCCCTTTCTGTAACGGTATTACGATATGTGTGTGTGTGTGTATGTGTCTATGTGTGACTTTCACTAAACGTAGTGATAACAATCATAAACATTTACACGCGTTACCTAGAAACGGGAGTGTCAATTTGATAAAACGCGGTTTGTTTAAACTCGATTCTCGTTACAAAATGTTTTAAATATACTATATATATATATAATACTTATTCCGTTATCGCAATTTCCTTAGAATCTATTAAATGTACCAGCATTTTGAATAATGACATTCATAATTTATATATATTTAAAAACCTATTTGTAGATCGACGTCAGATTATTTAGCAATAATAATTGTTACCAAGCGCGATTTTCATTTTTTTGTAGGTCAATGAACTATCAGCACTTATAGCACCTACCTATTATAGAATTTAGATACGTCGACAATGATTGGATCAAGCAAAAAACTCTTTACAATCAAGTTGTTGTAAATGCATTTTGTATTGCTTTAATTTAAAAATAAATACGTTCGACGAGTGTTTGAAGGTGAAACAGTCCTTTTGTTCTTGGTATTATCAAATGTATTGTCTTTAAATTTTAAACTATTGTCGCTACAATAACAATGTTGAAGTCCACGAAAAATTATTAATAAATTCATTTAATTCAACTCTATATACAGGGGTGTAAGGTCGTCTTTTGTGATTAACGTCTCCATTTATTGCCTTTTGATAGTGACTAATAGTTTTGATGATTTCATTAATCACCATATTGTACTTTGTATAAAGACGCGTCACACAAAACTACGATAGTTTACGAAATGTTACATTCTACATACAATTACATACATTCAACTTTACCTTCCGAATTTCTGAGTGAGAATGAGCAAAGAGTTTCTTTGTTATATATAGAATGTCATTAAACTAAATCTACAACAGAGGAAATGTTATATATAACATAAAAATAATGATACACTTATTTTAAACAAAATATTTTATGACTTTTCTTATGTATCAAGATAAAAAAGAATCACTTACATTTAGGGATATCTTTGTACAAATACATTTATAATCATCAAATAATAATTGACGATTCAACTAATGTTGCAATATATAAATATTTGCTAATTCCATAAAATCTTACAAAATGTAATACAATATACAAATTTAAATATAATATAATTAAACTATTATCTTTTTAACTAAATTAATTGACAAGTTTTATTTATAACCAAAAACATATATATAAACTATATAAACTCTCTTTTGTTTAAATCTTGAGTACCGATAATTGGATCAGGATCGATTATCAATTTCAACAATAGTAATAGCTAGTAATACCCCAGCTATGATTTTTAGTCATATTATCTATATACTTGCAAAGCGAATTTATTGTTGCTGCGAAGGTAAATAATGTAACTTTACAGAGCTTATATTAAAATATTTATATATTATTATTTAGTTCATTTTAAATGTTTTTTTTAAGGGCTATCTTCTTAGATGTACAATAGACTAAGCCGGTAAATATCTCCTGAAACTATCTTTGTAGCATCCACCTTTATCCTGCAAAGAATTGTCCTTTGAATGTCAAAACCGATTTTGTACTGATTTGTACACTTAATACATACATATTATCAAGTCTCTTATAAAAGGTTAGACAGAGATTTCCACTTGCTTCGGTCCTGACTTACTTCTTATTTTCTACTCCCATAAGTTCCTTGCTCACACGTCGTTCCAAGTATTCTTGACCTTCTTCAAAACATCCTCAATCTGATTGAGGAATGTACAGAAATATCCATTAATATAAGTTCCAATGACTCATCATAAGACTAAATGACATTTACAGGAGATAACTTTAGAAACATTCTGACTCAAACAAAATATTTGTCTATCTCAAAAGTGGAACAATTTGTATGGAATACGTATAATCGTATATCAGCTAAGCAGCGATACGTACTTATATATACAATTCCTTCATAGAAGGTCTACAATATTTCTCCCAAATATTCATATAAGATTTGAGCAATTGTAATATTAGCTAAATTAAAAATATACATATTATATTATTGCTGTGTATTATTTTTAAAGTATTAACAACTAGAATAATAACACGGCTTATCTCAAATATTACATTTAATAAACAATGACGCCATTACTATTATTTAGTCAGCTACTTCAGCTAGTACTCGTACTCGTGTGTCTGTCTTCGTGAGAATGTTTATCAGAAGAAGTGGGAGAGAGAGAGAGAGAGAAACAAGTAAACAACTAACAACATATCACCTAGTGCTCAAATTGATGTCAAAATAAATCGATTCATTATTTAACTTCATATCACCAAGTAAACTGTATTAAAATTGTTCATTTATTTAGTTAAGGCCTTTGACTCTTCCCAGAAATGATTTTAATTTTATTTATTTATATATTTTCCACTTTGAATCCATACCAGTGATCACTTGCGTACGTCAAATGGAAGTGACAGCAGGGCCTATTTTGATATCGTATAAATCAAAAGAAGCCTGTTTCACAAACGTCAATATATTTAGTGAGCGATTGTGCAGAATATATTTAGTGAGCAATTGAGAAGTGATTCTGGGAAGAGTCAGAGAGTCAAAAGAGGAAGGAGAGACTATGAAGTCATGAAAATGAATTGCACTCTGCTAGAGCGGTATTCGATTGGCTTATACTTCAATTTTCCTTATTTTATCAACACCTTCCTTTTTATCAAACTCAATATCAGTATTCAGTATAAAGACGGGCAGTTAACTAGTGGTTCGTTAGAGGGATAATAAATAATTATAAAACATATACTCCAGTTGATTCAAACCACTTGAGATGTTTCTCACAACGATACAATCGCAATAATCACTTGTTCTATGCTCAAGTAAAGATATAATATATTTGTAGAGACCAATATTTTGTTTTCATCATAAAATTCACGACATAATTCTATAATAATATTAATTTTCATTATTACTTTAAATTATATTTCATTCAAGAAATGTTTACATTCTATCACTAGAATATGGACTTTTATTAATATATATTTTTTACAGCACTCAAGTAAAAATCGTTGAATTTATGGTTACATAGAACAAAATCTTTTAAAATAAATTATATTGCAAATTAGTTCCTCAATTATCCCTATTACGGGATAGGCCATGCCTTGATTATTTGCAGGTTGCATTCCTGATGACTGAGTCCACAAATTCGACACTCACGTGTTAACACACACACACACGCATTTCACACACACATACATCTCATACACATTTTCAAGCAATTGGATTAACGAATCGAACTGTTATAAATTATATCATTTCAAATAGAGCAATAACAAGATTTTTGTCTATTTCTGAAACTAAAATACTTCAAATCAAATTAATTAAAACGACCACCGCTAATTAGTGAGATGTAAGTGAGATAAATATCAAAATTATACACTTAATACCATATTTCCTTTATTTCGTAACATCCAAAGTTAACTATTAAGTTTTTTAAAGGCTGGAAAAGTAAAACACGTCGCGTTCATTTGAAACTCGGCCTTGACGCCAGGATTTACTTCATCAAGACCTTGACTTTCAATAAGCATTCCTAATAATATTTTATGTAGTTGTGGCTGGTCTGTTGTGATCTCTCAACACCTTCATCTGTAACTCACATCATCTTTTTCATCCCCTTGTTTTAAAACGCAAACCTAACTATACTTACATATTTGCCTAAAGGCTAATTAAAATCTTAATTTAGATAATTCTGTGTTCTCGGACACATGTGGGATGTTTTGGATATTATATTAAATGTTACAGCTTAAATGAAACAAAGTGTTCGGTTCACGTCGATGAGCATTGTTTTGACTAGCGCCAACTCAGGAATGTAGTACCGTTAAACTTTTGTTATTGTAAAGCGATAGTAACAAGCACTTCTTAAATCGTTCCCAACAGTTCAACATAGCTTATATATATGCTGTATGCTATACATAATGTAAATATGAATCTTACTGTCAACAAAGCAACCGACCCAGTTCTCGTCTCGTTCAAAATTGCAAACAATAAAAATTACACAAAATATTTTAAAGAACTTGTTTTAAAAGTAATAAATTCCATACCGCTGCGTTAATTATTATTCGAGTCGTTTGAGAGGATTTTAGATATTATTTTGAAAATTTTTGTTAAGTGCAATAAATGGTGTACGACGTTAATCACTCGGTAAACAAAAAAAAATATTATTAACTCGTTTTGTGTTATTATACCGCACACATTGATGTGTTTGTGTGTGTGCATCAACGTTGATACTGAACCGCAGGCACATGTATGCGATGGCGCCGTCCTTATTATTATGATGTACGATTTGATTCTTACAATGTTTTAAGTACACGTTAAATCTTTGTTTACAGTGATTCAAAAATTTCAAAGTACTTATGAACGTGCTAAAACAAAGGAGCAATCATTACTTTAACATGACAGATGCGGATGGAAACTTTGTAAAACAAGCTTTGTCAATTTATTTGACATCTGATTGTTTAAACAGAGTCAGTGACATAACGCATAGTGTCACGTCGCGTGACGACAAGCGAACACACACATGAGATGAATACTTATTACGGTTGTACTGTATTAACGTGATATCATTACACCGATAGATCTTAATAAATTAGTTGAGTCAGCGCTCGCGCACCTATGAAATTGGGAGATGCTCCGAAGATCGCCGAAGATGGTCGAATGTTCCCGAAGGCGGGGTACAGAGGGAGGTCGGTAGTCCGTGACGCGTCTCACCAGCGGAGTGTGACGTCTCTTACCCATGAGCCTCAAATACCGCATGACTCCATGAAATACTTCCCATAATCCTCGCTATCAATCAAAGCAAAAAGACACGCTCCACATTCTACTGAGTCTAAAATATCATTAAACTATCACTTTTATGTACGATACCGATTTATTTATTTAGACAGGCGATATTAAATCGATCATAATCGCGTGTTGTCAAATGGGGTTAATGTTAATGAACAAAAAGTGAGGCCTCGCTCCGACCAACGTTCACACAGACCCGTGGTTAATGTTATATAGAAAACAATGATTATAACAAGCCAAGGCTTATTTTAATTACCCAGCATAAGATCTGACTATTCGATTTCTTTGACAATTCTTTATTGTTAGAATTACATTATTCTAAATAGGTGCCGTGTGCTACTCAACTGGTAATATTATAGAGTATACTGTACCGTTAAAATAATTTAAAATTATAGAATAAACACTGACACAGAGGACACGCGCTGTGTCATTTAATATTTATGTCATGGTTATGACTTATGACGTAATTTTAGTATTTTGTTACTTGTTAAAAAGATTTTTTGTTACAATTTTAAGATATGTATTAACAATTATAGGAGAGGATGTTAGTGTATTTATTATTTGAAATCCACACTTTATTTAAATCACTGTTCAAAACTAGAACTGACACATTGCGGTTACGTTTATAAATAAAAGTTTATTTGCAATTTATTTATATTATTAAGTGACACATTTCAAGAAATTACAGTTTATAATTATTAAGTAGTTGTTTATTGTTTTACATTTGTGCATCTGTGTACGATTTACATATGGGTCAATCCCCTAGAGCGTTAGCAATTTTTTTATCTCCCAGCTAGTCGACTAGGATTCTTGATGCTATTATTACCTTAGTGTTTTAATTACGCGAGTATAATGGGAAGAAAGACAAGCGAATTTTAGTATTAGCGAAGTTGTTTAGGTGGTAGTGGTTTATTTTAATTTATAAAAAATTGGTATGTATTAATCAAATTTCTAAATAGGAGCATACCGTTCGTATTGCCTCATCCCATACGTTGTACTTAAGTTTATTTGGGTCAAGGACCCCAGGATAAGATTGTGAATTAATTATGAATATCAGTTTGAGACCACCTTCATGATGTTTTAGTTTTGTTGTATTTGTTAACATGTTTCTTATTTGTCGCCATCTTTATCTTCAAAATCATGTTTTTTAAATCACATTGTTCTCCAAAAATGATATTAGTTTTGTGGTGCAAATAGTATTTGTAATGTTTTTTTTTAAATAACAACAAAATAACAAATATATTACATGTTAAAATATGTTTTTCAATAAGAGATTTGTTAAGTCCTCGGTCTTAATATTGAAATAGTATTATGAAAAAAGCATATTTTTCGATTTATCCTTAAGATTATTAATTTTTGTTTCGTAATTTAATGAAATATATAATAAGGTTTAATTACTGTTATACTTGTATCATGGATTGTTTTATTTAATGGATTATTTTAAATAACGTTTTTATCAGTCGGTAATTAATAAATAGCTGCGTCAGACGCACATTAGTAATGGTGCAGCGAATTAGATCAATTGAGCTGGTGATGATTCAAGTATCGTTGTCCGCAATCCCATCTCAAATATTACTTTTAAATAACTAATTATTACGGACTGGGACTTTATCTAGGACTAGTCCCAGATGTTAATGGTAGTTAATCTAATCTAGATTAAGGTGGAGGCGCTAATGTTAGTTTATCTAGGTTTTTTAGATTAAGGTGGAGGCGCCATTGAGTTTGATATATTTGCATGTTTCTGATATTTCTATATTTATAATCGCACTCTGTTAGTGAGTGTTTTTTAAGTATTTATCAATAAGATACCGATTTTGAACATATTACGACCCGACCTTCAGTATAACATTTTTTTAATAAATAATTGAGTTTTATCCTACACGTGCACGCCACCAACAAAACCTTAATAATAACTCTATACCAACATATAAAAAGCTTTGATTACTTTGCCATTATTATCTTCAAAATATATTAAGTGTATAAAAAATAAATTACCTGCTAACATATTTTATAAAGACTTACAGACGTAATATACTTTTTTTTGTATTGAACATAAATATCGATACAATGATAAAGTTTTGATTTGAATGCATATAAATAAGGAATATTGTATGTATCAAAGTATTTACAAGACAAATATTATATTAATAAGAGCATTGACAGTGGTTCGTTCTGGCAGCTGCATTGGGTCAATTGGTGGTGACCCTAACAGTACAACCCGACCAATGTGGAAATCGCTTACACTAACGCGGCCTCTTGATAAAGACAGCCTCTTCAAATCAGTCACAATATCCGTGCTTCGTCTTCGTTCTCGTTGGCATTTTTAGGCGTGGCAAAACCGACCATTTTAAAGAGCGGCTTAAATGTATGTGTTATTAAAAATGGTCGTACCATTATTGTTTATCCGGGTTATAGTTAGGGTCCGCCCAACACAGATGTTATTAAATCGTAGAACGCACAACATATGCGGGTGGCCACGTGTTTGTTACTTTTTCTCAGATTCCGCTTCTTAAGCCTGAGAATATTTTTTTTCTAGTATCCGCTATTAATTTCAGTACTTGAGCATCTTAGTAGTTTTTGTTTTCTTCAAAATGTTTCATCTGCTAGTACTCGAATTTTTATATGAATATTAAGAAACATAAAACACATTTCGGAGATTGCAGACCCAAAACCATTAAAAATCAGGTTGTTTTAAAGTGCAATACAAAATATATATAAGTGTCGCAAGCGGACAGGTCGCGACAGATTCTGTAACGGTGTTTTCTGATACTATCTTTACGACTCCATGTTGAGCTCCTGTTATATCCTTCGTAACATTCTGTTAACACATCACTCTGTATCTCACTGCATCACACTGAATCACACCGCATCACACTGCATCAAACTGCATCAAACTGCATCACACTAAATCACATTGCAACACACTGAATCACAATAAATCACACTGCATCACCCTGCATCACACTACTTCCGCTAGAACTGGGTAATAACATAATCAAGCAGCATAATGTGTTAAAAGAAAGGCATAATAATATGCACCTTCCATAATTTTTCTATTCATACCACAAAAGTCACAAAAAATAAATTACTACCTGGTTTTTAATATATATGTTGATTCGTTTGTCCTAGTTACATTTATATGACATTGTTTTCATTAGTATCCTGAAGTCAACAACGTTTTTATTTTAAAACATATTCTGAATTGTATTCTCTGCTCTATAATCAATCACTGACCCTTAGTAAACCTAGACCAACATAATGTAAAGGATTATAATATTTATATTATCTTACAATATATAAAATATACAAAATATGATTAGTTTTCCCGCGTATCTTCTCTGGCGCACATGTGCGGGCGACATGCGCGGGTTCCCAGTGCGCATGCGTGGGAAACAAGCGCGCCATCTTGAAATGACGGCCATTTTCAGCGAGACGTTTTGTTTTTACCAACATTAGTGTATTAATATTGACGGCGCGTCCCTTTTTACAAGATTTTGCAGTTCATATAAAGTTTATTGGAATCATACAAAACTTACCTGTATCTGCTTCGTTTCAAAATCTGAAGCTGTAGAGCAAATATCATATGCCAAATACCTATCAGATATACAAATAACTTTATTTCTAAAATATTTAACTATAATACCGTTATAGTTGTTTTAATATATAACACATTTACATTAACATGGCAGGTGCGTTAAATAATATGCAACTATGTGACAGAACGAGCTTTGACGCTTGAACTGGAATTAACAAACATGGAACACCATCTTGAAAAAGCTATTTTACTACAATGAACTTTATTTATTTTAATATTTAAACCAAACTCTGCTCATATGTGACTACAGATTATATTATAATTAAAATTATTATAATCAATTTTTTCTAATATTAATTAGGATTTTCTAACTGACTACTGAACTATATTCAGGTATTTAAAAGATGGATCAATAAATTAATCAAAGATATAAATAAGATATACTGGCGCCACTATAACATTGATATCACCTTAATTAATGATAATATAGTGTTTATTAGGCACGGACGTCCGTCAGCAGACAATGCCGAGCCTCCGATTGAGACGTCGCTTTCATAAACACGTCCGTATAATGAATACCTACTCTGCAACAGTGCACTTTCATTCAGATATCCTGCGCTGAATGTGAGTTAACGCACTATAATCTTACGAGACTGCGCCGGCGCACGCAAACGATTGCGCTACGGGGATGCATCATGGAGCAAGTTCATCTAACAAATATGTTGTAAAGTTAAAATTATACAAGTTTCTCATTTTAATATTTATTCTTTTTTATTAAAATATAAATGTTAATTAAAATATTTGCATATTAATAACTGATAGAATAATTTCCATATCGTTTTTCTGGTTTCTAATAAACCGATCATAAATTATGTGATAAAGAATATTCTCTGATTGTTAAAATGTAACATTTAATATATTTGATCTATCTGCGATCATAATGAATGTTACGAAAAAAACAGGATAATAAAAATGTTGTTTTAATTCGACAAACAAACTTTAAAAAAGGTTTTTATTAAATTATCTTAAATAATTAAACAAATTTAACAATAAATATCAATTTTTAGTATTTAAAGAAGTTTCCAACTTGTAGTAATATATTGATACTTAGATGTATCTCATTTAAATTAACAGACAGATACCAAAGTTCGGTTTTAAACTTAATTAAAGTATTAATATGGTAGAATAATATGTTTATGAAATTACTTTATTGTGAATATGTCACAAGTATACAAATATAACTACTAGTTAATGTCATTGGAAAGTTAATTGCTTCCTCGGACGGCTTTCAAACTTGTATCTAGTGACGCCGGACGTTGGCCTTACTATAGTAATACTAGTAATCCCCCCCCATCGATGTCTGATAATCACTCGACTATTCGAGTACCTATTTATGAATCAAAACTAGCTACCCGTAAAATCCTTTAGCCATAGAAAAAATCACATGAAAATCTGTACAGTTTGAGATTATCGCGTTCACACAAACAGACGCATTCAATAACTTATATATATATATATATATATATATATATATATATATATATATATATATATATATATATATATATATATATATATATATATATATATATATATATATATATATTGTTGATCGTGTTTACCGTTTCGATAAGTAGATATAATATCAGCATTTTAAAGCATAAGCCGATGTTTATAATTATTTATATCATGAAACTCAATTAAGTTCAAAACTGTTAAATACTTTTGCATATAAATGTATATATAAAAATTCGGATAAAATTACCCGTTGAGAGATAACAGAGAGCGCACCAGATCAGGAACACTTAAAATTTGCTCATAAAGTTACAATATCCATTAACTCGAGACCAGGTTGAATCGTAAAAAATTAATATTACGCTCTTCTGTATAAAGATACAGCTTTTATTTAATTTATATTTAATACAAACGTACAAAAAAATATTTATATATATATATATACTAATTTATCCTCTAACATGTTGAAACTATTCTCTGTTCCACAAACACTATGTTTTTTATAGATTTTTTTATGACACTGAGAGGAGTTTCAAGGTTTCCTTAAAAAAAATAATTAATTAAAAACACAGTTATCACTTCTTAATTATTAACAAATATTTTTATATTATATTTACTCGTAACCAACACTTAACCAAGGCATATTGATTTTATACAAACAAACAAACAATGAATCATTCAACGAGTAGTGAATGTTAACATGAAAATCATAGTCCTTACTCGACTCAAAACTCGCTTTTAGTTTCTCAGTACTATTTCAAATTCTAGCATTAAGCTTAATATCAACAATAGTTGAATAATTTATGAGAATTATTTCAATATGCAAATATTAGTATGCACCGAGCGACCGGAGCCCGGCCGTCTCACCTATACTTCACAATAGAAAATTGTAATCAAAACCGTAGGTACAAAGCTCTCTGGTTGAGATTCTGCCATCAATATGTAGAAAACCAGCCTGGGATATAAACCTGTATTACCTTGTAATATAGCAGAATATTTAAATGGTATGGCATTTCAATATGGTTCTGTGAAACTGCAATGGAATTCAACTCACGCGCAGGCTGGCTTGTACAGCGCGCTAACCGAATGAGATATCGGTGAGTTCCAGTCCCTATACGGTGTTTAGATCGCTCGCTGGTTATTGTCAATTATATATATATATATATATATATATATATATATATATATAATTGAAGTGTCTGTTTGTAATTCTTAATTAAAGGGTTTTCACTAAATGTATATTTACATTACATTTTGGATAGGTACTAAATTTTTTTTTTCTGTCTTTTTGTTCCGGCTAATCTAGGAAACGGCTAGACCGATTTTAACAGAACTTTCACTGGTTATCTGATGTTATAAGGAGTAGCTTATGGTACTTTTATTTTAAAAAACATATGCCACGCGAACAAAGCTGTGAGTACGACTAGTATGTATAAATATAATAAAATTTTTCACCAGTTTTCTTAAGAGGTAAATAGAAAAAAAAACACTTTTCAAAATATTTTATATACAAAATATTTTATATACAACAGGTATAATAAAAATAAACACCACAAAGTTATTATAGTAAATAAAATTTTATCAAACGACACAGTCTATTGTTTTGACTTCGGTAAATATAATGATTATGTAAATGGGTAATCATCCTCGCCAAAGATCTCGCTAAACTATTCAAAGCGTATACATACGTGTTCCCAAGTCACGGTCGTATACGTTAATACGCTGAACAAATAAAGCACTTATTACCTAAGTGATAAATGCTAAAATAGATAAACATATGACCTATCGTCTGTTACACAATCGAATTGCCTAAACCGAAGTTTTGCGATGTGGACGTATTTTTTTGTTGCGTGATATTTTATTTCTGTCATTTCATTTTAGTCCGTGTCGTCCGTCCGTATCGTCGATATGTATAGCCCGATCGTATCGTCGGCCCGTATCATCCGTCAGTTTCATGACATTTATTTCAAAGTCAGCACTTCCATCCCCTTAGCGTCAGACACTTAAGCCGTCATTTCTAATTAACTGTATTTTAACACAAGCGACACAGCACTAAACTTTCGTCTTACGGTAATGTGATTATTCCCTGGAATTAAACAAATTAAGTAATATGCATCCCAGAGGAATATTCTCAGTAATTATAGAAGTATGTTTTATGAAAACCTTTCTCCATCAACGATAACAAATATAA
Source organism: Melinaea menophilus ssp. n. AW-2005 (assembly GCA_918358695.1). Lineage (NCBI taxonomy): Eukaryota > Metazoa > Arthropoda > Insecta > Lepidoptera > Nymphalidae > Melinaea > Melinaea menophilus. The sequence goes on along the minus strand of OU911050.1, from coordinate 8,207,875 downwards.
AGCCGTTACTACCGTCTGAGTTCCCATAGTTTTTGCCATGATGACTCCCAAGATACGTCATGTGGTCCCGTTGATACATACTGACTGACTTACTTCTATTCTTTTGTCTGATCACCCATTATTCGGGTGAAATTTTTGTCACATAGTTCAACTGGTAGTAGTTAAAATATTGACATTCAGTTTTCAAAGTTTTTAATCGTGCTAAGCTGTTTTAAATTACTAAATTTTATAATAAACATTAATTATTTCACAACTTAGATAAATAACATGTAATATATTCTAATAACTTTTGAATCAACATTATTATGATATAAAAAAAACTATGATTTATTTAATTGCGATCTTCAATAAATACTCAAGATATTATTCACATTTAATTGTAATATTCCCAAACAAATGAGTAACAAATAAAAGAAAAACATTTCAAACATAGAATATACTTATCTGATGCAATAAAAATTTATATCACAGACAAAGTCACTGGTAACAACTAGTCAAAGAAAACTAAGCGACTACCCAATAACAAGCATTTAAAGTAAATAATATCACAACATCCGGACGCATAAAACTTGATATGATTATAGAGTATTGACTCCATTAAGTAACCGGATCGAAATGTTTTGATCACATTAATATTTAACATTAATTAATATTCATTAATATCCGTGTCCAATTAATATTCATTTACTGTTTAATATTAAAAAAATATAATAAATAACAAATAACACAAGCACCAAGTACTGTTATCTCAAGATGTACTCCGGTACCGTTGGACGGGTATGGCAAACTCTAGTTTTTATTAAACTAACGGATCTCAACGCAATTGCAATATATTGAGGCGACTAATACGATACAGTAAAAAGTTTATTTATATTCGATGTCGCTAGCAGCCTAACGGTAGTGGTAGGTGCGGTTTTTCTTTTATTAAATTACAACAATTAAATTGGACATATTTTATATATATATATATATATTAATAATTGATTGATAAACGCAAGTCATACGGTCACTTAACCACTAATGGCATGTATTGGTAATCATAGGTGGTTAAATTCACTCGTCCCTGGCATGTCAAGAGAATACTGTTGTCTTATTAACTTAACTAACTATTAAACATGTACTAGTGAAGTTAATCTCTTTATTACAAATAATTATTTACACAGAAATAAATATCAATAAATCATAAAATATTAAACAATAGTTAAACTACAGTTTGAAGTTAAATATAAACCTGAAAGACAATGAAAACCATAATTTAATATTGTTTTTCGTTAAACGTAGCTTCATTCCAGTTTATCGGTATTTGGTGAATGGAGCTAATTAATTATCGATTAGTATGCAGACTGACATTCGTGTCTTGTGATAACGGATATTATAACGTCTGAAACATGTGTGAAACGTTAACAATGTTTATTCAAACTGTAGGACACGTTTATTATAAATGCAATAAATTAAAATACAATCAGTTTGATTTAATAATTTAAATCCAGTTTACACAACTTTTTTAATATCTGCAATATTAAGACTGCTTTAAACATTTTCATATGTACAAAGTTTATTCAAACGGTAGGACACGTTTATTTCGTATGCAATAAATTTAAATCCAGTTTACACAACTTTTTTTATATCTGCTGTATTAAGACTGCTTTAGACATTTTCATCTGTATCTAACATGATTAAACTAATAATTAAACTTTAACAATGTTGTCCAACACGTAGTGGAACTCGCGAATACCGAACTCGATTTGATATAACAACATTCCCATAGTTATTTTCCTAAACAAAGATTACTTTGTTATTGGTAACCAATATATTGTTCCCATCACAGTTATAGTACACGATTCGAACAAAAATTAATGTCATTATAACATTGATTCATCAATACCAAAATGATTTCTCAATATCTATAATGTATTAGAGTGTACGGAAATTTGACACCCGACAGATTTTGCAAACTATATCACATGAACAATTTTAAAATTATTGCGGAATAGTATAAAAATGTGAAACAGAGTTATAGTTAATTCGCGTCAATTTATGCAGTCACATACATGACGCTGAGAAATGTAATTTTCAGTTGCGTTAGGATATGTTGGAACACAAATTTATGTTAAATGAATCACGAACAACATATAAAACTCTAACAATCATTTAAATTAAAGTACAACTCTATGTTTACGGTTTTAAATCCTCAAATTTTAACCAACCAACTGCGCCTCATTCCACAGCACAATCTAATCTTACCACCGTTACTAACTTAGGAATTCGTCTAAAAATGACCGGCCCCATTCCCTTAATAACATCATTCTATTGTAATGTTTTTATTTCGTTTGATATGATATCAAATCGAAGATTTAACTTGGAAGAAAATTGCTGTATAACGCACTTGTACGAGTAGATATATTTTGTATTAATAAATAAAAACACATTGCTTCACTATTATTCTAAATTAAGAAAAGATAATTCATTGAATAAGTACGTTTTAATAAATTGTAAAAAAAAATATCTTTAATACTTTTATCTTATGACTTACACTTATATATTTATTGGGATTTGTATTTCTCATACAAATTAATTGCATAATTTCTTCAACGCCAACAAACAGACCAAAACAAATACTTTTCGAAGACAATATTGCGTAGACAATTGACAAAACTAACGTTTAGCAACACACCCACGATGTTATAAAATCTTAAAAGCCGAAGTAAACATTACAATTCAGTATGTATTAAAAAGCAAGTGTCTAGTGACAGTGCAGTGACAGATAACTATTAATTCTGAGAACAATACCGTATTGAAATGGACACTCGCCAAGTTCCTTGTACCGCGTCTTCCACGAAGGCTCAGATTCAAGTTTAACGGGCAGACGTTCATAGGGTCATAGGCAGAAACAAAGTTAATATAAAAATTATATACATATTCTACAGACGCTCAGCTCCAGTTACCGCCGTGTCGCCGTGTTTTTAATTCCTCAAGATATCCGGTGATATCTCGCTAATGAGTGTAAATATTTTATAATTGCTTTAAAAACAATTTTTTTTATTGTTTTTCAACCTTACATTTTTGAAACTTAAAAACTAACGGAAAAGAGATACCTGCGTAATAATTTAATTGGTCGCTGAATGAAGAGTTACGTGATTCAGGAAATATATATTGCATGAACTAAAATTAGTGACATCCTGTATAGTCTGTAATTGAATTTTGATGCCATCGTTGGTCGTCCATTAAATAATATTCAGTGGAAAACTAACGCGCGTCTTATAGGCAGTTAGGTATTGGAATACCCTTAAACAAAATAAACGTATGCTGACAATGTATATAACATTTTTAATACCTATTTGATACTTTATTATGTATATTAAGTATCACAATAAGTAGATTATTTACTACTCTTCTCTCCAACCACTGGGATATCTTTTAAATATATTTTATAACCATTAAAAATGTAAACTATTTTATAATATTGAATTTGTTTTGCAATTAATAATCAATGATTATAGGCCAGTCACGTGATTCGTCTTCGTATATATATATATATATATATATATGTATGTATGAGTTCGAAATAAACCTCGCAATTGAAATCATCGCAAACTGCAATTTGTTCACACTTGAATAAATCTGAAGCTTTCGTCAAAATATATATGATATAAATGAAATTTAAACTAACCTTACAGTTAGATTAACTTTAAACTGAAGGTTAAGGAAAGTGAAGGCATGCTTTGATAATGCGCCCACGTATGCAAGGTGCACTCCTTATAAGGCGACCATGAAACATTTGCATAAAATTATATACTATTGTATTATTATCAATGAATATCTTATGGTGGTTATGAACATTATTTATTTATTCTAATTTTTTAATTTATAATACAAAAAATTATTTACAAAAGGCGGGCTTTATTTACCTTAGGATGTGAAAGAGACGGGTGTATGCAAAGAAAGAAAAAGAAAATAACAATAACGGGGTTAATATTAATATTGAAATTAATATATATTTTATCAATATATATATATACTTATTATGTTTTAAGTAAATAATAAATGAAATGACAGTTCTTTCCACTAACCAATTTTTAAGCTTAATAAATAGAAGTAAAAAAAAATGCATTGTAAAAAATTAAAGAATATTATACCTATTTGAATAAAATGATATAAATTTTAAAAAGTATAAAATGTTAATTAATATTTATTCTTTCCAGGTAAGACTTTCCACTTTTAAGGTGTTAAAGGTAAGTAAAAGAAGGTATTAAGTATTTAAAAATTTTAATATTCAAAACGGATTGAGAACCACTGGACCGTGTAAGACCACACGAAAGTCACCCAATACTCTAACAGATGCTGTGCGCGGGGATGAAGATATAAAAAAATATATTAAAAGCTCCAACATGTTGCGAATATGAAGGATATCCGAAATTTTGATATAATTATCATTATTTATTCACCTTTCATTATCACTTGTACAAATTTAATTGAAGAGTTATGTGAGATTAGAAAAATACTAAAATAATAGTATAGTATAGATCTTATCTCATAATATAAAACTTTGTATAAGCTAACAGTTTTCTAAAATACCTTTTTTTTACCATTCTTATTGGTAAAAGTCAGTTTCACCTAAAGGATATGTGAGTTCATCTAACAGTAAACAAAATTACAATAAACTAGGATCCGCCAACCGTCCGCAGCGGGTGTTGAGCTGAGCCCCTCTCCTTCCTTCTTTTCTTGATACTTTTGAATGAATTGCTAAACATTTTTTCAATCTGTTTTCGCTATAACATCCGTGTTCGGCTCAAACATACATGTAAAAACTTTTAGCTAATTATCTCGTCGCATTCCGGAGACAACTAAACACAAAAAAGGTCTCCCAAACGGTTAAAAGCTTCGCTTAAGCTCAGCTCAATTACCATGGTAATATAACAAAGGCTTTGATATAAGGCTAAGGTTTTGATAAGCGAAAATATAATCTTTAATTAAGCCATCTTAACATCGGCAAAACTATCATCCTAATCTTTAGTAACCCTAAAAATTTAATTTATTTTTCCTTTTATCAGGATACGCTTAAGAATAGTGTTTTTACTTAAACTTAGAGATCACATAAGTTTTGTAGACATTAAACTCTCAATGGTGTTACAATGATACCTATACTGTACACGGCTCGCTATGCGCAAGCGCAGAACAGGTTCCATGCAAATAAAACAAGTCATGATAATGTTCATTTTATTTAGGTCTTATTTTAACGAGCACCGAGCTTGTCCATTGATGTGAACATGGATTCAAGGACCAAGTACCAGTTACTATGAAGTATTACATCTTATTCCCATAATCGATAATAGGACTATAGATATAGACTAGATATGTATGGATTCATTGCTATATTTTTATTTCATCTCTCCTCTTAATACTTTTATGCCGTTTCCAGTAAATTCTTACAAATTTGTTTTACAACATACTGTGCCAACGACTTTGAGCAGATTATACTTTTTTAAATGAAATAGCTCAAGTTACTCCTTATAACATCAGCTATCCACCAGTGAAAGTTCTGTTAAAATTGATCCAGCCTTTGCAGATAAGCCGGTATAAACAGACAGACAGATAATTTTTCATTAAGACTTATATATTTCCATATGAAATTAGTGAAAAGCTAATAATTTTGAATTATAAACAGACACGTAAATTTTATTTAAATAATAAAAGCTCATTTAAAAATTACTACCAACCAACTTGTAATTATGAACAAATATTTCAAAGTCATTCTTATGACTTCGTTCAAGTATCCGACTTTGCACTGAGTTATGTAAAATGAATGAATGAAGTGTGCTTTAAAACTTGTATTCAGAAAAGCCGAGAATATAAAAGGTAAAAGATAGAAACTATTATTCATATTAACTTCAGAGTTAACAGTAAAAGCATTTCATAGTAAGATAACATCTTATAAATATTTATGCCCAGTTACAAAATGATGGTCTCAGGAACAAGATGATGTGACAATGTGATATTATAATATAATTACTTTACTTGATCATTTAACGAAGGCTTTACATGGCTATGTTGATAGAGTACAAACCTACAGTGACCTTTGCCTTTTGGACCTGTCTTTTTCGCACCTGCCACCTTAAAGATTCCTTCTGTTCCATCTATATACACATATAACACAAATTTTGCGTTTCTTTACATTTTTTAAATAAAAACAATGTCCCATACATTGTTACTGTTGTCTAATAACTAAATTTCACAGAACAGAAAGCAATGGAAATTCAGTCTGTTTTTTCCTTACAAAATCGATAAATTGACAAATACAAAGATAAAAAATAATAAACTCCTGTACTATAATATTTGTAAAACTTTATATTTTATAATTGTTATAAACTTATTATCTTAAGTGTAAGTGTAGGTAAGCTAGAAACGTAACTGCGTATCACAACGAAGTACGTCAAAATCGTATTCAAAGTTTCCGTTACATACAAACAAAAGGTAATAAAAACGTGGTAATTAGATGATTTAGTTCCTCTATGATCCATAAATCTTAACACAGTTCGCCAGTAAATTGTGTTATAAATCATGAGAATCAATAAAATGTTATAATAAGGTAATCTAGAATAAAAATATATATTTTAAGGATAGAGGAATTGATCTAATAGTTGAATGTCCTCGTCCAAGTTAAGGACATTAAGAAGGGATCTGTGGTAATTAAATAAAACACATACGGGTCCCAATAAACTTGGCCTTTACTGCACCTCACCAAATGTCCAGTTGACGTACCATTTTGTATCGAAAAGATAAAAAAAAATGAGATGAAAATAATAATTACAGAAATTGGTTTTATACGTAATTTTTGTACGCAATACGTTTTACTTACTTTTTTCATGTTTGTATTTTATTTGGAACGAAAATTTATAAAATCCTCTCTTACTCGAAAACCGCGAAATATTCAAACATACAAACAAACTTTTATATCCTATTTCTACTGTTTTAGGCAAGAATTTTACTCCTATCATATTAGGTAACCAATTTTGTGGTCATAATTCTAGTTTATAGTGTAAGCTCGATAGTGAACGATCTGTTAATTGAAGTCTAATTAAACGATACTAAGTTTATTATATATTTATCTTAGTGTATTTTAAACGAACTGTCTAACTGAATTAAAGAAATTGAAATATAGATAGATTAATAACCATACCATCATGTTTCTTAAAACTTTCGCACCCAACAACACTTGTTATATATAAATATTAATAATTTACGAACGGAGCTATAATGGCAGTTTAGATTTAAATAATCTAAAAACGAATATATTTGGTACATATTTAATTATTTCGTGCTCCCCTCTTAACATTGTTAGGCATGTTTTGAATAACTAATAATTCCATTACAAGACATAGACTTTAATACTAAACCTACCAAGTACCGCTCAAAATGACCGTTCTTAAACTTTTATAAACTTACACATTTTTAATCGTTATAATATTGTTATCAAACTACATGCAATTCTTAGAATATGCATATAATATTTTCTACACTCTTTACTCGTTATTTCCATTATTAAATACGTTATATAATAAAATAACTTTTAATTACCGGTCAATTTGACGGCGTGCGGTATGAACAAATATACACGAATTGTCGGTAGGTTTAGTGTTAAACGAACTGTCTAACTGAATTAAATCGAAGCAAAGATAAATTTTTAACCATACCATTAGATTGCTTAAAACTTTTGCACCCAACAACGCTTGTTATATAAAAATATTAATAATTTACGAACTGAGCTATAAAGGATTTAAATTATACAAAAAACGAATATATTTGGTACATATTTCATTAATTTCGTGCTCCCCTCTTATCATTATTAGGCATGTTTTGAATAACTAATAATTCCATTACAAGACATAGACTTTAAATTAAATTCAACTAGGATCTAATGATATACCATTTATTGTTAGGTTCTATACTTTTTATTAGTTTAGTTTTATGCGTCGTACATTCGTCGGACGTAACATATCAATGTTTAATTGACACTTGGAGATACTAACGAGATAAAGGAATTTAATGGAGAAAATACTGTTGATAAATAATACATACATACATATAAATATATATATATATATATATTGGATTGGATTGGATTGGATGTCCAGAATGTCAACGCCCGATCCCCGCAGTTTTACGCATCACTTAGTAATTATTCGATCAGATACGAAATCCTAAGTTTGTAACTCTATATTATTTCTCATATTGCAATTTTAATATCGTGTGGCAAATATACTTCGAACAGCTTTATTTTTAACCATTAACCACAATATGTACTACACATCTTGTTACAATTATATTAACGATATTTGCTAGAAATCTCGCCATGTCGTTTTTAAACTAACTTATATGGTTATATAATGCCAATTAAGTAATAGTTAAAAGAATTTGTTATATATATATATATATATAAAATAAAATAAAATATAAAAATAATAATTCCACCCAAAACTGTCTATATCTAAGTTCTAATGATATTTGATTTTTTATTAATACAATTAAACCGTAATTTTATCACAAAAATTTTCAAAGAAATTTAAGACAAGAATTAAGAATGACAATGGCTGACTATTAGAAAGATGGTTTTACATAAGTACAGAAATATAAACTGTATTCAAAATTAGAAGAAATCTTTAACAATTTAGAACTATAATCTGTTCTTATAACTAGACTTAACTATAAAGAACTTGGGAACTTGCTACTAAACAAATATATATATATATATATATATATAAAGATGAAGTTATTTTAATACAAACGTTATAATACCAAATCAGCTATATTTTGGTATCTAATTTTACTTTCACTACAACTAAATCAAATGACTTTCATCGAGTCGTCTATAAATTTTCATCTAAGTATAAACACATTGTTTTTTACTAACACTCTTAATTTACAAGCTTTTTATGAGACTAAGATACTATTATAGAAAATATTTAGTTTATGAGGGATTGGTTTAATATTTTCTATTTTATTTTCATACAATAGAACATAGTAGAAATCTAAGAGACGCTTCCGAAGCTATTATACGTGTATTTTTAGTTATCCTAGAATAATCTTGAATAATAAACCATGGTCTGAAGGCCGACAAACAATTATATATGTAATAATATGGTTTTTGATTTCCATACGGGAAAAGATTATTTATGTATACATATATGTATATATATTACCACCGATTTCATCTTCACCAAAATCCTCAGTAGAACAACAAAAATTACAGTTTTTTTTACATTTTAACTGCCTTTTGAAACAGTTCTCATTTTCACGTTTACCAACGGAATGCTTTTTTTCGACACTAGGTAAAAGTATTTTATTTACACGTTGATCTGAATCAAAAGCTTGACAAAACAACGTGACATGCCATCGTACTAAATTTCATCCAAATTTGTTCAATATTTTTTGTGTGATGACTAACGATACGAAACAGACAAAAAAATTTTTAAAATAGCGTTTAGGAATCTTTATTATATTTATAATATAATAATTAGTAATAATTTGCCGTGTTACTTTTTTACTGTGTTACTTTTTTCTTAATTTATTATTTATTTATAAGTTTGCAAAAACGAAGACTTGCTAGTAGCGCCATCTGGACACACCACAATTCGTTAAGCGCCATCTAGGTTTGAACAGTGGAACTGCGTTGGCAAGCTCCATTACAATCAACAGTACTATAGCATGATCCTAGAGGGCGCTGCTACAAATCATATGCCTAATGAGCCGTGCCAGTAGATGGCGTGAGTAGCGACCACTCAAATTAAATAAAACACTTTATAATGTTAATGTAGTCGATCCTTTAATAATTACAATAAAATATGAATTATATTTAATTATTATAGTACATGTTTTTTAACATTTCAATCAGTTTATCTATTTTTGTATTTTAAAATCACGATTTGACGACGTTGATGTCGAATGCTTAAACACACAAAGGCCTTATTTGTTCAATGTCTTGTGTAGAAATTTGTGAAGTGCGTTTTTTTTATCTACAGTTATTTATTATGAACATACTAATTATATATAAATATATATAGAAATGAAAGGTACCGCTCGATGGTCGATGACGTCATCGCTGCTGCCTCATAAGGCACGAAGTTATTGGCTCTGTTTACCTACTCCGTTGATTTAATAATATTAATCCTATCTCGCCATATATGGCGTCTCAGCTATTGAAACAATTTATGGACTGTATCTACCTATTTATATGTTAGTACAGTACAATTACTTAACATGTTATTTCTAGAATTGTACACATATTTAATATATTCCATTTATTATATATAAAATTGTATACTAATAATATAAAAATATATGATAAATATTTAGCAGTCGACTAAATCGATGTGTGCCGTTGAACTACAACTAAACATATTTCCTAATCCCAAAGCGGTCACATGTACCAAGAAACATTCGGAGAAACAAGGAAGGCAAAACCACATGTAGCTCACGCAGCCTCCGAGTGGTGGTGGTAACATAGGAATGCCATAACTCAGAAGTACTGCCTTAACGGTACGCGGGAAAGAGATGAACATATACAATAGAAAGGAAAGGAACACCGACATGGTTGAACGACCGATCAAATAAGTTTTGTACGGGCTATCGTATACCACGTAGGTTTCTTCTAAACGTGTCGAGGGCCCATGGCTCACTATAATCCGATTTCCAAGATGGCGGACTCGAGTTTCACTACCGATTGATTTGGCGGCAAAACTTCTACTCATGTTATATTTACAATATATTTGTAATGTTTGGTAAAAATAATTCGTTACATGCACAATAAAAGCTATAAGATTTGATCAAACATTCCAATCGTTGTATCTATCACATAAAATTAATTTATATATTATATATACATATATAGTCTGATTACAAACGACTCGCAATTAAATGCAATGATTTTTTATTTTCCCGGTATGTGCCAAGGTGATCTATGATACTAGTTTTTTCTTTATAGTTATATTATATGGTAAATACTGCAAGTTCTAAGATCATTGTTATGTAATGTTTTGAATGCAATTTCAGAATAAGGTTATCAATTTCCACGAGTAGCTCTCTCAATAATATATAAATAATGTTTGTCTTTTTAATCTGTTGTCCGTTTATCGCTGTTATTTTTGAATTAATATCAAGTATCAAAGTATTATTTTATTGGAATATAATTTGTCTTTAATAGTATTATATCAGCTGTGTACGAGTTCGATTTTTTTTTTTATAAAATAAAATTAGCCTAAGTTACTTATAATATCAGTTATTAATAAATGTCCTATTAAAATCGGTTCAGCCTTTTCAGTAACCTGACCAAACAGACAAACAAAGTATTTTTTAAAATTGATTTTTTATAACGTTTACATTATCATATACATTTAATGAATACTCTCAATTTGGAATTACATACAGACACTTCAATTTTATATATATATATATAGATTGCAGTAGAAAGTAGAAATATAAGTTTAACAAAAAATGAAAGGTAATAAAAAATACGAGTAAGTACACCAGAACGTGCGTGACCTTCACTGCTGAGGCCGTAGCGAGATGCATTCAAAAAATAAGAAAAACCTAAGCACGAGTTAGGACGCATCCTTAACTATATCATGTATATACAATCTGTTTGTTCATATTAAAGGATTTTAACCTCAATTAATATCCCGATCCAAACCTTATCTGATACAGCGGTTTTTTACAACAAACAAAAGAACCAATTAATTCCTATCGACATGTTTTTAACTATTCTATTCCATAAGACAGTTGGGTTGGGTGTATATATTTAATCGATATTTTATCACCCGACCGATCACATCTTTTATCACACATCGACTTGGAGCAAGCCTATTTACATGTTACCAATACAAACATGTTATTTGTTATAACTCAGATTGATCTAAAATAATAAATACAATTACTTTGTCCTCGTTATATATCGCAAATGCACTTTTAAAGTAGTGTTATTATGTATCTGTAGAAGTAGTATAAATCTCTGTTCTTATATAGAAGTGGATTGAAAGGTCGGTGGTCTGCAGGCGCCGCCGCGAGTACTACGCAACCAGTTCTTACCACAAGTATGTATATTGTATACGCACTAGAGTACACACTAGAGTACTGTTTGTATATTGAACATTCCTACAGAATAGTTTTTATATAATCATTTTTCATTTGAAAAGGATATATTTATTTCTAAATATATAACAAATATTCGACATAGCTATCAAAAAAACCATCACGGTATAAAAAAAAATCAAATTACTTCAAAATGTATAATATACATATATATACATATATATATATATATATATAGTATATATATAACCATAAGTAAAAAGTCATATTGTCATTATTAGGACTAGTGCTTTTAATTGCTAAAAGGTACAAAGCTACGTGCCAGTTTCAAATACTAAGTGTGCCTCAGGAATTTTACTAGCACATGAGAAGAAAAATTGCCTGTGTTTCAGAGCGAGAGTCCTAATTGAAGGTATACTCGTATAATGAGGCAACGCGATGCATCGTCTCTGCTTGGACTTAGTTCCTAACAGATGAAATGTTTATCAATATTACCTAAAACAACCTTTAATTGTAATTCGTAAATATTTAAATCGAGAAGAATTTTATTGAAAAATCCTTCAAATTTAAAGGAATATATTGTACTTATTTTACTTTAGCTTCACGCCATATCCCTTGCGGGGTAGCCAGAGACGACGGAGCGGCAATATATTGTATGTTTAAAATAAAGATGATTTTAAGTAACAAATAGGACTCAAGTTCCAGAGCACTGCGATGGAGCGATAGAGGAGCGCACGACGTCTCCCCACGAGCGCGCTATCTCCTCACGGAGGGACCTTTTGTAATTACACTACAACCTTTTGTAAAAGATTATATTTTTTATTTGTACTTGCAACTGCAACTATTTCAAATATTACTTGTAATATAAACTCTTATAAAATATATGTAATAGTTATAAATTAACACTTAAATAACGTACAAATATACCAGAAGCACCATAAAATATATCTATCTCTCTCACATAAAATGATACTGTGTACTCAGTAAGTATTTACTTGACTGAGTTTTTATGTAAATGAATTAAATCATATTTTAGGTTATTTTTATCAGAGTGTAAATATCTTTATCGCTTCGTCTATACAAATAGTAACGTTCTTTAATATCTTTAGTATTTTTTGAACTATATTAGATATTTAGTGTAGTTGAATATTGTTTTTTTCACTGTTATTAGTGTTATGTATATAAATAAATGAATTTGATTTCTAAAATTGAATGTTAAATGATATGACCTATTTGAGTAGTGTGTTCTAGCTTTATGGGTGTTATCAATGTAAACGGCTAAATTTGTTTATATTAAGTTATTTGGTGTATGCTTTTAGATAAAGATGTGGTCGTACATCGATAGCCGAGATAAAACACATTTGAATCATTATAATTACATTTAATATTATATATCAAATAAACCATGGTCGATGTATGTAGAAGATTTGGTTAAATACCAAAATTATTATACCATCTTCCGACGTCAAAATATGAAGAATATTTAAAAATATAAACTTTGCTCCCGTCTCTTAATCGATAGCTTATGGTATAAGATAAGTTAGGAATGTAATTTTATTTAAGTTATTTACATATGATATGACTAACAAACAACATTAAACTGGTATAACGTATATCTATACATATAACATATTTCTTATTTGATCTTGGCTAACTGCGAGACAAGTTACGTATTAAATATATATATATATATATATATATATATATTCTTTATGTTATATGTATTGTATGTTTAAAATCAAAGTTATGAGGAAAATTATTTTAACTGATATAACTGAGATTGGATCGCTGACAAATAATATATATATATATATATATATATATATATACGTACATAGTAATGAAATGATACCTAAATATTAGAGTAGTCATTTTACATATGATTTTAGATATAAGCTGCAGTACTACCTACTACTGCTTTATCATTGTTAATCTTTTATCTTTAAAGTTAGAAAAAGATTAACCTTTTAGTGCACCAAATTAGATACGTTTGAATCTTTTTGGGATTAAATAAAAATAAATGAAAATTATATTTTATTTAGTCTGTAATAGTTAATTATAAAATAATTGCAATAATTCTAACTCACACATTAACCCTCGCGCATAACTGGTGACTGGAAGCTAATAAGCTAAGTGTTACGCAACGCATTCCTGCGACCCGTACCTACTATTGCAGAATGACCGACATCACATCGTCCTGCAGCTTGCTTATAAATCTAACTAATAATAAGTTATTAGCTAATTCGATTGGTGTATTTTGTTATATTAAGACGCGAACTCTGAATCTAATTTAAGTGAATAAGTATTCAGGTCATGTAAAGTCACGGAATATTATTAACATCGAGGTCTCGTCCCCTTTCACGTATTGATATCACCTTCAATAATTTCTGATTTACTTTATTTTTATTATTATATAACCCTTTAATAAAATATTCGAAAAAATTTAAATCAGTTAAAGTGAACTGTTTGTTATTCTATATTAACAGATTATCACTAAATGCGTATGAAAATATATACGGTACTTACATAAAAAAAATATTTTCTACGTCTGTCTGTCTGTCTGTTTGTTCCGGATGATCTTTGAAACGGCTGAACCTATTTTAACTGAACTTTCACTGACAGTTAGCTGTTATAAGGAGTAACTTGACAACTTTTATTTCAAAAATATATTCCGTAACTAAGTCGTAAGCACAGCTAGTAATATAATATATATATGAAATATTAAAATAATATTCTTAAAAAGCTTCACATAAATCTTAAAATCTTGTAAAACACTTCATAAGTTTTATTTATCGTTTAATACCATCTCGTTTGAACGGACAGTGGTTTTTCAACATTCCCGCCAGTGAGAACGTATGGACTAAAACTATAACTACATGTTAATATTGTTTCAAGGAACTCCTTTATATACCAACTTTACTCAACAGGACCGGACCTAGAACATATAATTACATATAACGATTTCTTAGTATTATATATTCGTTGTCAAATATATTTAGTTTATTTTATATTATTTTGATAAACTTTTATAAACAAATTTTGATAACAATATTATTGTCAAGACGAAGATTCTCATACTTACTATTTCGATATCAATTTAAAAAGTTACCATTGAAAAAAGTAATGACAGGTAAGTAAAATTTGTTATTAAACTTAAATTCTAAATATACACTAAGATATATGTATTGTTATGTATGTATGATACCAATTTGAGGCACGCGAGGCTTTTATCTCTAACTCTCCTCCCTCAATCACATCAAATTGATATGTCGTAAACGTTTTTACATCTACTTTTTTATTTCATTACACGGAATGCATTCCGAAGCTTCTCATTACCATATCCAGTCGACTCATTATTATTGCATTAGTGAAATATTTGATAAATCAATCAGTTCGAGAGGTTTCTTTGATTTTTTTGGTGACATTAAATATGTTTATTGTATAATGACGTCATTAAAGCAAAATGTAGTTTTAATAACGATTTACTTGTGTACAGTATCAGTCAACGACACTACAATCAACAGTTAGCTATCGAGCTCCGACACTACCAATTACATTTAGGTCAATGCATACAAATTTCGATTTTATTTAATTTAAGATGGCGGACTCCAAGCACAGCTCGCGGTATAAGAAATAAAATAGTTATTTGTTTTATAAAACTGTAATGTATTTTACACTTATAGAACAAACAAAGTTTTGTAGTTTGTATATACTTTAGATTGGCTGCACTCGATAATGTAAGAGTTGGTATATGCATAAACACACTCCTAACGACAACGGCCGATAAGAGAGTGATAAGCACTTTTTACCTTTAATATCCATTTACTTAGTGGAATTAAAGCCGAAGCACGTTATGTGTGATGTTTGCAATCTAATAGTTATAACTTTATTCAGTAATTTATAGCTGTTAGGAACAAGAGCGCGTTTAAGCCGCAGGCTGATCGGTATTTTCCCTTTGTTTAATTCTCTTAGAGAAGTTTAGGATATTCATATTATCACAATACATTAATGTCACGGCAAAACTAGTTGTGCTCAGTGCATTATACTCATTACATGTTTATAATTCTTAGAATAAGAATTCTACGTTATTGCTTGTTTAAGTGAAGGTATTTCCGTAATAATAAACATAGAGGAAAAATCTCTGACTCGTATTCGAATTTAATATGAAGAATTGTTATATAAAATTTTCAAAAATGTATTTTGTAATATTCGAACATTGTATTCTATCTATATTTCCTTAGAGATCCTAACTCCTAAGAGACGGCGCCCGCGCTTCTAAGAAACTCTTCTGCGCGGAGGCTGTAGCGCAGAGCGAGATAGAATTGTATTTCGATACGTGTGAGAGAGATAAAACACTAAGTAGATAGCCTTCAAGCGTACACGTTATTATTTAAAACACTGCCAACCTTATTTTTATAATAACCGTTTGTACATATCAAACAGAATCATGTGACCATTGATAATAAAGCTTTTCAAAGTATTCATGCTAATAGGGCTCTCGTTCATTATATAACTTAAATAAGTCGTTTCATATAGTATGTAAAAGATATATGTGTAATGTAAGGAAAGCCCAGGCGCCTAATTAAGATAAAGAATGACATAGTTAAGTATTACACGCATCCTTACGATAACACATAAGCTGCAGTAAGTCACGTCAACCGACTAATTATTTCATAATTTAGGCACTGCTATCACGTCTGGTGGCACTGACGTCACCACTGCCCACACTGCAACCGCCTGCATACACCAGAAACTAATAAACACCAAAACGTTATCTGTATTGCAATCTAACTCTTATATATTGTCCATTTAAGTATATTATCCGTTAAACTTTAGATATTTTGTTAACATCGAGGCACGCGTCGATTGCGACAGCCCGTAACTTTTGTTATATTTCCATTTTCCAAACCATACAGTGAGTGTTAAGCGATTTTATAATTTATGTTATCTACTTAAAGATCGCAATTCCTTGAATAGATCTATAATTACGAGAGGATCGCAACGAAGAACAGCCTACGTGATATTAGGCAATTATATATTATATTGCTGTGTTGTGAGGTTCTTTAAATCAGTAACATCGTATGAGACTAATAGTTATTGTTTTTGGTAGTGTTATATGACATTGCAAAGTCTAGTTGTAGGTGGTTTTGTTTGAAATGAAAGGCTTTTTTGGCGCGGGGGCGACTTCATACTGGAATAGTGTCAGACGATAGATTGATGACCGTGTTTATATTTATAAAAATTTTATCGTATTGAATTGTACCACAAAGGATTTAAAAATGTAGTTGACTACCCCACGGTGTCCTCACTTTGCAAGCTCTACCTATCTCAGATAAGATAACAACTACTGGTATTTAAAAATGTTCTATATATTCACTAATATTATAACGTAACTTCCTTCTACTCTTCTACTCAAAAGTAGACTCAAGCCCTTTGATGCCTTTTAAACGTTAACTATACTTATATAGTTGTATAGTACTTATTGTTTTGTTTATGGATGTCGCAAGGCACGCGCCAGCCCACGTGCTCGGGAAGTGTGGCCCCTCCTGACCCCCGACGAGATGATACATTACGAACTTTATCACAAATCACCAATCTTCATCATCTTAAATATTATGACATTGAATCAATCATGTAACTGTTAAATATTATTATTTTCTTCTTACAATTATGTATATTTCAAATTAAGAATATAATTAAATCATAAACAAAATATACATAATTAAACTCTTAACAAAAATATTTTCGAGTTATCATATTATTTTCTTATCAGAGGGAAAAATCCAGGTTTCGCTTGCAAATTACGTCCCTACAAAGACACGCTTGTTCAGAGACGTCCTTGTCACACCATGTCGGATGTGAGGACAAACAGATATACCGTAAACATGGACGGGACCTGAAGGTCGGCAAATAGTACTTTATCGATGCGATAATATTCTACCTTGACGAAAACATAAATATTAAACGCAAACGTATCCATATAACATGTACAAAATAGGTTTAAATATTTAATTTTGTTTTAGTATTAATTGCAGTAAATTTTTGCGTATTCTTTATATTAATATTACATTTAAAAGGATATTAGATATATTTTAAATCGTCACATCGTTTGTTAGGTATAGATTTTTAGTTTCTACATTCACTTCGCTTGTCAACGTTACATTGGTGGTGTTAGGTGTAAAAAGTAGGTCATCAGATCGCCAAACGATTAAGCAACGTTGCAGTTCTAGTACTTGCGTGTGCCGAACAGAGACAGGGGAATAGTCACTGCTGACCTCTTGGAACTATACTTAAGATGTAAGCTTACATAATGCTACAGAGTTTAGCCTTCTTGCATCAGGGTCTACACTTTTGATTTGCATCGTAGGTTGCGCCTACGTCTTGTGAAAAAAATGGGTAAATAGAATAGTGAATACCAAATTAATAGCAGTTATTATGTGCACAATAAGGTCCACTTTAACACTATGACTTTGAACATTATATATACATATACGTTTTGAGCGACTCATTAAGACGTCCCACATGACACTATTTAAATGTTCAAACGAAAGACTCGTTTCGATTTATTGCATTAAATCTTTATGGATCACTTCGGAATGATTTTATTAATTTAAACTTTCTTATTCGTATATGATTTTGAAACTTAATACATTAATTATGTAAAAATAAACAGCAAAACCTACTTTTACTATACCTCATACCGAGCTCACTTAATTTTCCACTTATTTTTTTTTTATATTTTGGTTCGAATTTTTATTATAGGTATTGCTTTTTGGTAAATGGGTATGTAAGCGTCGCGGGGGATATCTTTGCGCATGAGTTTAAGTTCACAAGAGCCGAAAGTGTAAAACATGGTGTAAAACCCGCCTATCCGAGACGAATTACGGGGAATTTTAACGACCAGTCAGACGAGTTTCGTATCTCCAATGCGTGCCTGAAGGCCTAAACGAGCTACACCATGCCTCACTTACCTGAGGTACTTTATTCCCCAATTGTCCTATACGTCTATTACATTAAAACTGATATTTTAAATCTACCGATAAAGATCTAGTTAGAACTAGAATCTAAGATCCTATTTTTATAATAAAATATATAAGTATATAATTATTATAATTCAAATCAAAGATAACATGAAATATATATAAAAAAATACTTATATATCTCCCATCTCGGAATGTTTAACTCAAAAAAAATAATATAAAACAGACAAAAAAGTTATAAAACACAAAGTTAATATTTAATAGAAATACTTTTCAATAAATCTTAACTTTTCCATTTGGATGACAGACGCCGGCATATCTTTAGTATAAAACGAAACACTAATGTCTTGTTCCCAACTCGTAAAGTGTGGCGATTACAAATAAGATGCTCGTGTCCAAGCTTTTAGATAAACGTTAAGGGGTCTAACATATTGCTCCTGTGACCACACATGCCGCATGTTTTCGGACACCCGAATGGTATTTTATAATTTATTAAAATGTGACCTGAGAATAAAACTAGTTATTCAGCGCTCTCAATGATCCGCTATTGCATATACACGAATATATTTTAATATTAATGTTAATTGAATAGTCTTTTATGTATAACATCATTCGTTACATAGAGACGTGTCCTACCGAGGTATCTGTGACGGACACCCTATTAAATGTACTGAACGCAGTTGATTTACAGCAATCATTCGTTCTCTGATTTCACGCTCGACCCATACTCCTTCGAACTGTTCACGGACCGTCCACACTTAATGTAAGTACTCTTCAGTACTTAACAGCGTATTTGGCACTGTACTTAATAACTTTGATCTCGATAGACCTAACAATAGGTACCTGACACTAGCTAGGGTATGCTGTCGTGGTTTTCATGTGTTAATTGTGGAGGCACGCGCAGGGCTCCGGTGGCCTCGGTGGGAGTTCTTACTGTGCGTCTCTAATTAGTATTCACCCGTAACATACTCAACACATAATGTAGGACGTGACGTTTTCGTTAATGCAAATTTCGGACGTTACACTTTTAAATGGTCAGGAATAAATTAAAATATGTTAAATAGTTTTTATGTACACTTGTCTTATAAAATAACTGATAAAATTTGAAAAACCAGGATTTTTTTATGACACATTAATGTTAGCCAGGGGCTTGATTCGCTTGATTAGAGGATTGTTTCTTGGGATTTAAGTCTTTCACGATCTGAGCTACAAATTTGATACCACACCTAAAAGGACTACAACTATCTGAGATGTCTAGAATTTAAAGAAAAGCAAGCAAAGTCTGGCGCGGCGCTGCGCACAGAAGACGGCTTACCAGATTGTTTACAACCTGTTTACAAAGCGGTCTCTACTTTTTTTTTTATATTAAAAGCGTTATCTCTTTTTAGAAGTGCCCTCTGACAATTTTAAGAGCCACGACGAATGAGAGGTCGTGATACCTTTCTTTTTGCTTCTACCTGAGACACCGACCGGCCGACCCGCGCCTCTTAATGGACTATGTTAAATTATTAATAATTACTACATTAAAGGAACGTTTAAAAAAAAAACAAAAAATAACCTATTACCATAAAGACCTTGTTTAATCAGTTGTTTTTATATAAGACCGGTGTTGTCAAAGATAAAATTAATATACAAAAATCTGCGCACAACAAATTATGCTAAATGATAAACACGCCAAACGGCTAATGGCGAGTCGATTAAGCGACACCGATGGAGCGATGCGGTTACAGCGGAAGCGGAGGCGGTTATTTAAGCGATTTTATTAACTATTATTAATTAATGTACAATTCATATTACAAGATCAATAACGGAAATCGTTTGTAAATAATTCCAGTTTATTTTGAACGTAACAGAACAAAAAATGTAAGTGTAGACAAACCGAGTCTGGCGTCAAATGCAATTGCTATTCGTTAACTCAACGGTGCCCTCTAGCATTTGGCCTGTATTGTTTCGTGATATTTACATGCGTCAATGCTGTTCAGAACATTGAATATATTCATAAGGATATTTGCATAATGCACCGTCAAATAACCAAAATATAAACCCACTACGTTTTGATCACACGACAAACCAATATAAGAACTACCTTTTATTCACCAGACATTAAAAATGTATGTAATTGTAATTATAATAATTTAACACAAATATATAGAACTTATTTAAATTCAATGTCACCTTTGCCATTTTAAGGAATTGGAGACACGTTCAACTATTACAATACTTCAAAACAATGATCGCATTTATATTCAGTGTTACGAAGAAACCGTCAGATATTTTATGTAAAACGTCAAATACTTGTATCCTTTTTTACCTAAAACTAATTTTAGTTTTACCGATGTGATCTCAATATGTATTTGAGGTCTTTTATTATACATGTACCATATGAGTAGGAAACGCTAAACCGAATAAAGAGGCAGTTGTTGAAGTGTAATTTAAGAGATAGAGGCACGCGCCACGCGTAATCGTTATAGTAGGCAGGCCTTCACTAAATAGTTATAGTTTTGGTCTCTTATCTCATAGATACCTTGAAGTGGTTTTTACGACCATTTCATCGAAATACTCATATTTTCAAAAGTTAACAGCGTAATAACCATAAAGCTTAATAATCTATCAGAATGCACGAAAAATGTGATTTCATGTTATACGAAATACGTTATAAAAACTGTTTTTTATTTTTTATAAACAAAGAGCTGTAAGGAATTAAATTCTAGTATTATTTAATACTTTTAGTACTGTTGTTGACTTAAACAGAACGCTTTATAAGATAGTTTGATAGTTTAGGAATTTAGAACGGAAGAGAAATTTAAGCACTTCATCTAAATAAAAGCTTAATACAAAAAGCTATATATTCGTCCAAGAAAACCTTATCGGTATTATTTTATTATTAACTTAATATTATTACAATATAAAATAAATGTGCCGCAATTTTATAATGGTGATGCTGATATTTTTATATAAGAAGTTCCAAGAAGATCCAACATAGTGTTATACAACCAATTACCAAACACAAAAATAAACAATTTGAACCCGCATACAAGTGTAGTCTGATGCATTCCCTCACAAGGTTTTTAAAGTTCGTAAGCATGTTAAGTTACATAGAATACGTTTAAGATATTCGTCGACTTTATGTATTTTAAGTGGAATATTTTATTAAATTTTTTTAGTTAATTTAAAAGTAATAGTAATAAATTAAGTTAGTTAATTAGGTTTTTTTTAATATTTTATACAAATATAATTCCTGTATAAGATTTTATTATATTTCGAAGCAATAAAAAAATTAACTAAAAACGCAACGCCCCCCACATGATATGTACAAAAAGTTAGCGATTAAGAAAATTAAAACACAGTAAATAATTGATATTTCCTGCTACCGGAGTTCCCGCTATATAATTAGTAAACTGGAATCGAAATAAACTACCTAACAAGCCATAAAACATGCGGATTATTGAAATAACTATAAAAAAGAAAAACAAAATGGCCGACTTTAAGTTTTTCGTATCAGGAGCGGCGAGGCGGCGGCGGTAAGCTGTTGTCCCAGACACGAATAAGACAAAAGGGACTTTTATAGTAGTTTATTTTTAATGCTGTATATTGTGACAATGGGACTCATTTATTTTTCATATGTAACATGATTCGGACACTTAAATGTTAATGGAAATAATTTACTATAATAAAACATCTCGTATATAGAACATTGGGTTTTTAAACCTATTTTGATATTAAAATTATAATTATTCCCAAAACCCTTCACTCAAAGCTACACGAGACAATAATTTTAGACCAAAAAATGCTTTTTTAAAATAAGGCTCGCTCCCACAATGTGATTCGCGTTTAGATTTCGTTTGGAATCTTCGAACGCAAAAAAAATCTTTTGTAAGGACCGTGTGAATACAAGACAGCCTTTTGTTCACCCACTATGTCAAAAGTGCATCTGGCGGGATCATTAACATCTCAGAACTCAATATATCTAACTAAATATATCTCTCACACGGTAGTACTTGTCTATCTCATCCAAATCTCCCCAAAATTACAACTTCAACAATATAGATATATATATATATAAAAAATATTTACCATAATTGAAAAATATTTCAAGACATTGCCGTTGGCTAACATTGATTTGAATAATGCATGTATTAACTAAATAGTCGATCGTATTTTCAAAGTGTGCTTTAATTATTTATATTCGATAAAGCCCGGGGCTAGGTGGATCATTCCTCGAATATTTGGCATTACCATGTGAATTGCTGGTCCCACACGACATGGAGCATCACACCGCACTTTGCATAACATTGATTTTATCGATCCCCTTTTGTGATTTGTCCCTTTTTTAAATTCAAAATTGTTTAGCTTTCATCCCATTAATAAATATCAGTTTATGTATTTGGATGTTATGTCTCTTCGTTAATATAAATAAATGTCTGTTTTTACTTCCAAATTAAACACTTTTAATTAAATGCAAATGAAAGTATATAGAGAGGACACTTTGATAAAAAAAAACAATTTTCTCTGTTTGTTCCGGCTAATTTGGCTGGACAGATTTTAACACTTCAACTGGCTTCACTGGCGGCTTCACTGGCGGCTAGCTAGTGTTATAAGTAACTTAGGCTACTTTTATTTTAAAAGACATATTTCACGCGAACGAAGTCGTGGCCACAGCTAGTTAAATAATAGGTATTAAATGGATTTAGTTACAATTTAGTAAAGACAGGACATTGATTGTATAGGAATATAAGTTAACTTGCTGATGAGCTTAGAAATGTATACTTTTCTTAAATAAATAACTATTAAAATACTAGCTAATTTCCTCCCGCTTCGCTGTTCACACTATTAATTTGGATGTGAACTTAGGTTGCTATGGTAATCTTCGTCATATTATCCGTTGTCATCGTAACCGTTGCTATAGTAACTCTTACCCCCGCGTTTAGTGTATAACTCCTACAGGTTTAAAACTTGGCGAAAGGCAAAAAGTTGAAATCCGCTGGAATAGGAATTCCGTAAAATCCGTTCTTAGTGTACGTCTTCGTCACAAAAGAAGTAACTATGTAAAATTTAAGTTAATCGGACAATTCGTTTCGCAGAGTTGTGAGTGGTAAATCGCTTATATATATATTTATATATATAGATAAGGGCATCAGACATCAAAATTCAGACTCATTCTTTTGGTATCATGGAGTGTTTATAGAAAAAAATATGAATTTTCTAACCGACAAAATTGATAGGTAAAGTGATAAATAGACACTGCACGAAGCAGCGGGAACAGCAGATGCTTCAACATTAATATAAAAATGGGCTATGATTATTAATTTTATAGAAAAACTGTAATATCAATCTTAATAATAAGAAATGACTGTTGAAAATGCCAGTACACTCATGGCCGACGTGAACCCTCGCTGTGGGACTCCGGACTGTAAAATATTTTTTATTAAACATTTATGTTATTCCATAATTATTAGTTAGTTTTGTGTTTGATGAAAAATATTTATAATCTCTTATATCACAGTAGTTAAAATACATTCCAAGTACACTTGAATTGTATTGGGATTAAAAAAACACTTGACAATGCTAAGCCGTATTATATATAATAAATCTTTTAAAACAAATAACTAAGGTTCTAATAAAGGCACTACTCGAATCGATTACAATTATTATCGCTAACAATAACATTTAATTGGTAAAATAATGTTGTTTTATTAAGGTCTTCATTAAACCGCTAATGGGTATTCATTAAAATGCTTTGGTAGAATGCTGCCTGAACCAACGTGATTTGAATTCTTTTGTTGTTTCAAGTTTACTTTTCAGCAATACTATGCCCTGTCTATTGAATAATATCTATTTTAGATTATTATTTTGGCTTCATAGTATTAAAAAAGGAACAATTTGAAATATATTTTCATATTATAATTAATCTTATGACTGCATGATTTTTTATAAAGCCTTCCACTGCGCGGGCGCAGCCTCTTGCACGTTCCACCGTGGGCGCGGAACTTTGTATTGTATTTTAGACCTTATAGCATTGTAATAGATATGTTTTTGATTTATTACATGATATAAAGGTATACGAGTATTATAAGATATCTACCGTAAACAACAATGATAGGTAAAAGATTATTATATATATATATATATATCATTGATTTGTGTTATTTGATGTTATGATACTAATTTTATCATATTTTCTTGCTGAGAATGTTATTGGGACTATAATATATTTGGTAATCGTCTTTGCTTTGACTTGAGGCGTGAGGCCAAGGTTTCACATTCGTTTGAACCTCGTTAGCCAATACAAAAGTGGCACTACCTAATACATTGCGAGCTATTAACACTTATAGTCAAAACGACCAATGTTTCCAGGACAGTAACTTGCAAGTCGCTGTGTTTTGAATACTCCTAGTTCCACATTCGTAAAGAGTTCAACGCGCGCTCGCTATTTTCTCTTAAACTCATCTAAAAACGGTAAATATTTCGGTTACATGACATATTTTCGAAATATATAATAAATATAGAACACTTTTTAGTTATCACGTGTTCGGTTACAGTTTAATCTGGATGTAATCGCGTATGTTCGGTAATAAAAAATATGATCTCTGTCGTACAACGCGGCATATTAATTGCTTCGGCTATTAGATCAGATAGCCACAGCCTCAACAAAAAGCGCTAAGGCCCAGCATCGTTCAGTTCCATTATTCGTATCAGTGCTAGCACGGGCTACAATGCGTACTTATTAAACTTTTGTTACGTGTTTTTTTTTCTGTCAGCACAGCGTAGCGACTCTGGCGCATACCTGCGTCCTTCTCGCGTTTACCTGTGCTTGTAAGAAGGTAGAACGCCATGTCACAGACCTATGCACGCATAGAACTGAAATTATTTTAAGTAACTGTTTTCTTATTAATATTTTATTTTTGCTGTTAATATTAAAAGTTATTAGTTTTATTATATTTCTTAATTAAATTATAAATAAACAAAAATCTATAAAAAATATATAACAAATAAATTTATAAATCGAATAATTTCTGGTATTAAAATAAGAACACCTTCATCTCTGACTGAATATAATTTATGTATAATATAGAATTAATAAGAGAATCTCCTAAATAAAACGGTTCTAACGAATAGTAAGTCTATGGCTGCGCCCGCGCACGGTGAGATTTGAAAACCGGGCGGGCCAGTACACGATGGAAGTTGTGCGCGGACGGTTGTGCCGAGCGTGAGCCGTGGTCGCGAGTGATGTCGCAGCATGTTGTTAGCTGGCCGCGCCTCCTTGTGGTGGCTGAGCGTGTGCGCGTGCGTGGCGGCGCTGGACGCGCGGCGCCTGCACAGCGACACCGCCAGGCACAAACACTCAGAGTTTGTCAAGGGAAAGAGTAAGTTTGGATCGTCTTTTTATACTTTTTGCCTCCAAGGAAATTGCAGCAACGAGCTTTTTAAGACATGTTTTGTTTTGCTCAAATAACATTTCTGCAAAACATCAATATATATTGTTTATATATTTCATACTATTAACGAGCGCGTACAACTGAACGATTATAAAGGTGGCCTGTTATAAAATAAACAAAGCTTATCTGAAGTCAACAAATGCCGCTCGTTGTATAGTCGTGAAAGCTACGCAGTGGCTGAGTCGAGCCTCAACAATTACCACCACCACACAATTGCCTCTGAACCCGGCATTGTTTCTAAACACAATCACTCAGGTTTCTGGACCAGGTTTTGAAAGCGAGCGTGGGTGCGTGTTATTGGCGAGCTTGGATACAACACGTCCTTTACATATATGGACATGTACTCGTAACTTGGAAAGCTTAAGTACCAAGTAAATTTAAATGTTGTAATAACTGATCATTATTATTGGCCCTGTTTTAATATTTCTCAAGATATCGAAACAATTCTATAAATAAGTTTATTTACACATAAGTTAATGAAACCTATAAAAATTAATATTAATACTTTCGAATGTAATATTTTCCTGTAGCGATTAATTTATGGTCAGAATTCGTGTGAACAAGTGTCGCTGCAGATATTTACATGACAACAATCCGTTCTACAAGTCAGTGAAAATCTGCAATTTTAAGCCACGGTCGGGTCATTACTAGCAATATGTTGCTTCAATTTATGCACATATTGTATTAAGGTTACAGCTTCTCTATTATGTCTAGCCTCAACTTCAAAAATATTCAAATAATCATAAAAATTCATAAGACAATTTAAATAGTCCTTTATATACCGGTGTAGCTTTAACCTTAGCGCGTAGTTTTCAGTCGAATGATAGTTTGTTTTGACGGTTTCGTGATTTGAGGCTTGTTTTGTTAATAAAATACAAATATATTAGCCTGTAGCTCTAAGAGCCATTGTTTCATTTTATTATTGTGAGCAATTTGATCTCGCGAGGGATTAGGGTCTAAAAAATATGGTTCGCATCGATTGGGTATATAAGTATATCAAAGTGTATTAATTTTAATTTCTTCCTATGTTATAAATATTCATAAACACAATACATATTGAAGACTTGTTTAAAGTTTTCCTAAATGTTAGTAAATTGAAATTTCAATTTGCATAAATAGTAATTAGTTGTTACCATTAAACACAATAGGTCATAAGGCAGTTTAAATATTGACGCAATGATTAAAATGATA
This sequence comes from Melinaea menophilus ssp. n. AW-2005, assembly GCA_918358695.1. Lineage (NCBI taxonomy): Eukaryota > Metazoa > Arthropoda > Insecta > Lepidoptera > Nymphalidae > Melinaea > Melinaea menophilus. The sequence continues at coordinate 8,180,187 of OU911050.1, read as the reverse complement.
TTAACAGATTCCCGTTCCAGTAACGCCATTAGACGCCGTCAAACTTGTAATAATTTCAATAATTTATTTATTACAAGCCGGTTTACAAATAGACTTACATTAATGTAAATATTAAAACTTTCTTTTTATAAATAAAACCTAAGAACACAGTTCCTTCTTTATTTTTTATATGCAATGTAACTTTACCATATAGTATAATGAAGTTCAATCTTATAGACTTAAGTTTTGATGATTTCGTACGAGTGTCAATTATCTAAATAACGTGTGTTATTCTAAATAACCAGATTATATTGAATTAAGATATCCATGAATTAATTAATTAATCTTCGATTATTTTTGGTCATATTTGTTACTTATAGTTTATATTGATATATTAATTATTTTTTTAACTATATTAATAGTAACACTAGATCATATGTCTTGTAACTATAACCTCTAATATACCTATACCAAAAATCCGTTGAAATACAAAAACCTGTCGCCAACTAGATTTTAATACTCGCTATGGAAAGATCGGTAAGTTATTAATTATGAATTCTTATGATTTTAACAAATTTGAATAAAATTTATTACTAATACCGGTTGTCAATGGAAAGCGTAAAAAGATTTACCTCATTAAAATATCTTGTTGAACATCGCTTCAATCTTTATTCCCTTTACTTTGAAAAAAAAATATATCTGAATTGTTAAGCATTCCTAACAAGTTGTTTCCGTTCAGAATATAATAGATATTATAATATTATTATTTTTTGCTTAATCTATAAACACATACTTGGACAAGTTAGTATAATTAGTTGTTACCAATTAAATCTGTACTATGATGGAAAGTTACATAAAACGCGAAATCAGTATCAGTCCAAACCGCCCGCCGAGCTAGCGAACACAATAAGGAATTGTAGTGAAAGACTGAGTCGACCGAATAAAATGTTAGTGGATCAAAACTGGTTCCAATGCTTCAGAATGTAAGTAACTGGATAAAAACATTGACTTGAGAGTTGAGACAAACCAGTCGACGACGGAGTAGGGAGCGCCCGTACGACGATATCGAGTAGCTGACTCGAGGTTTACGACGAGATTGCAACAATGTTTCCTGTTCTGTAATCGCAGGAAGTGTCTTTAATTGCTTGTATTTTAAATTAATAGAATTTTTGTACTATAACGGTGAGGATGTGACACTGTGGTTAGAGGCAGAGAGCGCATCGAGCCTCCGTTGTCCACATCAATGCTATCACTCGTGTCATCGCGTCAACTGGGTCGACCGGACATCGGATTTCTACTGCCTACACAATACGAATCCAGTGTTCATAAATATCAAACATGTTCCGCACAGCTCAGTGACATTTGAAATCGACTGAGTTAACGTGGGCAGATCCAAGACCAAATTACCGTCTACTTTTCCTAAGTTTTTATATTGCGATCTCATAAATGGAGATGAGAGTCAATGATTATACCTATATCTGTAAGAAACAAACAAATAACTATCAAAATCTTAAGACAGCTTCTGTTCTAACTATATATATTCAATGCTGTCACCTACTCATACATTTATTTGGCCTTAAAATTATTATGATACTAATAATTTAAATAATGCGAAGGCCACTGAAGCTTTCGTGAAATGAAAAAAAAAACTCGAAAACTATAAGATCACTTCAAAAAATAACAGACAGGTAACAATGAGGTCTGCTATGTACCTGCATAAGGCAAAAACGTATCGGGTGACAGCTTAAGCCGTGAGCACTCCTCTTGACAATGCAACTTGTTAAAAAAACCTTTTGTCATCAAATGCAGGTATTTTTACCCATATCCTATTTACCTTTGGATGGTTTACAGTGAAGTTACTTAAGTTCAAGTACATTGTTTAATATTATTACTTTAAAGCTTAGTGGTATTCTTAATTTAGAAAGAGAAACAGTACTCTAAAAGATAACATGTATATTATTTGCGATATTCTGTCAAATATAATTAGTATACAACTAAACGGCATGTTTTTAGAGTCAAATAAACTATCCAGTCTAACAAAAACATTTAAAAGTAGAACAAGTCTTTTATTTACATTGTAAAAACAAACTGTTGTACGGGTAGCAATGAATAGAGCACTAATTTAACACGCGTGTATGTCCGCGTAAGGTTAACATGTTAATGTAATGCAACACAACAAAAGCAGCACTGTGCAGTGTGTTATAGGATAATCACAATAGCTGTGTTAGACGTATCATAGTAGAGAACTGGTAGGCAGCCCGCCCACGTGCGGCGACGACTCAGCCCTCACATCGTTTGCAAACTATACAAATACAACCACACTCCAACACCGATTTCTTTGCTTATTTAGGCCAAAAACATTCACTTTTAATTTCTTATGTATACTGGTATGATTAAAGTTTAAACGTTTACACTTTTATTCACGTTTACGCTTTTAGACGTTTATGTATATTTTAGAGAACCTACCTTAATTGTAGTATTATATCTATTATTCTCTTATTGCTAATTGTGCTAAAAAAAATTGTGTCCATTAAAGTAATTGTAATTAGTAGTAATTAATTTTTATGAATCTCTTTTAAGGTGTATTTTTCTTCTTTTCAGTATGCATCGGTACCAATGGACGGATGTCGGTGCCTTCGAACCGAGATACTCACTACAGAAATCTACGCGATCGGTTCACCAACTGCACCTACGTCGATGGCAACCTAGAGTTGACGTGGCTTGAAAACGAAAATATGGATCTCTCCTTCTTGCAACATATAAGAGAAGTGACTGGTTATGTTCTTATCTCATATGTGAAAGTGGCGCAAATCATTTTACCTAAACTTCAAATTATTCGTGGCAGAACGCTCTTTAAGCTCAAAGTTAGAAAAGAGGAATTTGCTCTTATGGTAACGATGTCTTCGGCACTAACACTGGAGCTGCCGGCTCTAAGAGACGTCCTTCGCGGAAGTGTAGGCATTTATAATAACTATAACCTGTGTCATGTGAAGACTATTAATTGGGATGAGATAATAACTGGTGTAAATGCAACATACGTATTTGTGTATTCATACAATAATCCTGAAAGAGAGTGTCCGCCTTGCCACTCCAGCTGTGAGGCTGGTTGCTGGGGCGAAGGAATTCATAACTGTCAAAAATTCTCAAAAACAAATTGCAGCCCGCAATGCGAAGACGGAAGGTGTTTTGGTCCAAACCCTCGGGATTGTTGTAATACTTTCTGTGCTGGAGGTTGCAAAGGCCCATTGCCAAGTCAATGCCTTGCATGTCGCAACTTTTACGACGAAGGCACATGTTCTCAAGAATGTCCACCTATGCAAAAGTATAACCCCACTACTTATTCATGGGAACCAAATCCTAATGGAAAATATGCCTATGGAGCTACTTGTGTAAGAAACTGCCCAGAACATCTTTTAAAAGATAATGGAGCTTGTGTTAGAAGCTGTCCACCTAACAAAACAGCTGTTAATGGTGAATGTATACCTTGCAATGTGACCTGTCCAAAAACTTGCCGATCTGAAAAGCCTATCCACTCTGGGAATATAGATAGTTTTAAAGATTGCACTATAATAGATGGATCTATAGAAATCCTCGAGATGACCTTCAACGGCTTCCAACATGTCAACGCAGATTATTCTTTCGGTGAAAGATATCTTAAAATGGAACCTGATGCTCTTGAAGTATTTAGCACCGTTCGAGAAGTGACAGGTTATTTAAATGTTCAAGCTGATCATCCAAACTTTACAAGCTTGTCCTACTTCAGAAATTTAGAGGTTATAGGTGGACGCCAAGTAGTGGAAAATTTATTTGCATCTCTCTATATTGTAAAGACATCCTTAAAATCACTTGGACTAAAATCTTTGAAACGAGTAAACTCAGGTGCAATAGCTATCATGGAAAATCGGCAACTATGTTTTGCTGATAAAATAGCTTGGAATAAACTTGGTAAATCTAAAGATCATAAACAAATAATTCAGAAAAATGGGGATCTAAGAAATTGTGGTGAGTATATAAATAAGCCTTGCGTATTATAATGGGGATCCTCATCTAAGTGTTGCATATACTGGTATTTAGATTATAATTTGCTGTTTGCGAGTGTTATATTTTACGTCGAATAATTATGAGTATTAATAACGATTTTACATTTTATCTAGCATTTCTTTGCAAGCGAAATTCTAATATATATGTATTTACATGACACACTAACCATACTAACTAACCATAACAGCTTCAGCTATTCTTTGCGATTTTTTTATTATATGATAATAACATTTTAATTCATTTAAGCTAAGCATTGCGCAAAACATAAAAACTTTGTTATTCTCTAACAGAAAAACTCAATTTGGTGTGTGACCCACAATGCTCAGCAGAAGGATGTTGGGGCCCAGGACCGGACCAATGTCTTTCTTGTGAAGATTATAAATTTGGAGAAACTTGTGTACAAAATTGCTCTGTACATGACGGGTTAGTATTGATTAGTAATATATATATATCATAATATCTTATATGTAATAATATAATCATTGCGAAGCTGTATTTACGTAATTAATTAAGACCTACGAAATAACAAAGCCACGTTTATCAATAAAACAATATGTTTAATTTTACTTTTGTATCTTATTATAACAACGAATTATAATTTTTTAAAATTAATTTCAGACTTTATAAGGCGGGACCAAAAGTCTGCGGGCAGTGCCATGCAGAGTGTATGGATGGATGCACAGGACCAACGAGAGCCAACTGCACTAAGTGCAGGCATGTACGAGATGGCCCCTATTGTGTTGCTGAATGCCCGGAGTCCAGATATACTACAGGAAATGGTACTTGCCTACCATGTCATCAAAATTGTTTTAACGGTTGTACTGGTCCAGAGAATATTGTAGGCGAAAGAGGGTGTAATTCTTGTAAGAAAGCTATAATCAGCGTAGAAGCTACTTTTGCTAGCTGTCTCAAAGAAGATGAACCTTGCCCTGAAGGATACTACAACGAATGGGTTGGCAATGTAAAACCTCTTGAAGGAAAAGTAAAAGTTGTTTGCCGCAAATGCCATCCATTATGTTACCGATGCACTGGCTACGGTATTCACGAACAAGTATGCCAAGTTTGCAATGGATTTAAACGAGGGGATCAATGTGAGCATGAATGTCCTCCAGATCATTATACAGATGAAGCTAACCGCTTATGCACGCCGTGTGATCTCGAATGCCGGGGATGCAAAGGCTTGACATCGAAGGACTGTATCAAATGTAATAATCTTAAAGTATACATGAGCGATGATAATTCTAGTCCATTTAGTTGTACTTCAACATGTCCAAGCGATAAGCCACACAAAATTTATTTTGACGAACTTTTACAAAATCCCATTGAGGAACCATTCTGCTCAGCTTCCTCAAACGGTCTCCCCAATATGGCAACGGCTAAAATACCCACAGTTTTAGTTATAATATTCGTAATCGCTTTCATTCTTCTTGTTATTCTTGCCATAATTGGTTATACATGCAGACAAAAGGCAAAAGCAAAGAAAGAAGCAGTTAAAATGACAATGGTACTTACCGGATGTGAAGACAATGAGCCACTTAGACCTACTAATGTAAAACCAAACCTCGCAAAATTAAGGATAGTAAAAGAAGCAGAGTTACGACGAGGCGGCATGCTTGGTTTTGGGGCTTTTGGTAAAGTGTACAAAGGTGTATGGGTTCCAGAAGGAGAAAATGTAAAAATTCCAGTGGCCATCAAGGTTTTAAAAGATGGAACAGGCGCAAATACTAGCAAGGAATTTCTAGAGGAAGCCTATATCATGGCAAGTGTTGAACATCCAAATTTACTACAATTATTGGCAGTTTGCATGACTAATCAAATGATGCTAATTACACAGTTAATGCCACTTGGCTGTTTACTTGATTATGTAAGAACTTATAAAGAAAAAATTGGATCCAAGGCATTCTTAAATTGGTGTACACAAATAGCCCGTGGTATGGCGTATTTAGAAGAGAAACGATTAGTTCATAGAGATTTGGCAGCCAGAAATGTACTAGTGCAAACACCAAATTGTGTAAAAATTACTGATTTCGGACTAGCAAAATTATTAGACATAAATGAAGACGAGTATAAAGCAGCTGGTGGAAAAATGCCTATAAAATGGTTAGCCCTAGAGTGTGTTCAACACAGAATATTCACTCATAAAAGCGATGTCTGGGCTTTCGGTGTTACGATTTGGGAAATCCTAAGTTATGGAGCAAGGCCGTATTCAAATATCTCCGCTAGAAATGTTCCCCAATTAATTGAAAATGGCTTAAAATTGCCTCAACCAAATATATGTACATTGGATATTTATTGCATTATGGTTTCATGCTGGATGCTAGACGTCGATAGTCGGCCATCGTTCAAGCAGCTAGCGGAAACTTTCGCCGAAATGGCGCTAGATCCTGGACGGTATCTTGTAATTCCCGGAGACAAGTTTATGCGACTACCATCCTATTCACATCAGGTAATTTTTTAAGGAATATTTGTTAGTTATTAAATTTAATAATAATATTGATTATTAATTTTTTAATTGATTATTGAGTTCATCTGAGTGAAACTTTTGTGCAGTTTGATTTAAAAATAGCTAATCCAATGCCGAAGGTGGCAATAAAATATATAGATCATATACCTTCATATTTTCATTTTATAATAATCTTTACTTCGGTACTTAATTTTCTAACAAATATACATTATATTTTCAGGATGAAAAGGAGCTTATTAGGACTCTTTCTTCGGGTATGGATGGACCTGAACCTTTAGTAGAAGCAGATGAATATTTACAACCACAGTTTCAGCCTGCAGTACCTGGAACGGCGACAACCAATTCAACCGCTACTGTAACGTTAGAAACAAACAGACACACTACAAAACCCTGCACTTCCACCTCATGGACTCACAACGTGAATGGTCAAGAAAGTGTCACAGCAGACAGCTCCAATAGACAAGATTGGGATCAAGATGCATTACGATATAATAATTCGAGTAATGCAGATGGCACAGAGTTACGACATTATTACAACAATGGTGTCTGTAGTTCTGGAAATTCTAGTTCTCGCTATTGCAGCGATCCGATGAGAGTTAGGCCAGATTCTACGGAGACTAAATTTGACAGCATGTCAAGAGTTAGAGAAGCTCAAGTAGGAAATCTGAAATTAAACTTGCCACTCGACGAAGATGACTATTTAATGCCATCTCCGCAACAAAATCAAACCACTTCCACCTACATGGATTTGATAGCTGAGGGTGGTGAAGGACAAGAGGCGCAAGACTTACGGTACAGTGGATTCCTAGCATCTAAACGATGCATCGATAACCCGGAATACTTGATGTCTGACCAGAATGTCCCCCCGCAAACTTTGGGAATTCCGACCGATCCGGTGCCGCTTGATTCGCCAAGTGCTAATGAGGGAAACGGCAACGTCAGCTCCCCACAGCCCGGACCCAGCGGGTACGTGCCCCAGCGATCCGTAGAGGAAGAATCTATGTCTGACCACGAGTACTACAACGACCTGCAGCGTGAGATGCAGCCGTTGCGCCGAAACGAGACCACCGTCTGACTGGTATGAGAGGCCGCGTGCCGCAGAAATGCGTGCGTGTTGGTCCTCGACTCTGATGATGATTATGACGATGACGAAGAAGTGCTCACTCGTTTCTAAAGACTGTTTACTTAAAGGAGCGTACGCGCATCCTCGTGCCATTACTGCGATGGCTTGTGTTAGCTTGTTGTGAAAAACTTGATACTAAAAGATTTATTATAGTTATAAACCACTTTGTTATTTCTTCTACTTAATTATTGTATAAAACTGTTAAAAAACTATAATTTGTAGAAATTTCATATGAAGTGCTTACACTTAGGAGAGCATTTCACAAATATAAGTTATTTATTAATTTAAATTAAGAAAGGCTATGTTTATGTTTCCAGAATGTATAATTTTAAGTTAAAGTTATTTTTATTTTAAACTGTGATAATTAGATTAATTACAATACAATATACATTTAGTTCGGCTCAAGACATCTGTGAAATTCCTTGAACGTCATTGCCATAGTATAAATGACTATTTAATGTTTGATATTAGGTAAATACATTTGATTGTAGCTTAAACTGAAACACTCCTATATACATTCCTTTTTCCAAACTATGTTACAATGTCCACATTGGAAATATTTTACAACAAATGTGAGCTGCGTAATGTATACAACTTTTACCTTGTCATCTTGCCAATGACGGTTATATAAATCAAATGAGGTCATTAAAACATTTATCTTGCCGTCCTATAATAAGTAAATACAAGTGTCCACGTCCACATTACCGTGTACAAACGTTGCTCGCTATAACCACCTACTATAAACATGTATATAACGACTAAACTTCTCGATCACTTCATAACAAATCATTTTTAAACATTTAGTGATTAATTATTTTCTTATTTAAATAGGTGTATTTGACCAATCCCTCGTTTGCCATTTATTGTGTAAATATTATTTCGATACGTTTCTGTATATTTTACATAGATTAGAATATAATTTGTAAAGGTGCAGAGGTCGCAGTGCGCATGCGTGCGTTTTTGTACGTACAAGTCAACATCCCGAGCGGAAGAGCTGTTACTATAAGTGCCATTTCATTATAAATGTTATAATCAAAATGTTTAACATTCACTTTATTATATCGCATTAAGTTATATTGATTTTGGTAAAACATTTAAATATGCATTTTAATATTGTCTAAAATCTTGATATCAAGTAATTATGTATTGTCTATATATTTTATATCATTATGATAAAGATGTATATTGTAACGAGTATCCAAATGTTTAAGTATCTACTGTTTTTGGTACACTCAAATTAAAATATATGCATATTTTTAAATGTCTCGTTGGTTTTGTTTAATGAATTAATATAATAATTATGCAATATTCATAATCAATTAAAATCTATGTTTAAATGTTTTAGAATATAAGAAATATGCAATCTGCTGCAATATTACTGAATTGTCTCATGGATATTGCGAAATATGCGACTAGCGGACTGGATGTTTTTGGAGCTCTCTGTGCAGTCATGTTCAAAATGTGATGTGTGCGACATACTTCAAGACAAAGTTTAAAATTAGTGGTTAATGGCTATCATATTATTCTGAATGTGTAGATGTTGGTCGAGTAGAGGTACATGTACCGAAATAAATAAATAAAATATATTATCACTGTTTTATTCAGAAAACATAATCGGAATGTTATAGAATTGTTTATTACTATTTCTGTTAGGTCTCTGTTCCGGCACATGAAGAAAGCATATCAAGCGATTAACAGTTATTAAACTATTAGGTCTACAACTTTGCTCCCGCCGTTTTTTTGTTAATTTTAAAAATAATATAAAAAAAAAATTAGATCTTATTTATGTTTCAAAGTATTGTCCGTCACTTTCCACTACTTTGGCCCATATTTCAGGCAACAATCGAATCCCGCGTCGGAAAAATTCTTCATCCTTTGATAAGATCCAAGAATCGATCCATTCTTTCACTTTTTCAAAAGAATCGATGCACTGGCCCGCCAGGCCGTGTGCCATCGACCTAAATAAATGGTAATCAGATGGAGCAACATCTGGAGAGTATGGCGGGTGAGGTAGAATTTCCCATTTCAGTGTTTCGAGGTACGTCTTGACTACTTTCGCCACGTGAAGTCGAGCATTGTCGTGTTGCAAAATTACTTTTTCGTGTCTATCAGCGTATTGCGGCCGTTTTGCTTTTAATGCCCGACTCAAACGCATTAATTGCGTTCGGTAAAGTGCACCAGTAATTTTTTCAGAAGGTTTTGGCAGCTCATAATAAATTACGCCAAGCTGATCCCACCAAATACACAACATGACCTTGGATCCGTGAATATTCTGTCGAGGTGTCGCCGTAGGAGTGTGGCCGGGCAATCCCCATGATGTGCGTCGCTTAGGGTTGTCGTAGTGCATCCATTTTTCGTCCCCAGTAACAATACGATGAAGAAATCCTTTTCGTTTTTGTCTTTCAAGCAGCTGTTCACAAGCAAATAAACGTCGCTCAACATCTCTTGGTTTCAACTGATACGGTACCCAGTATCCTTGTTTTTGGATCATCCCCAGCTGTTCCAGGCGTTTTGATACTGCTTGCTGAGTTACTCCCAATGATTTTGCTAGCTGTTCTTGAGTTTCGCACGAGTCTTCATTAAGTAAAGCCTCCAGTTCATCATCTTCAAAAGTTTTTTCTCTGCCACCGCTATGCCGATCTTCAATAACAAAATCACCGCTTTTAAATCGCTGGAACCACTTGCGACACGTTCTTTCACTAATAGTATCATCACCCGAAATAACCCGATGAGCCTCAGCCGCCGATTTTTTCATTTTGAAATGAAAAAGTAAAATCTCCCGCAAATGACGTGAATTCGATTTATAAGTTGACATATTTAATTAAGTGTAACTATATGACGCAAACAAAAATTAACTAATATCGATGTAAGGTTATATTTATAGATGTCAAAACTGATGGAAAACAACTGTGATTTATTTATTTGAACTATTACTGGCTACCAGCCCCATCTTTTGGAAAACGGCGGGAGCAAAGTTGTAGACCTAATATGTACTTTTAAATGTTGAGCAATTGTTGAATATTGAGTAATATTACAGAATGGTATAACGGATAAGATATTATTCTAGTACCTACTACTGCGTTAATCTTAAATAAAATATAATATGAAGCTATCTTATCTAATTGTTTGCGATGGCTCTAACTGTTCGTAAATTTCAAATCCCTTAATATTAGCGTTTGTGAAATCATCATCTTCCTGCCCTTAGCCCCATTTTGGGGTCGGCGCAGTATGTTTTTTCTTTCCATACTCTCCTGTTAGTCGTCATCTCTGTACACACTCCCTTCTTCTCCATGTCGTCTTTTACGCAAACCATTCATTTTTTTTTTCGGCCGTCCTCTACCTGTCCACCCCTCCACTACCATACCCATAACTTATTTGGTTACATGCCTTTCATCTCCTCATAACTTGCCCTTAACATGACAGACGGCCACCTTAAATTTTTTCTGTCACTGGCGCTACTCCCCAAGCTTCCCATAATATACTCATTTCTTATTCTATCCTTTCTTGTCACCCCACACATCTATCTTAACATTCGCATCTCCGTTATATGCAAATGCTTTTCATCCTTCACCTTCATCGCTCAGCACTCAGATCCATAGATAATCAATGATTACAATAAAGAAATACCCAGCTGAGTTTGTTATGTGGTTCTTCTCAGACCAGGGCACATTTCGAACATCATAGCGTTAATTTCAACTTACAGAAGGGCTTATTTTGATAAGTATGGCATCAAAATAGGCCCGCCTGAGCCTTTCGATTCCACGTATACAAGTGATCACTGGTATTGATTCAAAGTAGAAAAGATAAAAATAAATAAATACATTAATTAAAGATAAATATTTATATAGGTATATAAATTTTGCTGTATAATGATTTTGATTGCTATTAAGAATTTGTCGAATAACTCACTAATTAATAATTGCAAATATTTTTGCTCAAGTCTGTCTGTTATCTCCAAAGAACAGAACAGACAACAAATTAATAAGTACTTTAAATACATCGCATTGCATATATACCGCATTGCATATATATCGCATTGCATATACACCGCATTGCATATACACCGCATTGCATATACACCGCATTGCATGTATACTGCATTGCATATATACCGCATTACATATATATCGCAATGCATCGTTACTAATTAGATGTTAAGTGAATTTAATACCTCCATTCGTATCAATTAATTATTTAATGAAAGGACATATTACTATATGAGACTAAGAACAAGAGAAAATAATCAGTGACTAAGCCGCTGATTGCTCATCATGATTTGGGTTCATATAAAATAAAAAGCACAATATGTTAAATGCAATTTTATTACTATTATACTTATGAAACTAAATATAAATTAAGTACAGAATAAACTAAGTAATCAACTCGCATTGAAAGCGACACTGGGACTAACCAGTTGTCACATTCACACACAAATTACTTTCACATACAAAAATACATTTATTGGACGGTTCTTATTACCTCAGTCGAGTAGTATGAAAAATGTTTTACACTTAATATATATATTAAAAATACATTAAAATGACCGTGTTTATAATTTAAAAGTCACTAGTACGTCATATTTGAAACAATCATACAATTTGACAATGTATTGTTATATACTTAATATAAAAACTATTTCTTTGAGATTAGGAAACTCTAAACAAGGAGGTTTAGAATTTTTTTTGAGATTAACATGTAAAAAAATTATATTAAACATTATTAAATATTATTTATAAATAGTAATAAAGCAAGAAAATTAAATTATAAAACATTTTTTTTTATATTAATAAAATATGTTGATATATAGTGTTTAAATGATTTTTTTATTATTATTAAATATTGCTTAATAAATAATATTAACTTAATATAAATTACTAGAATTGATTCAGTGTTGGAATACTGAAAAAGTAATAGTTACTGTATATATAAAACATTTGGTACATTAAATGCAATAACCTTACAAATAAATAAATAAATAATTCTAAAATCTTAAAATTACCAAAAACCATAATTGAAAAAAAAATATTACATATCAGTTGAGCGCTTTACGAGAATAAACAATTAATAAATTATGAAATTCAAAAAGAAACGAGATTCTTTAAATAAACAAGTCTATTTTATTTCATCCTGATGATTCTTCTCAAATATATTAAAACCATAATTAAAATTAAACCGGAGATTTGTCTCTTTGCTGTTAAATGCTGTTTGCTGTTATTAATTTCTACAAATTTTTTATATACAATGTTTCATATATAACCAGAAAAAGAAACAGAATTTAAACAAATGACCACAATAAATATTAGATTAAAAAAATGTTGTATCAATGTTAATCAATATAAAGAGATTGCAGTACCGAAAATTTTATTTAAGGATCTCATTTACTCCAAATATATCTTTAAATTGTTAACAAAAAATATATAATATAAAACAATAATTATAGTTTTATAAGGAACTAGAGATCCTGACCGTTATCATGCTCGTCGGAGTTGTCTCTTTTGTTCCTGCGATGCCTGCGGTGTTTGCGACTAGAGAGCAGCTCGTAGGCCTTCTGTATGTCCATGAAGCGCTCCTGGGCCTCTCTGCGCAACTCCGGCTTGGCTTTATCCGGATGGTTCTCACGGGACAATTGACGCCACCGTGAAGTTATCTCCTGCTGACTCGCATCCGGTCCCAGGTTCAAAACCTGCAATTACAGATATTAAAGAGGGAATTGTTAATATGAAAAGAGAGTGAATACTTACATTATATAATAATAATTACTTATATAATATTATTCAATTTCTTTATATAAAAAATACATTAATAATGCAAAGGTTTATCTGGAGATATCTATATAATACTACAGGTACCTTATAAGCATTCTGCTCTCCGCGGGGGTCAGAGAGGTCAATGATCTGCTTCCACACTTCATACCAGCCGTGATGCTGAGCAAACTGATACGTGTCTACGATGCATTGTTTCACATCCAACCACCTGAATAGAGAACATTTGTTAAATAAAACACAGAGTTTGGTAGCAATTAATGACAGACATACTTTATAATATTAATTACATACCCTCTGCATAACCAATCTTATTAGAATAAGCAGTCACATTATAACCACAAAATGAACAAACAAATTTCATTTAGTGATTACCGACTTGGTATAAATGAACATTATTGAATACTTTGAAGCATATTCAAGTAACTACATTCTACATTCTTATATTGCCTGAATTGCGCTTTTTTATAATATAGGTAGAAAAAAATTCAATCAACAGCATGGATTAATGTTACAATATAAATTATATATCTGTCCCAAGATGCTTCTTACGAATGAAAGTTTCAATACAGAAGCTAAAATACTTTGTAATTATTATTATTGTATGTTCTTACCAGGGGCTAGTAAAGAAGTGATGCAGCGCTTCATACACTGGCACCTCGTCACCCTCACTGTCGGTGATAGTCCCATGGAAGTACAGATAGCCGGCCCACAGCGACAGATACAGGGATGCGCATACGCACAGCACAATGATGCGTCTGGTGGATACATTATATGGAGAAATTTAAACTATATTTGTTATTAATGATTTTTTTTTTTAATATAATGACAATAAATTACATAATTAAAGGTATTTTTTTTAATAAAGATATAAAATTAGCTACGTCTTGGTATGTAAGATTTATAACTTTGAAAATTAGATTATCTGTTTCTATGGTAGACAGTTATATTAACACATTCAAACTCGGCAAATTTTTTACCTTTCCAATTATTAGTGCCGGCTAATATAATGAAATTCTGTTGCCGCAAATTTGTATCGTCATAAAATTGTTTGCGGCAACCAGGTATATAATTTTAAATGACGTTAATTCACGTCAGCGGCAACCAGGAATACAGTTTGAAATGACGTGAATTTTCTTAATATTACTGTACTAACTTGAAAACATGCTTGCGTTGAGGCGGGGTCCTTCGCCACTGTTTGGACAGGGAATCAAAAGCCAGCGCGGAGACCAGAACCATGACAGTGAACCACACACTCTCGTCGTAAATGTAGTATCGAAGGGGATAGGCCACATAGGCTCCTAGCACTGGCCACAACAGCGAGCCACACTCTCGCCCAATGTTACCCACCGTCCACACACCTGAGAGAAATGTGATACATATATGTATAACAATGAAGGCAATCTTACTGCAAAGTATACAGTTATTTTTATAGGTTATAACTCACCAAGAGCTGCTACAAGGGGTACTAGATAGTTTAAATATCTCAAATTTATTCCCCAGAACTCTTCGGGAGGAACGGCCAACATCATCATCTGACCCCAGGAGTAACCGACCATTAGCATACCAGTGAAGCGATTCATGGAGAATGGAGGCTGAAATATATTAAGGGATAGTTACCGTTATTTAAACATGACATAGGATAATAAGGAATTTTGAGTTTAAAAAACCAACATAAAACGAACATGACTACTTAATCTAAAGAATGCAGGCAGAAGCAAGCAGAACAAAATTATTTATACTAATTACATCATTACATTACAAACCATGCATAAATTGGCAGCAATGATTTAATATTATGATTATATTATCAATCTATTTTATAAATTTTAGATTCTTACACTAGTATGCATATGCCTATGGTGCGATATATATCAGTAAAAAAAAAGTTATAAGAAAATACATAAGACTATCAATAACTAATTACTTTACCAGAAGGATATATAATATGTGTAGTAAAATGGGCAGAGTAATGATACAGAGCCAAAGGGTTCCAATAACAATTACAGGAATTGGGTAATCACAATTCCCGTAAATGTTATTGGTACAATTAGGTAATATATTACAATGAGAGATGGTAATCAACTGCATCGATACAAATAGTATTTATCAAAAAATTCAGTACAAAACAAAATTTGATTAAAACTTTAATTACAAATATATGTAGTTTTTAATAAAATTTGATGTGGAAAACAAACTTTTATTATTCATTAACATCTTCCATTTTCCTGCCAGATTTAAATGATTGAATGGGTGGTGATGACTAGTAACAAATATTGGGGCATTGTAACAGCTCTTAGCGAACACTGCATGCTTAAACTTTACAGTACATTATTTACCTCAACCGTGTAGATTCTTCTTTCAATAGATTTTCTTGAATAACAGAAAACATTATAAATGAGACAAATGTTTCTATTTTAATTATTTTAATTACTTTAATATATCTTACTACTACTTAATATATGTTAATTTAATAAAAGAAAATGATTTACTTTACCGGAATGTGCTAGCCTTACTTTTAATGAATGACACTAAAAGATATAATTACAAAACTGGAACTTGATAGTTAAAACTAGTACTTTATAAATCAAGAATTTTTTAAGAGTATTTTTAAAATAATGATTACAGAAGTGTTAATAATAATTTGTATTTAGATCTAGGTTAAATTATTGCAAGGTGTTTAAAATGCATAACAAAATTTAAAAGTCAATATATTACACCAACGTAGATGTATAATTTAGTTAAAATACTTAAAACCTGTAAATGTTTTAAGTGCGTAATGATTTCAATTAAATTAATAACATATTCATATTCAGTATATATTATGTTACCTAAATCTGTTTAGAATTTACAACTTTATATAGATGTATCAAATGGTGTTTCACAATGACAAAATATATTGGCACACTTCCTAGATAGGTGAAAATCTCAAATGAAACTCTATTGAATTTTATATTGAAATATAATATGTATTTTTAGGTACAGCTAAACTACCCAGAAAACTGAGTTAAATAAGAAATAAAACATCATATATTTTATCTCCTTTCTACCTAAATATTTGACGTATTGTTGGAACAGGTATTAATAACTATATAGGTATATTTTATATTTTACCTTTTTATTATGTAGCATTCTTTTCACTAACTCCTGCATGTGCTGTGGTTCTTCATTAGCGTCTCTCACGTATCGTGGAATACGTAGTACCTCACCGAGCCAACCGATACCGAAGCCCCCAAGAGTGGACCACCACACGAAGGCATGTCTGTCTCTACGTAAGTAGAAATGATGGACTCCGAATATACCACCAAATAACCACAAAATGTATGCCCAAATGACCGACTTCTGACTTGGCATGTTGACCCCTTTTACGGCCATAGTAAAATTTTATTGTGTACTCGAATCCTTGGAAAAGTACAAATTTGATTAATCTGCTTTATCGTTTTAAATTGGAATGTATATCACAAATATTTTACAGTAATTTTCTGTGATAATAGCATAAATAACAAAAAAATATATTTAAACATATAATTAAACAATCTCAACGTCGACAAGACACATATTTGACAGTAAAATACATTACACCCAATATCCGTCACCGACCAATAACCGACTTGATTGGCGCCACAGAGTACTATAATAAGAGCGCTCGTTGCTTGGACTACTAGCGCCTCTCAGACTTAGGTCGACGAAACTACTTAGGAATGTTAGGTATTAGGACACAGAATACCTTACAAAACTTTTAAATTTTAATAAAACTATTAAACATGAATTTTTATTCAGAGTTTTCATATTAGAATAAAAGTACATAATAGACAGAATAAAAAAGAGGTTACTATACAAAGATTACTGTAATTATAATACAAAATTTAAAAAAAATAAAATGATCTATAAAAATTTTAAGTAAAATAATATTTTTACAAAACAGTTTTGTTTCTAAAAGCACAGCAATAATATTTTTGATTCCCATCAAATCCAATGGCAAAGGCAGATTAATCAATTGGATTTTAAGTTACAGTGGAGGTAAATTATTTTAATAAAATATTATTATTATTAAAGTAATTAATTAAATAATATTCAAATGGACTAGTATTTGCAACTATAAGTATTGACACGTAGTAACATAAGGTTCTTTGGTCAATATTTGATAATTTCTTATATTACAATTGAGATGATGAGATAATGCTATTTTTTCTTGCAAATGTAGGTACGAATATTTATTTATTCCAGGTTCCAGTCTTGCTTTAGACTGAGAATATTACTAAAGGGTAAAACAAAAAGTCTGAGCTATTGGTATATTTTGGGATAATATTTATACAATGCTAGTTACTAAACAACCAACCCTTATTATGTTTTGTAAATTCGCGGAATTGCTTATTTAAAATAAAAAAAACATCTTTTATCAAATCTCTTACAACGTTTTGAAAAATAACATTGTCAGCACTTTTATTGCGTTTTATAACAATGTTACCTCATTTTTTAATTGAATATTTTAAAGCACGTGTCTCGCAATGGAATGCAAAGAATTTCAGTACCTACTGAGTTTACTCAACCTGAATAGTGCGTCAACAATTCAGTGTTGCATTTTCAGTCACAATTTTTAAATATACAAACACGCCATCATGCGTGCATCCAAAGTAGATCACCTTTGAAACCAATATCGATTTTGGGCTTTATCTGAATGTGACGTCACAGTTTAAACAGCAGATTAACGCACAAAGCATAACAACAGCAGTTAATACACATAGTATAATATTTGTTTACGTGGTATTTCACGTGTTCCACTTTGTACACAAGGAAATTGAAATTTTACTATTAATATTAAAAATATTCTATTCAAGTTAAATGAAGCATTTTTTTAAGGAATCGGAATATTCAGGATACTAATTAATAATATTTCAGAATACAATTTTACAATTTTTTACAAAAATCGTGATACAATATTTTACATTTTTCATCTATATCACGGTTAAATTACTTTTAAACTTATCAGTTCATATCAATTGTATACTGTAAACAAATTATCGTTATGACTATTTGTCTAAATGCGACCTAACAAATATTTATTGGCATAAACTTTCGGTCGTACACATTTATACACATATAAATATGTTGCAACCAAAATATCAATCTACATTATAGATTTAATTTTAATGGAACTTATTTTATCTTATATATTTTAAATATATAATATAAAAATGTACAACACAATATGATAGATATTGTTTAAAACTATATCTTATTTAAAATCGTGCTATAATTGCGATTGAAAAATGTAGTTAAAATGAATTCATAGTTTAATTTCGATATATGACAAAGACGATATTATCCACTCAGCATTTCACAATAAAGTATCCATGCCAAAAATGAGAATAGACAAAAGTCACCTAGGCCCTGGCTTCAATGTCATTACATGGTTTAAAAATAAGCGATCGGATACTTGTACTATCAGGTCAAGTTAATTGAAAATTACATCATAAATATAAAACATATGTAACACAACAAATTATCTTTATTGAAGTAATTAATTTGATAGAGTTTTATATATTTAAACATTTTTCTTAATTATAAAAACCTTTTAAATTTATTACAAATCCTTAAACTGTACATCTTGTTATATTATTTAGGATAATGTCTGAAACATTGAAAATTAGTGATATTAATAGACTTTATTTCGAGTTCAGTGAAGAAGTATTTGATTTATATAATTTAAAACTAGGATTCAATTAAAATTTAAAAGTTTTTATACTAATATAAAATATCAGCAATTTTTATCACAATAAAAAGCTGCTCTTCTTAAAAACAATATAATGTTTACTGTAGAACAAAGTCAACTTTGATTTATCTTCATTATTATATTGATGTGAAAGAAATCAGAAGTAAAGAAAATAAAAACGATTCTCGAAGTATTTCTTTTAATTAAAAACTAATAATGAATACTTCTGTTTACTAGCAACAACTTCCCTATATATTATTAAAGTTGATGAATAATCTGAAGAAAGTCCGTAAATGCGGCAAGTGGAAGACATCCCTGTCTATACCCGGAAACAGATTCAACGTCAATCGTTAATCGAACTTTTTTTTCTTACTATTGCAGTACAGCAAAAATACGTCAATCAAACAAATGGTGTGACTGTAGCTTATGTTCTTTTCTATCTTTCTCTACACAATTTTAGTATCGACGTAAATCTTTCTATATACTATATGTAAAGGATGTCATAACTATTATTTTAAAACCAACAATCATCGATCGGATTACAAAAATCTCCATAAATCTACAAATGATGTTTTCGCGTAAAATTCACTGTTTTCGCAAGTGATAGTTTTAGTTCTGTGTACTCAGTCTTTCATCAAAATGAATTTCGACGACAGTTCGAGTAGCGGCTACGCCACCGCAGAAACGATATACGGTACGCACGAAGATAGTCATGTAGTGATGTCGGAGAAGGTTCAGTCCCTCGCTGGGAGCATTTACCAGGAATTCGAAAAAATGATAGCACGTTACGACGAGGATGTGGTCAAAACACTGATGCCACTTTTAGTGAATGTGCTGGAATGTTTGGACTCTGCATATCAGACTAATCAGGAGCACGAGGTTGAACTAGAACTGCTGCGCGAAGACAACGAACAACTCGTCACACAGTACGAGCGTGAGAAATCCGCTAGGAAACACTCTGAGCAAAAGGTAACTACAAATGTTGATTACTTGTAATAATAGACCTTGGGTAATTTCCTTTGTTTTGCTTAACAAGGCTACCCCAGTTAGGCTTAATAGTAATTCACCTCGAATTCTAGTGCAATGTTGCATAGTATAAAACTATTTCTTTAGTGAATGTGATTATAATTAATTTCTAATTTAGGATAATGTGTCATCCACTGTGTTATCTAAAACTCAAGGTACAGATACACACATATATATATACATCTTTTGCTTTGTTAATATTATGTTATTTGTTTCTTATAAGAAAAAACTGTTTACCTTTATTTTTATTGATATGCTAATAAATATGTTTCATATATATACGTAATGTCTTTAGTCCGTAATGAGTATATTTTTTATGAATTTTAAATATCATGTATCATAGTTATAAATCTATATTAATAATATGTTTTTGTGTATATCGAAAAAGCGATTTCAGTTGTCATTAATACATCTGTAATTTCCTTTTTCTCTTTAATCATTTGGTAAACATATAACCTTGTAAATAAGTACCTTCTATAATAATAAAGTTTAAGTTCTTTGAACAAATTACCTTTATTATTATATTTATATTATTATTATTATATTATATATTTTTTTGCAAACTAATAATGTAAGGTTCAGTAACATTTTTATATATTTTACACAAAATGTTAGTTACTTTTATATGTAGCTTATGACTTTCTATTTACAATAGTTATTAGAAGCGGAAGATCACTATGAAGGTGAAAGGAAAGACCTGTCTGGACGACTCGAAGCCCTGGACAGCATTGTCCGTATGCTGGAACTCAAGCATAAGAACTCATTGGACCATGCGAGTCGACTGGAGGAGAGGGAGAATGAACTTAAAAAGGTAGTATTTTATATACAACTATTATCTACACATATAAATAAAATTGAAGTGTCTGTTTGTAAAAGTTAACCACTTCTCACTAAATGCATATGAAAGTGTATATGGTTCTTGCATATAAAAACAATTAAAAAAAAATTCTGTCGCTATCTGTTCATTGGGTACTATTCTCTGAAAGGGCTGGACCGATTTTAACTGGACTTTTACTGTCAAATAACTGATATTATAAGGAGTTATGTGGGCTAACTTTTATTTTTAACAACATATTCAACATGAACAAAGTTGTGAGCACAACACACAGGAACACAGCTGTGGGACGTACAATATAAAAAGTATATTAAAAAAAACAAAGTATTTAAAAATAAATAATTCATACTTCCTTTATTTGATAGTAAAAGTTATTAAAATTGTAACATGTGCATCACGACGGTTATGTTGGCACACATACATACTCAAACAATATCACAATGTAATTATATAACCGAATAAAGCAAAAATCATCCAGTTGAGACAAAATTAAATAGTGTGACTTGAAAATTATATCGTCACACTCTCCTTGCCTTAATTACTACATTTGAATCTTATGAAATACATAGTCGAATATTTAGATGAAATAATGTAATAGAGTTGGTATTTTTGATCTCAATACAAAATGGTGTCAAATATAATTGTATTAAATGGGCATCTTGTAATGTCTTGCAATTGTTTTGGCTTCTTTCATACATTATATAATTATACACGGATATAATCTTAACAGATTGTATGGTGATTATAAAATAACTTATATTTTACGTCTAAATATAGTTGTAAATATAACTGTATGTATAATTGATTTCGTCTTGTACAACTATAACTTTTTTTTTTTTAATAAAAAAATTGTAGACGTAATAAAAATACGCTGATGTTATCATGTGTAGGAGTACGCTAAACTCCACGAGCGTTACACGGAACTATTTAAGACGCATATGGATTACATGGAGCGTACAAAATTGCTGCTGAGCACTGCCGGTGATAGGGGGGAGGTGCGCGGCAGACTCGGACTGAACCCGGTCGCCAGGTCTAGCGGTAAATATCTAACTTATAATATAATATTCGATTAAAATTAATCGATATATAATTTAATCAAATATGTTCGGATCAAACGCTGGATAGGTCCGATATCTTTCGGTTTCGCGTCGCTGGAGGGAGCGCATGCGGAGCACACCGAGAGCATTCCAGCCAGCCCGGACAGCCTGTCCTCGTCGCCACCAACTCCACCCCTCGGTAAACAAACACACACACACAAACACACCCACACGAGAATACACACAAAAACTTTATTAACTGTTAGAAAATATTTAATTATCATAATCAATTTATTTTTGGAACTTTCTCCAGGATCCGAGTTAGCAGCAGTGCGTACGGTGGAACGCGCTCATCAGACCGACCCCATCACCCAGCACAGCCAAGTACGGAGCCCTACACATACATACACACACTAATGACACACACATCTTACATTTTTATTTAATTTAATTTTACATTTTTTCGTATTGTTCTTTAATAAAATTGTTATTTACAGCTGTTATTTTCGCATGTATCATTAGATATTCGTATCTCAATATTAAAAAGTATAAATGAAAAATAATATCAAATTTAGTGCTTTATTAGTCTATTAACTATTTAATGAAGAGTATAATTATGACGATAGTAAAGAGTTTCGAATAAAAGTTAATCTTCGTAGCGAGATTACAGGCGTCCGTATCGCATTCGCACCACTGTGAGTAATGTACCGACGTCCATCTAGAGACGTCGCATCTGAGCGGTTTTGTATATATATACGCGCATTCCCTCACAACTGTTACCTCGTGCATTTTAGTGAACAGTTGTTCCTGGGTTATAACGCGACAGACCGGCTTCGTATTTGTATTACCATTGTCCCTCACCTCGCACTCCTTCAGGTGACTCTCGTTCAGGTCATAAGAGAGACACCCCCTGTTGTTCATCGTTGTACACTGGTAGCATTTTAAACATTCCACTCGATTACTCGCAATAATTATAGCAATTATTGCACTTATGGCACGATTCATTTCGTATGTGACATTGTCAATTTATTATTATTTTTTATTTTGACAGCTCCATAAATAAAAAAAAGTTTTCCCACCAAAAGAAAATATAATTTAGGGTTTAAAAAAAAACACTTCGTTAATGCCATTAAAACAAACAAACACATAAAAACCCAGTACGAAATAAATAACCCCAACGAATTCCAGGCTACGTCCCCGGTGACCCCGCAGGCTAATACGGGACGCTCGCAGACGAAGAGCGAGAAACGTAGCGGTAACACCCTCTACCAGGAGCTGGCATTCCACGACACTGAGGGGGGAGTGGAGGGTGACGACGGAGCTGATATCACCGGTCAGTATGTCATGTATCTATGTTCTATACATAGTCAAAACTGTAACAATTTAAAATAAACAAATTATTACCTTGTATTTTCTTATTTTCTCCATAATATATAAATGTTTGATTAAAAATCACCATTTTAGGAAGCTGGGTCCACCCCGGGGAATATGCATCGTCCGGTAAGAGAAAAAAAAAAAAATTTAAATCAGCTCATTGTATTATTATTTTGCAATATCATTCTTTGTACTAATTGCATTAAAACTAATTCACTGTTCTATTTCCATGCTCTAACAAACGCAACATGTGCAGTTAACGATAACTACTTTGGTAAGTATATTTGTTTATTTTTTTTATTATTTTATCTAACGCTTGTATTAAATCATGATCGGCTTGTTTTTTATTATTTGTATTATTTTTATCATTATCTGTTCGTGTATCGTTCGAGGTCTCTGTGGAGGTAATTTCAATGATTTGGGTCGCTTGAGGAATAAATGAAGGCTTTGTTATATATTTTTTCTTTATATATATATATGTGTAATTTCAAGTCAACTTGTCTGTAAGGATGTTATCTTTTATATCTTTTGGGATGAAAAGGTATAAGTAGTATGATACTTTAACTATCACACTGTTAGCAGTCTTTTTTTTTCATTTCTAAACTACTTACTACATTAGTGTTTGATACGTAGTTTTTTATGTGTTACTACTTGTGTATTATTTTCTTTTTGTATTATGTAATTGTTTTTATCAAATAGGTATGGGGAAGGAAGTTGAGAACCTCATATTGGAGAACAATGAACTGCTGGCTACCAAGTGAGTATTAATAAGTGAATATTTACTTTATTAAAGGCATTAAACTATTCTCACACGACGGCCGTTTTGTGTTTGCCTTATCGCCTGTTCCAATTCGATCCTGGTATACCATCAGGAACGCCCTGAACGTGGTGAAGGACGACCTGATCGTGAAGGTGGATGAGTTGACCGGCGAGCAGGAGATCCTGAGGGAGGAGGTAGCAGCCCTCAGTGCGGCGAGGGAGCGTCTGAGGGACCGCGTGTCGCACCTCGAGGAGGAGTTACGTCACTTGAAGGTCAGGAGTTTGTCAGACATAGTCTGAATGATATACTATCAAATAAGTTTGTAAGTATCAATAGCTTAGAATTAAAATACTTAAAACATGATCAAGTTTGCACTCTTGTGAATCAATTGACATCATGGCTACGGCTTAACAGAATTACAAATGCCGTAGTGTTTATATGTTTGTACGTCTGTAGGAGACGGTGATAACGAGCGCGGGGAGCGGGGCGGAGGCGGAAGAAGAGGCGGACGTGCCAATGGCTCAGAGACGGAAGTTCACTCGAGTGGAAATGGCCAGGGTTCTTATGGAGAGAAATCAATATAAAGTAAGAAAAATATAATTTATTTCATTTATCTTTTCAAATCGAAACAAAAAGAATCTTGAAATAAATAAATATAAATAAAAAAATTAATTTTGTTGGATCTACATTTTAAATCTTTCCGAAGGACATTCTAGGCCTCGTTACAACAAATTCTTGATTAATATATTAGTGTATATGTTAAATTTAATATAACCACAGGAGCGCTTCATGGAGCTCCAGGAGGCCGTCCGTTGGACTGAGATGGTGCGTGCGAGTAGAGCTGACTCCTCAATAGACAAGAAGAGCAAACAGAGCATATGGAAATTTTTTAGCAACTTATTCAGGTACCATCACGATATCTCAGTAATCGAAAACCATCCACCATAAACATTATTGTTTGATGAAAATTTACCATACCTTTGCGGTGTCACAAAAAAAAATAGAATTTACATTTAATTTGCTCTTGCTTATAATTTTTATTGTTATTTTACTTTGTTATTATATAATTTTATATAAAAAAAAACTTGAAAAATTTTTATCAGAAAAATAATTTTGGATGCTACGTTGTATATAACATGACATCATTAATTTATTATTGTACATGGCATTTGCGAAATGAAATTTAATTTGCGTTACTGATTCATTCATACACTTCTTCATTTATTCATACAAAATATTATTATAAATGCAATTTACCCATTATAAAAATGTAATATGTTTATCCGTTTAATATGTACTCAAACTTGAACTGAAATTTGTTGTATATCTTTTACTAGAACAAGTGAGAATATTTGGAATTCATAAAACTTTAATAGAATTTGGAGATATTGACGGTCAAATCCATGTTATATAAAAATACATAACAACAATTACAGTAATTAAATCATTTTGAATGTGCACATTTGTTGATTATATATAATTATATATGACATGTTATAGCTTTGCGATTGTTTTTCATGAATATCATATTTGTATCGGCCTTGAAATAAACGTGTCTTTGGACTAATAAAACGTTAATGTTTTTAAATGATAAAATCAATTGTATATATTGATTTGAAATGTATACATTATTTGAGCATGCATTATTTCATCATCCAAAATCGGATCCTATTAACTGATAGATGACTTTGAAGTGACATGATAATGACCTTGTAGTGATATAGTAATCATAACCCGCAGTTCCCCGGAGCGTCCCCACCGACCGCTGTCGACGCCTCAGCTTCGAGCCGTAGCCGCCCCATCACCCTCGCTGCGGCACTCGCATACGCAGGATTTTCTTGAGACTCAACTATCTGACCACGGGCACGCCCATTCGAGGAGACATGACCACGCTCGCTCTGAGCAGTTCCGACAGGTATACACTTATATAACCCTTTTTTCCGAGCAGTTCCGACAAGTGTGTATGCAAATATATTTTATTAAGTGGTGGGTGTCAAATGATCACATATTACTAGGATCCGCCGTCGTGCGCTGCGGGAGTTGAGCTGAGCGCCCTCCCCTTCTTTAATGCTAATAAAATTCAATTTATTATAACTTTTTTTCTAGACTGAATTTTTATCTAGACTCAATTATCCCATAGACAAGATCTGTAAGTTTCAGTAACGTCTGTGCACAGGTGAGAGCGCACGTTCGTAAGGAGGACGGACGCACGCAGGCTTATGGGTGGAGCCTGCCGTGTAAGAACTCCAACGCTCACAAGGAGGTCTCATTGTCGCTGTCGTCGGGGGGCGTCCCCGTGCCCGTACCTGTGTTCTGCAGGTATACTATGAAAGTAGCCATTACTTAGTGTCACAAATTTACGAAACATAATTAAAAGTTAACGTCCTATTTTAATTGATTTGAACAGACCATTAGCGGAATCCGAGCCACAAATGACACTTCTATGCTCAGCGGCGGTGGAGTATGTGAATCGCCCATCCGGCGGCAGCGTGGTGCGCTCCAGCGTCTTCTACGACCGTCCAAACATTGAAGACGAGATTGACGATCTCAACCAGGGTGAGGACTTATCATGATATTGATGGTTGTGGCAACCCAACTAACTTGCTACTTTGTCAATTGATGGTTGTGGCAACCCTATTAAATTGCTATTTTATTAATTGATGGTTGTGGTAACCCTATTCAATTGCTATTTTATTAAATAATGGTTGTGGTAACCCTAATTTATTATTTATTATGCTACTTTATTACTCTTATTGCGTTGTTAATTAAGTTATATAAATAACATTATATCTTGTTTTACTGTGTTTTTTATTTGATGCTATTATTTTATTCTATAGTAAACGAGATTAACAATACCCAATCGGAGGACGCGACCCGTAACTCGTCCTCGCTCGTGTGGATCTGCTCCAGTACTCAGAATAAAGGAATAGTTATGGTAAGAAATAATTTATATTATCTTACGGCAACAAGTTAAAAAATGACAAGTGAGACGACATGAAATGAATGGAAGAGACGGGGCGGTTGTTTTATATGAATTGCAGATAAGTATTACTATATTTAGTAATGGAATGGAAGAGACGTGAAGTGAAGGTTGCTTAGTTTTCTTAAGATATTCAAATAAACATTATATTAATTAGTAATGGTATACGTACGTAGGTGATAGACGCTAACAACCCGGGAGAGGTGGTGGAATCCTTCCCGGTGCCTGACAAGCACATACTGTGCGTGGCGTCCGTGCCCGGGGCCGGCGCTGACGACTATCGCGAGGCACGCGACAGAGAGACCGCTCCGGTAGAGGAGAACAAGCGACACTCGGTATGTTATTGTATAAAATTAATTTAATTATAAAATTTTAATTATAATTGCTGTTATGTTTAAATTGCAGCAATCTCTATTCTGCGTGGGGAAGAGTGACTCGGTAGACAGTCAGAGCAACGGCACCGTGACCTCCAGCAGCAATGACAACGGGGAGAAGGAAGTCGTTGTCGGCAGTACTAGATTGGTAAATGTTATATATATACATAATACATAGTACAGATATATATGTAAAAATATAAAAGAAAAGTTGTCAAGATTTTATTAGTACATACGTACTAATAAAATGTGACAAATTATTAAATGAAGTCTGTGACCTTAATGTAACATATACTTCAGGTGGAGACCAAACTCCTGACACCTCCGAGCACCCCCTCAAAACAATCACCAAAAAGAGATCCAGACACGGAAGAGCAAAAGGAGAAAGCGGAAGCGGAAGCGGTTAAGTCGTCTGAGATTGAAACGGTCCCATCGGATAGTCCGCCACTCTCTTCCACTCCCGTCAATGGTATGTTTTAATCAATTGTACTATTAAATACATTTCTCCACATTATTTATAATGTAATATATTTTATTAAATATTCGTGTAATATAATGAAATTAATATAAGCGTTGCACTAATGTCTGCGTTGCGAATTGATGTAGAACTGAATTATTATAATTTTAAGCTTAGTGAATATTATAATTCTTTTGATTTTTTTTAATATTTTTTATAATGTTATCTTTCATTTATTCTCTTATGACATAGTTATTATGAATGTATCCAAATATCATGGCTGCAAGCTGTATTTTTTATTTTCTCTCTTTGTATACGCAACTAGTTGTGCACACGACTTCGCGCGAAATGTTTTTTTTAAAGTAGTCTAAGTTTAATCCTTATAACATCAGCTATCCGTCAGTAAAAGTCCTGTTACAATCGGTCCAGCCGTTTCAGAGATTAGCTCGAACAAACAGACAGATATTTTTTTTTGAGCTTAACGTAAGCGAAGCTCTTAACCATCCGGGAAACTTCTTTTTGAAGCAAATTCACATAAAAACTACTGAACCGATTTAAATGAAAATTGGTAAAGCTGTAGAGCTTGGGAATGGGAATGTTTAATAAAAACAGAATTAAAATATCTCATTCCGTTCAGAAATGATGGTCAAAAAACTGTTGCTCCCATAGAACTAACGTTATCAGAACCTCCGAGCGTTTGCCAAGAATCGTCGTCAACAAAAAGAATTGATTAAACCAAGAAAAACGCTTATAAGCAACATCACATAAAAACTACTAAATAAAAAATATTAATATAATATTATATTTTATTTAAAAGGGGAGGGTGCTTAACTCGAAGCGCACAGCGTATAGCTATTATTATGAATATAAAAAATCTACAACATTGTACATATCTAATAAGTGTCTGACCTATCATAGGCGCAATTAAAATATTGCATTGCGATCGATTTCATTTTCATTATCACTAACTAGTCCGTGGCGATTGTTATGCGTGTATGTAATTTTACTTGAATTTCAATTATATGGCATTGCGATGTGACTTCAAATGTGTAGATCTTGCACGCTATTGCAATTATGTAATTTTATAATTTATAATCCTTATATATTAGATTGTTAAAAATTATTTTGTAACTCAAAAAATACATTAGAGTTATATATTTATTAGGATATTTTGTTAAAGAACTTCTATATTACAATTTGTGTATAGCTGTTGCAATTCTACTAAAAAAGTGTATATATATATATATATATATATATATATATATATATATATATATATATATATATATATATATATATATATATATATATATATATATATATATATATATATAAC
Source organism: Melinaea menophilus ssp. n. AW-2005 (assembly GCA_918358695.1). NCBI lineage: Eukaryota > Metazoa > Arthropoda > Insecta > Lepidoptera > Nymphalidae > Melinaea > Melinaea menophilus. The sequence goes on along the minus strand of OU911050.1, from coordinate 8,150,926 downwards.
ATTTTTATCAAAATAACTGAACGAATTCTCTCCCATCCATTGTCGAATAAATACTGATTATATCAAATATTGTATATACGATATATGATTTTAATATAATGAAAAATAATAATTTATAATTAGAATTATTTATAGAAGATATGATACTTGCAATCCTGAGCGTTTTAAGCAATAATGAATGAAAAAACAGTGGAGTAGCATTGAATAAACTGATTAAAAACTTTAAGTGAACAGTTTGCTGTTTTTTTTATGTTAAATTATTAGCTAATAAGTGTGTTTATTTATAAAAATCTTTTAGTATGTAATACTGAAATGCGAATTACTGCCAAATGCAAATGTCTTTTAAAACACAATATTACTGTTAATATAAATATAAAATTAATTTCTTATTGTTTTTTATTATTTATATTTAATGGATACTTTTTAATTTATTTATAACTAATATTACAGTGACGGAAGGAAGAAACTCGCCCGAGCCAGGAGTGGACGCTTTTGCACAGCAACAGGGAGGAGTGGGAGGTGCGGGAGGAGCGGGGCGGGACTGTATCACCACCGCGATGCCGACTATGTGGCTGGGTACCAAGAGCGGAAATCTATACGTGTATTCCGCCGTATCTAACTACAGCAAGTGCCTGGCCATGTTAGTATTTTAATTTTTTTTTACAATTAAAAGATAATTTATCTCATTACCGAATCTGAACCGAACACCGAACCGAAGGAAGCATCGAACAGAAACACGTGACCTGTCTCAGGTTAAAAACAGTGATATTCATCACACATACATAAACCAAATATGGTTTTGACTCCAAATTGACAGTTTTATGTCATTTAAAAATAAAACACCTTAAAAAGATGCTAAACTATTTATTAAATTCACAAATCATTAATAAAAAAAAACGCGGTATCGTTCCCTTCTTACGTAATATAATGTATACAATTTACAAGGATATACAAATAATAACAAAATTAAGAAATTCTGTTTATGTTTAACACTAAACCTACCGACAATTCTTTTATACCTGTTCCTACCGCATGCGGTTAAATTGACCGGTAATTAAAAGTTATTTTATTATATAACGCAGGTAATAATGGAAATAACTAAAAGTAAAGAATGTAGAAAATATTATATGCATATTCTAAGAATTGTCCTGTAGTTTGATAACGATATTATAACGTTTAAAAATGTGTAAGTTTTACAAAAGTTTAAGAACGGTCAATTTGACCAGTACTTGGTAGGTTTAGTGTTAAAGTATCTACACCAATATCGTATGTAAATATATATATATATATATATGTCAAGAGCTTTCAGTTATACCCAAAATAAGTACGTTGTCTGGTAAAAAAATAACATTGCAATTCCAACTAAAGTCTATATATATTAAAAATATACTCACATTATTACGTTTCGTTGTCAATCAAGAAGAGAGGATATGATGATTAAAATGGCAGATTTAGATAGTATCAATATGACGAAATGTAATGGTTATAAATGTTTATTGTTCTTATGTAAGTGACAAAGTATCTTTATGAGTATTAATCTCTCAAAACCTGTGCAAGCACTAATCTATGCACCTTTTTGGTAATAAATATCTTAACACCTAAGCACGCGCTAATCTAAGTTCCTTTTTGGTAATAAATATCTTAAAACCTGTGCAAGCACTAATCTAAGTACCTTTTTGGTAATAAATATCCTAAAACCTGTGCAAGCACTAATCTAAGCACCTTTTTGGAAATAAATAACTCAAAATATAAGCAATCATCAATCTAAGTACCTTTTTGGCAATAAATATCTAAAAACCTAAGCAAGCACTAATCTAAGTACCTTTTTGGTAATAAATATTTCAAAACCTAAGCAAGCACTAATCTAAGTACCTTTTTGGTAATAAATATCTAAAAATCTAAGCAAGCACTAATCTAAGTACCTTTTTGGTAATAAATATCTTAAAACCTAAACACGCGCTAATCTATGTACCTTTTTGAAAATAAATAACTCAAAATATAAGCAATCATCAATCTAAGTACTTTTTTGGTAATAAATATCTAAAAACCTAAGCAAGCACTAATCTAAGTACCTTTTTGGTAATAAATATCTCAAAACCTAAGCAAGCACCAATATATTAAAACCAGGGTAAAACTGAACGACGCGATCCTATCCATCGTGTGGTGTTCGTGGCGGTGCGTGGCGGCGCTGGCGGACGGCACTGTGGCCTTGTTCGCGAGGCGCCGGGACGGACTTTGGGACTTCACTAGCTACTGGCTACTCACCCTAGGGGACCCCAAGTGCTCTGGTATACACGAACTATGATATTGAATATTGTATGAATGTTTATTATTACTTATTTCACACGCTGAACGGATAACCAATGTTCCTACCATTGGTTATTATATGAAATTCTATACTCTTAAATCTAATTGTAATTTTAATAAAAACTAATGTTTATTACTTTAAAGACAGTATTTTGTTTATAAACATTATAATAATGTTTATCCTCATGTAAACCACAATGTGACCGGGATGTTGATAGTTAGCTACAGGCCCAGCTGAGATTAGGCAGTCCTATCTATCTCAGAATACATATGAGACTTACTTGCTAATCGAATGCTTACCCTACTCGGTTCATTACTCACACATCACAAACTTGTCAAACCAGTTCGGTGTCTGAGCGCGGTGGAGGGTCCGGGGCCTGGCGCGGTGTGGTGCGGTTACAGGAACCGCGTGCTGGTGGTGGAGCCCCGCTCACGGCGGGTGCTTCACTCGCTGGAGGCGCACCCCCGGCACGAGAGCCAGGTGCGCCAGCTGGCCGCCTACAGGGACGGCGTCTGGGTCAGTATTACATTATTTATCCGTATTATATATAAGGAGATGTTGGCCGGATTATCATTTATTTATGTACATGTTAACATAAACACGTTTTGAATAACATTTGTTAGTGATTCCGATGTTTTATATACATATATACATTTATGGATGAAATAAGTAATCATATAAACCACTATATTTTCACCAGGTTTCAATAAAAATGGATTCAGCATTGCGGTTGTACCACGCACACACGTACGACCACCTGATGGATGTGGATATAGAGCCGTACGTGAGCAAGATGTTAGGCACGGGCAAGCTGGGCTTCTCTCTAGTCCGGATCACGGTGTTGCTAATCAGCTCCGGGCGGCTGTGGATTGGCACGAGTAACGGCGTGGTGATAAGCGTCCCGTTGTCGGACGCGCCAATACCGCCAATCGGAAACCTGCCGGCGTTAACGGGATCCGCCAGATCGTCGTTACCCGGTTAGCGCGATGTTTTACTTATAAAACTTATATTTATAAAAATATGTTTTATTTAGTTTATGTGAAATTTCGATTATACATAAAATTCGATTCCAGGCCACGCGGCTTTGATACGGGCGGGTGTGAATGTGCCCACGGGCAGCTGTCTACCTCTCTGCTCGATGGCGCACGCACAACTCAGCTTCCACGGTCACCGTGACGCCGTGACATTCTTCGTAGCGGTGCCGGGAGCCACACCCCCGCGCTCCCCGGAGACGCCTCCCGGCCCCGCTCCTTCCTCCCCGCCCTCCCCCGCGGTCGCCTCCCCAGCCACGCCTCCGCCCCCCGCCCCCGCGCCGCCCATGCTCGTCATCTCAGGCGGGGAAGGGTATATCGACTTTCGAATAGGTTAGTGCTTTTAACCTAAAGATTATTGCGAAATGGTAAATAACAATTTGCAAACTAAAACTCTTCCATTATCTCGTCTAAAAGAAAAATTTATAACGCAAACAAATCGATGATCAAATTTAAATAATACACCGATTTGACGTCAATAGTTGTCAACTGTAACAACATAAACATACATGCAAATAAACATCTTATTCATAGTTAGTCGTCGTTTAGTGCAAGTCAATATTTGATTTATATTTTTATTGAAAACAAGCAATATGCACGTTACTTGATGACGAGAACCTTCGCTTTGCGCTTAAACAACGTAATATTGCTTATAACTTAGTTCTAGTGACATGGCCTTTACAAGCTTTCGAAGTAGAAAACTACGTTATCTTTATTCCTCAAATATCATCCCAACGAGTCTGTGTTATGCACGTTCCAAATTATATTATTAATTTATAATATATCAGTGCGTATTGGTTGTTTTTACTCTTAATCACATAACACAAAAAACTTGAACCAAATCAGAGATGTTTGACAAACACGCGAAGCACACACAAGTAAGAAGCATTTAAAATTGGTATTATCTTTATTTTATTTGCCATTAGAAGAGCATGCCGATGACGTACGGGATACCGCCTCCCACCTCATAGTTTGGCAGATTGTTTCCTGACCTCATAGTTAATTCATTGTAGCTTGCTACGTGACCAATGTAAGTGAAGGCATGCCACCCCCCACCCCCCACCCCACTAATGCAGCTCACACGCGCATGCGCACGCACACGTACTAACACGCTTACATATCGTACCTTCACGACGTCATCGGTGCCAAACTGTTATTAATAACGAAATTATTTGTACTATAAATAATATTCTTATATTCTATTATACATGGATATCATTTTATTTAAACTTACGATTCCATGATCATGAACGTCTGTTCACCATGCCCCATCGAATAAACTTATGATTTACATAATATTTGTAAATTTATCATAAGTATATTTACAATATACACAGTTTTATAATTAAAATAATGTTTTTGTTAAATGTAGTATACAATCTTTCTTGTCATACACACACACGCCGGGATACTCCAGGTTAGGAGTAATAACATTACTAATATATCACATACATTTCTATCATTGGCTTCACTAGGACATGGCAAATATTATACGTATATAGAAAATTGTGTATAATGACGATATGAAGATTTCTCATAACAGTATTTCAATAAAACTTCTTCTATCTTTGGCTACTTGTATATGATTTTAATTTCTTTTACGAATACAAATGAGAAAACGGTACCTTAAAGACAATGTCTTCTTTTATCTATGTATGTAGGAGGTATGGAGTTTGTCTCAGATGTAAGTTTCTTTATTGTGCTTTCTTTACCGATAAAACGTGGACAAAATAAAATTGTGAATATTAAAAGAGAATTGTACTATAAGTATTTGAATTCTGTTTTAGCGGACAGCGAGATGGAAGAGAGCGTGGTGGTGGTGGAGGACGGGTCCAGCGGGCACAGCTCGCTGGAGCGAGTGTCGCGCTCGCACCTCATCGTGTGGCAGGTGGCGCCCGCCTAGCGCAAGGCGTGCGTCCGCCCGCGCCGCCGGCCGCCCTCCGACTGCGACTACGTCTATGTTTGCACCTCTGCCAAACCGGCTGCCGTGCAAGCGTAGGCCCCGCCCATTATACATGTCTCACTTCCACACCACTCCTCTCATTCAATCATTAGACACTCTATCCAGTTCAATTCGTGATTGTAATAGTCGTCTAAAACCAGGCAATAATTAATATACAACCATTTTGAATCTCTTTTCAAGCGAGCTGTTTATATTTAATAAAATGGGCGTGGTCTTTAGTGTTCGCGTGGAATAGCGGAGAGTAAGTAGATCGTGTGCCATGTGCTGGAACATTCCGGTCCACATATCATCGCGGGCGCACCACGTACAGACATTACATATAGTCATATAAAACTAACATATATTAATCGAGTGCTGTGTGCTTTCATACGACCGATCGCCCGTCGCTTTACGTCGCCCGCTACATCTGTAGTATCGCTCATATATCGACACGCAAAGACACGGTGTACGAAATATTTTGTGTCGCAACGATACTAACTGTAATCAAAATCTCATTTAGTTGTAATGTACAAGATATATCCACCAAAAATTCTTTTTTAGAATCTTTATTAGTGTGTAGTTATAGGATAATTGAAAGAGATTTTACGATAATAAGTAGCGTTATTAAATATCTCTTGTATTTATAGATATTACATTTTATTTCCGACTGATAACTGTATGGGCTGTGGTTGTCATCAGCATCACAATATAGTTGTAAGGTTAAGTATTTACTGAATTGAGTGCGATAGTAGATATTATTTATTATGACATAGTACCATAGTGCACTCGATTTCATTGTATGAGTAATGTGATTATGTTGAGGATGCGGACGATAACTCGGAGACTTAGAGCCATAGACGAAATCTGTTCAGGCAACTTATTATTTATACTTAGACTATATAAATTTAATCTTTAGAACGCGGTCTCAAGTCTCCGTCTCAACTCGTCCGATTTCCCAAAAAAATATGGTGCAAATTTATTTTTTAGTAGATATTAATATTTACCTGTAAGATGAATTCATAATTATCTATTACTTGTGTAGTTTCAGTTAGGTACACGCTCATGATGTGATTTTTATTTATTTTGTAAAATAATTTTATAACAAATGAAGTCACGTGCTATTTATTTATAATTACAAACTTTATTATGTTGTTGAATGTATATTTTGTATCTATGAGGTTTAAATAGCTGTAGACTATAGAACCGACCATAAAGTTTGCCCGTGATTAACGAGAGCGTAAAGGAAGTGTGCGTGTTCGTTCGCACGGTTGTGCACGCAATGTGCGTACTTGTACGTACAAACGCATCACTTCCGCTCACCTAGTCAAAACAAACGACCTAGACTATATACTAACAGAGCTTTTGTTATGCTAGCTTAGTAAGTATGCCAACGGTGTCGGTCGGGTATGCCTTATACGTACACTGCGGAATAGCCGGGCGCTGTTGCTTAGCGATACCGTTTGTATTGTACGAGAAAGTAATGAAACACTACATTACATATATAACGAGCATAAAGTTTTTTTTTTACACATTTTTTTTTATGATATCGGTATCGGAAGGTAATTCGGTCTTTAAAATTTTTTTATCTGATTTTTTTTTAGTTGGCTTTAAGTTTTTTATATTTGTACTTATATTCAATTTATATTTTTGATTGAGTTTTGTTAACAACGATTAGACCCTTCTGTGACGATGCTCTTGTTAGATATACATTATTGCATTGTTATTCTTCCATCGTTTAAGTATCAACTTATATTGGATAATATCGACTAATTAACGATATATGTATTCTATATGATGTAGATAAAGTTTTTTGCAAAATAATATAATTAGTATTAAAATTTTCTTGTTTGTATGCAATCAAATAAAACGCTGACGATTACTTGGTATTTTTAATTTTCCCTACAGAATATGATATTCCTTTCTACTACTTTTCAATTAAAACTATACTTTTCTTCATTGTTTTTCTATGGACAGTATGACAAGGAACATTATGGAGATTCCTCAATAATTAATTTAGTTTAGTCAAAGTTCAGGTAAAAAAAACCGGTACTGTAAATACTAGTAATAGTTTAAGTAACTCAAATAAATTATGATGTGACTTTTTTCCGTGCCACAATGGCACGATATATTTCGTCAGTCAGGTAAAGTAGAGAAGTTAAAGAGATTGGTCAGTTTTTATAGAAATTTATGATCTCAAGAGTAACTAAATATTAAATATGTGTTATAAATCATACATTAAATTAAAGTAACTCTAATCATAAAATGATGTACAAAGAAATGACACGACAGAAGACTTATTATTGTGGTTCAAATATTTTATGAACAATGAAGTAAAACGACTGTGGTATATCAAATTAATTTATATTTCTTATTCGGATACATCGTCGGAAATGTCTTCTCTTATTTTAATCTTATTTTTGACCTGTCGTCTGTTCGTGTAACCTGAGTCCACTTTCTCTTTGACAATTCCTTTTCCTTCTGCAATTTTTCTGGCTCTCGTGTGTTTCTTGCTCTTTTGATTGATTTCTTGGTCCTTTTTTTCTCTGTGAATTATTTTAAGACGTGGTTCACGTGGCGTAGTGACTTTTTCCCCTTCAGCAAGCTCTCGTTTGAGAGCACTTTTGAATGTTTGACCCCGCGTCGGTTCGTGGAGCGAGAATGTTATTCTATCGTGGTGGATCTATATAACATGTATGGATTTCAATAGTTATTAGGAATTCTTACTGATATAAAAAAATATGAATCGTTTTAATGAAAGAAAACAAAGAAAAGGGAAAAATTTATAACGAACCCTATACTCGATGGATACGAAGCATTCTTCCTCATCTTCGCAGATGAGTGAGTTGACGTCTGCGGGCTTGGCGGCAGAGGCGGGGCGACGCCCCACGCGCACGAAACGCCACAGGGATCGGACACGCGGCCCGCACGAGTGAACTATATCGTTTACCTATAATTTTATTAGATATGGAATCGTTGGCCAATAAAACGACTTACATGTCATGTTTTACAAATCTTCTGAACTCGTTTCATTATAACCATGTTAACGGTATTATAGTGTAGGATCGAATATGTTGAAAGTGACCTCACCTTCATCTGCTCGCCACCGTCGCAGGCGACGCCGGAATGCGCCTCTAAACCGAAGCTATTGATGCAGGCGCGGTCGTCCGAAGTCAGTGCCTCTATTTGAAACGCGCACTTCGGTATTGTATCTGCTCGTTCCTTTGTACCAAAAAATACATGTAAAAAACGTATACGTAAACGTCAATATTGAAAAAGTCACATTTGTCAATATTAACAAAAATATTACCCATCCAATTTCATCGCAATGTTTTGGTTCCTCATAACAAATGAAATAATTGACAGCTTTTGATCCATCCGTTCTCTTTTCAGTAGTCCAGGTATACCAATTGTCGCCGAACTTAAACATACTATTTATATGACTCTGTCGATATATTAACGGAAAGAGCATTTCATTTGGATGCATCTGTTTTGATTTTTGGGTAGTCTGCCTATCTTCCTCATACTCTATTGCCTTTTCTTCGTAGATGGGAGACTTTTTAAGGAATGGAAGCATTGTTATTTCAATTTTCTGTTTCGCATCCCAAGCTTCGGTGTGTGCTACTTCTTCCTCTTCTAATCTAGAATCTTCATCCGAATGCATGATGACTTTGACTTTGACCGTGACGGCGCTGTTTAAAACGCATGTCAGCATGATGTACGTGTACCACTCCATGGTAAAGAGTGTATGATGAGAAGTCATGTTTCATTGTTCCACTACTGGAGGATGTTGTTAATATGTGAGTTCGATAAGACCTATGTTTGTAAGCAAACAAGTTCCGACCATTCAAATTGCATTTTTTTTCGTTATTTTGAATGTTTTTACGTGTTTTAAGAATTTGAGATATTGTATATTTGAAGGTTTTGAAGATATGTTCTTAAAACTTGATAAATATTCACCATTCAGCATTTTAAATAATCATATACATGTAACTACATCTACGTCTGTACTCTTTCCTTCCCATTTTGTAATCAAATAATAAGAACCATATATATATATATATATATATAGTAAATATTTGTTATCCGGCATGGGACTGTTTACTTTTCGATAAGAATCCTATAGGCTGTCTATAGATTATAGATATGTTGATAACTTAGCAAGCCATGTTTTACTTTGTTTTGTTGTATTGTAATAATAGCTCCAATTTTGCCTATTATATTGATAATTAAATATCACGAATGGAAAGGTATTTGCTATATAAATTAATTATAAAATGACTCCCATCTCTCATTTATTGACGCAATTATAAGGTTAGTATAAAGTAAAACTCCTCTTAAGTTAGAATATTGCTTTTATTTGGGTACAAAGATGTAGAGTATAAAATAAAATACTGCATTTGGTATCTCCATAAAACTTTGATTATGAAAATTAAGCATTTCATCAAATACACGTTTAACACTATTAAATAAAATTAAAGCGTAAGACATCTATATACTAATTATTATTTATTTATCTAAATAGAAATTGTATAATCGTATAGTACAAATAAAAAAGCGAATGAAGTTTGGACCATTGTTAGGAATTTAAGATTTCCTTAGTGCTCAATATTTTACATCAGCCATAAAAATTCGTATTTACAACATATAAACCATCTAGAGTGATATCTGAGGCCGTGCACGCTGCGTCGCGCGGTCGGGCCGCGCGCTTGCTTTATTGTCACTTTCAATTCATTTCACTAACAACTAAACATAAATAGATAATACATTCATCCGATTCGGGATTGCAAAATAATATACACAATTAATAGCTGCCGGTCGCGCGGCGTGCACGACTCAGGTTGAAGATACCGCTTAGGGCGGGTGTTATTGTACATGTACCGTGCCTTAAATTAATGCGGCACGAGGGGGGGGGGAGGGAAGGGTGGGGGCGAGGGCAGTAAAGTTTATATATTAATTCTACGCTATCTATTGTCTAAAAGCTAGACAGTAACGAGGAAGTAAGGCCAGATTCGTAAAGTAAGATCTTAAATAGTTATCTATCCTTAAATCTACTACACCTCTCGATTAATCTATTACATTGGTCAGTGTACAAGTGATCAAACACGACTACATCGCAAACTAAAGAAAATTTTAATTCGCTTAATACTAATTAGTGTGCTAAATATTTAGGCTCTTAAATTAAGCCGTCCGTTACGGTCCACGAGAACGTTCTACAACTAGATACGAATGGACGCAGGCGTACACAATTATTAATAGAACTCGATTGATCGCAATAAACATTTCCAAATACATTTCGCTGTAATTTTATCCAGTTCATCAATAATCGTGATAAACGTGAGTCCAGACGCGTCACAACACAATGCCGTGTCACACCCGCCCGCTAATTTTAATTGAAACTAAACTAACCAGTTCCACTGCTCCAGTACATCTGGTCACAATCTATTCCTGTACATAACGGGCGGGTGTGAATCCGCACTAATACTAACTATTCGATCGATATATTGTCATAAACTGTCAAATCTAACTTAGTACCGGCGGACTACGGAAAATAGACATCTATAATATAATTCTAATATTCAAGAAGTGTCAACGGATAGTGGCCAAGTAGAATAGAACACCTATTAATTAACAACTTATATTCTGACAATAAATAGATGAATGTCAATAAAAAATAATTTAATATCTCGCAGTTATATAATCTGGGGGCGGCCACGGTTCGTTGACGTTCTAATTAAATCTATAATAATAATAATAATAATAATAATTTATTCGATTCGATTCAAACGCGGCTATTCCTTAACTTACGCGGTATGTAAGGTGATTTATCAAAATAAGTGACTATCGGGAGGTAACCTTCACGTTAATGTCGATCAGTGGAAGGTAAGGATTGGAGAGCGGGAAGAATATTGCTTAATTCTATTAAACGTAGCTTATTTTAGAAGGTCGATGTGTTAAGTTGAACTGCGAGAAGAGGAACGAAGAAGAGTGAACCGCGAAAAAGTTTTTTTTATAATAATAGTAATGCTATTTTTGTCACTTTTTAGTGGGAACACGTAGGTTGAAGTTCCCAAGAGTTATATTAAAATCAATTCAACTGATACATGTAATTCTTACATCCACTTGTAAAGCTTACGCATGTATAATACAAATTATATTAAATTATTATCCATTAATGTTAAATATAACTTATAAGTAAACGTGAAGTGGGCACGATTCAACAGTCTTGTTTTAAGTGTAAATATCTGATGATTAATAAATATAATAAGAAATGTACAAACGAAATGAAATGGAATAGTTCTAAATAGTACAGTCTCGACCACCTTACGTACCACAGACATGCCTTAACTACATACGACTTATTAATATATTAGACAGCGGAGTCTGCGATCAACAGAACTATCCTTTGACTTAACCAGTGTGATACCAGCTTAATAGCTGTGCGAAGCTCGTTATGTTATTAAGTACAAAACACGAGTTACATCTTTACAAATAAATCAGATGAATGACATTCATTCGCTCGCAGCGGAATTTGGTCCGACGTCGCAAAAACTATTGGTCAATAAAATAAATTATTCTTTCGTAACATATATGAAAATTTCGTTTATCCAAGTCGATCGTAACGTATAAATTTAATTTCCAGTCTACACTAAAGGTGTGATTACAAGAAATCCGACGATCAATTAAGGTTACAATCAATGGCAGTGTTAGGATTAATACAAATTAAAGCTCACTATCGCGTCCATAATAACGGATACGATAAAACAAAATCTAATACATCACTACACGGGAGGGTGGGGGGTATCACGAGTAGTGCGCGCGCTGCAGGAAGCTGTGCAGGTCGCTGAAGGCGGGACGCTCGCAGCCGCGCCGGCGCCAGCACGCGCGCATCGCGTCGTGCAACGCGCGGGGGCAGCCCGCGGCGCGCGGGAGGCACGCGAACAGGCCGTCGTCTGCTTCCAGGTGGGAGAGGTTCTCTAGCACCTGGGTGGAGATGGGTTGGTTTAAGATATTTCATATAAAATGAAGGAGGCACGAGAATAGGCCGTCGTTCGCCTCCAAGTGGGAGTTGTTCGACGAGACGAGACATGTTGGTTTAGGATGGATAAGTTTGTCGTGTTGGCTTATAGTGAGTGGTTTCTTCACCTCGGTTTCAGATAAATGTTCGTAGGGCGGGCGTCGGCAGAGCGTAAATATCTCGTGCAGCGTGACGGCGAATGCCCACACGTCAGTCTTGGTGGTGTACTCGCCGCGCAGCACGCACTCCCAGGCCGCCCAGCGCAGCGGCAGCGGCATGCGGCCGTCCACCTTGTAGTAGTCGCAACCGTACGCTTCGTTGTCGGTTCCGAAATCGCTTATTTTAATCTGATAGTTCTTCCCGATCAAGATATTTCTGCAGGCCAACGTATTATTTTAGTGCATTTCAGAGGTATGGTGTAGTGGAGTAAGTGAGACATTGTATAGTACCTGGCCGCCAAGTCTCTGTGGACGAAATTGAGCGACTCCAGGTAGTGCATGCCTGCCGCGATCTGTGTAGCGAAGTGTAGCAAAGTACTCGTGCTAGGCGGAGACGAGGTGCGGAGGAACGCGCACAGGTCACCTAACAAACATATAATATAAGACTGATTAATCATATATTACAATATTATCGAAGTATGTGTTAGTCTAAAAGGTAAATATAATGAGAATTCTGTTACTTAAATTAAAATTACGTAGTTATCATTTACCTAGCTCTAGGTACTCCAGCACCACGGCTAGGGGCGGAGAGCGACACGCCCCCAGCACGCGCGCCAAGTGAGGAGACGACAGCGCCGCCAGGATACGGACGTCGCGCTCAAACTCCTCTCTTCAAAGGGGGAGGGGGATTAGTATCATCTCATTATAAGTCTTTGGACTAATAAATTAAATTAACTTGTTAAATTAAATTTGGATAACTATTAATATTAATGATTTCGAATAGTATAGAATAACAAAAACAAAAAAACAATCGTCAAGTACAAGAGCTCATACATGATGTACCTCTCGTTGAGCGAGGCGTCGCTGCAGAGGAACTTGACGGCCACTAGACGCTTCTCACCGCAGACCCCGCCCTCGTACTCGGGCACGCCGTCCGCCTCCGCCACGTACACCTGCGTAGACGTACATTACATACACAACTCAATAAAAAGGAAATTAGGAATATTTTAAAATGGTATGTATGTTGTCTTTGCTATATTATACGCTTAACCTACTTTGGGTCACAATAATAAATCGAACACCGTTCTTGGATGTAGCGCGCAACACTTACTATTATAATTACAAAGACTATATATAAACTATATTCCATAATACAGTAGTAAAGTATTATTTAACGTGATATTCAATAATATTCATGCTTTTTGACAAATCAGCTAGTTCGTCAAACAGGTAACTGTAATGTATGTAACTAACTGTGCCGAATGCGCCTTCAGCGAGTTTGGAGATCATCCGGAGCCGGTGTCTCGGAAACTCGATGACATCTGTGCTCTCCAGACGACGCTTCAACTCAATCAGCATCTCCTGCTGACTGGGAGACTGCAACATATAAACGCACTCATGGATACACTAAAACCCTAGCAGGTGAAGTTTATAATACATAATTTATAAAAGACATTTAATGGCACAGTCAGTACTATCATCTGAAAGGTATAGCCTTACGCACCCTATTACTATTTTTGGAGCGTATCGAACCGACGCTACGGTTGAGGTTACAAGTGTCGAGTGATTCCAGGTGTCCCAGATGTCCCATCTGCTCCAGATGTTCCAGATGCTCCACGTCCGAGGCCAGCTCGGTGGCGCGGTCCGACAGCGTGTCCAGCCGCTTAGTCAGGAGGGGCGCGGAGCTCAGCTCGGGAACCGCGTAGTCATAGTTTGAACTGTCTGTTAGGCGATTGTATATATATAATAAATGCTAAAACAACAATTCTATTGATTTTCTTGTCTTATCTTTAATTCTTTAGTTTCCGCACTTTGATGTGGAAAGGGAAATGAAATATTTTGTTTTTAATTCTATTATATCTTATTCTATTATTTCTGTGATATATAGAAAACCATACTTGATGTGTTTTTTTTGTTTCCAAATAAGATTCGCTGTAATTACAGACCAGCTAACCGATACATTGCTCAAATTTTTCACCATTGTTATATTTATTTAGTTATATATATACTTTTTATATTAATTCCTTCATAATATACATAGTAGAAAATTAATATTGTGAGAAGTTTACTGAAAAAATCGAAATCTCAAATTATTAGGTGAACATTCACTCACCAGACAACGCAGTGTTGGAATCCTTGACAAAATCCTTCATCTCCAGTAACACAGTACTGTAACTAAAGTACGGAGCGCACTTCAAGGCCTGGTAGGGTTCCTGGTATTCATCCGACTTAACGTCCAGTGGGCCGTCTATGATCATCTTGTTCTCTGGTAGCATTGATGTACAAGGGTGGTAATTTTCTGACACAGTTCGTTGGGCTATCGTGGTCTTCGCTAGAGGGGAGGCAAAACATTTCCTATGTCTATGTCTGTGTATGATCAGGAAAACTGCAACTGCCAAAAGTATCACAAGAGCTGTCAGAACGCCCACCACAATGGCCATGTAGAGCGGGTCCTCAGTGTGGGCGGTAGAAATGGGCAGGTCTTTTGTTGCTGGAGCTTTCGTCTTGTCCTTTATACCAGTCTTCTGACTCTCCGGTGTGTAGTTGCCTTGGGCGACGTCTAGGAAAAAACATGTCAAGAAATAACAACTGACAATTGATAACTGAAAAGAATAAACCAAAATATAGTCACTTGTCTATTAGAAATAAACGTAAATACTAACCAGAATCAAAAACGACCTCGCTAATGAGCATCCATCTTGCAGAAAACCTAAGTTCAATTCGCACCCACTTCCCAATACGGTGATGAAGCTTAATACTAACGTTGCGAGCGCTCTCGAATATGTTATTTTCTACTGTCGTGAAACGAATCGGCTCGTCCTGGAACTGACGACCGCCGATCGAGAAAGAGATTATTGCTTCCGAGAACACCTGGAATAGGGATTTTTTTTTAATATCCATCATCAGACAATACAATAAATGTAAAAGTAATACTCACCTGTACGTCTCTCATGAATTTATTATTACAGTACAAATGGACCGCTGAGAATTCTCTCACTTTGTCGAACTCAAAGATAAGGACAGGGGGTGTTGGTCTGGAGTCGTTCCTCCAACCCACCCAGACGGAATTCTTAGAGGCTTCTCGAATCTCGTCCCCACCGAACTGTCCGTCCACCAGCTGACCTAACCCCCCTCTCAATTCCTCCCCCCATTGGCCATCGTAAATGATGTCGGTGAGTTCCACTCCGTTGCTACGCTGGTCTCCTTTCGGCATTGAGTACGATACAATCCCGACTGCAGATAAGTTTGTCGTTTAGTAAGAATTCAGTGAACCGTATACACAACCTCGGTATATAAAAATTATAAATATAGTAGGTATTATTGCAGTGGTGCACACCATAATGCATAATAATAAACATATCTTGCTACGTGGCTTCATTCCACTTTTATCAAGACTTAACATCAAAGTTTCTAGTAAGTAGTAAGTACAAAGGCAATAATGTTCTTGGAACTAAAAACTAAGCTAGTATTAAGATAATATGCATGAGCCCATAATGTTTTGTATTCAGAATGCATGCACCTGAGCTAGCGTCTGTACATTATACAAACTTGTGATATTTTCCCCGTTCATGTTAAACTTATCTAATTGAATTGACATGAGGCAGAAACTACAATATGGAAGTCGAGAGACAACGCGACGTTAATGGAAACTTTTAAAAAGAAAATATTCTGCCATTAGAAATTATTCCGCCATTAAGTGTTCGTGACATACCGTCGTCATGTTTCAGTACAAACGGTAGACGTGTCATTATGTGCTTTAATAACTTTTGCATGCGATTCTCTAATTTCTATATTTTAATGCTTTTCATATCGACCACAGGATATAAGTTTATCTGCACTATAGCAACGAATCGAATCTTCCTATTTGGAAGAGTCTCACTTTTTAAACTCTTTAAACTAAATCAATATCCGATTTCTCGATTCGGTAATCCCTTGATTGGTTGAATTATTCATATTTTTTTACATTTGAATATTAATTATGTCAAATTCAACATTTCTCTTTTCATCGCTTTGGTAAGCCACTGGAGAGTAAGAAAGCAAAATATAAATAATGCAACTTTCTTCGTGTCTCCATCCTCATCCACTCCCAAGGGTATTTAGTTATAAATGAAGAATGCATTAAAAAATACCACACTGTATATATTGATAGTAGCAGAAATGATCTAAGTTTATTATTTTAAATGCAGTACGAGTAACGCAGAGCCGAATTCTACGTTTAATGTAAGTTTTAGAGTCAAGTAAGGGAGTTCGTTTACGTCACACCAAGAACACGATAATAATTCTACGACGAGGGCTGTTCCTAAAATGTTTAGTCAAAGTAAATATAATTTCTACTTTCCCGAAACTATTTTGAATTGACAGTTAATTTCATTACAGAACTCTTTCAAAAAATCAACAATGGACGTCTCGCCAGAAGCTTTTTGGCTATAATTTTCTATGATTATAAACGAGTGTTAACCTCCAAGGAATCTTTAAAAGTTGCTTTTAGGGAGTCTTCTCCCGCGTTAACAACTACAGTTACTTATCTAAAAGTGTTTGAAATAACCTAAACAGTAACCCCAAACCCGGCCGACCGACAACTCCAGTAACCCATGGAGGGGAGCAGTGGATATTGAGAAAAAATAAAAACATTAGGAGATTTAGGCTGAACTAACGATTGGACAGGTAGTTTCCAAAATCCTACAGGAATATCTGAAGGTTTGGAAGCTTGTTTCGCGATGGACACCTCATTTTCTCACTGAGAAGATAAAGTTCCATCGTGATGATTGTTGCACATTTATGCTGGAAAAGTGTGAAGGAGGACCATCACAAAACGTATACAGACAATCTATCTACATCCTTACAACTGACGAGTCTTGGATCTACAGCTACGATCATTTTTGTTTGAAGTGGACGAGTTGCTCATCTTGTGAGCGTGAGTTATTAAAAAAATTATAGCCCTTTTTTTTTGACGCCGTGGTTCAAAAGCTGTAATTGCACTAGAAAATCTTAGAACTAAAAAAATTTTTAAAATTTTTCGTTAACAAAAAAAAATTTAAAATTTTTTTGTTAACAACCCTTGTAGTTTGTGAAATAATCATATTAATAAGAAAATTAAGAATTTATTATTTGCATTCTTGATATAATAGAAAAATCATTATTGTACAGGATACAAAAATATTTAAAAAAAGTGTGACCCACCGCTCCAGTAGCAACCGTAGAGCTCGACCCGCATGCACACGGTGCGACGATGTGAGCTGTACGGGATGAAGCGGATCTTGGACGCCCACACGGGCGGCTCCAGGTGGTGTTTCTTCTCCAGGTAAGTATTCGTGTTGCCTGAGAGGATCTAGGTAATTACATATTATCAGTTAGTAAAATTTGAGTTTTGTCAATAGTATGAGTTAACAATAAGTATACTTGGACAACCATGCATACATAGTATTTGTGTACAAACCTCCTGACCATCAACGCCCCTATATCGCACCCACTTCCCTAGCTTCGGCCTCCAATACTCCAGCACGTAGGCCTCCGCGTATTCAGCCCCCTGGCCGTTGCCAAATCGCCCTTGCGTGCCTGCGCCCGTGATCACGTGAACCGTGTGAAGGTCCACCTCCAACCACTCGCTGGACTCAGTGGTGATCTGTGGTTTAGGGCACCACGCACCGCCCTTTGTCTCTTGGTTCAACCTGGATTATATATCAATATTCGGCGCTGAATTTTCATGAAATATATATAGTACCATACTTTAGTATAAATTATTATATGGAAACAAATTCCGAAAAATTTTGAACCGATGTTCAACATTCTAATTGGACGATAGCAAAAGCGATCTTCTTCCAATATGTAATTATAATATATAATTATAAAATCAAAATTAATTAAGAATATCTACTCTTTACCTTTGTAAATTTCTGCAATAAAATATACAAAATGAAACCAAATAGCGGCAGAGGATAAACCAACCGTGCGTATTAATTAATTCCTTAATTGCCGATAGACTCGTTCGTATCGGATGTCGTCTGCCGCCCGCTTATCCGCCCGCCCTAATCCCTTCACTTAAACTTAACCCTCCTTGGTATACTTCAACATTAACAGACCCTCGAAAGAATTTTACAAATCAAACATATTTTAAACTTAAATAAAATCAGTCTTTTTCTTTAAATTTTAAACAACTATTAACTTTTTAACTTTCTATTTTATACTAAAATTATTTTAGGTGTTTCTATTCTATCATTATAGTCCATTAAGTTGCCTAAAGATTTTAAACCAAGGTCGAACGGCAGGATAAAAACTTAACGCTCTTTCAAAGTTACTAACTACAACTTAATCTCTTTCCCGAGGCACAAAGAAAACGATCAAAATGAACCAACTTCAATTTAAATTCTACTTAATCAAAGTAACGTATAAGGTTATGAGAAATTTCTCTAGAATCTCATATTTTAGTATATTAGACCATGTGGGTTAAGGATAAGAAATGAAGGCAAGTCGTTTGAGGAACATCATTAGTGACTACAAGTTCAGTCACGTGCTCGTTTGCCGCAACTGTGAAAACTTTTATGTCTTGGAAACTTGACATCGCACACAGCTCAGTTGAAGATATTAAAAAAAAGAAAATATCGCATCACTCGCAAATTTTTATTAACTATAAAACAAAGCCTGTGTGTGTGTGTGTGTGTGTACCTACTTTGCGACTTAGCTTTTCTGGAAAATTTACAATAAAATTACAAATACATGGTGCTTTTTAAAACTAAACGGGGCAACATTAGTACATTGCACGCTTTATATATAAACATCATTTCTGACATTATACAATTGAGGTAATATCGGAGCATGAAACATATATGTCACGTTCATGCAATGTGGCGTGATATCATTTAAATAAATTATAAAACCTACCTAGAATATTATTTTTATTATTTCATTACTTTAATTCATGTACACTACAAATATTACTGTATCAGGCATAAAGTTAATAGAAAAGTTTCAGTGTAACTTAGGAAAAACTTTGCGGTCAATTTAAAGGACATTCTACTAATGGGGTGGTAAAACAATTTTTTTTATATATTTCGAGTCCCGTAATGTAATAGGAGATAAATAACATTTGTGATTAGATCAGACTATGTTTTATCCAGCGCTTCCTTATTTGCTTATGGACGTTATATAACCGACAAACGTTTTTTTATATATAATTTTAGAACGATTTCCACTGTTGCATATTCTTTATGATAGAATGTTTAATAATTGTGCAACTCTTATTCAAATAAGTGCAACACCGCTGCAACGGTTCTGTGTAGCAAGATATGAATCTTCCATCTCGACGAGTTCCTATTAGTGAACACGACAAAGGAAATCTTTATAGGCTCAGAAATAATACTTGTACAATACAATATTATAAAACAAACTTAATTTTACATATCCTTTAATCGATAGTAACACTTTATACGTATATCTAGTTTACAACGTTACAAAATTTAGAAAGATTAAGAGTAATGTACTTTTTAAAGAATGTTCTTATAATTGAAAAAAAAAATCTCTAGACATTACCCATACATTATGACAATGACGATGTCTCGGTTACAGACACAGACCTTGATTTTATTATAATAAAGATGTTACATTACTATTTCAATATCTTTCGTTGAGATGTTTAGATTTCATTTGATGATTACCTAATACTTCACCTCACGGGAGGTAAAATGGCAATTTTAGTTCTTCAACATTTGGGTCACCGATGTTTAACTAACCAAATAGTTTGATTTACGATGTACATACAGCGCCGGGACGGATCGATTCAATATTATTTATTAGATTTAAAACCAGAGTAAATCACTGCATTAGTGTTTAGATTAGAAATCTAATGTGATTTAACAATTTATTTGAACATTAAAGTCGATTACGAAGATACATTGGTATTGATATAGTTACCATTTCTCGTCATACGTGGATCACGTGATTCGTCGTCGAAAGTTCAATTCTTTTAAGGCAACTGACTGATAAGGACTCCGTATCGGCTTTAACGTTTAAGGATTTAAGAGATTCTGATTGTTTGTTATAGGTGTAGGGTTAAGTTGAAATAGTGCACCACGATATTTTATCGATTCTCCGACCGGCTGTGAGCTGACACAGTCGGTGGCGTCTATGTTCTGTGCAACTAATGTGATTAATTAATTACTTTGCAAAAGCCGGCGGAAAATTGCAATTAAGGTGTTCTACGCAACATACAAATGCAAACTGAAAAAATCTTTATAATTAAAAAGAAACACGGAAAGAAAATAATTTATTTTCGATACAAATAACGGGTCATGGCCAATCGACGATCACGAAACATATATTAAAATGTTGTTATAATAAAAATATTTCCTCATTAAAACTAAAACAAATATCTTGCGTCGTAATATCGGGATAACAAACAAAACGTGAATTTTCTCCGAACTTAGTACACGTGTTGGTATCTCGACCACACACGGTTTATCTCTGACCACACTTACACTCACCAGCATAATGAATTTAAAAAGAAAATTTAACTCATTTAAATATACAATAAATAAATAGATTTTGTTTATTACACATGCGAATATCTTCAAATAGATGTAAAAGAAATAATTGCGTGATTCGCAAGTCCCTCACAGAATACAGCGTCCCATATTTTCTTTTATAATAAATTCATAAATCCCTATAAAACATTAAAAGTTTTAGTTTCTTCATTAAGTTTATTAGTGACTAACTTACAATTATGTGCGTTGAAAAAAAAGTGTATAAATAAATCTCAGCTGCACTGCACTGCACTCGGACTTGCTTTCATTAAAAGTACAAATTAGAATATCTCAGAGAGCTGTCTCGTTGCAGGTTAGTTTCTCGTTTCTCGCTAAAAAGTCTCTAGTAATCATCGCGGCTATGAAGTCGCTCATTAATGTTCAAATCTTATCTCATATTTTGCGGTAAAAATATTTTAAATACTATCTTGTATAGTATAATGTATGAACAATTTCTTGCTATTTGTGTTAGCGTAAAATATTACAGATAGAATATAATAACACTTCTTTTATTTTAAGTGTTTTTTATATCAAATAATTTTCCTTAGAGAGAAAGCCTTAAGTCATCAACGACTTTCAACGTGACTTCGTTTTAGAAATTTTATGTCAAAAAAAGTATTTACAATGGTATCCCTTTTACGTTTGGAGAACAATTATATTGCGTCAGTTCCTTTATAATATTTTAAAACCAATGAAATATTATTATTTCAAAGTTTGTACTTGGATAGCAACGTGATAAAAATTTTTGAGAACTTCGCGTTTATAAATAAAAAAATAAAGGTAAAGTTTCGAAACATTAGAAACTTCGATAAAAACAAAATAAATCCATGACTGCAAAAAAATAACCGTGAAAATCTAAGAAAATTCTAAACATTGGTGTACAACGGAGGGATTTTAGCTATTCAGCTTACTTCAATGCTTCTATGAGTATATGAACACTTCAAGCATAGAGAACCACCAGACTATGATACATTATACAGCTTATATGCTTCAAATATAGCTTCTACCACATATTACGATCAAGTTTTGATATTTGAAATATTTTAAACTGTGAGGTCACTGGCTCCGATGAATATATTAACCAGTGATGTTTACGACTTAGCAGATGTCAGAAAACTTCCAGGAAGCGTGAGTTTTGATAAAAAAATAATAATAGCATAGTTATCAGGTTATATATATAGTTATAGTTATCTACGGACCCTATGTACTAATTAATTAATATCTCCATATTGTAGACTCGAAACGCGGTGAATTTGATTGAGAAATTTGATATCATCTAGGCGTTTAAACCAGATATAGGTACTATTGTGTACACATCTTTGGATAGACACGGACATAATCTTACATAACAGACCTTCTTATTAGATTAAACATCAATAAAACAATAATGTCTGAACATTAACTGTACATTATTATGATACTGACAGAGCAATTCACATCAAAGAATGTATATCGTAAACAGACCTACGTATATTCTTACTGAAATTAATAAAAACCTTACTTCCTTTATTATAAATAAAGAAACTTATAATTGTGTATAGAAGTTTTATAGATAAGAAATTTTCAATCAAATCAAATCAACAAATTACCTGTTATAATAAAATGTAGTATAATTTTATTAAAGCAATTTCAAATTTAATATGAATATATGAATTAATCTTGAACGGGGATATAGAGTTAGTCGTGTTAGTGTGATGACTGCATTGTCATGAACCGAGCCGAGGCGCCCCCGCTTGACCAATCAAAGTGACGTGCCTTCTCATTAATGTGTATTGACTTACACACTCCGTGAACCATGATTGATATTTTCATTCGGATATTGATATAAAATAGATATATCTATAATCGTGTTGCATACTTATATTACTAATTATTGATTGATTGATTGATTGAAATATAAAAGCATGGCGTTATCCTCATTGATTTATTATACGTATATACGTTAAACAAACTTTAGTTTAACAGTATTTCCTAATTATTTCCGTAGTTATATTAATAATAATCATAATATGAAACCGTCTCAAGTGTTCCATCAGCAACATTAATGAACATAATATTAATTAATTAATTTAAACTGATCTAAACTTTGAGCTAAATTATATTAGAATATTCCGATACAAAGATTTAGTGACATAACGTAAAATTGAAAACTCCTTAGCAAAATAGAGCTTTAATTAGTCATCCAGAGGATCTGCAATAAGCTTCATTGTGGTCACCGCAGATATCAATGATGCGTTAAGGAGCGGCTCCGTAATTGATATCATCCCGGTACACTCATCTCATAAGCACGGACCGGATTATTTAAAAGTAGACTTTAACACCCAGATATTTGGGTCCATATTCATTTTCGCGTCCGAAATCCATGCTCACTTTGGTTTGGTGTGCAGTTATTTAATTGCTTTAAATAAAGCTCAAAGATTACACTGTTCGTTCGGTTCGCTAAGTTCGTTTTATGAAAGTAGGATTTATTCCTGAAACATGGTTGCTTTTAGGCTGTTATTGATCGATAGTGTAGTTTAAAAGCGGTCGTTAGGGCGGTTAAACTCGTAATCCTAACGCACGCCAAATTCAAATATACAACGCTTCAGAACCTAGTCAGGCGACAGGTTTTCGTTCAGCGCATTGCATGAATGTGCCACACTGTGCCACTTAAGACTTAACAAAAACAAAGTTACATGGCTTAAGAACAACCGATCCTCTAGCTGAAGTACTAATTACAAAGTACCTCCAGATGTCTGTCTGCTCTTTAAATATGTATTAAATTCAGGAACAACAGTAAAACAGAAAATTACATCGAGAAAGAAAAATAATATCAAAGAAATATAATAAGAAGTATATTAAACTGCTCAAGGACAGGCTGTGCGGGGAATGCAACGACTTAAAAATATTAAATTTATTCCCGGACATTGCTGACGTTAAACGAGACAGATATTGAAACGCTCATAAAGTATACTTGGACGGACTTTCCACAGAAATGAAAAAAAAAAAATCACGATAAAACGCGGTACGAAGAAAAGGGACCGTGGAAAAATCGCGTGATCGTTCAGTAAATGGAATCGCGTTGTTTGCATTCGATTCGGCGTGTGTTTGGTCCGAAAATACCGACTGTCGAATATACTGCGCCCTGACACTGAATCATGCAAATAAGCTGCAACTCCATTCTGGCTAACGTTCTTTTGTTTTCGTCTCGAACGGACCACACTCTTATTGTATTTTAAGAAGCGACGTTAGTTTGAACCAAAATTTAAAAAATATTGGCCGCTATAGAAGCTAAGCGTCAGAAGTTTTTTGGTGTTATAATTTAGAACATAAAACAAAAAGAAGCGAACTTTAAATTCGTATATTCCAAAGAGTTAGTAAGTTAATAAATTGCAAACAATCCTCGGCTTTACATATTCGTTGCATTATGAACATTAAATTTCAGCCGACGCTTAAGAATACGCAAAACGGATGTGGCGCTCGATGAATGCAAAGATAAAATAATATTTACCGTCCATTTTGTGGTCCCACGTTGCCGTCGTCGAAGGATGAGCTGGCAGCGAGGTCTCGGTCCGGGATCAGACCGCTCTCCATACCGAGCGGCGCAATGCATTGTGCTGAAAACAAACACTCCGATTGTTAATACTGCGCATTAGAACACTTATGTTCTCTCATTATAACTTTAACTGCCCGCATACATAATAAAAAAAACATATTGATTTTAGAATATATAGCTAGAGGTATTGATTATTTTAATGTATACGCAGTAAAACGATACCTTCACATCAAATTACAATAATTAAGGCAGTCGAACATCAGTGAGCGATGAAATGTTAATATTACTACTATATTTTCGATCGACCTAAAAGCCGGCAGGCAGCCCATTAAATATTTGATAACTCTCAGTACCTATCCGCAGCGCATCGGCGACTACGATTTTAATCTTATCGAATTGAACCATTATCTACTGTCAATATATTCGAGTCATATTTGTAGTTTTTCTTACAAGTATATCATATATATGGTGTTTTATTTTCTTATAAGTTACTAATCATCTAGTACTCCTACTAGTCAAGTCACTCAGTCATCGGATACAAGTCACGACGTCGCTTCCACTTCCGTCGGGACTGCGACTGCTGTACGATGTATTTAATCGGCTAGAACACCTGTACTATTTATTCAAGCCACGCATAGCCGAAAATTCGTGAATTGGTAACAATCGTGATCGGCACTAAACAAAGAAACAATTGAAATGCAAACTGACGGCGCCACTTATATTTTGCTATGATATCTTTAAATATGTCATTAAAAAAACATAATATACATCCAAACACACACACACACATATATATATATATATATATATATATATATAGTAGTATTTTAGTTATCTATTATATAAAAGGCAGTTTGATAAAAACCGCCATGCATGCTTGCTTCCCTCAGACATAATAATCAAAAGCCTTTCTTCTTACGGATAAATTTCAACACGCCATCATACAGGACAGCTGTATTAAAAGCACTGTAGGTATAATAATCCATACTTTCTACTAACTAGTACCTTGTTTTTCTCGGTTAAGAAAAATGTATTGAGAAGATCTTTAAACACAGGATATTATATTCTGATAATATTAATAAAGGCTTCAGTTTTCATAACATAAAAATACTACGGAATATATAGAAAATATTTTTTTGCTGTTAGTAGACGCAGCGCAAAGCTTAGTTTAACGTCATTAATATTAGAGACTTCGATAAATGTTAAACAATATAGTAAGGCATTAAACACTCAAGTCGCAAAGCTTATCGGAGCTTAAAAAAATAATTTAACAAAACGTCAAAATTGTAAAAAGTAAGTCAGGCGACGTTCTCATCGGCCGTGTAGTTATTATAATTCGTGTGTTTGTGTGGGGTCGCTCATTACTCAATCTATCAAGTGATATCGCGTGAGTGCGAGCAAATAAACATTAAACATACATATTTATATAACAATACATAGACCCTTAATTGCCACTACCAAGATAACTGTGTGCACTGGAATGTGATTAGTCGAGGCGGTGGCGGCGGCCTTTTCTCTTACTATCTTAAATTATTACTAATTAGTGCTGTATAAGTATAATACAACCTCGTACGTGTTGAGTTTTATTCAATTTTAATACAAAAATAATATCAAAAACTCGCTTAGCGTTCCCTAATAATGACACAGGCAAATATAATAAAAAACTGACATACATAGAAAAAAAAACACTCAATACTTAAAATAATAATAATTTTAATGAAAAATATCGCTTAGCAAATATAAGTTTATACACACAACAATGTATAAGTACTACAAGCTTAATCCTCCACAAATAACCACTGTGGTGTAGAAATTATACGACCCGCCTTGTAATCAGGACGTTTGTTTTATAATTTTTTCAAATAGAGTGCTGTCCTAGTTAAAAACACGCAGTGGCTAAAGGCGGGGACAGACAAAACGAATGCACATTAAGTATAATATTTTTATTTTTTTCTTATACTTTTATTGTACAATATATCACAACGCAGTGTGTTCAGTTCATTTCTATACGTTAGTTAGTATTCGCAAGCCAGTGGTCACCAACAAAGCGGCACGACGCAAGTGACAATTGAATAACATTCTTAATTTATATTCATCACCGACATTGCTCAGTAATATAAGGGCCCGAAGAAAGATTTATATCATTCAGTCGCGGAGCCGTTGATTGTTATGTAAACCTCGGTACACGTGGATGTGTAAATAGGCATGGAAGTAGCATTCCTATCAGACTTGTCATTTTTATATACATTACAAAATCCAGCCGTCTTCCAACGTGATGAAGATGGTATATATTAGGGAAAAATCAGAAATCTATTGCATTCAACTTACAAAGATATTAATTATAAATGAATAAGTTACGATTTGTGTAAAACTTTAATTAAGTGAACCTCATTGTGCTTGGTACAAAAGACGAACGCTTTCAGGTCAAATGCAAATAATATTCGCTTGTTGCGTGTCCGCACTCCGCAGCGATCCGGAGCACGAGCGACCTCTTGTTGCCGAGCGCTCCGAAACAAATTGCAAACGTCGTAAAGGCAGTTTTGAATATTAATAATAGGAAATAAATGGTCCCGCTTTAAGCAAATACCATTTTACTAAAGTCATCGCTTCTCCAACTTTGTGATTACTTAAGTAATTCGTTATCGTATATAGAGTGAATTCATGTGGAGTGGAAGTTTTAAAAAGTTACATCGTACGTAGAAACAATCTAATAATATATTTACAGCGAGGAAAGTTTGAGAAGCGGCGAGCCCGTGCGTGCCTATGCTCTTGCGTGACATGTAGTCGTCTAATGAATAATAAACAGCGCAGTGGCGACTCGCTACTCATTCATATCCATCTACAAAAGGCAATAATATTTTTATCATTAAACGATTGTATGTCAGCTTAAACCGACAACAATATTGGCATGGGCTCGTATAAATATAAGAGCGAACGCTCCTTCACGAAACGTGTCCGTTACCTGGAGACACGTAAACTTGCATACTCATATATTATAACACACGGCGACCGTAGCGGGCACCACCCACTACGCTATCGTTACCGAACGTTTTTATTTTACGTCTGAAAACACTTTGCGTGATGTTTGAACTATTATTTTAATTACTTTCACTGTACCTTCGAGGGGTCGTTAGTATTTTGTATTTAATTTTAAATAGGATTACTAATTTTCATGAGCCGAACGACAATCGTTATCGACCGGAACTTACTCCCCAACGGATCCCCCTCCACCTTCGATAATGACTTTCGAAAACTATTAAATTCATAGATATATATTTGTAAATATGAAGGACATAATTACAAGCTCAATCGGTACGACGCCGAACCACCAACGGAACGCACCATAAATCACGTATTAGGCGACTCCGATCACCGGCACATTTTTAACAACCGACTCCCCAATTTTTTTACTTTTTTCTTGAAATCGATACCAGACGAATAATAAAGCAACAGTACGGGATGTGACGGGTTCCGTGAACCTTTTACACATGCAGCCGAGGGAATTCGCAAAAGCGTCATCCGTTTGGCTCAGTGACCTTACTTTATGTGAAGTAATCGATCCTATTGGTAACAACTTAAGATGCGATGCCGACTTCCATTCTTTAAAATCATTGTCCATGACGCGACTGGCCATTGTCACCGGATCATTACTACGTGAACTGTGTAGAAACATTGAAGATACCGACCATCTGAGCTTATGAGCTTTAATAAGTTTATAAAACTTTCAAACATTATTTAAGTAGAGGTTGATTTTAAATTCAGATGTCATAATAGCGTTAAAGTTCATTAAATTATGGGAAGACAAAGTGTGAATCCTTAGTAAATTATTAATTCTTTGTACAATTCGATGAAGGAAAGACGTCTCTTATTCGAGGCAAGAGCGCAGAAGTTTGTCATCAAATATGGATAGCGTCCATACAGTTGTCGACGAAGGGAGATACTGTTACTGACTTCAATAGTTAGACCGGGAGGTGACATTAAACATAGGATTAAAATAAAAATGAGATCGGCATTACAAATCTGTTTTTATAATGAACAGTAAGTCAAGCCCTGTTAATTCTAAAACAGGACTTTAGTATCACGTTTGTGTGAATGTAAGTGTCCTTCAGCCTCAGTTACATTTTACTACCAGATGAAGAGCTATGTACAGCTGAGTTTGTTAATTTGACGTCATCTATAAGATGTTATTTTCAAAGACTCGTGCATTTTGATGGACGACTTTAAAAAGATTATGGGAAATTTGAAAGGAAATTGTATCGATATTCATTTAAATTCCACAGTATTAGAAATATTCATACTTTTCCACTAATAGATCAAAGTGAAATAACTTTTATTGATGGCAAATAAATTAATTATAAAATATTCTTTCATGAGACCATTTTCCTATTGGCTAGAATATAATTATCATAATATGCCAAGATGTACGAGCACATGCACTTTAAACGGACTGAGTCTTTAAGTATTTTATACAGGTTCTCGTTCGATTTAAATTGAAAACAGCAAACTCCAGAAGCACGAGCTGACTCGTCGACAATATATACTTAGCACTAAGTTTCTGTTTGATTAGTTGCTTGAATATTAACATCATTGCATAGACTATTGTCTGTTTTATTTGCTGATTTTAATGTATAAACATTCAGAGTTTGAATGCTTAAGTTATTTTCAAGTTGTTAAGTGAAGTTAATGTTTCTGTTTTAACTATGGAAGCATGTTTCCTAACGGTTATTTACTTTGTATATGGTATATATAAGGTATATATAAAATATTGCATGTCTAACATAGAGCATCAAAGATAACGAGAACGAGTATTGAATACTGTGAAGGGTCCGTATATAACGTTGGAGTGCACATATGCAAAACAAAAAACATACAGTTCGCACGTCATCTTCCGAGTCGTTAGAAAGAAGCATTGTCTAAAGCATAAATGAAAGGGCCTTAGGGCCGGCTCGAGGACCTAAAGGAATGCTCCGACCATGGTTAGTTTTCAAAGTTCAACAGACCCCCCCTTTGTCTTCGTTTCGAGTATTCTTGGTGACACAATGACGTTTCTTGTCGCAATATTTATAAATATTCCCAAGATGTTGTCAAACGTAAAATATATATATTACAATAGTATATGGTTATGATGTATTTAATACAATTATAATTGATAACTACTAGAATGATAACATAGATGCCGTAAATAACAATCTTTGGTTACGATAAATCAAATGTACTTGAAACATGAAATCAAAGCGAGTGCAGTTCCACGTATGATGATCTCAAACATCATACGAGCAAAGTTAAATAACTCGCGGTAATAACTCTCCCACAGGTCGACTCTATCGTGCGGTTGGACCCCTATTCCATCATATACACATATATATACCATAGGACGAATGATTTGCTCTTTCAAATTAATAATACAATTGGGTGTTGAGTCCTCCAGAAGATATTTGTAAGAGTTTTTCTTGAAGAGTAAATACTTAAACTATTGATTTAAAAACTAAAATTGTAATTGTATTTTATTATTAACAATATATTAAAGATAAACTGACCGTCCTAGCAGTGCCTTCGGGATTACTTATATCTAGTTCGCACCGAGTCCTCAGACCTTCAGCGAGCTTAAATGAATATTGAAGTGACTATGTTTGCGAGAGACACAAATGTCACTGAATATAATTCTACCAACACTCAGAGGCAAATCTGAGATTCGGAATTATGAAATCGTCTAAATAGGAGAACGAATTCGAAATCCCCGATTCGAGTATTTGCGGATCTGACTTCCTAACTAGTATTATAAAACCATTCGAATCGCACTCATCGGTTTCGTCATCGGTTTTTACGAAGTTGGGTATGAAAGTTTTGTTTGAGTTACAATAATATTTCTACTGGGCAAAATTTTATGTAGATAACTAAATATCATATCATTAAAAACGTTATTCCCTACGAGTGGTTATAAATCAAAATAGTAATCACTTTATAAGAGGCAATATCTTTTGTCCATCGAAGATTTAAATTCCAGATAATAGTGAAACCGTAAGGAGAATTCCATCGCGGAACAATCATCGACTAGCGGGTAATGAAGTCATTTAAGGCGCGGGTCTGTTGCAATCACGACGTACAACTATCGCTCCTCTGCCTTTTCAATTTGAATTTATTATGGTGGTCGCCCTATAGCGCATTCGCTCGAGATAGTTCATCTATCATCTAGATAGATAGATAGATGAACTATCTACTTTAAAAAAGGATTAAACGGACTCCGCCGGGACCAAAAGTATGAGAGTAAATCTAAAGCCTGGAATATAAAAGCCGCAGATTTTTGAAGAAAATTTTATATTAGTTTAAAGATTATAAAACATCTTTGTGTATACTATTATTACAGACCAATTAATAGATACCTTTATCGATCATAGTATTAGCGAGTCCCCTGAGAGAATAGAGAATCTCTGAACTGAATAAATAATCTCGGAGAGACAATCCGAATGGATTTAAATGTGATATTCATCTATTAACAGTTTAGTTTTTCAGAAAGTGTTCTTTACACAGCATAGCACACTTGTATGTGATATTTATTTAAACATATTCCGCTGTATCGAGTTAGACTTAGTTACAGTTACTGCAGTTACAGAATCAAATATTTTAGTGAGTTGTATTGGAATAGTTATGTAGTAATATAAAGTTTTTTAGATTATGAATATACATATATATAAATAGGAAAAATTTTAATCACGCAATCATAGACTTGGGATAGGAAAACTAAAAAAAACAAGATTCTTGCAAGTAGCGCGTTGTGGCGCACGACTGGCCCACGTGACTATCAATCAATACATCCTTAATAGGTAATATTCAGGTTTTAGATTAACACTTCCTGATCAGCCTCGTCAGTAAAAGGTTATATTAAAACGAATTAATTACAAATATTTCTACCAACTCTCCGACTATACCATAGTGAGAAATGCACGAACAACCACCAACTATCTAGTAAATTCATTTAATTTGCTTTGAAACCCGGCATCACTCTTAAAGTTGTGAGTCAAACTTCTAACATAGACTTTGACTTGAAACTTAATTATAAATATAGTTATTATTTACATTACGGAGGACCACCGAGATAGATGAGTAAAGTCAAAATGTTAAAATATTACTGCGATGGCATCTATATTAACTTCACAAAGCGATGGTCCGAGCTTGGTATAAATTATTTAATTTAATATAGAAATAACATGGTATAAAATATAGAAATAACAATCCCATTTGCCGAAATAGATACAAGAATTACTATAATACATTATATCTTTTTAAATGATTAATGTTCTAATGATATTTATTATAATTGAGAGTGTATTTAGTTTGTCTTTATCCTTTGTAACATCGGAGGATGTAATTAAAACAGTGAGGACGGAAAGTAGCCACTCACAATCCACATACGTACACTAAAAGGCTCTAATACAATTTCTCATATATGAACAACGCAACATCAAACGGAGAGGGACATTAGTATATTAGAACACGACGAACTCAACACCACGTTATAATCGAATTAACAAACTCGACATTGCTTGTAAGTTAAACGTTGCAAGAGATTCAGAATAACTACGTCATACATTGGCTTGTGTATATATATATATGAAATCAAAATTGATGTTTCTTTAGATGCGATTCTAATTATTAACTTTGACTATTACACATCTAGTTCCACTAACCAAGTTATTCAGCCTTTTGATATACGTTTTTTTTATGTGACCATTCATATAAAATTTCAAAGTGAAAATGAGAGCCTTGAATACGACTTTGTCAGCGACGAGAATGCCCGCCGGGAATCGTGAGAGGGATGAAAGATAGAGCAAAAAAAAAAAAAGATTATAGTTGGAATATAACCAGCTTAATTGGCATGTAAAATCCTTTAGTGGAATTTACGTTAGAAATGATGTTTTTATAAGAAGTCCGTCATAATTTAGTTATATATATATATATAACATACACAGCTCGATTTTTTATAATCATGAACTGTAACTTTAATGACATTTATGTAAATGTTCATTATTATATATTTTTGTAATATATTTTTGTTTCCGTAAAAGAAGATATTTTAGATTAACACAAACACATTCGTTCTTAAGGCTAGATGTTAAAGGTTTTTTATACTAATATTTATTTTAAACTGTTTTCGGTATTAATTTATTTATGTACATTTAAAATTCATAATTTAAAAACAATAGATAACTTATCTCTTTCACAGATCTCTCTTATTCAGTTACTCTTTTACGTGACGGACATGTTGCAAGAGACTTTCCGGTCCGTTACGAATAATAGAAGTCTAATAGTTATAAATACGTACAACGAAATGGCGTTAAATAAAACTAAATAAATATTATCTTGAGGACAACATTAACACATTGTTTTTTACCTTAAAAATATTAGTTTTTTTTTTATAATAATAATCAAAATATTCCATTATATCCACCTTATTATGCCAGCGATGTGCTCCCAAAAGAGATTTTACATTTATTATTACTGAAATACATACATGAACGTAATAAGTAGCTTGTGCTACGACTTTGTTTGCACGGAATATGTTTTTTTAAGTTAAAGTATCCCAAACTACTTATAACATCAGCTATCCGCAAGTAAAGAACCGTTAAAATCGGTTCAATCTTTCAGGGATTAGGGGAACAAACAGACAGACAGATTTTTTATTTTTATTTTTATGAATGCACTTTCATTGCATTTGGACAAACAAACAGACACTTCAATTTTATTAATAAAGTTATATTTCAGTCTTAACTTGTTTGTTAACATTTTACAGGAAGATTACAAACATAGTCGGTACCTACGCATTTTAAGTGACAAAATGTGTAAAACCAGTAAAAGTGCATCGTTTAATTGAATCGCAAGACATGTATAATAATATTAATAGTCGCCTAAGCGATCTAGAGATGACGCCTGTTAAAACAAAACTATGAAATTTAAAATTCGTTACGAGTTATATAACATTAGTTCTTTTTAGTAACCTTAGAGGAATGTTTAAAAAACAATATTCCTCCCTAATATTTTATGTACATTTGCCACTTAAATGGCAACGACGTCGGTCGATACGCGATCACAGTAAATAATATATATATGTGAGGTTAATCGATTGAAAGGAATGTCGAACGTAAAACACTGCACGATACGATGGTGAGGATGGTATTTAAAAAGCCTTATTGGATAAATTAAAGGGATGGATGGACATATTTATTTAAATACCCTCACTGACACTTAGATACGGTTTTTATATATATACTAGGGGCGCCAACAAACCCTCAATTTCGACTCGCTGCGCTCGCGAAATCTCGCGTGCCGTTTGCATGTTGAGCGAAGCGAGCCCAGTGTATTCACTCATCGTTTCCCATTGACTTCCATATCAGTTTTTTGACATATTTAAAAAAATATATATTTTTTTTTACATTTTACAATTTTTTTTAAAGCATCACCTAATGTGTGTCTTTTTGTTGGCAAAGAAAGTTTCATAATTTTCCGTCAAGTAGTTTTTGAGCCAATTAGTGACAAAGAATACAAAAAGTCTCCAGTAAAACGCTCCGCTCATTTCGTTCGCTTCGCTCAATAAATTGTTTGTTTGTTTGAAATTAACACCCACTCATTAGTTAAATGCATATGAAACTTTATGCGGTACTTACATAAAAATCAATTTTTAAAATTTATCTGTGCGTGTCTGTCATTTGTTCCGTGGTAATATCCGAGACGATTGGACCGATTTTAATAGGACTTTTACTAGCAGATAGCTGATTTTATGAGTAGTAACTTGATTAATTTGGTTTTAAAAAGATCCCGCGCGAACGAAGCCGGGGTCACAGCTAGTATTACTAATACGTATAGTATAAGTAGGTCAATAACAATATTGGTTATATGAAGTCGGCTGAAGCTGAATTTTATAAATTGTCAAACTATGGAAACTCTTGTAATAATAAAGAGACAAGTTTCGAAGTAAGTAGGGGAGACCGGGGCTGGTTGACTATAGGGGCAGGTAGACTAATTGTCAAAAACGCGAGCTAGGCAAACTTTTTGCAAAGATCGACTAGGTGAGCGTATCCATTATTCCCCCACGCATAATCATCAGAAAAACCGCGGAGCAAACCCAAACCGTTTGTCAGCTAGAGCCTATTGTTCAAAAACAAGACACTTAAGTAACTATTTTTGCCTTAATTCTATTTGTTATAACTCTTTTCATTTTGTTTTGATTGCTTGTCAAACTGTTTAATACGAATCTTTGATTTCCGAACTTTGTATGCTTCCTTATTATTTTTAATTACGACACCATTTTAAGGTTTTCGCACGTAGTTAAAAATTACTAGGTCGTTTGGGGCTGGTTGACTCATTTATGAAGGGGTTGGTTGACTATCTAGTCAACCTGCCCCATACAATTTTGGATATACTAGATATAAATTAGTATAAAAATTATTGTTCTTAACCTAACATTTCCAGTTTAGAACGATGCGAATCTATAAACGAAAGTCAAATCGACGTAAAGACATACTGGAGAGAGTATGTCGACAAGTTATTTTCGCCGAAGTGTCAATTCCAGCAAAGAATTTGCTATACCATATAAAATATCGCCATGTAGTAAATATGAAAAAAAAGAATGCAATCCTGGTCTGTCTAGATCTCAATTGACCTTGGAAAGCGTTGGCTACATAAAAAACAAACCAATATTCAGTGACGAGGAAGAGCATGCATCAGAAAATTGCCCATAAGGGAGCTGATGATGTTCATTATGGATTAACGACTTACGAGTCCCGAAAATTTGCATATGAATTTGCAAAAAAAAAAAATCTATTCCTGAATCATGGGATAAAAAACAGATTGCTGATGAAGATTGGGTAGGGAGTTTGCTTAAACGTTATCCTATTCTCTCTATTCGATCTCCTCAAGCTACTATTTCGAGCCACTTCTTTCAACAAAAACAACGTGCAGTTGTTCTTTGATTACCTAAGAACCGTTTACCTACATTTAAATGTAAGCCCTGGGTATATTTAGAATGTAGATGAAACAGGACTGACAACGGTTCACATTCCTGATAGAGTAATAGCTCATCTTGGCACCAAAAAATTGGGAAAAATGACGTCTGCTGACCGAGGTTTCGCTGGTGAGAGTCGCAGTTGCTATCTCGGCCTCGGCAATATGGTCCTTCCGTTCTTTATTTTCCAACGTGTTCACTAAAAATACTATTTTGACTATTTTAGACTAAAGGACTATCAAAGACTATTTTAGACTGGAGGTGGACCGATAGGTTCTTAACGGTGTTTAATGTTGTTGAAGATGTTCTTAAAATGATGATTGCATTTACTTTAGTATTTAAATCTTGTTCCTTCGTAGTCTTGGTACTCATTACTTCTTAGGTCAACTTACCCCTAGTGACAAGTCAACCTGCCCCAGGCACGGGGTAGGTTGACTCGTTTTTCCCGTTCTATAAAATCGAGGCTATATACTATGTTTCGATTTATATCGAGCTTATTGTAATTTCTTTCTAGAGCTGAATAGCGTCACTATCAATGGAATTGCTTTTCACAAAAATAATCATTAAAGCAATAAAAATATTAACTTTTAAACTGAAAATTGGTCAACCAGCCCCGGTCTCCCCTACATTCAGTGTCCAAGACTATGAAATTGATTTTAAAAATTCCACCACGTTTCTGGGGTGACAATCTTCATTTCGGAGTTTATAGTTTATGAACTAAGTTTAACGTAAAGTTTCTACAAAATTGTTAAAACTTTCTTTATTCTTTTCATTTAAGATTATCAAAATAAACAATTATTTACGTGGAGTATTTTATGATACTAACAACACTCAGTATATAACGTGGTACCTACAGATAATTCTCATGTCTCATCGAAACATCGCTGTATTTTTAAGGTCGAGTGCAGCAGCAAATATTTCATTCATTCAATTTAATTAACTCGTATCCGCATTATCATTTTCATTACGATCCATTCATTGTTTGTTTGGAAAATATTTTTTTTAAAAAGAAAAGATGTCGAAAACTCCACAATGTATGTGCATTTCACGTGAAATGCTCAAAGTCAGTTAAAACACAATGGCGATATTCTGTTCCACAGCCAGTCACTCATCCAATTATGGGTTTGCGGCAGCAGCGTTGCCGGTGAAATTGATTGATATAGGTATACACTGACTCGAAAAAGCGGATATTATGTTGCAGGCTGCCTTCAAATTTAATGTATGCTGGGAAAATGTACTCAGGATTCGGAAAATATTACATTAACCACACAAATAATATCATTCAAAGCATATCTTATTCATCCACGGATGGACGATTGGATATAATATTTTTAATATAAAATTTAATCATATTATATTTGACCGAGGAGTAATATGTTCGAAATGTGAATCAGTCGCGGTCGGTATGTATGTAAACAGACACAGGTGCAGTTTCGGTAGTTAATAAAACGTATAAAACAACTCAACCGACGCAATGTCACCTTCGTGAAGGTAATTTAAACGAATGGTTTTTTTTTTATATAAAGAATAAATATCGGAAGACGTTTTGACTTTATTTAATAGTAACATGTAATATCAGATGATATAGATAAGATCGAGAAAATATATATACAGTAATACCCCGCTTTACGCGACCCCGTTATACGCGGTTTCACTATAACGCGGATGCAAATTTCGCGCTCAAATGCCTCGAATTAAGCGAAAGAGTGTGTATAAATATAATGTAGTCATCAACAATAGATGTATTTTTCCGTAAAAAATAAGAGTATGTATTGCATAAAGTGTTCCTAGAATTAAAATGATTTGTATTTTTTTTGTAATAATTTTTGACTATGTTTAATCATAAACCTCGTTATACGCGAATTTCAGTTAAGGCGATTTTTTTTGGAACGTATCCCTCGCGTAAAGCGGGGTATTATTGTATATATATATATATATATATATATATATATATATATATATATCTTGCGGTATCAGACGTTGGTATTACGTTGACATTCGTTTGAACAGCAAATGCGAAACTTTCAAACGAGCCACCTCTATTACGTTAGTCACGGTTACGTCACCAATGCTTAGAGAAGAGTCCGGAGTATGTAAAAGATACTTTGGTACGATGCACCACCTTTTTTGAACAATTCCGGAATACTATTGAATTGTTGTTATATCAGAAATCTTTAGGGCTTTTAGCTTCATTTGCATATTGGAAATATCATTTTTTTGTCTATAAAATATGAAAATGCACTGGATTAAATGAAACTTGCATTTTTAAGTACTATATATTAATATATATCATATTGTAGCAGTAAATTTATACTTTAGGGCTGCCTAAATGCAAGACTAAGAAGACTCTTACAGCAAACTTGGTATTGGCCTGGTATTAAAGCACCAGGTCTTGGTATAGCGCCCTCGGTTTGCAGCAACAGTCGCTGATGCCATTTGCAGTTGCTGCCATTTGTTAAAGACAATAGGATACGTACATTTTAATTTGATTGATGTAGAAATTATAACGTCCAAGTAAATAAATAATATTAACAATACTTTATACACATTAACAAAAGTGCAGAATGACGATTTAAATATATTAAGAATAAACGATTAAAAATTATTATTATCCAATTAGAATACTATTCGGAGATCAGGAAAAAGTGATATAGAACAAAATAAACAAAGTATTTTCAAGATATACGTTACGTTATATGTTATATGTTACGTTATAGAAAAGAAAAGTTTTTTCAAAATATACGTTACGTTGTAAAAAAGTATTTTCAAGATATACGTTACGTTCAAGATAACTAAGATACGTTATGAGAGGCGTGACCAAAAACAAAAAAGTATACGTAATAATATAATATAATATAATAATTTATTAATTTATAATAATAATTAATTTATAATAATAATAATATAATATAATAATTTATTAATTTATTTAAATATTTAATAACAATATAAATCGAGATATCAATGTTAACAGTTAAATTTAGTATTTCAATAGAAATCTGCTTTTAAACATTTCATAATTATTAGTATTATTAATACCGGTAATGTGATTTTAATAAATAATTCCTTTGCATTAAATTAAACATTATATAAAAAAAACAATGGAATGCATACAATTTTGATATGGACATTACTTTATGTATAATTTATAGTAAAAATGTTACTATAAAATAATTCTTTGTATTATTATTATAACCCAAAAATAATTTTAATTCGTTAGAGTAAAATTCAAAAGACTTCAGCGCAACATATTTTCTAGGTGTCTGAACCGGGAGCTTACAACATAATCTTCAAAGTGTGCCGTTTAACCTGAGATAAACCTTTATAAAATTCCCAACCACAAGGTATTTTACATTCACACTTTATCTCGCTTCTTAGCTTTGTTGTATTAAATATATTTTAAGATAGCGTCATGTGTATTTGATACCTACCTACCGGGTACTACCGGGTAGTGTGAGCTAACTTTAAAATCAATACCATTATTAATACCCAAATTTTTTACTTTAGTGAAATGCCAAAGGCGTTCAAGTTACAATCTTCTCGTCGGTGCAGATCGATGCGGTAATATAAAGACCGATGAAATGTTGTGGTTATTAACAAAAAAATATATATAAGCATCGACCGCGGCACCCCGACTTCGGGCGACTCGGTCATCTAATTTGTTTTTAAGAGCTCCGACTGGCGCTGGGTTATTTTGTGTAAGCAATTTTCTTTAACTTAAAAACGTTTTGAATGGAAAATAAATACATTTATGCTGTGTAAGATGGAGGTAGATCCTTATTTGGTAGATGACTTACAGATATCCAGAGCGAGTAGCGCCGCGGGCCGGGCCAGCAGCAGCAGCGCTAGCACACACGACATCGCGGCTATCACTTCATTATCGCTGCTCCTCTACCGCCAACACCGCCGATCTGAACGGACATACAAAACATTGTTACATATAATATATATATATATACAGTAATACCCGCTTAACGCGACCCCGTTATACGCGGTTTCACTATAACGCGGATGGAAATTTCGCGCTCAAATGCCTCGAATTACGCGAAAGAGTGTGTATAAATATAATGTAGTCATCAACAATAGATGTATTTTTCCGTAAAAAATAAGTGTATGTATTGCATAAAGTGTTCCTAGAATTAAAGTGATTGATTAAAATTTTTTTTATTTTTTTGTAATCATTTTTGACTATTTTTGATTATAAACCTCGTTATACGCGAATTTCAGTTAACGCGATTTTTTTTGGAACGTATCCCTCGCGTAAAGCGGGGTATTACTGTATATATATATACACAGTTCATATATGACAAGTTCCCTATTATATTATGTATTGCTTTGTCTTACCTAAATATAAAGTATATAAAATCTGTACTTCAAATTATAACAAAATGTATTTACGATTTTATAACTAAAATATACTAAAAAAAAATACCAATATCATAATAAAAATATAGAAAATCAACGGATATGTAATCGATGAGCGTTAAAGCGACAACCCTAATAAGTATAAACTAATTTTGTAATATTTAGTCAATAGTTTACAGGTAACACATTTACAGTAGATAATACTCATCCCAGTCGTAATTTAATGTGACAACCCTTTTATTCTGAAGCAATTGTTACGTTGAAATGAAAATGTCGAAATGCATTTGTCATGTTACGAAATTCACTAGTTCCAGGCATACCCGATAGGATTCTTAAAGGCACTTAGGTTAAAAGTTCTAGATTTAAACGAAAAATGCTTCAGCTACGTAAAAGAAAAAAAAAATGCCCAATACAAAATAATTACTCAATATAAAAAGCTTTATACACTTTAAAAATAGATAAAACATTCGGAAGTCTGAAGAATTTGTTGGATAACCCCCCTCCCCTCCACTTCCTCGGATCAATTGTTCTGTATTCGTGTTGGATAACTAGTGTGATATCAACATACATACATACATTATCTATATAAATAACAAGGGTTATATAAACTTAGACAACTCAACACATGTTAACACCACGTCATCCGAAATAAAATATATATACCAACAACTACATGTTACTACAATTACTTGGGTGCTACGTGTTTGAAAAAAAGTTTTCTACAAACCCACCTACCTACATTTCATTTAAACTTCGAGATGATAGAAACTTAAGTAAAATTCTCATTTCATTTAATACTCGGATGCCGAATGGAGTGGACTCACGAGTCCGCCAAGTGTCTTCTACTAATATAATTACTCTTATGATATCTTAAAGAATTATTTAAGTGGGCGTACCACAAGTTGATTTAATAAAAGTTATATTTGGTTATGAATTTTATATATATTTTTATATTTATTAGTGAACAATTGATAAACAAATATATCCTTTAACCGACAGTTCGATAAAGTTTATACACCACCTCCAGTAACATTACATACTCGTATCCCATACGTAAGTGTCGTCTTGTATCTGTATCGAAGTTTCGACAAACAATTCCGGGGCGATTTTAAGGAACCGTGCATTACGTAAATTATCTACCCCTTATATTGCAATTACTGTAAATTAATACTAATTTAAAACAAATTTTCATAATTAATTTAATATGAAATCAAAGCATTAATAATTTGGAATGGTGTTGAAAACATACGAGAAAGTAGGTATTGTAGGGTATTTTAAACGTTCCCAAAAACTTGTCGTCCCATTGTTGCTTTAGCTTCATAGGAACAGAGTGAAATTTGTTTGGCGAGACCAGAAGATAGAAGACAGACGTTATTTTAGTAGTTTAAGTTGTTGTAAGACTTCGCTTAGCCCTAAAGGATATCTGATGCATTTAGATGTAACATTATAGGGGAATCACATAGCTTAGTAAAACATTCAAATTATACTTATTAGACATGTACTTCCAATTTCAAATATGACTGGTTATATGAAAAAAATATACAATAGAGCTATAACAAAAATGGCGTCAATAAATAATATAGCGTATGATGGAATTTTATTAACTAAGATGTAAAAGATTCTGTCCGTCTATCGATACATGGAAGTTAAAACAATATTAATAATATAAATATTTTATATAACGAAAATTATAGTGGACAATAAATATCTAACAGCAGTATAGGCAAAAACAGTAAGGGTAAGAGCCAAAGGGTAAGTCAAGTAAATCAATATTGGAAATTGTCATTGAGAGGCTTATTGATAATTATTAAGGACTTCAAAAGGGTCAAAACTTAATAAACAAATGTAGAAATAATTGTTAACAATATTGATGCAAATAAAAATTGCTTGAACGTTGAATATATATTTATGTAAAAAAAAATCTTCCGTTAATATTAACTTAAAAAACAGATCGAGTAATTTTATTGACTTAAAATATTGACTAACAAGTTGATATAAAAGAAAGTCTGCACTGCACAATTGATTTTGATTTAAATACACAGACAACACAAATCAGCAAAATATAAGCATTAACAAGAGAAATGGGTGAAAAGTTCGGTTTTCGTTATAAAAAATGTCAAAGATGCATCTCCCTGAATGTAGATCTCAGATAAAGTCAAAAAAGTTGAGCAAAAGTCACTATTTAGTAATCACAACATTGCCTAGAAACTTAGTTTGTGTGTCGAAAAAGTTACAAATTTGATATTCTATTAAATTAATGATAAAAATTGCATTATTAGAATAACTTGAGTACCTAACGTGCAAAAAAATATAGTTGCCATGGCAAGGAATTTTCATTAACGGTATCAAAAGTCAGTATAATGAGAAAGAATGTAATATCGTAATAAATTTAGATTGTATAT
This sequence comes from Melinaea menophilus ssp. n. AW-2005, assembly GCA_918358695.1. Lineage (NCBI taxonomy): Eukaryota > Metazoa > Arthropoda > Insecta > Lepidoptera > Nymphalidae > Melinaea > Melinaea menophilus. The sequence goes on along the minus strand of OU911050.1, from coordinate 8,108,658 downwards.
TGAATTCTAAAAGTATTGTTACAGACTTTGAGGACAAAAATGGATACTTTTTAACTGCCATTCTGATTTCAGAACAGTAATGTTCTGAATCTTAATAAGTAATTAACAACTAATTGTCATAAGTTAATTTTTATTTCTTTCACAGCTCAACGTGAAGTATAAATGAAACCATATTTCTGAAGTTTGAACAAGATTAATGTTGGTATAAACAATAATATCGTACCCCAATCCTCTGGAGTACGGGGAGCGCAATTTAGAGCGAAACTCGGTCTAGCAGCTCGGTGCTCACCAAGTAATTTAGGACACCGAACCGGCCGGTATATTGGTATAGGGAAGCCCTGCATAATCGTTAGTATTCCCATTTCATAGCATACTCAATACCTTGACTGGAAAGTGGGCATATGACAGAATAATAATAATAATAATACAGTTTTATTTAGATTATATTATGTAAGACACAACATATATTTTTTACCAAGTGTATTTATTATCGTGAGATTATTTCGTAGTTTATCTTGTTGTAGCAGCTCTAACTTTTCCGAAGAGTAAACAAGGTTGTATCAACTGGTCGCTAAAATTAAAGTTTGTTGTGTATTCACACAAGAGATTAGGACTTTATTATTTCTACTATCTATATGATGATGATGAAAGGAATGGATGTTTTTAGCTTTTTTATTGTTTTCAGGTTATCAGATAAACATTCTTTATTCTTTTTAAATTCGCGATCTAATAATCAGCGCACTTTTTCGTTTATTTTGTATTTATTTGTAATTAATAAAAAAAAATGCTTTTTCCTTGTAATAGAGGAAGTTAGGTAAATTAAATAGCCTAGAAGAATTTTTCAAAACTAACATTAATAGAATTACTTAAAATAAAAATAAATTAAGAAAAAATATTTCATTTTCAAACTAAATTTAATTCAATGCATAGATTAACAAAAAAAATACACATTATAAAAAAAAATTCAAAATTAATATAGTTTTAGTAGAAAACTTTAGGTTTTTATAAAACAACAGATTTGTAACAAGACAACTTAACTGTTTATGTTGGTAAGTCCAAACAATATTACGTGTTCACTAATATTTAATATATTGCAAGACTTCACAGTTTGTTTACAACTATTTTTTAATATAGGTGAGCTGTAATAAATGAATATCACGTAACGATAGCGCTCACGTCCAGCCCACGCCAGCTCACGGGAGCAACTGAGTCGCGAATCCCACATCTAGGAGAATCTGAATTGAACATTAAATAATTTAGGTTTTATAATTAAAAATATAAATATTCAAAGTATCTCAGACTTGAGTACGATTTAATTACGTGTAAAATTAATTTAATTTTGCATTCTCCCGGGGTCATTGACCCTGCACGAGAAAATAAATATATAGGTAAATTTTATACGTCTCTCTTTGTACCTCTAAATATGTTAGTAGACAACTAAAACAGCATCTTTACCTCAGTTTCATATTTAAGTGGAAGTCCTACTATCATTTGCTTTGTTAAGAATGTGATTGACAAAGGGCTATTTTGAATTTCATTGATAATAAATTTATAACCAATAATAGCTGATACCATATTTCTAATATGTATCTATCTGTACGTCCCGACTTTGAGGACAATAAATTTATAATGTTTATTTATTTATTTATTTTCTTTATTGCACAACAAGTTACAAAAGGTGGGCTTAACGCTAAAGCCAAACCAAAATTAAAATTGTAGACTCTTAATAAAATTATAGACCTAAATATTAGAAAAGATAAATATATATATTTAAATTCCGTTTTTATGTTATTCGGATATTATTTATTTATTTTTTATTTATTTATTTATTTATTTATTCATGTACCAGATTTAGTAATAACAAAATATTCAGAAACATTAAAAACATTGGATGAGCTTATCTCTAAAGAGACATCTCTACCAGCTACCCATGAGAGTGACAAAGTTGAATTAAAAGGGCAGAAATAGGTACATACTACATATAACACATATTTTTAATAGTAAATAAATAATTATAGAATACTTATATAATAAACTAAATTATACCAACACATAAATAAAGACAAATACTTATCAAAATAATAAATCGAAAATATAATGTATGGATATTATGTATTCTGACGCAATACAACTAACTCAGTAATTAAATACAAATAGCAAAACTTTTAAGTATAGATATTTAAATATTCGTTTACTTTCATTCCGGTTATTTGGTGATGTGCAAAATAGTTTTGTTCATAATAACTAAGTATGTTGTTGTTTCATAATATGTTGTTTTCATTATAACTTAGTATGAAATTTAATAATACAATAAAACACTACACACACATACAACACACACATACAACAACACACACACTATTACCATTGTTATTCACTTTTTAGGAATATTTCAGGAGTTTTAATTAGGCTTTTCTATTCTTTGGCGATGAACTAGTTAATAAGGATTTCATATGTATTTTTTTAAATTAAAAAATCTAGTTGGGCGTTGTTGCCTAACTTTGTTCCATTAGACCGGTCCAATCGAAACAATAATTAAACAACATTAATATACTTAACTGAATTGTTAATTTAAAAATATGGGATTGGGATGCAGTGCGATTCGCTGCGAAGTCGAATGTACAACTACTGAAACGGAATCTAAATTGACGACTAGGTGTTAACTAAAAAGCAAAGATGGAGTACTAAAAAAGGTACTAAAGGCGACCGTTGTGTTTACTAAAATAAATAAAAAAATATATATTTTATAGCGAAAACCGTGGTTTTAATAGACCTCAAGTCCTCTTCAAAGCAAGCCACCTAAGAATAATAAAATGATAATAAACAAAATGTAATAGACAATTAAAAACAATTTAAAGGAATTATATAAATAGACTTATGATATTATTATTTTGATCATAATCGTCCAAATTCTTTTATTAGTGGATTTTTCTGCTATAGTAATATGAAATATATGCCTACTTTTATTGAGCGAACGAAATGAGCGGAGCGTTTTACTGGAGACTTTTTACATTCTTTGTCACGAATTGGCTCGAAAACTACTTGACGGAAAATTATGAAACTTTGCAATTAAAAAGACACACATAAGGTGATGGCTTTAAAAAAAAATTTTGAAAAATGTCAAAAAAAAAAAAAAAAAATTATGTCCTTTCAAAAAACTAATATCCCATTGAAGTCAATGGGAAACGTTTGGTCAATACACTGGGCTCGCTTCGCTCAATATGCAAACGGCCTAGATTTCGCGAGCGCAGCGAGTCGAAATTGAGGGTTTGTTGGCGCCCCTAGTAGACATATATAATGGGTTAGTATTGTTTGCAGATGACACTTCTTTGATATTACAAAACATCATTAGGTGAAAACATTGGTTTAGTGGATAACATGTGTTACTTAAAGATTTAACTTTTCAGATTCACAAGTTCAAATGAACGACGTAAATATAAAACTTAATTTACTGTTAAATAGTTTAATTCGCAGTTTTATCACATTATTGGATATTCTAAATTACAATGGGAACCTTATGAAGCTGGATTGATTTGTAAACTTAGTTCTGTCGCATATAATGTTAAACAAAAATGATCATTTAGTGTTTGACTACTGCTAAGGTAGTTTATTATAGTTATGTTTATAGCATAATGTTGTATGGTATCCCACTCTGGGGTAACGCTGATGGAATAAACACCATTTTTGTTTTACAAAAGAGAGCTATCTGTGCGGTCTGGACCCGAGGGATTCTATACTATATATTTAAATAAGAATACTGATATACATAAAATAAATACGAGTAATAGACACAAGCTAGCTTTACCTGATACTTGAAACAAAAAAATAGTAACTCCTTTTTACGAGCTCCCAGTTAATGAACAGATTTTGTCATTTAATAAATTTGAATTGTTTGAGTGTTAATAGTACTCCGAATCAGTGTTGGCAACCGTACGATAATTATATCGTTAATACATTGGTATCAAATTTATCGTACATGTACGATAATTTCGTGGGCCGTCGAACGCAATATAAGTTCGTAATAATGTCTATTTTGTTAATAACTAACGCCTTTTTATGTTATATTTGAAAACGTACGATAATTTTTTGTCGGGTACGATAATTTTACGCCCCTGGTACGATCAGCGCTGCATTCTAGGTTGCCAACACTGCTCCGAATATCAACACCATTATACACCATGGACAAGAAGAGCGCTCTACCAGGCTATACATGTATGTTATGGCTTTAAAAAAGAAAAAATAACATATGACAAGCCCGCTGAGTTTTCGTCGCCACCTCTTGAAGTCTGTTACCAAAAACACTCCAAACTGGTGTTAACTTTGACAATGAACAAAAATGTTTCAAATAAAAGGCACTCTTAATAAGGATTAAATATTATATCATGGAAATGGGAATCGATAATAAAATATTGTTTCTGTAAAGTTATCACAATTACGAAATAAAAATAACTGGAGAGAAGTGTGTTGATTACTTTTAGTGGTTGTGAAAAGTTTGTGGTCTGATCAATTTACAGATTGATTATCATTTAGAGTTATTCATTCTGATTGCATTTATTGTTCTGACAGGTCAGCTGAAGCTAAAACGAATAGTTCCGGCACCAAGTCAATCCTATATGACAAGTCAGTGCAACTTACTTTTTGGGCCAATATCCAATTTAAATTCCTTTTAACGTGTCTAATCTAGAAATGTAAGCTTCGAGGTTATTTTGTAGCTCTTAGATTTCATAAAGCATATACTATAGATTTTTTTGGGGTAGTATTTATGTAGTAGTATTTTTGCTAGGTGGATAGATATTGTTCGAAATTTCTTCACAAACAACTTTCATCACTAACCCTGACCTTGAACAAAAAAATAGATTCGCGAATTTAGATTCCATTAATATTGTTTTCTGCAATAGTTGATCACATAAATGGACTTTTAATATGATTTTACTTTCAAAAAACGAATTATTGCATTTTTTTTACACGCCGTAGGTACAATATTAATTATAGCATTTTAAAATAAATTACTACTTTATTACATATAAATTTGAGCTTTCTGCTCTCTTTTGTAATTAATTTTAATTATGCCAAATTTGATGTGATAAGTTCGAAAGTGAGTTAAATTTTAATATATGCACTATTTTATTTCGCAAAATTAATTCCTTTAATACTTCAAAACCCTAAATATTTCCTTCATTCGTCTCAATTGATAGACTTTCATAAAAACATATGTTCCTTATATTGCATTGTTCTCTATGGAATAAGGAAACCCATTTGGTATAATTAGGTTAGTTTAGTTGTCAACATATATAATGATCTTTATTCGTAAAAAAATTTTAATTGTCACAGTAAAAGACTGAAAACGGTCTATGGTTTAATTAGATATAACTCAATATCAATAAATACTTGAATCCTACAACTTGGAACTTTATCGCTATGTCAAAATGTATGCAACCTAGAATAATAATTAATCAAAACAAAACATAAAATACAAAATAAAACTGGCTTTTTTTAATAAATACACAGAAATTAATATATGTGGAATGGATTGGGGGCGGAGTGTGTTGCAGATGAAATGAAGTGTTCAAGAGGTATTTTGAAATTATATATAAAAGTAGTAATCTCTGTCTTAAATTGTATATTGTGTGTAGAATGAGTTTTGAAATGAATAAAATAGGAAAATATGATTGTTCTTCATTGATTTTTATACTCTTAAAATATAGATTTATGAAATAAACATTAAAAAATAAATATGGTGATTATGGTCTAGTATTTATGAGGCACAATGTATAAATCTGTTTGTGCTGTACCAACAATATGATATTAAGATAAAAGTTGTCAAAATTAATTGCATAGCAAACTACACAATATAATTAACACTAAACCTATCAAGTACCGGTCAAATTGACCGTTCTTAAACTTTTGTAAAACTTACACATTTTTAAATGTTATAATATCGTTATCAAACTACATGACAATTCTTAGAATATGCATATAATATTTTCTTCACTCTTTACTTTTAGTTATTTCCATTATTACCTGCGTTATATAATAAAATAACTTAATTACTGGTCAATTTGATGGCGTGCAGTAGGAACAGGTATACAAGAATTGTCGGTAGGTTTAGTGTTAAGAAACTCAGAAATTATAATCAGTAACAAAATGGCTAGGTTTCCAAACTTGAATCATAAATATTCATAATATCACTTATAGTTAAACTGAGGCTATAAACTAATAATCCTGACTAATGATTAACAAAAGGAAAAAGATAAAGAAAGATTTATAAAACTCCCAGTGATAATACCGTGAAGAGATAATTATTGGAATATCACCTGTTGATACTAATTACACACTATATACATTTTAACTTTAGTGCAGCTCACTTTGTTCTACTATACAATAATCAAATTGTTCCCATTTCATATTATACAATGTAGATAAGAAATCATAAATTTATCTTCAATTGAGAATGTTGCATCATTCATTAAATTATACTAGTTTGACACACTTAGCGAGATTCATTTAATAGTTTTCAATGATAACCAAGACAAATAGTGAATCATTTAATAATAGATGTGATTTTTATATTATAATGACATTTGTTCTAACTGATTTAGATTTTCTAACGCTTTTGTGCATTTATTACTGGATCTGACTAATGTATTTCTGTTTAAGATACAAATATTTCACTATATATGTATGGATTATCAATTCATTAATATTATAGTAAAATAATACTTACTTTAGTAGTACTTTTGAGACTTTTTAGAGAAATTTTTCCCTAGTATATTAGGGATTACTAATATTGATTATCAGATGATAATCCTTACTGGATAATATTTTTAAAGATTGATTACCATTATTTTCGTTGGACTATTACATTTGAACATAGTATTAATTTTAACTGACCGTGAAAAACTTAGTAGCTATGATTAGTAAGTAGTTCCTCAATAAATATCCTTTACTTTTTTTTATATGTTTTGATACTGGTTTATACACTTATTATATTTTTCCAATATTAAATAAAAAGTGCATATTTACTATTCGGTAAATTTAAAAGAAAATTCTTCTAGCGCTATAAATATTCGAAATAAAAACAATGCACACTAGATATTTTATTGATAAATTATGAGTTATACTTCAGAAGTAAATTGAATCTCTGGCAAAAGCAGTTTTTATAATTATAAGAACAAATCATATTATTTTAATCTTATAGACGAACTTAAACATGTTTACACTGTCGTAAATAACTAGACACAGTAGCTTCCACAAAAGAAACAAGAAGGTAAATAAACGTATATCCGTCAGCGGGCGAAGTATACATAAGGAACGAAAAGGGCCGTTTCATGCCCTTACTGTAATTTATTTATGTTTGAGCAAGTGTAAGCTCAACAAAGGAAAAACAACATCGCGCCTAATCCCATCAAGTTTTTAACACTTATTTAAAATCAATTTCTTATTACAGTATATAACTTTACATAACTCACCTTCCTACACCAGGTATATAGGTGAAGCCCGGTAACATGAGGAGAAAATTAGCATAACTTTGTCCTCGCACTCTCTAAACCACCAGCCATAACTCAATAATATGAACACTTTGCGACCTAATTTAATTTTTATCGTCCGAATGTCACCATTTTATGTCAATGTTCTGTTATAAGCATGTAGAAAAAGTGTTCACTATAAAATATAAATAATATTATAACACCTCAATTTAACCGACCATATTACAAAGCTCCGGTACGTACCTACCAATATTCGACCTGAAGTAGTGCAATAATTGTAACTTCTGAATGAACGACTTACGACAGACTAAAACATAGTCTGTGGACAAAAGCTGGGGAAAGAAGTTACATTCTATTACAATACAGTCTATGGTAGCAAGAGGAATGAATGAACAATTGTAAAGATGATAATAATAATAAGATATTTATTTGAGATTTTAAAAGTTGAGACCCATCTGGCATCACATATTATGAATTTGTAACCATAATAAATTGATAGTTAGTTTCTACTCCACCGCTTATTGTTTCTACTTCTCAAAATGACATTGCTATGTATTTCTGAAACACCCAAATCTTATTTTACTTCTCCCAGCTCAATAATACTAGCACAACAGGATTACCATAAATAAATCACACCTTCCCTTTCAATATCATATAATTCCAATTCTTTAAGGCCAAAGGTTGTGAAAAACTTATTAAAATAACAAACACGAGTTTGCGGCGCTGCCTTGATAAAACTGTGTCTGTAATATATAAATGAATGGATATTACAGATGAATTTACACATGCAATAGATGTCTTAACCTTTATAGGTATCGATGCTTCGGAAAATATTGACCCCTATCCGTGACAGTCAATTTTTGCGCACAGTGCACTATCATAGCTAGGTCCAGTTCCAAACTCTCTGTCTTTAGTTTCTGCAAGAGAATTTTCGTGTCTTTTACGGATGTTGTGATTAAGACAGTATCATAAGCGTACCTGAGATTACATATAAGCTTTCCTCCCAATGGAAAACCTTAGTTTTAAATTTTTTTGCGAATGATTCATTATAAACGTTAAATGAAACAGACGAGAGTATACAACCTTATCGGACTCCTCTTTTAGTGACGAAAACATCTGAACATCGATGTAGATTCTTACGAAGGAACGATTATTTACATAGATGTTGCGTATAAGATGCTGAGGAACTCCCATCTTAAGAGCCGTCAAAAGCTTGCATTTATATTTTTTCTGGTAATCAAATAAGAGAAATTACAAAGAGTAAAGAAAGCCTGCGGAAGTTCCAATTACAGATTCGGTTGCAAATCGGATCTTTGCAAAAAACTTTATTCAAATGTGATGCACTAGTCACATAATTGCCACGCGGAGCCTGTGGAGCTTCTCCTGCGTAGCCTGTAGCATATTTATCACCACCTCGCCCGGTTAGGTGGTACCGGGAGTTAGCCGGGTTATCCCACAGACCTTCCTTTATACTTCGATCCACCATTGGGTTCCCAATACATTCTGCATTACACATTTTAGGAGGAACTTATATTCCAAGGTCCTAACTGCCTCTTCCAACTAACTGCCTAGTAACTTTTTTATCGCGGAAATAAAAATCCGTCTGTTGAACAAGTTGAACTCTCAAATGCAAAAAAATATTTGTAGATATATCTATTAACTTTATTTTCTTTTCAATGTTGGGTTCTGACATGAAATTGTTTTTATATGGATATGTATATATATTTATTATCACCTATGTTTTTCCGATGGTAGTTTATTGATTCTGCTGTAGTAACTGAACAATAAAATCTTTAAAGATGGCTTAGACTGCCTTGTAGAAATTTGTTTATTTTTATCGGAAGAACTCGTTCAAGTTATAAAAATAATGGTTATCTGTTGGAACAAGATTCGTGGAGTACTATTGACCAATCTTGATATCTACACGATATGTTTTCTATCACGATTTGCAATTTCTTACAATAAACCTCCGCTATAATTGTCTGCCTGGATATGAGAAAAATAATTTGCCACCAGCACTATACCACCAAATAATTACCAGTAACTTTTCACTGACGATATTTTAAATTTTCCTTACCCTTTTATCATAATATTTATAGCCTTAATGTTTCATGGTTATAGTCTGATTGAATTATTAAAAAAATATGGAATCGTCGACTGATAATATTTGAGGGCTTGGCAACATTATCGTTCCTTACATCAATTATCATTCGTCGGTCGTAACTCGTTCGTTCAGTGTACCAAGTTCCAACGCCAGAGTCTAGAGTGAATTGTACCTGCCAAACAAAAAATCTGCAGTCTTTCTGTTTTCTTTTGGGTGATACATATTGTATTATATTCTCTAAATGGCGAATATTGCAGCAAAGCGTATAAAAAGAGAATTCAAGGAGGTTATAAAAAGTGAAGAGGTGAGGTGGAATATTTATTATGAATTTTAAAATTCCTACATCTCCATGGTTGCTTTTACTAGCAGTATGTGGCCAAGTCACAATTTATAAAAACAATATTGTGCTGCTAATTGTTGCGAATTTTAATTATTTACCATTATTTGATAGTATAAAAATCATAACAAAGACACGAGTTTTGTGCATGATTCAGCATGTTCCGAATTTTGCGATAATCCCATTCGGTTCTTATTCAATTTAAATAAAGCAAATAAAACAAAATATAGTTGTGTAGTGCGACAGCGGGCTTTATCTTTACATATTTTTAATCATATAATTTTCTTGTATAATCATTCACCATATGTTATTATGTCAATGTCTGACTTGTAACAATATATTTATAATTATAACAGCAAATTTTCAGATTTCTTTAACACTAAAGTTTTTTGATCTATGTTTAAATTCATAAACTTAACAAACATAATTTTTATTCTATTTTCTTACTTTCTATTTAGTTTCACAAAAATGCTATGTTTTACTTTTCAATTGCTTGTATCTTAAAGATGCTGATGTTTTTAGGTGCAAGGAAAAGAAATAAATAATGACTTTATGGTAGTTAATTGGATGTTCATTTAATTGGTAATAAATGGATCTTATATATTATTTCACAAACAAATTACTTTACATATTAGTAGCTTTATTATTCTTGAATAACTAACAATAGTATGGTATTGGTTGTTGGTTGACAGCATAGCAAAGTTTAAGATAAATATAATCTATATTGTCCTGGGTTTGATATGTGATTGTGAAAAAATATTGAATAAGAAATATAATGTATGTTTTCCGGTGTTTGCTATGTTTAAGATGTTTTATAAACTCTTGTAGATGATAAATTTAAAAATAATTTTTAGTTGTATTTATTTTTCTTTATAAATAGTATAATATCATGAGCTTTGCACAAATTAATTGTCTGCCAACACCAAAGCATACTCCAGCCACTACGTCCATTCTAGTAAATATTGTAAGATTAAAAGATAAATTACATGCATTTCATGTTGAATGTTAATAGCGGTCAATTGGTCACTGAAATAGCTATGAGATTGATACAGTCGCAATAAACAGTCAAAGTTCAATGAGAACAAAGTGGCGTTATATGATTCTACTCCATGTAGAAGTCTCCCGTTCTCTCTGCTTTGTGATAATATTTCATGTAAATTTGTAAAATTTTATTAATTTTAAATAATAAATAAACATTATCATGTAAAATAATTCTCTTACCACATCTTCTTATAGGTAAGTAATGAAATCCAGGTAACAATCGTCGAAAACGAATTTGGTATAATTATTTAGCTCTTACAAAAATTCAATGTATGGCAATGGCTAAGACAACAATATGTTTTAGATAATTTTTATTATAACATGTCTATGTTAAAATCTTAAATCAAACCCCTTCCCTCTTCTTACATTTATTATTGTGAGCGGTTAGTAGGACCAATTTCAATTGCAAATAGTTGCAATTTTGAGGTGTAATAAAATATCACTTAAAAAAAGAGGTTTAATAAGAAGTGATACTCTTCACAATGTCCACAATAGGTAAACTTGTTTTTTAAGTATATAGACTGTAATGGAAATAATTTTTTGTTCAGATATCTATATATAATTTTCATAACTTATCCTTAGCTTATGCTATAAGAAGTAAGATGGCTAACAGTACAATACATATTACATGTCTGGAACATTACAACAGTGATGCAAATTTATTTTGGTTTTTTAATTTCACTTAGTACTAGTTTTATTTTGAATTATATTTTGTTACGCCTACTGCAATTTCTCACCATCCACAAAGGTTAGCTGGTAGAGAATGCCAACAGGCATTAAGTTCGCCTTTTGTAATATACAATAAAGGGTAAATAAATAAATAAACATTATTTCAGGAGCGGGAAAAAAAATAACATTATACATAATTTAATATTTTTAGATATATGGGCTCTGAAATGCATAAATATTAACAATCTTATTATACTGTACAAATGAAAATTTTTTGGCACTCGTTTCTTTTTTGTGTATAAATTTTGTTTTTGTACAGTTAATGTTTTTTTGTATCACGGACATCACATGTATTGAAGTACTAAATTCGTACAGCATTGATTGCCAAAATCTTTATTATTAAGAAAATATTTGTAACCGAAGTTGGCGCGAACAGTGACCTTTAATTTACGGTACCGATATATTTACTTTGTCTTGTTTATTTAGGGCATATACTAAATAAATTCCAATTACACATTATTTTTAGAATTGCATTTAGATGTTTGTTTGTAACTTAACGTTGTAAAATAATGGATTGAAGCGATGCAAATTTTTACACATTATATTAAAACAACATCACCCTGCAGGTAATCGTAACAAACAGTTCTATTTCTAGGTAGCGGGAGGTGCAATCAAACTTGAATTAGTTAACGACAGCTGGACAGAGTTACAAGGCGAGATCGCCGGTCCGTCCGACACACCGTACGAGGGGGGCACCTTCATACTCGAAATCAAAGTGCCGGAGACATATCCGTTCAATCCTCCTAAGGTAATTTATTATAGACATAAATTAAGTCAATTCTATTGAAGAAAATTAATGTTATAATTTACAGATTCGCTTTATGACGAAGATCTGGCATCCGAACGTGTCGTCGGTGACGGGGGCCATCTGCCTCGACATCCTGAAGGACCAGTGGGCGGCCGCGCTGACATTGCGCACGGTCCTCTTATCACTTCAAGCTCTGTTATCAGCGGCGGAACCCAACGACCCGCAGGACGCCGTTGTCGCCAAGCAATTCAAAGAGAACCCTCGGTTGTTCCATTTAACCGCGAGACACTGGACGAACATCTACGCGGGGGGTCCGACCTCTATAATGGAGTTCAACCAGAAGGTACAGCGTTTGCTGGATATGGGCGTGGACGAGCACGAGGCGCGCGTCGCACTCTCAACCTACGACTGGGAGCTCGAGCGCGCCACGGAACAGCTTTTCAGCTAATTCCCCCTAGTCGTATATTCAAATTCCCTTCTCTGAGACGTAGTACCCCTTCAGATATATCAACCTTAAAGGATTGATTTAAACAATTTTTTAGTTGTCTGTTACATATTTTCTTTATAATTAGGTTATTGATTATAATTTATCCGTGAATGTCGTTTCGTACGCAACGTTTTTTTTTCTGCCGACGTATATAATTGCAATCTTTACTTTAATATTTACACTTCTACATTACATATGCGGTGGAGAATGTACATTGTTTTATAGAATATTATTAGTATTCAATCAAAAAAAAATACTTTATAAATAATGTTTTTAAAAACTTTTTTATCTTATGATTTCGCTCGACCTGTTTGGAATAGTCTTTGACCGAGCTTTGCTTTTCAGCAATTTTATTTTTCGATTTTACAGGCGTAGAAGTAAAAAAAAAAAATTTATGGCTATATACATAAAAAATCAAGAGTGCAATTAGTTAACATTTGATTAGTACCAAGTACTCACTTTTTACAGTTTAAAATCAATCAAGTAAGTATATTATTATCATCATTTTTAATTATGAAATCGGGTTTTAATCGGATTGTAACGTAGTTGGTCGCTTAATTAGAAAATGCTACATAGAACATACATAAAGACCCAACTGGATTAAGTCAACAGATTCGAATGTTTGCTCTTGGGATTTGCGGAGTCATGGTAAATGTTCTAATGGGAAATAGTGATATTGCATCCCAGTTTGATGATCAAATGTGTCAAGCTATATACACTTATATACATTTCCTTATATAAACTTCTGTGTCGAATTGTTTTTTCCTTTATTATGTGATTGCACAGAGTTGAAGGAGTTTTACATCATTGCATGCTTTCTGATAGGTTTAAATTACGCAACAACATTTTAACGCGTTTTTTTTTATTTTAGTGCATGTGGAGGTTTGAATGGTTGATATTGAGAAATTTTGTTGTAAATTCGACTGTTTCTCCAGGTTGATTTTTGATTGAGTCCTGGTTATAATAGATTTTGTACTCCAGGAAATTTGGCAACTATGTCATCATAAATTTTTTCAGTAACTTTGTTTAGAGGCGCGAATATGGCTCCGTCTTTCATCCCCTCAGAATTTCCATTGGCTAAGCAGTTGATTTCTCATTTTTTTCGCACGCAGACATTGGCTAAAATCTCTATTACTTTTCTACCGAAAGGTCCAACAGATATCCGAATTTAAAATCGCAAAAGTTGATCAATGTGCTGCAAACCATATTTAGGGCCCACCGGAGCTTCATTGATTAGAAAAATATATATTACTGCTAATTGTCTCGCTTCAGAAGAGTTAGGTTTACTACTTTAGATTGAGATTGAATCTGGTGTCAGTGTTACTTGTAGTCCAAAAGTTTTATGAGAAAAACGTCCATTAGACAATAATATGAATGCAATATCGGTATAAACCATACATTTAACTTCGTATCGTTTTCCAGTCAGCATGTAATATGAAGTTTTATATATGTCTTCCAAGTACCCCCTGGACCATCAATGAAGGAACCTTTCGTTTCAAAAGCTGTATGATTTGCAGCTTTAATAATGGATTTAACGTCTTTAACCTGTTTGCCATTTAGTAACTGGTATTTGCATTCCTAATACTGCTGATTCATCCGCGTTCAAATTCTCTTGATTATCTTCAAGATCGTGATTATCAATGTCCTCAAGGCCAAAAGTTTGTACCCAGTATTGGAAATTTCGGCCTTCCTATTTCTTCAGTGTTAAATTTTTGAACAATAATTCTTAACCGTGACCAATTGCATTTTCTTGAAAATGTTTCCCACAGCCGCTCGCGACGCTCGCTCTCGAACATCTTACTCAAAAGATCTTTCTGCTCATGCTCAAAAAGACATTTTATCAATAATATTAGTAAATAATTGTTTTTTCCTGGTCTAACCTCAAACCAAACTCATTGGGCTTAGTATTCCTTAACAACGCCATCTACTAAAGCAGCTTTAGTGCTGTGTCGGTAAAGCAGTAAGTTGCTTCTTCAAAAATAATAGTAAAACAAACAAATAATAGTATTACTACTCGCCAATAGATGTCAGGAAGAGTCTTATCAGTTTGTTGTAAGTTGCTTATTGATAGCTACTGATTTGACTTTTATCTTTGTACCGAAACATCACCAATACGATAAAAACGTTTGCACTATGTCGGTGTCTTTACTATTGTAATGACTCATTTTTTTTTAAAAGCTCGGTCAATTTTGCCTTTTTGTTTTTGAAAATTTACGTAGATACGAATTAGATGCGTTGATAAAGGGTTCCCAAAAGTTTTCCTCACAAAAGAAAGAAACTTGAAAAAATCGGACTGGAAGTATCTGGACTCAAACCAGGGTCTTCCAGTTTCTGGACCGTCCGATTTCCTGCCTGAGCTATTATAATTTCGTAGATGGTGGCGAAATTTACCTTTGTATTCTAATGCCTTAAAACACCGATAAAACGACGTTTTAAAAAAAATGGAATCTACCTACATCGATTTAATACCCCCGATACCCTGCCTGCTAAATTTCATGAAAATCATGGAGCCGTTTCCAAGATTCATTATATATATGTATATACAAGAATTTCTCGTTCAAAGGATAATAATATTAGTTTCCTTAATAATGTTCCGTATAGGTTAAATTACAAAATCAATATTGTAACAATTGATTGTATAAATAATTTAATTCTATGACAGAACAAAAAATTCGTAGTTTAAGATACATTTAAGACATTACATGTAATTATTAAAAAAAAGGTTAAATAATTTTCAACAGGAACTAAGTCCATCTCAAACATTTAAATTACATATTCTGTTTCTCCTGATACTTTTAAATTCTTATCCGCAACACCGCCATCTTTAATTTTAAAGAACATGTTCGAAATGACATTTGCTTTGTCCTAATGAAACGTTATAAATGTCCTCGATAATACAGTATATAACAACAGTTAGTTACGGATATATTCAGTGAAAAAAACAGGTGCTTTCGGTATAAGTAATAAGCGACAGTTTAGTCTAAATAAAAATCAACGATTATTGTTAATGAAGCGTGTGTCCTGATATAAACTAAATCCATGTTTAGAATTAATGATTATATCTAGAGTGTGAAATAAAATATACATCGGTTACAATGGGGGTTACAATGTACTTAACATCTATAAAACGATCGATATATCATATAATTGTCTTATATGAATACAAAGCATTTACCTGCTAGATACAGTTAGGGTAACTTAATGGCAAATTATGGTTTGATTTTGGTGGTGACGGTTGTGGTGATGGATTCCATCACATAGATTAGTTGCGTTGTCGACTTCACCAATTAATTGATATAAAATCTACCGAGTCTGTATCATATGATAAATCAATATACCTCGGTGATCCTGTAATAAAAACGAAGTTGGCAGCGCTTTAACATTTCCAATATAAGTACGAAAAGTGAGATATAATATTTTTCATACAAATGTTGCTTGCTTTGTTATGTAATTTGTTAGTTATGCAAAGTTGGATGTTTTTTTAGAAATATATATGTATATATTTATATATATATATATATATTAGTTAAATATATATTGTAATATTGTAGGATTAGTTTATTTTTGTATTTTGGTAAACATCGGTAATTTAGTTACAACCTAGAAGTTTCGTTTTCGATTTAATGTAAAGATTTTGTGTCGTATAATGATAGATTAATTATAAATAAACCTTTATGTAACGCATAATATATTTTATTGTTTATATTACCCGAGTGTGAGAACCCTTAAAGAGAGATAGGAAGCCGCATTACGAGATAATCATAAGTTCATACATTGATATATGTATCTTAATTTCTAAGCTACATTTTAATCCTGTTATAAACGTATATTCCTAGTGTTGCAAGATTTGTTGTTGAATCTGAACACTATATCGAGAAAATGATTACCTAAATATTGTTTTATTCGACCATTTACAAGGTCTATAAAACTGATCATGATTTAATGCCTTGGAACCTTATTGCATATCTGAAATATATATTGTAAGCATCAATATTTTAAATCAATAGACGCATATATATTTGGTTATAAATTATAATTAATATATTTATTGTTGCCTTTCACTCTTCTCAGTGCGCCTGAGAAAATGTGTAAGTCTTAAGATAATTTTCCTCTCGTCTCGAAAAGAGAATGCAAAAAATATTTCATTTAAATCATAATGAAGGTAACACGTTAATTAATTTAAAATACGATTTTAATTACGTGTAAGACAAAGGCGTTTTTTGTGACTTCCAAAAGCAAACACAAAAGTGTTACGCAGCGAGTCTCGAGAGTTTGTTTATTTTGTTTTTGTTGATTTACTTGTGGCAAAGGGAAGGAATTGTAAAAAGCGCCATCTAGCGGCAGGCTGCGTCCACTGCGTCCATAGACCCCGCAGCTCGTGCGCAGCGTTCCATGCATCAGTAAACAGCAAGTAGCGAGTAACTTGATCAACAGCGCAAGCGGCGGTACCGCGGTATCATTCATCAGTCGCACTCGCCGCCACTCCGTGAACGGTGCTCTCGCGCGCCTTTCCTTTATGTATTACTACAAATCGGGGAAGGCAGAGTGCAAAACACATCATCAGAATGTAACTAAATTGCAGTGTATTTTATTTATAATAAATCTCCTTCGCCTTTCCTAATAACCAAACACCGAGAAACTTTATTACTTTCTAAAACGTATTTAATTTTCCGCGTGTGTCTCGTTTCAAGCTCGCGCCAACAAAACGTGTGTGTGTATAAATAAATATTAATTTTATAGTTGTTAAGCTACACTCGACATGACTATATCGTACGCCGGTGAAGTTCCAAATGGCAGCAGTTTCGGATGTTTTTGGCGGATCCTTTGCAAGTAAGTAGCGAGAGTGGCCAAGGAGAGCGGAGACTGGCAGCGCCGGGCCGGACTCGCCTCCGTGCGAACAGCTGTTCCGGCGCTGCAGCTCAGACACACATAACGTCACAATAGCACTCCCATATGCTATTGTGACGTGAAGCTTGTTTAGTTTATACAACGTTTCATAAAGTTCTATCGGTATTTATATTAAGTTTTAATTAAATTGTACTATTGTAAGAGGTTATTGAGTGTTATCAACCTTGGAGTTGTCGAGGTGATGAATGTGATCAGCGCTGGCTGCGGTGTTGTTGCTAGCGACTCAATGTCTGGAGACTGACTTGGCCCTGACAACGAAATGTGGCGAAAGTTGCCTATGACGCATTCGTCGAATGATTAATGCCTACTTAAATCAAGCAAAACTGAAAAGCTGACAATTAGCAAAAAATATAATCAGAATCAATTACCATTAATATGGTAGGTACGTAATCAGTATATTGCCAAATTGATACTTAAAATGATTACTGACTAAATATTTATTACGGTTACTGAGGCAATTAGAACCATCTCTGTTACTTATTTTGACACAGGTAGGTACCGCTAGACCAGTTGTAGGTAACTAGGTAGGTATTTATTTGCTTATTTTGCTAACGAATAACAGAACGGTAAATGCAACAAGTCACCTCAAGAATACATACATCATAACAAACACGCACGAGTCGAGCGAAACCAGTCTGTATCAGCTTCAGCCGTTTGTTATTAAATACATTTCATAAAGAGTTAAGTAATGCGCTTTTATTAGCACTTCGTATTCGATTGACTTTATTCTTATATTGGCATTTGTCATTTGATTTGTTACAACGGTTAAAACAAGACAATGAATTTAAGTAATTAGGTTTTTTTAATGACATATCAATAACACTTTTTAAATTGCAAATAACTAGTTACGGGCTACAATTAAAATTTCATTGAAAAGACTATTACATGACATCTTTTAGAAATTTAAAGTGACACTGCTAAACTTTCTATTTAATGTCAAATAAACAAAAAGCCAATACCTATAAAAATAATCAGTTGACATACCGGTCGACACTGGAATCAATAATTAGTAGGGCGCTCTGACGTCTGTCGAGACTTGATTGGCCCGGTCTTGTCAAGGCTAAGGTATTGACAAATTTTTACAACATCCGAATCTGTATTCAGTGGTTTAAAAGAGTTAGTACATCTATCTCTTTTAAACCACTTCTCGACCATAGGAGGAAGTAATGTAGTAGTCATTGTAACAAGTAATCAATACATCGACCAACACGTATATAAACATTTGTAAGTAGATGTCACATCGTAATGTAGGTATAAAATTACTAAATAGTTTATACCCAATTAATATTTTAAGAATAGTAAAAATTTAATTGATATTAGACCATTACTGTACATATATGTTAAAAAGTACATAATGTTTAAGACATTATTAATTTACTCTAATTTTTCCAACTGTTGGCACGTATTTTGACTATAAGACAACTTTTTGTACTATTTATCATTTTCGCACGTTTGTTGGTTGATTGCCCGAGAATCCTTCTATAAGACATTTATAATCAACGCCTAAGCCCCAATGTAGTAGACAGTTAGTAGACTGCAAACAGTTAATGACATGTTAGCGTCAATTAAATATATTGTTTATAATAAGTTTTTCTTGGAATCAATTCAATAAAAAAAAATGTGTTATGATTAGTGATGACACGTCTAACTCTGTAATCTACAACCTCTAGAATATCTGAAGGTTTTCATTAGTCTTCGTCAGTTTTATAAGAAAAATTTATATTTTTATTCTTTATGACTTATTTTGAGAATAAATCAAATGTTATCCAATTTAGAGACTTAAAAAGTATTCCTAATGTTGTTACAGGTAGTTTATTTTTATTTGGATAACAGGATTTTTATTCTTTTAAAAATCAACTTCCGCAAAAGAGAATTGATCTCGATATCGAGGTGAATATTAAAAAACAAATAACGTAAACAAAGAAGATCAACAGACTCAAAATAACACTGTCCTTTATGGAAATCGGACTTACGAACGGGTTTCACACAATCATTACAACTTTGGCTTAACGTTATAAGATATTAGGAATTGTCAATACAAGCTAAATTATTTATAACGGGGATTCCCCGTTAGCATTTTAGTTATTGATAACAAAATAATAAATATAATTAATATACAATAACTTTAAACTGTGTATGTCAAGACCGCTAATGAGATACCCGTTTATTAATAATCAGATCAACTCTCATGTAACTTAAAACTTTATAATATGAGGAATTAAGCGCAGTAACCTTACCGTTTTAAATTCAATAAAAAAAAGGCCGTTTTAGATACCAGTTCTGTAAATCGCCCAGAACAAGTTTGTATGTCCGGGTTTGGCTGAAAATTAGACAGATCCTTATAGGCGTGGTGTTAATATCGGTCCTTCTCATCCCGTACCTATATGAATATTTAATATTATATTTTCTGAATATTCCTTTATAAGTTGTTATTATTAGTTTTTATTTATTTTGTAAAAAATTTTGTACAATATCTGAAATCACACAAGTACTTGTAAATGTATTCGTAAAACCCGGTACGTGGTTGTTTGTAATAACTTTATGTCTGTACGATCTCATATTTTTGCCATTGTCTTCGTCATGACAAAAATGTTATAAATTACCTTTATTATTCATCGTTTAGTTCATAATTGTTTCTTTAAAATGGTTGTATTATAATAACCTCATGTGTAACCTAAACTAATAACATCTTCATGTCAATAAGGATGTATGACATTTACAAATCTATGTATGACTTAAGTGTGAAATATTTATGTAAAAACTTGTATTTTTGGTTATTTTAACTGTCCATTTATTTGTGTAAGTAAACATTAAAATATTTTATTAAAACAAGTAAAACAAATGTTTATAGTGATTTGTTTGATAACAAAATTAAATCTTGCTATTGCTATGCATCTATGTTAAATATGCTCGTATAGTCACATCTTTGATGTCAACAATATGTGGTATTGAAGAGAGGAGCAAAGTTTACATCATCTTTAATATTTGTTAGTTTGTTGTTGGGAGGTATTTCCGCGGATTTCTCGCACGTATGTATAGCACGAAAGTGCTAATATATTGCATTTATGTATATATAAACAAACAGGTAAATCCAAGTGACATTTCATGCTTGATAATTGAAGTTAATTTGAATATACCTTCAATATAAGCGAATAACTGGTTGAGGAAAAATATTGTCTAAAAAAAAAATAAAGGCGGAGTTCTAAAACAGGTTTTTATTACATCGCATTTTAATTTCATGATCCATGTTCAATATATTTACAAATGAATGTCTTTGAAAGATGCAAACCAGTTGAAACTGACGGACCTACAATAATTCATTAATATGACTAGTTAGCAGTTTATTCTAGACTAAATGGTCAAGATAAAAATAAGTCTCTAACATATTTCATCTATTAACATTTATATTATTGATTAATACTTTAGACATAACACGAACAATACTGACTACACTTAAATCTATTTACTGATAGAACTACTAAAAGCAATAAATGGCTATAGAATCTATATAAATACTCTTCAAAAACTAAACTAAACTTAAAACTAAACCAAACTAAACTAAACTCCTAAACTCCTTTCTTTCTTTTGTGTCCTAATTTTCTGTATTTCTCCCTTTTCTTCAAATATGAAAAGTGGTATCAGTTATTACCAGATAAATCATATCTTGGTAATATTTTACATTAAAATTTTCCACTACCATATATGTATATTTAATTTACCTTATAGTTAATGTAACAACATTTGCCGGTCTTTCATTCGCGAAGCCAATTCAATTTATGCTATTTTAAGATGTAGGTAAAACAATAAACTGCTGTAAAGTGCACGCATTACATTTATGATATGTATATACATATCAGAAATAACTGTCATTTTTTAAATATATATTTAAAAAATGACAGTTATTTCTGACATACAATCGTGGCATTTATATCTTTTGTGTTTGATAATTTGTTATTATTTTTATTTATGAGAGTGTGGGCTATTTACCATTTAAATTGCCACAGCTAAGTAACACACACACAGAATCAGCCTCTATTAGAATCTCAGTGTATAAATTTCTGTGACAGTCTTTGGGATCTTTGGTCTGAAAATGTCTTCTAAACCAAATTGTTGATTTCTATCCAACGTAAAAATACACAAACAGTAGGTACTAAGTTAGTGCAAACGAGAATTATAGTTCCAATTATAATTGACTATCAAATATATATTAATAGTGATAAAATCGCTATAGTCGTATAGTTTTTGCGATAATCCTCTGATTTAGTGTAGTTTAATTGAATATTAATTTATTGGAAGTTGTAAATAGAATTTTATTATTATTTTTATATAAATATATTCCTAATTGCTTATATTTATTCAATGAGTCATATAAATACAATTTAATAATATATACATAACACATTTTTTGATCTCCTTTCGTTTAATATATTGTAATTAGAAAGAAATGCCGTTAAAATAAACGATAAATTTCTAAAAATCTCAATATCAACATAATATTTGTATAACGTAATATTTTATGTAACCTGGTGATGCATACGTGAATACCAATGAAAATATATAATTAAATTATAAAAACACTTTCAAATTCATTTTGCCGATTTCACTCCGACTATATAAATTATTATAGTATTCTTTCTAATATATTATTGTGTGTGTCAGATGGCGCGGCAGCGTGTACAAGTTGGTGTGGCGCGAGCTGCTCGCCTACCTCACGCTCTACTACACTATCAACTTGCTATACCGCTTCGCTCTTACGGAGCACCAGCAAAGGTTTGTACTTACTAACGTCCATTATTATAATTATCTTAGGGAGGGGTATATTTGTGGCATCGGCGTGAAGTTCAGATGGGTCGGAGGTATAACTTGCCCCAATCGATAATCACTTGAAGGTTGAAATTAAAATGTTCAATTGCGCGGTTGCTGGTGGTGATGTCACTGATAGACAGTCATAATAAATGCAAGTCATGGTTATAGTTATATGAGAGGGTAAGGAAGGAAGCATAGCTTCATCTTAATGTAAACAAAATAGAAGTGTCTGTTTGTAACACCAAATTAAAAGCTTATAAGTAAATGCATATGAATGCATATGCGGTAACTAAATAAAAACAATTTTCAAAATATCTGTTTGTCTGTTTGTTTCCTAATATCTGAAACAGCTGGACCGATTTTAACTGGACTTCCACTGGTGGTTAGCTGATGCCATAAGGCGTAACTTAGGCTATTTTTATTAATAAATATAGATAAGATTAATAAAGAAGAACCAATACAGTGTTAAACATAAATACAGTCAGTTTTTGTAATGGTACACATTATGAAGGTAGAAATCAGTACAACTAAGAAAAAGATATAACCTAACACAACATAGTGGAAGGAAGAGAGTGGCAGAGGACTAACGGAATATAATTAATATATGAAAATCAAAGCTTTTTTATCTAGTTATATGCTAGGATCCAGTAGAGAAGTTCTAAATCAACCGATTGAGAATGAGTGAGGTGGAGAACTAAATATTATTAGTTTAAAAGTCACTGCTCTGCTTCAACTTTAATTATAATTAAATTGTCTCGTGAATTTCATTTCATTAGTAATCTTAAGAATCGTGACCCAATTGATTGTTTTTTAATATTCGCCTTATAAGAAACCTTTTCGTATACAACTAATTAACGATATCAGAGTACGGCCATTGTTTGTGACTTTTGAATATCTCTTATATTTTTACAATTATTTCGCTTGTACTTCTTGTGTTTTAATTATGTTTTTATTTAAGTAGATAACAAATATATGTCTTTCTCTCAGATGAAAACCTTAATAGCGTTTTGTTTTATATTTACAAATTTTAAAAATAGATTAATATTCATAAATAAAAATCTTAAAATTTAACATTTTGCGAATCCTCCAAACGTATCGTAGAACTTCACAAAACATTTTGTGGCGGAAATTGATCGGAGTCAACAATACATCGCTTGGGACAACAATGCTTTTGTTTGTGATTCAACTCATATGAAATGAAACCCGTTAAGTATTTTTCAAGTTACCATTCAAACACAATTGTGGTTATAAAATTCAGTCTTGAAATATTTTAAAAATATTTTAAACATTATTATGATTTATACGTCTTTAATCCTTCATTATTTATTTGATAGTTTGAGAATAAATATCCAAATAAATAAAATTAAACATACTTATGCATATGTTAAATAGTTTAGAACGACAACCATCTAAGTTTCCAATTGCACTCTCCTTGGTTGGAAACTCGGGAATAAGTAATTAATGGTATTCTATACAGGTCGAGTGATGTGGTCCCCAATTGCCTGCCAGATACACCTCTGCAGTTGAACCAAATTCGATAAATTTAACTTAACAATATTGCACCCATTTAAATTCTGACCGCATTAAATAGGACCATAATATATCATCATAAAAACATAAAATACAATTTAACTACGAAGTTCGATCAATAAATAAACAAAGAACATTATTCTCTTACTTTGAGAAAATATTGTGCAACGACTTTCTGAAGTTACCAAAGAAAACCTACGATATTTCTTTGGTTTCTTTTTGGTATTGATGTTTTAATAGTATTAGTAGTCGTAGATGAATTAGTATCGATTCAAACATACCTTTTTGATTCTTGCTTGCTTGCTTTGTTTAGAAAATGTTACACTTCTACAAGCATTGTATTATTTTTTTTATTTGTTAAGTCGGACGATAATCTTCTCTGCGTCAAATTGAATTGACAACAACATTATTAGGAAAACAATTAATCTTTATATTGATTTGTATGTGAACTTTATTTTTATGAATATAACGTTTTTCTAATACATTATTTGCCCATATAAACTATAACTGAGCCAAATTTTCGACTTCTAATTAGTTATCATAATAAAGGGTACAAAATTGTTGCTCCACGTATTTTAAATCGCGTTAAAATATTAAAGTATTTTTTAAACTTTAATATTCAGACACCGGTCGCCAAATTTGTCTAACAATATAATCACGTATTGATAAACATATCCAAACATAGTAATCGACAGCGGCCGACAGCATACATAATTGAACCAATTTAATTAATTTAATATAAATGTGTATTAAGATTTGTATATGTATACTATTATTAACTTTCAAACAGAGTAATAAGACAAATGGATTTAGTGATTGAAGAGAAAATTCTTACAAATATATAAAATTTTATAAGTCAATATATTATTACACATTAGGTAAACTTAGTCAGTGTTTCCGTTCATAATAAAGTAATATTCATTATAAAATAAATCATCACATGTTTTTCCCGGTTTCAGGTAATTATCGAGAAATCCCCATTAGCATTTTCAAAGTTTTGCCTTATTTGAATACTACTTATAGACTATACTTTACATACCCATTTCAAATGGTTAAATATTTTTGTTTGTATAAACGAATATAACATGTGGTATGATTATGTATCTTACATAGCTTTTATTACATAGTTTAACGTAAATCCGTCAATAAAGCTACCAGTTCTTTTATTTTAATCTTGTCATTTTAGGTTAGGAGTTTTAGATGTAGATAGATAATTAATTGAAAAATCGTTTACGCTTATTGTGGTTCCCAAAACCTATTTTACGGTTAATATCAGTTATATTATGTGCTGTGACTTAAAATTAATATTTTCAATTTTCATTTTATAAATAAATATATGTAAATATAAGGATAATACAAAAAACCGCTTTATTTATCCTCTAAAAATCATGAATGAATGAATGAATGAATGAATTCGGAGAAATATGTCGTATTCATATATCGTTGTTTACTTTTGCTTTACTAGCTAGGCCTCCGACTTTGTTCGCGCGGTATATGTTTTTTTTAATAATAGTAGTCTAGGTTACTCCTTGTACCATCAGCTATCCGCCAGTTAAAGTCCTATTAATCGGTCCGGTCATTTCAGAGATTATTCAGAACATACAGACCGGGGAAAAAAAAATTAAGTAACGTTTATATTTTCAAACGCCTTTAGCGGAAAGCTGTTAATTTGGAATTACAAACAGACATTTCAATTTCATTTATATGTATAAATTTATTAAGGATCTGTTCTGCTACTTAACTAAATTCGAACGTAACTTTATTGCTAGTAAGCGTGTTCACAAAGCACTGTTACTCAAACACCTAATATAAACTTGAGATTGATAATTGAAACATAAATAATTAATCTATTAAGGTCCTTATAATATATTATTTAATATATTTCTACCACATTTTCCATATCAAGTTTGGTGCAGTACGTTATCATATTAACATTACAACAAATTTCAAATTCCTTTGTGGTTCATGAAACTTGAAAAGCGAGCACCCTTTAAGTATTAATATTATTATAAACATCTCAAGTTATTAATATAGTTAGTACTTCAGTAGAACTAGTTAACTACTTCAGTAGATACATTCGAGTAATGTTGAAAATGTTTCGTTATGATCTAGATGTTAGTGACGATTTTGTGTTCCTAATGCAATATTTATCACAGACGCAGCCGTACGGAGTAAAGATTAAATCATAGTCACATCGCCCTTTCATCCTATATATAATAAGGCAACATTGTTATAAAATTGATCAATTGGTTTGATAGTTGGTTGGTTCGGTCCATATAGTTATAAGCTGTTAGAGTTTAGAATTTCGTAGCTGTGGCTCTAGCAGTTTTAAAGTTATAACTTTATAACGATACGAGTATCGAGTTATAACGAGTTATGTGAGACCAATTACAGAGATTTTTACAAAATGGTTATACTGAGTTAAACAAATGCATACTTGTATAAAAAAAAACGCTGCCGAAGAATATCTACAAAGATATAGACTAAACGTGAGCTGAATATGTGTAATACAATTTTGAAAGACCGCGAATTGAATATCAAGATTGCAGGTATGTTAGTTATTTCAAACGAACTGAAAACGATTGATAATGAACTCGCCTTGGTAGATTCCCACACTGCTTATAATTGAACAATATGTGGAAATGTTTGTAGCAGATGTACGAGTTGTGATAATAGTTTAGATATGATCCTTCACTACTTCTGGAGTCCAAAACAATAATATAAGGAAAAGAAACCTTTTGTAATAAAAAATATCTTACCTTTTAAAGAAATATTTTGATAATAGTTATTACTTACATGCTATGCAGCGCTGCACCTTATGCTGTGTTTTTTTACCAATACTTATTCTTCTGTGACCGGTATTGAAAAAATTCGTGGACATTTTATCAAATGGAAGCATTGAAGATGCAAAGATGCAGTGTAATCATTTATTTGTGAAGTCCTAGTCCATGCTCCCAATCCGTATCAGACAATTAAAAGTACCCAAAGGCTAAGTGATTTCATCAACAACAAAAAAATTCATTCTGAGTACTAACCACATTTTGAAAACCAATAACTACCGACTGTGTTGATGAAGTAAAAGAGCACAAAATAAGCCTTGTGTCTGAAATCCACATTTCCCTGAGAATTAAGTCATTCATATCGACTTATTACTATTCCAATTGCCTATTCAAATATATATTAAAATCTATTTACCGATAATTAGAAATGATCTTTACGGTACTCCCTTAAATTAGAAGGGCTTATAGTGCCAACTTTGCTAATTTACTTGGCCATGATTTCCAAAGATTTGTGTAATCCAAGCGGACGAAATCAGGAGCCAGCCAGCCAACAGCCAGTATAGGTTGTAAAGATGTAATTTTAATGAGTTTTGTAGGTAATCTTTAAAAATACTGAACCGATTCTAAAAAATATTTTATCTTCTTCATATGAAATTAGAATAGATTTCATTGAAATATGGTATATTCTAATTTCATATAAAATAAATAGAAAAAATTATTGTCCTCTTTTGGCTTTGTTTAGAAGCGTTGTAGAAATAGTTATTTATAATATTGATTAACGATTACTTTCAAAACCTCAAGGGAAATCGGAAATATAGATCGAAATAAACACACGAAAAGTAATTAAACCTATATTTTATAATTCAAGAACACCACATGTGTATGTAACTAAAATATTATTTTAATCAGTTTTCAGTGACTTATGTGACTAACATTACATTTATTATATTTAAGCCATTATTTATTATCAACATAGTCACAACTCTCAATATTTGTTTCATCTTAGTCATCGGTTTGTGATGTTTATATTGAGATAAACGTGCTTTTTAATGCATTTCCTCATTTCTGCTAGTAATCATTATTAAAACAATCTAGGTAAATACCTAACTCGTCAAGTTCGTCACATCACATCTATTTTAAAGATTTCTAGAAATATTGTGAGCAGGATTTGATGTTGTATTTATGTTGCTAGCTACGAGATTCAGACTAACACACTTATCATCTCTAAGCTCTGGCTATACGAGTGTATATATGTATATATATATATATATATATATATATATATATATATATATATATATATATATATATATTTCCATTCTCATGTCATATTTTAATTATTACTTCTGACAGCTGACCTTGATGCGACGGTCATTATAAAATGATATTTCTCTTAAGATTAATATTTATGATTATTATTTTTATTTGAATAATATTCAAATTACTACTATTATTGTTATTATATTTAGTTTGATAAACCTAATCACCAAAACGATCTTATTTTAATAAGTAAAGTATAAGTGTAAATAGAACCCTATTTATCTTTGTGAAGGTTTTAGTGAACTGAATTATTAGCTGTCCAGTTTCTAGCCACAACGGAACTACGCTGTAAATGAAATATCTTTTACCTCGAGTTGGGAGGTAAAGATATGATTGGAATCATATTATCCGCATTCGCTGTGCAATTATTTATAAAAAATATTATCTTGAAGTAATTGTCCATCTGGTTTCAGAATATTCGAAAAAGTGCGACAGTATTTCGGCGCACAGAGCGAGTCGATACCTATGTCATTTGTGCTGGGGTTCTACGTGAGTCTGGTGGTGAAGCGCTGGTGGGAGCAGTACAAGCTGCTGCCGTGGCCGGATACGCTGGCGCTCTTCATCTCCGCCGGGATCCCTGGAGCGGTCAGTAAAGTAAACAAGATGAACTTATTATAGGTGGACTTATTTCTTGAGTAAATCGAACTATCCTATTGTTTCACTAATCTAAGACTAACGATGAACTATCCTTCTCATATTATTTACTGCTTTGAAGTTTACCCCAAAATTTAACTTCCAGGATGCACTTTTAAAGAAAATATAACAAATAAATATGATATACGATATGGATTATTATTTTACTAAATAATAAGTCGTTACGCAAGTGTACCTTACACGGAGCGTGTGATGTCATGCGAGTGAAACACAATCATAATTTTATAGCTGTTAATGCGAAAATGTATATATTTGCAAACAAAGCCATTGCGACCTTCTCACACATCCTATTTGTTAAACTAACATATTTGTTATATTATTTTAGGTGTTCATTCTAATTAAAACGAGCACTCGTTAGTGTATTTAATGTCTACACGTAAGTGAAATTTGATACACAATTACGTAACTGGAAAATTTCATGTTAATTATTTCGTAAAATGTTATTCAGATTACTATCGCCCGCATCGTTAACAAAAATGTTAATACTTACATAAGTAAAAATACTTTTTCTAACGGGTTATATTGTATCTATCAAAATTATATATAAAATTCTTCACTTACAGAGCTTTAAAATTTTAGCTAACTACAAATGATCCCTATATAGCATATATGTAAATAAAATGTTTTTTTCACCTACATTGAATAAAATTTTGATATTAAAATACTGGACATAGAAATATTAGTTTACATTTTAGATAAGTTACTCACTAAATAGCAGATTAGGGTAGGATATAAACTGCGTACTGTTGTTCGAGCAACTCTAAATCCATCAGAGCCAGGTGTTAGTTGCACATTATGAAGTATTTAAACATTCGTCTAATTTGAGTAGTTTCGAAAGTGTAGTGTCCAAACAGGTCCTCTTGGACGTGTGAACACTTGTAGTACCTACTGAAGGTCCTTCGAGCACTATACTATTTCAGTGTACATATTCAATTAAATTCTGCTTTCAATTTCACTTCACTCTTTTGGTGACCTCATTCTAAATATTTTTTTTTATCATTCTCTCTAGTCAAAGACATATTCCTTCTTCTATTTTGTATAGTAGCATTGCGAATTTTGAAGACTTTACAAGTTGTGTGGAAATATAAAATATTATAGATTACACCAGGTAGCCGTGGTTAGCGGTAGCGGTGATGCGTATGCGGGAAGTGCTAACAAGGTATGGTATAATGAAGGCATTAATTATAACAATTAATTTTTGAGTGCTAATTATGCGATGTTTATAATTTTTTGCCGGCGTTTATCCTTGTGACGTATTTATTTTATTGTTTGATATGTGAGTGATGGGAACCTTAAGAAGATATATTTCATAAATTTTAATTGGCTGGCTAAATTTATGATATTATAAGAGCGACAATTAATATAAAATTATGTTGGAGAAGATATGACTTCTTCCTCTACTACTACTATTTCTAGAATTCTACTAGAATTTTCGGAGATAATAAACTGTGAAAAAAAAAATACAATTTACTGTCAACTTTTACTTTTTAATTTTTTTTTTAAGAAAAACAAATGGTATTAAAAAATATTATAAACTATATAATATAAACTGTTAATAAAACCTTTATTATAAGTTTGTTCATACAATATAATATTATTGTTATGACTTTTACAAATACAAAGTACCTACGTAAATACCAAAGAATTCATTTTTATGCCTTCAGTTAGTCATAAAAGTGTATTGTTTGTTATAAGCGTTATTTAGCAATATAAAATGGTACAAATATATTATATTATTATTATTTTTAAAATGACAACTATTTTTGGGTCTTCTTAGTCTGGTTATTAGCCCTTCTTAGGATATTTCTACTGTAATAAATTAAAATACCAGAATTCAGAAAGTTTCAAAGAATTTAAATTGAAATTTCTTTATAAATTTCTGTTTGTACATTGTTCATTCGTCTTAATTACACCAACCAGCACCGAAGTTTAATAATTTTCGGTGAAACATAGTTACCATGATTAATGAACCTCGATATAGTTGACATGAGAGATCTCCTTTAGAAATGAAGGCTGTCCTCTAGTATCGGGCCTTGATTTCGGTTAATAGGTAAAAATAGGAAGTAATTTCTAACCAAAGTTAGTAGTAAAAGCTGTGTGGTCTGCATACAGTACAAGTGCTCTGGCCGTAACGTGTCAAGTTGCATTTATTTACATATTAAATGATAGTTGTCCTTGCTTTTGACCGCGCCATTTTAGATGCAAACTACATTTTTAACTTTTATATTTTGTGTCACCTCGCCTAATGCTGAACTTTTTCACCAAATCAGAATATATACAAGATGGAAAGTACATTTTAAGAAAGGAATAGCGTCTTTAATTTGGAAAACAAATGTATTATTAGTTTAGTAAAGTCAAAGAGTCAATTTTAAGGAAGTTTGAAGAATGAACCAAGTACCTAATTATAAAACCATACATCTACACTAAGTTTATGCGATATTCTGGAATCATGCAAAAGAACATTTTTATCTGGTAGTTCGTCGAGTCGATGAGCTGTCGCATTGTTATATAAATAACTTCTTTTAATTATCTTATTCGAGCTTCGTCACGATACCTTATTAATCGGGTGCACCTTGACCGAAATGCAAGAAATAACTCAGATTGCACGAAAAAATCATGGAGTTTTATAAAGTATTAAATGAACAGCTTGATTCCTTGTTTTTCTATGGTTGCTGTAAGAAAAATGTGGTGTAATAGCTTAATATATCTACTACCTACTTGTATACAGTATTTGATACCCGAGAAGGACCAACCTTACTTCCTTCCCACGTGTTTGGCACTGTTATGATAATATTCAATATTGTATACTTTTTTACGTTATTCTTTAAAAATTATTATTTACTTTGAAATAATGGTTTTATGAACACCTCAATTTACAGACATTAAGGTTGTAATTACTATCTCTAATAGAAAAATTATATCAAGATAATATTACATACCCGATTATATTTTTCGTGACCTAACTAAAAACTCTAATATTTTTTGTTTATCATTTGATATTTTAATCTTATTTTTTGATTTGGTGTAGTCTTCTAACCCACCTCTTAAAATACTAAGAAAATGTACTTGTTTCTTTTTAAGGATCTTTTCGAATTCTACAAGATAAGACCATAAACTATAATCTTAGACAAGACCGTAAAACACACACACACACAAATGTATATATTTTTTTTTTAATCTCAAGAATTGCCGTTTTATATATTTTTAATAACACTACTTAAACATAAAAAATAGGCTTTGACAGCCAATTCTGAAAACACCAACAATCACATATATTTCGCCATAACTCCGTATTTGATTTCAAAATGTCTGTCATTATAAGCACCATCTTATTTTCGCAAAACATTTATATAGTTTGTATTAAGTACTAAACCTACTAAAACTATATAAAACCATTAACAGTTGAGGCATTCGGCAATTAGTTTCAATGTATTGTTGATTTGCCCTTGAGAGGTTGCGAGGGTCAGACTCCGAACCGGTCATATTGTTGGCAAGACTTCATTTAATGTTGCGGAGTTATTAATTAAATACCTATTACTGTACACTCGAAATGCCTATCCCAAATTAGCACTCAGTGAGTTGCGTCTGATGCAATTTATACATCGTAAATATACAACCTAACTTTGTGTATTTGTGTATAAAGGCTTTATAGGGGGGGTCCCTATTTAGTGGCGGAATCGCTGTTAACACATCATGTCTGAGCAGCGTTACCCAGCTTGGAATATTGACCAAGAGTTCTGTTATAATCTGACGATCGGCGTGTAGTTAATATTTCCTAATGTGTTCTAGCTCACCCATGATGAGGTCAGATTGCTGACACTCGCTATAAGAACAAGTAATCCGACGAATATAGGTGAGATTAATAAGTTTACCCTTGAAATGGAGGCGAGAGGACAATCGCTTCGTGCAAGAGTCGTAACTCGTAATTGAAGAAGTACAACTAGATAACTAACTAACTAACTAACTAGATATCTTTGAGTACATCCAATATTATTTGTTCGTCTGTTTCATACATCAAATTATTTTTTCCACGGTGAACTATTATTTATCTTAGTACTATAACACATAATATTAGACTTCTAAGTAGTTTTCAAACCCAATTGATCATTGTAATCTCGAAACAATTGTAGGTACCTACTGTGGCAAATAGCAAGCCAGCAGAAAAACTCGTTTATACAACAAATAAGAAACAAATCATAATAAATAATAACATACGTCATAGATCTAGCAATTTTCCTGTGAATATACAATATAATAAAGGTAATTTAAATACAGTCGGTATAAGATTTTTAACGCTGATTATTTTCCAAGGTGATGATAATTTAATATAAATCTTGCTTGAGATGTTATATAAATCTTGCTTATTGTTATTACTATTCGAGATATTTTCATCATTTTTTTTTCTTTTACTTATAATAATTATACATGCATAAATAACGAACTACGCTCATAAAGTTTCCTCAATAAATATCTGTTGTTTACTAAATCTTTTACTCAATGAAGGAAACTGCAGTATGATTTGTTGTTAGAATGTTCTGACTTGTGTTATATTCGCCTCCATTATGAATTATTATAAATAAATAAATTCTATATATCAATTTAGATGCCGTTAATAATTGTATTATCATTAATCGTCAAACACTCACTCTTTATTTGCGAGTCTTCTAATATGAACACGTAATTCATAGCAACACGTGCGCTGAGCTTATTTGTATAGCTTGTTCCTCAATTACAAATGAACTAGCCAGACCTATCTATAGTTAGTTAGTCAGAAATAACAAAAAATCATTAAACATGTTCAATGTTCAACATACACAAGTTTTTTACTCGTTGGCGGATGTTTTTGTACCCATCGCAACTTTTTGTAGTTTTAAGACGTGCAATTTATAAAATTATTTTTAAAAAAATTTCCAAAAAATATTACGATAAAATCTTAAAAACGTTAGCATACCTTCCATTTAATACAATTATTGATTCTCTATAACGTAAAAAAAAAGATAAGTGGGCTATTGTTAATAAAAAATTCAGTATTTAGTTATAATTATTATTTTTTTATAAGTGTTACTTTTTGTACTATGACGGTCTATGAAGCTATCATTTTGTTAACATAAATAATACAACATAAATATTATCCTAAATATAATATTTTAAGTTAAAATTCGTGGAGAAAAAAAAATACATTATTTCTATTGATATAACACCCAACCAATACAGACTCCTAAACTTAATTTTTGTAATAATTATTATAAGGACTAAAAACGTTCCTTAACATTTATCATTCTCACACCAATCAGTACCTAATCATTTTAATAAGAATCGAACATAAAAGTAATTGTTATCTGCAAGTCACGATTATGGTAGGAAAAGGAACATTTTTAGCTTATATATTGAGATTTTTTCAACTCAAACAGTATAAAAAATATAAATAAATTGCAGTGCATTGTGCAGTACATTCTGGTTATATTAAAATGAACAAAAAATGTTATATTTTTAAATTTAAATTTTCCTTCCATTGTTTTCCAGTGCTAGTGGTTTACACAAAAAAGCAAAAAAAAATATGGTGTCAGTATATATAAGACATACGCAGGGTCTGATAATGCTGTTAGTAAACATCACTACTTCAAGTTGACAAGTACTTGTAACTCTTTGTTGATGGTATCGGGATACATAGGATCAGGATAATCCATTTGTCGGCTTTTACAGCAGTTGTATCTATATTCTAAATCTGGAAGATATTCAAATTGCCTTTCCTGTACTTGTGTAACAGGCACAAGTGTTATAAACGTGTTAAACGTGCTGTTATACGAGAGGTAGTTTTTTGTCTCATGATCTTATAAAAAACAATACCTAGCTACAATAAGTATGCATATAAAGTCAGTAGCTTGTTAATACTATATGTATATAGATATTATAACTTTTCAACTGACTCCCATCGATCTTTACACTATAGATACACTATATTTTAGGTGCTCCAAAATTTGAATGAAGTTATATATAGGTATAATAATAATAAAACGCAGTAAATATTGTTGGCAACAAGTTTTCTTAGTTTAAATTATGTGACTTAAACTTAACTTGAAAAAAATATACACTTATAATTCATATACGAAATTTTAATTCAGTTCATTTGTATCGAGCCGAAGCGAAAGGACCACTACGTCACACGATAAGGTGGCATAGAAAGGATTCGCCACGCTATGATTGCTGCGTTGCCACATATAGCTCTTACCACACACGAAATAGAGGGCATAATGCAATACCTTAACATTGTTAAGAATATTAAAATTATTGATTAGGCATACCTACTCTTTGTTCTCGCGTTTAAACCAAGCATTTTTTTTGTTCGAACACGTATTATGTATTATTGATTACGATGTTGATGACTTCAATCGTATCGCGTGATCATGTCCGCCATTGTAGGTATTCATTGGTCTTCAAATATCGGTTTCAATAAAACTAAATATCTAACCGATTTTTTACTATTATCATTTCAATTATTAAAGCAGCAATCAATAAATTAGAGGAACGTGCGTTTTTAATTCTAAAGTTAAATAAGCACTAAATATCTCTAGATTTAGCTTTTAAAATTATTATCTACATTCTAAAATACATTTATCTGGTTTAGTTCTAGTCTATTTTCAGTCCTGTTCGAGTGATCCTTTGTTTCTTTCTGTATTGTTTTTAGAGTATTACTCTGTTGAAAACTTTATATATATACACTTTAAATTTATTTTATTTTCTATTTTGCACACACACATACACACACGTTAAATTTAGATTAAAATGTTAAACCTAAGTATAATTAAAAAACTTCAATGAATAGAACAATCTTCAAAAATATATATTCATAATGTGGTAAAAATAAAGAGCCTAAGAGGTAATAATTTTGTTAATAATTTAACATTTGTAGATATAATTCAGGACAGTTGACGATCTCACCGCAATGATTTCAAAAGTTTTCTTCATTGTTTTTCTATAGCTGAGACGCATCAGTGGCATTTTGTTTAAAAGTTATATAAACGTCTGACATTGTCTAAACCGTAGCTAAGTCGAATGAATGTCTATTCTACTTCACTTCGTTTTAGACTACGCATATTTTTGTTAGTGAGGTAATCGCACTAACAATTATAGTTAGAGTAACTTGTTATAAAGAAAACTATACCAAACTATTCAGATACTATTATTTTAGTTGTGCTATCTGAAAATATCATTACACGGCATGATGATTTGGATACACTTATTTCTATACTCCTGATTCCTTATTCATGATGAAGGACCACGAGTGACTTCGAAACTAGTCCAGCAAATTCCGATATAATCAAATTAATTACTTCCGTTTAAACATATAATAACTTGATATTGTTTTTAATAAGAAATAAAGATAATTCACTATATCGTTAAAACATAAATGTGTTTACATCGTAAGCGGAAGTTACTTATTAGGTTGTACCTAACAATGACTTTGGTAACCCTAGATTTACTCTCAATGATTAGTAGTAAGTAGTAACTCAATACATTATTACACACAGCCTTCATGTTCACAGCAGTTGCTAAGGAGTGTTATTAATATACTTACTTATTATGCCTTTAAACTTTAATCTTTAAATATACTAGTAACTGTGATAAGTCTTGGATACTGCGACACTTAAGTTTAATTGTATAAAACAAGATGAATAGTATTAGGTTTTTTATATTTTTTTACTTTGATACTATGATTGGTTTTAAAAGAGACGTTTACTCTGGAAACAGATTCTATTTACGATGTTCTAAAACTTTTGATTATTGAAATTTATTTCTATATTTAAAATCTATTTATTTATACTTAATGATGGTTGATAAATGATTAGATTTCTATACATCGATAAATGTTATCAGCTGAGAACGTACTCATTTGGTAAAACCCTTTTTGTTTCTTCTAAATTGCCCTTTCATTCTAGTTCTAGTTCGATTTTTTTCATTATTATTACAGTTTTAGGCGTGAAATATAATAAGATTTTAAGAAAGTCACCTTATTGCTGTTAACAATAACAAATTCCACGTGAAACATTCGTTTGTTATGGTCACAATGTCTGTATTGTTGTAACAGGTGTATGCTGCTGCTCCGCAAAGCAAGGCTATACCCGCTCAGGGAAAAATGGTATCCGAATTATTAATTACCAAATTGGTTTAAATTGGAAAGTAGGCCGCCCTCCCACTTTATTCTGATTTTCTTTACTCCTGTCTATAGCTTGTATTGTGATTTTCTTCATATTTATTTTTATTGTTAATGAAACCAATAGTTTGTTATTATTTTGAATTATTTTGTAGATGATTTTGTTCAATAATTCAACTCACCTTATCTTGTAAGTAAAGTTCTTTGTTTCCTATTCTTCGAGGTTTGCTCAACATTCCTGCTATTTTGTAAACACGACTAGTCGAAGCGACTGCTTTTATTTGCAAAATTGCGAAGTAAATTTAAGTATAAAGATCACGATGTTGAATGCTGATTCAAAATATTATAACTAATATGAAAGTTTTCTTAAAATTCTTATATTAAGAACTAGCTTTATGTATTTATTCTGCCTATTTGTCATTATAATAAATTGTTTATCAATAAGATGTGTGGATGTATAATTAATATATAACATTTATGTTATGCATCACGAAGCAAATGCAGCGCTGTTATCCGTAAATGTATTAACATAAGAAATAATTTTAAATAAATCCATCTTAACCGATACTTTAAATATATAAATAAATATAGTATATGGTAAATATATTAAAATTTGCGTAATTTGCAGCGATGCCTTCACGAGCATGTTTCCTTGTCTGCAGGACGAGACCGGGCGGTTGATGAGGCGGAATATAGTCAGATACGCCATTTTGGCATACGTGATCACCTTGCAGCGAGTCTCGCTCAGGGTCAAGAGACGGTTCCCCACGTGGCAGCACGTTGTGGACTCCGGTGAGTGTGGCCAAGGTTAATTAATGGCATGCTGCATACAGGTTATCATTACGGAGCAAATATACATATACATACATGCAATCGTATTACGATATCGCAACTCTTGTGTGTTATGTAATTTGATATATTTCATTTACATGTTATGCATTTATACCCACAAAATATGTTATGCATTTTTAAGGAACCGAACATTTTATCTTCAATTTCTGTTACATACTGAATTTTTTGTGATAATACATTTTTAAACAAAAATTTACCTCGTTTTTGTAATGTATTTTCATTTTTGTTACGAATATTTGAATTAGTATATATCTTTAAGAGGTCTTCAGGCAACCGTCGATATAATACACACAATGTTTAATTTATTAAAATTTGAAATAAATAAAAATAATTTAAATAATTTTAGGTCTCATGTTGGAGAGCGAGAGAAAAGTATTTGAGAAAATGGATCACAAAAGCCCAATGTCGAAATACTGGATGCCATTGGTGTGGGCGACGAATATAATCAACAGAGCGAGAAAAGAGGGACTCATCACCAGCGACCACATCGTACAGACG
Source organism: Melinaea menophilus ssp. n. AW-2005 (assembly GCA_918358695.1). Classification (NCBI taxonomy): domain Eukaryota; kingdom Metazoa; phylum Arthropoda; class Insecta; order Lepidoptera; family Nymphalidae; genus Melinaea; species Melinaea menophilus. The sequence goes on along the minus strand of OU911050.1, from coordinate 8,070,225 downwards.
CTGCTAGTGGAGCTGTCAGACATCCGCCGACGGTTGGGAGCGCTTATCGGGTACGACACTGTGTGCGTGCCTCTCGTCTATACACAGGCTAGTAGATTGCCTTCTTATATAATTACATCTTTAAATTATACAAAACATTCCTTAAATGATTCGGAACACAACCTAAAGGTGTCAAAAAATCTAGAACATTAAAAAATATATTCTTAGGTTGTATGGTATTACATGAGCCGTGCACAGCGACCTTCGTTCAAGAAGAACTGCAACATTGTAGCAGATAGATATCATAATGAGTGCTCGATCGAGGGTTAAATATGTTATTTTTCTGTCATGATAAGGCAAAATTGATATTGCACATATTTTCCTTTAAGATAAATATTTTATAATTTGTAAAAAGATGTTTGTTTTAAAGCTTTCTTATTTCATCTATTTATTATTGACACCTTTCTTACCATTTAACCATTATATTATAGCACATACATGTAATATAAATTATGTAATACAACTTTTAAAATACATATAACACCGAAAAATTTTAACACTTATATATTGTAACTTAAGTAAAATAAATACTAATGTAATATTCATATCCAATATGTCCAAAGTCACTTTTTTATGTACAGTTATACAAATGAATAGGAAAAGCAAAGATTTTAAAATGCTTCATTATGTACAGAGTTCACCTCCATTATGAACTTTCGTAATTTATTATAGAAACAAAGAAGCGTTAGTTGTCTCTACGTAGTAAACGTTAAAACATAATTTTGATTTAAGATGAATCTCTATCCTCCTAATTAATATAATTATGGCATATATTCAAAATAATTATTAGATAAACTATATTAGAGCCATCGTACGTAAAAGACATTAAATTCATTGTTGTCATATAGATGTCGTCGCGATATTAAGAGGGCTGTTCCGAAAATTGTTTGTCACAAAGTAAATGTAATCTCTACTATCCCAAAACTATTTTGAATTGTCAGCTAATTTCATTACAAAACTTCTTGGTGAAAATCATTGATCATTTATAATTATTCTTTAAATATTTTTAAAGATTATCTGTCACTCTTCTTTGTAAAACTGGAAGTCTTGCGAGAAGCTTTTCGAGCTTTTCTATGATTATAAAGGGTTCACCCTTCAAGGAATATAAAGAAAATTTACAAACTGGTTTTGGGAGTGTCTGCTCCAGCGTTAATTAATTATTGGTCCCGAGGTTAAACTTGGTCGAAAGAACCTAAACGATAACCCCAGACCGGACAGATTGACAACCGCATTAACCCATGAAAACATCAGTGCAGTGTTTAAAATAAAAACACTACATATCAGGAGATTTAGGCTGAATTAGCGAATTGACAGGCTGTTTCCACGTTCCTGCAAGAACATCTGAAAGTTTTCTAACTTTCAAATGTTTATGCAGATTGCATCTCGATGTCTACTCCATTTTCCTACCGGGGAGCACAAATCCCGTCGTATTGATTGGTGCACATTTATAGTGGTAAAGTTTGTAGAATGACCATTACAAAACTTATCCCACATCTTCATAACTGACGAATCTTGGATCTACAGTTACGATTATCTCACGAAGCAACAAGCAAGCAAACAGGACGAGTTGCCCATAAATATTGTGCACGGTCGGAGCGTTCATAAAAAGATTCCACTAGGAGATCGTAACACAGTTACTAGTGTGTGGTATTGCAAATATCGGTCTGTCTCTTGCTTTTGGGGAGTTGAATAGCGAACGCCCAAGGGGCGGCACCGCGGCGTTCTTTTCCACCAAAATAACGCGCCCGCTCATACAGCTGCCTGGCTAGTTGACATCATCCGCTGTACAAAAGTGACCCCATCCTCCGCACAGTCCCGGTGTAGTCTATGCTATTTTTATTTATTTGTCACAGTAAAAAAAAGCATCTTGGGCGAAAATTTAACACCGCAGACGAGGTCGTCGAATTACGTCTATCGCAAGAGACGTTTATTAAATGTTTTAAAAGTTGATTCACTGGAATGCATTAATAAATATTATTAGAAGAAACATTAATAAAAGAATGCATAGAAGTTAAAAATGTTCCACATTCGTACTACGTTTAATTTCACTAACAATTTTCTGAACAGCCCTGTAAAGCTGTAGGTATGTCTTGGTGATGTCATATTGCTAAATCATAATCTTAGGGAAATATGTCTTATATGGGGCTTTTATAATTCTTACGTAACATCAATGTTTATTTATCTGATATCACAGTGACATAAATGTATTTACGTAGGTTACACGTGTTTGTATCACAGGATATGATATATAAATATAGAATATTTATTTTATTTGATTTCCTTTATAAAAAATTACAACGTACAGTTCTATAAATTACGATGTAATGTTTATTGATTTGTTTAATTTCTTAATATTATACCTCATTTAAAAAAATATATATCGGAGAGTTGTATGACATTTCCAAAGGTGTAGGTGTAGGAAGTAGATGTAAAAATAAGGTATAAGTTACCTATTATTTTATTGTGAAGTCATCAATAAAAACACGTGACAGTGGCAGCGACTAATAGCTCTATGTCCATTATAAGTTATTATCTTTAGCGGAAACATGAGCATTGAAACGTATGCTAGTTTTCCACTCGGATTTATCGTTGCAGTTAAAATTCATTAAGACACGATTTGTTTATTTATTCATATGTCGCATAACTTAAATACACCACAAGGAAATATTATTATAAATAACATATTTTAACATATCTGAAATTAAAAATACATATATATTATTGTATCTTTGCTCTAATCGGCTTCAATTATAAAAATACATGAGTATTCTGCTTTTAAAAATGTGCTGATAATGTGCTAATGTTAATGTAACTGGAACTTATGGCAGGTGGTGACACTAGCTCTGTACACGTACTTCGTAGCAGCGCTGATGGGTCGGCAGCTGGTTCCGCCGGCGCCCGGCAGCACCTCCAAATACGAGCCTGATGTGTACTTTCCCTTGTTTACTGCTTTACAGGTATGTATATAGTGTTAGGAAATAGAGATTCATTTATATATAGATTTTGTTAAGGCCTACATTTCTGAAATTGCTGATTTGTCTATTTCTAAGTTTTTTTTATAAATGTATACTATTTTATTTACAGTTTTGTTTTTACGTCGGCTGGCTGAAGGTTGCGGAGGTTCTTATAAATCCCTTTGGTGAAGATGACGATGATATTGAACTGAACTGGCTTATAGACAGACATATTAAGGTATGTATTCCATAAATCATCTAATTGATCCAAAACGTAAATGTCTGTTTTAAGTAGAAAAATATGGCACTTTTCAAATGTTATGTTTTAGTTGCAAGGTTCCAGAAGTATTCTAAGTATTTTTTACAATGTCGTTATTTAAATGTGCTATCACTTCACAGGCGGCATATATGATAGTTGATGAAATGCACGAGGAACATCCAGAATTGCTTAAAGACCAGTACTGGGAGGAGGTGGTGCCCAAAGACCTTCCGTACACGGTAGCCTCGGAACACTACAGACGTCACGAGCCCCCATGCTCCGCTGACCACTACAAAGTAAAGGCCGAAGACGCGGTCTACGCTAACGTACAAGTCCCTAGAAAAAGCCATGACGAAACTTACGCGGATTATGTGAGTTTTTGGTTTTATAAATTTTTAAGTCGTCAAATCACATCGAAAAAAAGTTAATCTAGCTTTAATGAAAACTCTCACATTCAAATAAACTCTGAGTGGATTTTTTGTTGTAATAATATAAAAAAATACTGTTTAAAAAATTAATATGTATGTTAATTACTAGTCCTTGTCGTTGGTTAAATGTAGGAAAATTTTAAGATTCTTAATATCAAAATAAACTATCATTTTCAATACTGCTTACAAATATTGCTAGTTAAACATCATTTAATTAATTCTTATTACGAGAAGCTAACATATTTTTAATGCTTTCAGGAAAGCGTAGATACACCATTGGTAGAACGGCGAAAAAACTGGTTTCAGAGACAGATTTCAAGAATGGGTTCGGTCCGATCCGCCTCTACGGACTACTCTTCTGGTGGCTTATTCGGAAGGAACCGTCACAATTCCATGGTGTACTCCAGCCCAGAGACAGGTCAACCCATCGCTCCACCGCAACCTCACTATAAGATGTCGTTGTATGAGAGACTTGTTGGTAGAAAGTCAGGTAGAGGGCAGCATCGCCAGAATTCTAAACATGGTGAGTAAAATATTTTATTACTATACGTTGTCGCTATGATTCTTGAACTTGAACTAGGTTATCAAAGAATTTTCTTCAGGTTAGATATGCAAGCGATAGAGTATAATTCGTTTTAAAAATAAAAGTGCTATCTATTTGGTATTACAGGTAGTCAAAAAAGCAATGGATCAGCAATACCGATTACATTACGCAACCGACCACGCATTCCAACCCCAGACGTAACAAAAGAGGTAATTGATCGCGAGAATCGGATAGCCATGGGGATGCAAAACATGGGTGTGATCATGGCACATCAAGGTTACCAGAATGAAGTGCCGGTGCTGGGTGCACTAGTGTTGTCTCCTATCCAGGAGCTAGACAGTGGCTCTGTAAACAACACGCTGCACGCTGGACAACCCGGGACTACGGCATTAGCGCAGGCGGTGCTGTCCCCCGGCCTGGCTCCAGGTATATTCAATAGTAAGAACCATTTTTATTAAATAGTAGGGGAAGTATAATTTTAGTATATATTTAGTATAGAGTGATGATTCGACATAATGTAATTATCCTTCCAGGTTTAACACCAATGCTAACAGCGGCGCCAGTGGTAACTCCCGTTTCGTTGTCTCCAATGGGAGTAACCCAGTTGCTGGGGAGCTCTGCTCCCTCCACTCCCCGCGCGGACCGCACCCCGCCTGCTTCCCGTGCCACAGTCACCGAGATACCATCTGACAGCGAGCACAGTGGCACGGGAACACCGCCAGAGTTCAACAGAAAGCGCAATGGCTCCAAACGAGGAGAAGTTTACGTATAGCCATATTTTGTCATCGGCGTTTCTGATGAGCAGATTCATTGCCATGTTTAATGTGCGTAGAGGATCTGTGTAACGAGGTCAGCTGCTGTTGTGCTGGTCACAGGTGGCCCGTAACTCTTATTTCATTTTAATAAAAAGCTTATACGTGATAAAAAAATACTATTGCAGATATTAGATAAGTCTGTTATCAGTCTTACAATGTTATAAAATAATATAAAAGAATTTTCAATTATAATATATTTTTATGATCATATTATTTATGATTATTACGCTCTTAAAGAGTTAGACTACTGTTTCCTGCGACAGTTAACATGATGGTTGAATATCATAAATTAAGTAGAAAGTGTGTATAAATATTTTTAGAAGATTTTTTATTCGTGATCTAGCATCACTCGTCCTTAACTAATCCGTCCGTGAGTGATGCTTTAAGGTGATCACCATTTTATATAGCGTAGGTACAATATTGACTGATATTGAAGGTTTTATTAAATAAGATATTATGTGTGTTATTTTTATGACTTTGTATTTACAAATATGAATTTACGCACAAACAAAATTCTTTTTAATATATTTTTCTTGTTATTTCTTCTCCCCAAGACATAAACTCAGTGTAAAACTATGTAAAGTGTATAAAATATAAAATAATAATTTAACTTCATACCTAGAGTGTAACCAGTAAAGGAGATATTATAATGCTGTTTTTAATGGTGATATATATTTAAATAGATTATAGAAAACAATCTTTGAAGTCTTCATCCCCTATGTCACGGTAAATAGAAACTTAGTTAATAAAAACTCTTCAACATCTACATCGCGATTTATGAGATAATCTATATATTTTTTCATGTGTATATCTCTTAAAAACACCATTAAGAGTCAAGAAAATTTTCATCCTGTAAAGAGTATCTAATGGGCTTCGAATACATAGCAGGAAGGTACTCTTTATTAGAGATTCACAGATATCTTATAAAGCACAGAGAAGGAACAACAAACTGATAAAGTCGCTGACAACAGCTATACATAAATCGTAAAACAAAAGGAACTTTCCTAGTATGTGAAATTAACTATATACATGTTAGCTATTGCATTTGTCTATGATCATGTCATGTTAGGCTTATTTTAAAGTTTTGTAAAGATCTGGGCTCAAATATTTGAATATATCTATCTATTCTAAACATATAAAGGCGTACTCCTACATATATAAATAAGAAATTCAACGATTTGTATGAGATATGAACTCAATACGACTTAAACGAGTGGGGAAATGAAGAGGGAAGAGATGGATCCCTTCCAATACTCTAACTGAAAACATACCCTCGTAAGTACTAGTATTTGTCTCCCATATTTTTACATCAATCTAAATTCGATTTCTTCATTTGTTCTCCTATTGTAAAAAATAAATACTAGTATTAAAAAAAAAGATCCCTCTAGCAACTTCTTACTTTTCTCTTTTCGGTCACCACAAGCTGCACTCGTTTATGAGCATAACGCAAGGATGCTATAATATACAATTTATATATTGTAAGGTAAAACCATATGAAATAAATAGGATATTTTTAATGATAATACTTTGTGAATTTCAAGTGACAACATTATGAAAGGTATTTACTTACTTGTGAGGTGCCTACAGAAGGGAAAAACGGCAACTATAAAACACTAAATGGGTTTATAGAGAGTAGCATTTAATGAGTACTATTAAATATCTATTTATTTTATAATTATTAGGAATAATTTATTCCTTGATTAAAAGACAGCTCAATGAATTTTGTGTTTTATGGGTACACTTTATAATACTTTGTGTTGGTACACCTTAACTCTACACTGCTTAGCCTTAAGCCGACATCTTCTTCCAATAACGCCATTTTGTTTATTATCACTAAGAATTCATTATGACGTTTACTTTTTATTCAAATATTATAAATTATTATTATTCATTATAAAGTTTCTGCAGTATCACAAATCTGAATAAGTGTTATGTGAACGACAAAGTCTAAAGACCTAAAGATACAGGAACCAGCTTCGTAGAGTAATACCACATATGTTTTCAAAGTCATGTAAACATGGAAAGAACATTCATCTTGTGGTACTAAATTAAAGAATGGCTCGTAACACCCATCACGTTGAAATGACTTTGTGGCAAAATTTGTTATTAAGCTAGGTATTGACCAAAATCCCAAAACCCCTAAAATTAAGATTTATGCAAAGTAACTGTCACTTTAAAAAGTTTGGTTTCACAATCCATTTCTATATATAACATGATATAGCTATGATAAATTGTTGTATTTTTAACAGAATGTTAATAAAAATAATTATTTTTACTAAATTGTTTCGTTTTTATTGTAAAATATATTTTTATTAACCCCTTAATCTAACAGCTCACCTTCTCGGAACAGTTATCTTTATAATAATCACGTAACCATCATAATTTAATATTGATACATTTTAAATAACGATAGTTATTTTATTTAAAAAGATTTTAAGGTTTTAATATGTACTTAGCAAGCGAATGTTACTTTTGATACTGTGGATTCAAGGATAATTTCTATTCCTTATTTATGAATAATGATAACCAACTTTATATCCAGCTTCTGTAATCACAAATGACAACTTTTAAACTCAATTATGACTTATTTTTATTACATTTTATGTATGCCACAGCGAAATACACAATTATTATTACAATATAAAATGTGGTGTGCTTTTGATTCTTGCAATGCAATTTAAAGTATCAGCGAATTATGTAGTAATCAGAATCAGCAGTAGTGTCTTGATGTCATGTATTGTAAATAATTTGCTTTTAAAACATCACTACATACTAAATCTTGCATGAGGCAGGAAAAAAAAATTAAATCGCTATAAAGGAATAAAAAAATATGTTGAACAAAATGATCAAACCTTTGTTTTATAAACTATATGTATGTTGTATGTTGCTTAATAATTTTAATTTTAATAAATCTAATTAAATCTGCTGCTGACTTTCAAACTCACTTCTGAAGTCAATGCAAGCTCAAGGTCCTCTTTATATTTACTTTTGACTTTTGACATGATGGTCAAATTGAGGTTGAATTTTGAGATGTAATTTAAATAAGATATGTTTTCTTACAAAAAGTTTGTATATGACAAAGAAGTGTATAATTACTATTATAAATTTTATACATATTATTTTTCAGTCATAATGCAATGCGAAATCATATGACAATATGGTGACATCGAATGGTGACAAAGGTGAGTTAAAATTATCTAAATATTTAAGTAGATTTGATATAATTCATTCAATATAACAAAGCTTATTATCACCCAAAACCTGGAATTATTGCTAAAGTAATATTTGGTTGATTTATTCTCTGTCCGGAATGCTCATGTTCTAAAACATGGTTCTATATACTAGGGATATAATAAATCATAAAAACAAGGAAACTATCAAATAACATTGAAAAGTATCTTCTTTGTTATTAAAGATAACAATTCCCCCCACATTTCATCATAACCTGTTTTATCTAATTCTTAAATGCCTAAACCAATTGTCAATATCAAGCTCAATTGATAGTGATATTGTTAATAAAACATACTGTATTTAATTATGTAATTATGTCCTATCAAGTTGGAAGGCTACCTACCATATGAACTGATTTTACTCACTTTACATTCCCTATAATAATATTCATACTTCACACATTGTGTCTGCTATTTGGTTCATATTGTATTTTGGAACTTTTTATATGCATCTGATCTGTTTCAATATCAATTAAATCAATACTGATTAGATTCTGACCGCTGAAGTCAATTTATTAAGTTCAAAAGTACTGCTTGCAGTGGACGTCTCGCTAGTTGCGAATTTCTTTCTTTATATATTGTTAACTAATCATTAGGCTTGTCCATCGAATTGATGGCTATGGTTCTAATTATTCGTAAATTGCTCACAAAATATTGACGTTTGCAAACCTACTTGGTGCAATAGTTTTAGCGTGCTCCTTCTCAGTGTTTATAATTCTCAAAACCTTAATTTTAGTTAGTGTCTTTATAAAAGGGCTTATTATATTATAAGTGTTGACACTTTCAGGTATACATGATAACTGGTAGACTCATGTGCAGGTGTACAATTTCCTGCGAAGTTAACATCGCCATTAAAATCGTAACAAAATTGTTTTAAAATTACAATGAAAGGCATGGACAAATGTCTATGGTCATAAAGAAAAAAAAAAAAACTGCTAGACTCAAAGAGCCAAAGTTGTAAATAAATGTTAAATATAGATCATAATTAATAATATGAATACAGCGTCATATTTCCATAATAATGAACCATTGTCTTAACAAATTGTTTTTATCTTTCATACCGTAATTACATTATGAATAATAATAACTTCAACAAATGAGTTACAATTTAATATTCCACTACTTAACAGATTGCACCAATGGTTATAATGTACGTTAATCAAAGTATTTTATATTTCTAATGCTCATACAGTGTACAGGTAATTTAACAAATATTTTGCAGTACAGTGTTAACACTAAACCTACCGACAATTCTTGTATACCTGTTTCTACAGCACGCGGTCAAATTGAACGGTAATTAAAAGTTATTATATAACGCAGGTAATAATGGAAATAACTAAAAGTAAAGAGTGAAGAAAATATTATATGCATATTCTAAGTATTGTCATGTAGTTTGATAACGATATTATAACGTTTAAGAATGTGTAAGTTTTACAAAAGTTTAAGAACGGTCAATTTGACCGGTACTTGGTAGGTTTAGTGTTAATAAGTTTATACGATACGATTAGGACGACACTGCTTCAACTATAATTGCAAAGATATTTAAAATATTCATATATTACTCTGTTTTATACGATACATCAAATTCAAACTAACCAATCAAAATCCAAACAATACTTACCTACCTACAATAGTGGCGCATACAAATTGTAACCTGTTCAATGATGCATTATCCACATTAGCGGACGTTATAAAAAAATATTTAATAATAGTAGAAATGTCGGCTTACCGCGTTTTCACTGTATATTGCACTTATGTTTTAAGGTTCCAAAGGATAGGTTCGTGGGGAAGAACCAGCGAAAAACTCGCTCTATACTCTTTTAACTTATTAATTTACATTAAAGTAGAATTGATAAAAAAAATAATAATAATTGTGCATTTAGAAGTCTGGAGGCCCTGAGCAGAAGAGGAGCCTGATTATTTTCCAAATAAACGACCGCTTTATGGATATTTTATTTCCTTTATAAAATTTTTTAGTAAATTTAAACGTGCAATTAGAGCTTTCTGACATATCGATAAAAATAATATAATTTGTGTGCCGACATTAATAATCTAAAAAAAAAAATTGAGAGTAAAGCGTCAAATCCGAAAAAATCGGTCAAAATTTGGATATGTTTCATCTTTATCGTGGGGTCCTCCCTCCTGTGGAACTCCTGAGCCTACCATTCCCAAAATCCAGCCCTGTTAGTGTGTATAACGACAAGAATTATTTGTTTACTTATTTGATTACATTTTAACTTATTTGATTAAAATTCATTGTTATTTTTGTTTATTACAGACATGTGAGCAGAATTTTCATAGCGGTCGGAACTAAGTGTATTTGGAGTATTGAATGATCAAATCAACGATGAAAACAATACAGATTGACATGCCTGGTATTAAAACATGATAAGTCATCAATCGATGCTGTAATCTTCGTGATCAGACGGAAATGAAGACTTATTTACCTTTTAAAAATAATAATAATAATAATTTGTCTATTTCGCGTATTTGTACTTTCATCCGACGCTTTTGTTTGCTTGCAATCGTTTACACGGGAAGCTGGATATAGTTAAGAGACTTGACATAAACAATGCAATACAAAAAAAAATATGCTTCTTTCTGCATGCATTTATTTATTTATGTTATAGTGATAATATGCTAAAAATGCGAATTATTTTGATATGAATGCGAAGTTATGTTTAATTGCATTTTTGTGCTGTTTATCGCAATTCTATTGAATTCTATAGTAAAAAAATATTTATATATTCTGAGACAAGTAGTAGAGAAATATACATTAATAACAAGAATAAAGTCTGGAAATACTAAACTAGTATATATTATCTGTGCTCACGACTTCGTGCGTGCAGAATATGTTTTTTAAAATAACAGTAGCCTATGTTACTCTTTATAACAAAGTAAACTTCAATGAAAGTCCTAATAAAATCAGTCCTAATAAAATCAGAGATTAGACGAAACAGGCTGTATAAAATAAAAATTGTTTTTATGTAGTACCATATATACTTTCAAATGCATTTAGTGAACGATTAATAATTTTGAACTACAAACGGACATTTCAATTGTTATTATTTTAATATCTAACTGATAACGACAAGCATCTGAAAAATAATGAGTTATTTATTATCAAAAAGGTTTTGAACAACGACTTATAAATCGTCTTCTCTATCAAAGTAATAAAATTATACTTATATATGTATTTCGTGTGACATTGCCTGCTTGCATGCTTACTATTATTTCTTTTCAACCATTTTGTTATGTACAAATACACCTTTTCAATATGCACGCATATAAATTTGTATCGCTAGTTGGTCAATGCAGAATGGTATAATGGAGTTTAATAGTTCTTTACAAAGTGCACATGTATTTATTATTTATTTAACTTCACGCCATATCCCTTGCGGGGTAGCCAGAGACGACGGAGCGCCAAACGCTACGGTCTCTGCATACCTCTTTCACCTCTAACCTCTTCATACATACCCTTCTGGACATAAAGATCGTCGATATTTTTATAGATCTTCTTACTTACATGTATAATAAACAGCTCAGGTTTTTATTAATTTTATACTATATGGTTCACTTTATGAATATGCTTCTGAAACTAGTAGGTACGATTAAAGGCACGATTTTGAGCGGGTTTGATAAAACTCCTAGACCCTCTAGATTTATAAAATATTTCGTCAATACTATTATTATGGATGATTACAATTCAAATTCACGATTAAAATTCACAAAAGGCGAGAAATGTATCTTTACACACGTAGTTCTCACCTTCTGTATAATACTTACCGCAGTGATTATATATTTGGTGCATTTGTATTTGGTTGATCACAATACTAATACAGTCTTCAGTACAAGGAGACTTATGCCAAGTGACGGTAAGCTTCATGGACGTTTAAAGTTTTCAGGAAAGAGAACAAATAAAATATTATCATATACTATATATTACGTCAGCTGCAGCGACGTCTGATAGAAATATAAGAGTTTGAATAGATTTAAATTTAGGACGTCTTCATCTTTTGTTAATAAACTTAACTTTTCTAATGTACTATTTTTCTAAGTCAAATATCTATTAGAAGAAAAACTATTGTAGAAATATTTAAAAAAATTGTTTACATATTGTAAACAAAACAAAACAATTTTTACATATTGTAAACAATTTTTACATATTGTAAACAATTTTTACATATTGTAAACAATTTTTACATATTGTAAACAATTTTTACATATTGTAAACAATTTTTACATATTGTAAACAATTTTTACATATTGTAAACAATTTTTATGAATAATGCAGTGTTATTTGGTGAGTTTTATTTTCAGATTAAGTAGATTACAGTTCAAATATTAAGTGTTGGAATAAAGGTTCCCTTCTAACAAAGTGCGCTGTTAAATATGACCCAACATATAAATAATTCTTTTTGATAATTGATCCATAGATATAATTCTATACATTATATAATTATTCTAGCTTCATTACGAATTGATGCAGTCCCGATTGGGATCATTTATCTTAACATAACTCCGGTGTTAGAAACCTGCAACACGCTTCTTCTGCGACGGCAATGGTCTTTGGGGCCCGCCCACTGCATGACTCTTATATCACAGCCAGATTTATTTAACTTTTTGCACAAATGGAGGATTAAATATAGAGATAATGACGGTAATATGAACTTGAGTAATTTAATGCTTTATTAACTTTAAATTCTTTCAGTCTGTTCCATTAACTTCTAGAACTAGAGATTGTTTAGTTGAGATGTCACTAGTTTTCCGAATTATATTAATATAATCTTAGCCTACAATGCATTACAAGTAAATATATTTCAACTATAAACAATTATTGCTACAAGGTAAGCTTGAACTATATTGTAACAGGTGTGAGAATCAAAAAGTGCGTGGTACACCCACACTTCGATACGGACACTTTCGAAAATAATATAGGCGTTATACATCACGACAGTATTGGATTACAAGAAAACAATCGTTAGTATTAAGTTAACTAAACTATCATCATCACATCATCTTATAATTTATGATTAAGAATGGTAAGAATCGGAGTGCCGGGGACCAGCATTAAACAAAAGTTTAAGACAGTTTTATTCAAGAACCCCGACAAAAATGTGTGACATTATTGTTTTGATATCTTCAACATATATTTTTTTATATAAACTACAAGTTTATAATTTTAGACAAACGTTCTGTACCGTGTCTCTTCATAGGCAAACTATGTTTAATATACTTTTCAGCTCCTAACACTAATTACAAGAAACTATACAATAATCTTGATAGCGATGGCAATTTAGTCATAATCTCCTGGCTCAAAGACGCATCTTTAATTAAAGGTAAAATAAATAGTATTCTATCTCATATCAAATATATATTATTATTATATCAAAATAAATATTGTCCATAATAGTATACGAATAGAGTACATATTATAAAGGTTTATTAAATTCAGACAACAAGAACCATATCGGTATGTATCCGGCTCGATTACTGCCTCAGGAAAATTGTCTGGTTCAAATGGCTCCAATAGTAGACCTAAGAAGTTATGAAACGTGTGCTGTGTTTGAGAAAGTCGTCTACACCTCATTGGGTAAGTCATGTTACAACTGAACGTCAAAAGTAATGCACATATAGTCCAGTCATTTTAGGTTTCATCTGCGTAATAATACCAAGTGAGCTGAATTTGCATTGAAGAGATTGGTGAAGAGACATCTTTTGTTACAATGGCACCATGAATAATTTTTAAAATGACCTATATTGACCTCCGAGCTATAGGACTGATTTAGGAAAACTGATCTGACCTTTTGATCTTTATAATTTGTTTAGCCAGCACGACATCAATGTAAATCTTCATATTCATTAAAAGGCCGTAATAACGGTATATACAAACATTCATCTTACTAGGATATTTTCCGTAAATTGGGTTTTAAAACGGCTAAAATGTCTGGACGAATAATTAGAGACGATATTACTAAGCGAAGAGCCTGATGGACCAGCTCTCGCCTGTAATGTTTTTTTACTATTACATATCTCTTAAATAACTTAAATTCATGTTCTAGGACATGGTGCCTTGGCTTTACAAATTAATACCTTAAAAGTATTTGGGATTTTCACATGGGGCGAGACATTACATAGAACGTTTCCTCTTGTTATACTTAATTTGTCTTACTTTCAAGAATGGGTTGATATTGCTATGACTTTATAATGAAATGGCATGAAATCCCACCAACATTGAGATACCTAAAGAATAAATAAAACATATATTTGTTCTTATTATTTACATCCTTCACATAAACAACAGAAGGAGTTACGCGTTGTACGGAAATACCATATTATCATTTTTATTGCATGTAATTATTATTGTGTACAGATATGTATATTAACTATTATTACGGGTGTTAAATAAAAATAACTACATTTGGGTAATATTGCTTTATACCATTATAAATTATGACTAATTAAGTTATGAGTAAGTGCTTTGATTAAATAATGTAAAGTTCATAATTGTGGTGAAAATCAGTGAAAAAAATACTTTTAATACCTTCTATTGCAATAATACACACACCTTGAATCAATTTTCATATGATTTTCCTAAAAAAGCATCTAGGTATAATTGTTTTTGAACTAAAAGTTTATTACAATTTGAAATAATAAGTGTTTATTTCATACTAACTAGACAAGCTGAAAGACCTACATCTGACCTGCATACAATTGTTTCATGCTAACGATAAAATCTGACTTGGTGGAAACTATTTATATAACAAATAAGAATGATTTCTGTGACACATACTAAGATTTGAACAGATAACAACTTGGAGTGTGTGATTTAATGTAAAGTGTTTATTTGTTTATGTAAAACTAAAACTACACCTACTTATTTGATCATTCAGGAATTTGAATTAATGGATTCTACTTAAAAAATGTGTCATTTATTACAGCCAGCAGCAGAAAGGATTGCAGCTTCTTATATTATATTTTATTACTAGGAACAAAACAAATGGTAGAACAATATTGTTTCTCTACCACCTGTATAGATTAGCCTTGTAAAATGAAGTAATGTTGGCCCGGGATAATGAAAAGTTATACATTAGGTATTCTAAAGTAATGATCCTCCTTTTAATCTCATTTAGTTGTTGTACAATGATCTCAGTTATCATGTCAGAGACAATTTTTAGCATGAGCAACTCTGGCTCTTGACAATTTACTAAAAATATAAATAAAAAACATTATTTTCATTAGCAAGATAAATTAAATCAATTTGATTTGATATGATGCAGATCCCTCCATTTAAATATATAAGAATAAATAAATAAACCAAGAACACATCTCAATTACTCTATTCTTGATTTATAGTGTCAGTTTCCAAAGATGTAGAATGCTTTTATTGAAAAATGTGTATTAAAAGGAATCTTACTTTATTGGAAATGTGGTATCGTTTTGCACCTGACATTCCAGATGTCAGAATCCCAATCATAAATAATCATAAGACTATTATACTATCATACTGATTCTTTTTTATTTTTCATAAGCCTACTATTTTCAAAAGTTAAACTTGTTATTAATAGCGAGAGTATGCTTTAATTTCACACAAAACAATAGTTTCATTAATATGCATTTAACTACCCTATACCTGATATTTAGGTCTATAAATAATGAAGTTATTCAACCGTAAACAATGAATAAAATACTATCAATAGACAATTATATATAGACTTAAAAAAAAATGTATTTGATGATCAGGATCTTTATAACAACAAATAATACGTAATAACGTAGTAATAATAAATAATAATAACGTAGTAAAATTAAATAGTGAACAAATTCCTAACACAGACGTTAAAGTGTTTAAAGTTTAATCCAATTTAAGCCTCGAAACAGTTCTGTCAGTGCCAAAATTCTTAACTTCGACTTGGTTATCATTGCCATATACGAAATGGTGCAATGGCTTTACTTGGTAGAAAGTCTTTAAAAATAATGACATATATTTACAGAAACATAAGTGAATTTTATAGACGGTTCCTTAAGAAGAAAATAAATATATTTTACAATATGATTTTTACTATTTGTAATAAATCTTGCATTCAATATTAGCCACTTCGAAATTGTGTAGCCATAAAATAAAGAAAAAACAAATATACTTATGATTGATTTTCGCCTTTAGACAAAAACAAGCACAAAATTTTAAAAATTATTTATTTTAATAATCGTCAGACAGGGTAAATTTTGCAAATATTTAAATTATACAAATGTAATAATTATTTGTAACTAAATTCAAATAACTTGTATGGCACGACCAAAGGCGCGATTATGTTGACATTCAATATGGCGGTATGTCGTCAGTGCTGTGCTGTGTCGTGGTGAGATTTGATAATTTAACGGAATGTGTTTATATACTTTCTTAATAATTTGATTCAGTTCAGTTTAAATTTGCAACCAGTTATTCATTTTTTATGTGACACCGATTTTATGTCATGTTTAATGAAGTCAAGTGATAGCGGACGACGATATAACTTCTGCACTCCGTCAGTCGGGTCGGGCCGCCGATACCTACCTAGATAGCAATAATAAAATGTAGAACGATATTCGGGTAGGACGCTTTGTAGTAATACAGGATTTTTTAAATTTTACTGTTTTGTAAGTAACATTTATGACAATTTAATTCATTATTTAAAGACAGTTATAACGACTTGCTTTTCTGTCGCTGAGATTTTATATCTTTCATTGGTGAGTATTTTCAATTGAATCGGAACTGTTTGCACGAGATCGACTTGTGTTGAGGCAGCTCTGAGAAGTCTTAAGTTTTTAATGTCAATTCTTAAGGCATTGCATTGGAATAAAATATATAAATGTTTGTTCGATTAAAAAGTTTATATTCCGGCGCAATCGCGGTACATTGGTAAAACTTTAAATCGGTTCAAACTTTTAATTTTAGTATTTGTACAATTAACACTTAGAATTCCATAATTTCTAAACTCAAAATTTAAATAATTCGGTTGCTAATTTACTGATATTGAGCCATTATTCAGAAGTTGATTGTGTTATTAATTAAAACTCATTGCAGTAGGTAGTTGTGGATAACCAAACCATACATAACATAGAACAAGCCAATGCACAGCCGAGCTCCGATTCAGCAAGCATTGAAGACATCTGAGGATCTAGTGTAGTTTATACCTATACCTTAATTTTTTGCAAATCTAGTGTTTTATTTTGAAATTGTTACCTCCAACAAAAGACTTATGGTGTTGTTAAGACACGAAGATAAACATGTGATTTGGTTTATAAATTTGTAAATCTTATAAAAACTTTAAACACAACTCCTCTTTCTGTGATATATTGGTACACAATTCTGAGATTTTTGACTTATATACAATATTAATACTGTCAAAAAATGTCAAGCAATCCTCAGTGGAAAATGTTCCAGCCGCCAGATTCACACAACTCCCCTTTACAGGATATTATAGATCTTCAGCAATCAAATATGCAGGCAAAACAGGTTTATCGTAACGGTAAGTCGCAATATAGGTTAAACAACGCCATCATATTAATAATTTGAAATGTTTTGCTTCAATACTATAAAAATCCCTTTTAAACCTACATGAAATGTAGAATCCAAAATACCTATAACATTAAATTTATTTAATTTTCAACTTGATAATTTTGTATGAGATACAAGAAAAATTTTAAAATTAATTTTAATTTATTTAAAGGTACTTACAGTGGTGAGTACCCGAGTTCCCCTCGAGATAATTTTTCTAATATGGGCAAGTCCAGTGGTGGAAATAGATTTTCTATGGGCAATTATAATTTGGATGGATGTCCCATGGGAGATTCTGTTGGAGTGTACTCATCCAGTTCAACTAATAATCAATCTCAATACGACTCTTCAAATCACCCACCTATTAGAGAAACAGGGATAATTGAAAAATTGCTTGTAAGTTTATTTTTATAACACTTTTCTTATACATAAAAAACACTTGCAATATACAATTCACTTGCTGTTACTTTATTATATTAAAAAAAGGGTATTAAGTGTAGACTTTTTTTGCTATCATAAAAAAAGTAATAGTCATAGAATTTTTTATATATAGTAACAGCATTTTGCATAACAATACAAATATACTTTAGGTGTTACATATTATGCATATTATCTAAGTACTCCATTTTTTTGAGTAAGAAGTAATATTGAAAGAATAATGAGTACTCTCATAGTAGAACATGCATACACTGTAGTATTAATATTGCATGAGATTGTTTAAAAATATAGGTCAACATTATTATCTCACTCGTGCTTAAGTTATCCTAGTCTGTGGCTTTACACGTTTGCGTTTTATAGTTTAAGAGCGATTCTATGTAAACCCACATTGCACTAATTGCGTTTGTGGGTCACTAAAACTGTTTTTTATTTTAGCATTCCTATGGCTTTATACAGTGCTGTGAAAGGCAAGCTCGACTATTCTTCCACTTTAGTCAGTTCGGCGGTAACATAGATCACCTAAAAATAGGCGACCCAGTGGAGTTTGAGATGACATACGACCGACGTACCGGCAAACCCATCGCGTCCACCGTCACCAAGATAGCGCCCGAGGTCGTGTTGAGCGAAGCTCGGGTCACGGGAGTCGTCACTACAGAGGTGAAGGGAGAGGGGTCAGGGGACAACACGGGACGTATATCGTACGAGAATCGGGGCGAATGCTTTTTCTTGCCGTACACGAAAGATGATGTGGAAGGAAATGTCACTCTTCGTACCGGTGACGCGGTCAGCTTCCAAATTGCTACCAACCAAAGGTGAGAGAGCGGTTGTTGTTTGTATATATTTATTACTGGCGTCTTCTTTCTATTGTATTATCTATTTGTAATTGTCCATTACACGAAAATTATTTATATAAGTTTCTTACATTATCGTTTGTTTCAGAGGCACTCTAGGCGCTTGTCACGTACGCTTCGAAAATCCCGCCCATCCCGTCAAATACCACGGGGTTGTCTGCTCGAAAAAGGAAAATTTCGGTTTCATAGAGAGAGCGGATGTAGTCAAGGAGATATTTTTCCATTACTCCGAAGCCAAACTCAAAGAGGAACTGTCTCTTGGCGACGATGTGGAATTTATAATACAAACTAGAAACGTAAATATTTCACAAAATATATGTTCTAAATTAAGTAAAAATATAACGTAAAGGATACTATAGTTTGTGTGAATGTTGGGTGCAGGGCAAGGAGGTGGCGTGCAACATAAGCAAGCTGCCGAGCGGGTCGGTGGTGTTCGAGGACGTGAGCCCGGAGCAGCTCCGCGGGCAGGTGCTGAAGCCGCTGGAGCGCGGCGCGCGCGTGCAGAGCGACCCGCTGCCCGGCCGCATACGATACCGCGCCCCGGACCACTCGGAGGTCGAGGTCGGTGATCCTCTGTGCTCCTCTATGCTTACTTTTGATTTGCTGTCTCTTTCTAAAAATAATACAATAAACGACAGCTATGGACTATCGTTGACTAAACTTGGCATATTTCATAGTCAACGGCAAGTACCTTTTAGATTCCCTTGAGAGTGTCGAAATAATCTTTTGAAACCGCCGTATGTTTTTTTACATTAATTTAAAAGTATCATGGGGCTGTCGATCTTAGTATATTGGTTTTATTTTAATATTTCCCCGGAATTTAGGGCATTTACAGATAGACAATCAGACGGACAACAAAGTGATCTTGTGAGAAGCGTGATGAGTATGAATGTAGGATCTATTAAGTGATAAAATATGGTATAGTGAAATAAGCGAGCTTTGTAATCTGAAAGAAAATGTAGTGACTAGGATTGAGAATGCTTAAATGGTTCGGTCATGTAGAGAGGATGAACAAAAGGAGATTGACTAGGGATGTGTGAGAAAGAGGAAAGATAGAGGACAGGTCGAGTGGTCCGGAACTCACGATAGTGTATGAATGACTTTTTAGTGTAGAAGAAGCGAAAGAAGCATGTCACAATCGTAGCAAATGAACGTCTTTTGTCTCTGTCTGTCTGTCTGCTGCAATTAAACCATGTCTAACTTCGTCATAGGGTGTTGTGGATGTGTGCGTGTGTCTGTATTTGACGTCAGGGAAAGTCGATTCATTCGCTTCGTAGAGGAGGGGTTCATTCGATTTTTGAGTCGTCTAATAATTTTTGTTTGATTTTGTCTGTTTCCATTACTTTGGCCGGACGCATTATCTATGAAGTGAGATTGAAAAAGATTCAGTCATTTGGGGTCCGATATTAATTTCCTCTTCCAATCCAATTTAACTAAACACCAGCCAGCATTTTAACTAACTTTATAATAGTCTATGACATTCCGGTAATGTTCCAAACGTGGCAAAACTTTTAAATTCTTCTTTCACACTTATTCCAATCTTTGTCATAGAAAATTCGAGTCAATAAAGCGGAGGATGCTTTTAACTTAATGTGATGAGATTAGTTTTTCTTCATTGTGTATTATTCGCAACGAAATGAGCGTTTTTTTCCTGTTACCTCCCGTAAGTTAGTAGGAATCGTTATAAGATGTAGGACACCCTGCTTAAAATTTAACAGATTTTTTATACATCAATAAATTATTTCATACAAAACAATCATAATCTGTCTAAGAAGAAGTAAAGAAATGAAAGATAAGTGAATTTACAAAATTTTCAATATATTAATATATCGAAAGAAATTGATATATTATTTACATTTTATGTAAAAAAATCTCGTTTCTATATTAAAAAGAAATATTTAATTAAATAAAGATTAAAAAATAAAAATTCTTGGTAGAAAACCGAAATAGAAGCTATAAAAGTAATAAAATTAAGTCAAATGCAATTATTTATTTGAAGAGGTAGGTATCTGCTTTCTGAGAAGTGTTTGTGTAACATTATATCTTAGTGTAAGAATATTTTTAAATTAAATTTAAATCTCCAACTACCCACTAGAGTTTGTACTAAATATATCTTTACAATACTTATACTTTTGTCAAAAAATCTTTTTATTATCAACCAAGTTGCAATATTTAATATATAAATTATTAATTACCTAATAATTTTGACAATTTTTATATGACGTATATTGTCAATACTATCGACAGGTTCATACTTATGTTGCTACAGACAGGTGTATGAATTAATTGTTACTGTTGTTGTTATTACCTTTAGTATTAGTGAAAATCGTTTGCTATAACAGATTAGGCAGATTATTAGCTACGAAAATTGATAACAAAGTTGACTATAACAAAATATTTGATAAGAAATATTTTCTAATTAATAAATTTAGAATCGTTATATCGTTGCACCGTGCATAGAGTATGTCAAGTTGTAAAACATAAATCGTTTGAAATGTTCAAAATAATCGACACCGCCCTTTTCGATACATTGTTTTAATATTATTTAAAATACCCTTAATATTTGACTTTTTTGTCTCCTAAGAATCCTTATGAATCCCTTTGATGGCGTTACATGCTTGTATATTATATTTCCGTTGAAAAGTATTTAATACTATTTTATTTTTGTATAGTTTATTCGCTCTTGGGAATGTTAAATCTCATCTCATCTCATCTCATCTCATCTCATCTCACCTCATCTCACCTCATCTCATCTCATCATAACTTATCATATCTCATCTCATCTCATCGGATCTATTACAACTATCTTATTAAACAGTATTCTTTTAAGTGTACATTAAAGTACTAACTTTATTTTTTGTTATGTCCACGTCCGGGTTTATTTGATATGTCCATGTCTATGAAGCACAGAGGTACAAATTGCTTTGATGATATCTGACGTATAATCCGCTTCACTGATCTATACAGGGCTGTAATTCACAGACATCTCAATAGTATACCATATTCCTATATTTAATAATAATTTAAAAACCAATATCACCATTTTGTTATATAAATAAGAATGTCGGGAATTAAATGATTTTTTTGTTTATGCATAAAAAAAATTCGAATTTATATATGGTCCTTTCGTACGAAGATGGGATCACTTTTTACAACTATAATGGTAGTCAGTCCTACAATATTTTAATAAGCTTCTAAGTATCAAAATATACGACCATATGATCCTACAGCTCCAATGATAACATAAGGTTGCCTTTGAGACCGTAAAACGAGTGATCGCTTTGAGCGTATCCATTTCGTAGCAAAATTTATTAATACAGTGTACACTGTGCTACGAGGGAGCTGGATCGATATTGCATCCCCAATCTCATTAGCAGATGTTCACGTTCAGACAGCAAATTACGATATAATATAATCATCGAGGGGTCATTTTTTTTTAGTTAAAACAATATAAATACACTGAATTGTACACAAACCTATTATGCATTTTTTGTAATATTTGTTTGTTGGTTTGCAAGTCAAATGGGTGATTATAACCACTCCCAGGTGCCCTTTGGTGACAAGGACCAGTGCGGGGAGTTCACCCTGCGTCACGGGGACTGGGTCCAGTTCCAGGTGGCCACTGACCGGAGGGACCAACTGAAACGGGCCACCAACATCTCACTACTGGACGAGTCCTTCAATGTGTCCGGTGAAAGGTAAATTATTTGATATATACATATATATAATATTATGCGTGCGTGTGTGCGTGCGTGTGCGTGTGCGTGGGCGTGAGTGTGTAGTTTCTTACAGACGGGTGTATGAAGGGTTCATATAATTTCACACCGATTTTGTTGTATATGCTGACGTTGTTGATTATATAATGTATCTTATATATATATAATACAAATGTTAGCGGTATAAAACTAACCTAACCTAACTGACCTCTTCCTCCTGGGTCAACATTGTATTGTATTAAACAATACACTATTTATTTATTATTTATTCACACATAATATAGAGATTAAGTCATTTTTAGAGACGCTGCTTATTTGGTTTTGAAATAATTTCCATCATACCTTTGAAAACATTATAAAAATGGGAGACAATATTAATTGAAGAAATATACGAAAGTGATGAAAATAATTGTATATTGTATATATATATATATTGAGTAAACTATTTGAGTCTTAGTCCTAGACAACCAACAAATTTTGTGAGTTTTCATCAATTTCCAACAGCTCATATTCAATACTTGACTGTCTTAAATGTTAAGGTCACTTAAGTGTCTATTAATTTTTACTAGTCATTTAATATAATATTTATGAAATGACAAGTGAAAGTAAGAATTGAGATAAATAACTTTGTATCCTATCCCTTAACATATATTACAAGTAAATAAAACTGTTGGAAAGATTTCATATATGTATTGGAAAAAGTATACAACTTTAGTTTGAGTTTGAGTACTCAAACTCAAACTTGAGTTTGATTACACTGCAACAATTGCGGTAAAAACATTACGTTGTGCTGATATTAAATATATAGTTATTTATAATGTTAGGATGATTTTTGAAAAAGGAATTCTTGTTAACTCAAAATAAAAATCTATATAATTAAAAAGGTTGATGATATGTATCATCTTTAATAGTATACGTCTCATTGTTACCACGGACGGACCGTATCCGTTACTATACGGTATATATATTCTGACAAGTCAGGAGTCGTCAACTCGAAATACTATTTTTTTTATAACGATCTAATGAAAATCGGGTCTGCTTTGTAATAATTTTTTTTTGTTATAAATTTTCGATGCTTCATGAAATAATTTAATTTGAATTGTCATACATAAGAAATCGGTATAATCTTACTACAACATAATTCTATCTTTGTAGTTTTGTATTTTATACATCCTTTGAGGTGACACGTATTCTTCAGTGAGACGTTTTTTTTTTAAAGCACTTTCTTCCTTCCTTCAATTTTTTGTCATACGAAACTGAATACCTCAAAATGTAGTGCTTTTTCTTAGAGGTAGTAAGTATCTAATCGTGAATGATTTCTTGTGCGCGTTGCGTTGTGTAAGTGTATGTAAAATGCATAGTTGAATTACATTTAGACGTTACCTAAAGATGTTTAATAAGTACAATGCAATCTAGTTGCATTTCCACATGACATCACAGATGTGGCACAGTTCAGTAACTTTCATTTTACATGCACTCACTATAAGAAATGTATGTACGAACTGACATACAGGGAGTATATATATATATATATATATATTTGAATCGCTTCGTCCTTTGTAGTTCTACACTACGAATGTTATTATTGAGAAAAAGAAACTTTTAGTTTCACTTTGTATTCGCAATATTCTTGAAATGGGTTTTCTATTTTTAAATGTAGTATTTTATATAACACTAGTTGTGCCCGCGATTTCGTTCCTGCGGAATTTACTCCTTATAATAATCCGCCATTAAAAGTCCTGTTAAAATCGGTCCAGCCGTTTCAGACATTAGACGGAACAATCAGATAGACTGACGGACAGAGATTTTTTTTTAATGTAAGTACCCCTATATACTTTAATATGCATATGCATATTAATAGCCGTTAACTTGAAATTACAAACGGACAATTAAATTATATTTAATTATATATACATGAGTGTAATAAATGTGAATACTGAAAACTTTTGTGTATAAGTAACATTTGAAAAATCTACACTTATAAATATATTTCATAAACGCTATAATAAGTCGATGTCTTTATAAAATAAAGTCTCAACTAAGAGTACCTACGGTGCAGCTTTTTCTAGTGTTTAATAACTTAGTAACTAGTTTAATATATCCCCATCGGAGCAGCGAACCCGATGATTATTAAATTTGAAAATAATTTTATTTATATGTAGAAAAATTTTATTTAGATTTTATTACTTATTAGTATCAAAATAAAATTCAATATGGAAGGAGCGTTATAGAACATGAATTTATAAGTACGATATGGCATCTGCATAAAAAAAAAATATTTTTTTTTATTCTAATATTTAGTCTGTTTTGACATCGATTAATTATATACTAGAAATAGGAAATATATATTGTTATCTATGTTCTTTTACAGTCTCGTTTTCGACGTCCTATGACATAAATATATGTATGTATATAATAATTGTGTTCGTATGTTAAACTTTTTAATGTTATATACATGAAAGGCAACAAAGTTACCGGATCTATATAAATCATTCTATATATTCATTATTTATTATTTTACTATAGGCGACATTTTTTCTGTTGACGCCAGGCGGGAACAGGGCATCGTGTGTTCCTTGCGGGAGGGCTTCGGGTTCATCCGCTGCGTGGAGCGGGAGCAAACGATGTTCTTCCACTTCGCCGAAGTCCTGCGCCTGGGGCAGGAGTTGAGCGTGGGAGATGAGGTTGGTAACGAAGAAAACCGACTGCACAACGAGGGCTCGAAGCGATTTTATAGTTTGGTAATCGCAGGTGGAGTTCACGGTGGATCCGCTGGCTTCGTTCTCGAACATGAACAGCCGCCAGTCCGCCATCCGCATCCAGCACCTGGCGGCCGGTTCCGTTCAGTTCGAGGCGCTGCTGGAGCGCGGCGTGCGCGGTGTCGTCGCCAAGGAGGCGCAGTATGCCGCCGCCTCCAGCCCCCCCGCCGCCACTGCCTCCCCCACCGTAAATATGTCTTTAAATTAATTTTTATTTACTTACAATTTATACGTACTCTAATAACTTTTAACTGCATTGATTTATTTGTAAGACCGTCTTTCTATCGATAAAGATAATTTATCGCTGTGTCTAACGTTAGTCAGATGGCGTATATTATATTTTCTGACAGAAGCGATTATAAATGTTCTGCAGCTTTATATTTTCGCAGTTGCAGTAGGAAGCGTTTAAATCTCGGGATACATTATATATAGCGTATAAGTATACGGCACTCTCTGATTGGCGTCTTCCTTGCGGGCTCCGACGCTGTCATTGGTAGTAGTGATGTGACGAATATTCGCATTCGATATTCGTATATTTTTGGGTATTCGCATTCACAAATGTCGGCGAATGTCTTGCGAATATAAATATCAAAGAAAAAACAATTTGAAGTTAATAGTAGGTTAATTAAATCCATTCATTCAATTCATTCATTCAAAAGCCATTCATTTCTTCTGTTTTTTAACAAGACAATATAATTTAACCTCGTAATGTTCGCCAAATTTTAATAAAGAATAGAATATTCTCGAATGTCCTACTGGATATTCACATTCGCATTCGGGAATGTTAAAAAAAATGACATTCCTTACAACACTTTATACATATTCAAAAGGAAAATAATTGTACATATAGGTATTGTTATTTTTAATTTGTAATCGTTTAATTGACTTTTTTTTCACTTCACTTTACTAGGATAAACTAGGAAGAAAATATTCAATATTATTTATATATATTTAAGTATTTTTTCGCAGAAATTTTGTGAATGCGAAAATGTAAAAATGTTCGTCACATCACCAATTGGTGCTATAAAAAATTTTACTACCGCAGAAGCTAAAATTTAACATACACATTCATGTGTACGAAATCGAAGTTATTTTTTTTAATTATTATTTATTACACAAAAGTGTAAGAACTAGAAGGAGACAAAAATAAAGATAGAAAAAGTATAATTTAATCGCTACCGCGCGTTAAGAGACGAAGCTTCTTAGCATTCCATGGATTCACCGTGCGGGTGCCGGGCCCATCGCGTTGCAAGAAGAGGAGCGCAAACAATGCCTGGGACTTGCGACCCAGATGTAGGTTTAAGGGGCCCCTTTACTATGCGCATACACGCTCACCTTCACTGTTTACGCTCCTCTCCCTACCTAACCAAATATCGTAAGAACCTACTAAAGCCGCCTTTGAAATACGTTCCAGAAATGAACTGATGATCGTTCTAGAAAGGCCGAGATCCTTAAATAAGTTGTAGAGAGATTTTGCTGTTATACCTCTCGCTCCTACTTCTACAGCGTACAAATTAACTATAAATTTATTCCTGATCAGTTCGTTACACAGTTCGTAATACTTGTTAAGCTTAAATGTATGATCTTTGGGTATGTTTGTTTCCCAGGGTACAGTAAGCTCCACAAGTATAACGCGCCTTAGTTGTTTTGAATACAGGAATAAGTCCGGCCTAGATGACGAAACACAAACATCCCCGGGGATTTTGTATTGCCTTTCATACGTGTCCATCATGAGAGTCCAATCAGGAGACGCGTCCAAGATGGAATAAGGTTTTAATTTAGATTTTTTGGACGAACCTGCCTTTACGAACTCTACTGATTTTTTGGTGGTTGTTATACCCCTCTGCGCTCTTGCTACAGAAAGACTAACCGCTTCTCGTATGATTTCTAATACTTTATCGTGGCGACGCGAGTATTTACCTCTATTTAATAGTACCCTACACCCTACTAGCAAGTGTTTCGCGGTTCCTACTGCCTCCCCGCAGATGTTGCAAGATTTTTCGGTGGCTTTGCCCCATCTTACTAAGTTACTTTGATCTGGGAGAGTCATTTGGAATGCATTAAGATAAAATTTTAATAATGCTGGGGACCAATCATGAAGCAGGGTGCGCCATCGTAAAGCTAATGGAATACAAAAATCTCCTATGGTCACCCATTCGTTTTGCAATTCTAGGCTCATCGCGTGCAACCGGTAATTATCATTTTCATCGTGCCGAATAAAGGATTTTATTATTTCTATGTCTGGTTCTTTCCTACTTGATCCTAGCCCTGCTTTATTTGTTTGAGCACCTATCATAAATTGTTTATGGAATTGAAGTCGTGACTCCAGCTCTGCGGCAATTTTATCTTTTGGGAGAGATGTTACAGTATCATCATTCGACTTTGAGATGATATGTCTCTTGGTCACTCTTAGGTGTTTATAGAGTTCCGATGGTTTCTTTAATTTTAACCCAAAATTGTGTCGGTCTCTTATAAATATGTAAAATGTTGACAATTTTAGAATTAAATTCATACATACATCCATACATACATACACGCGTATGTATGTGTGAAACATGAATATTTAATATTTTTAATGCGAATGCAGTTTCACTGCAATGTCAGTTTTACGTAATTAAACGTGTAATTTAGATGTATTAACTACATTTGAATGAAATTATATAAGGAATAATTACATGAATACATATACCCTATATATAGACGAGTGTCTTATGTATATTCATAAGTTATTAACTATAATAGTAACAGCGTTATTAACACTAAACCTACCAAGTACCCGTCAAATTGACCTTTCTTAAACTTTTGTATAACTTACACAGTTTTAAACGTTATAATATCGTTATCAAACTACATGACAATTCTTAGAATATGCATATAATATTTTCTTCACTCTTTACTTTTAGTTATTTCCATTATTACCTGCTTTATATAATAATATAACTTTTAATTACCGGTCAATTTAACGTCGTGCGGTAGGAACAGGTATACAAGAATTGTCGGTAGGTTTAGTGTTAATTATGTTTATACGATACGATTAGGACGACACTGCTTCGACTATAATTATAAAGATATTAAAGATATTCATATCTTACTCTGTTTTTCGTATAATACATCACGAGGCCACCCCCTGGACCTGGATAAGGAGTAGAAGGAATATGACCATCAAAGCTATTAAAAGATACTTTGATGAGATAATTGTAATGATATTACAATTAAAGACGAAATGAATGATTCTCACAATTTTCAGTTTGAGAGTAACTACTAGGTTATCTTTATTTTGTATATATATATATATATATATACATATATATATTAATTGTAGCAGTAATACGAGTAGATAAATAGTATTAATCGCGTGATATTTATTAATATTTAATTCTACTCTGAGAACTCGGTTACTGTATGAAGTATCATTTGTGCACTTCGTTTATGTGAAGTTGCCAGTATGTAATTGGTTTAATTGAGCAGTGATTATTGTATACGATGCGATGGTGTGACAGAGCGGGTTATTATAATGTGAGGGTAGAACAATATTGCGATATGCCTGAATATATTGTTTGGTTTTCGATGTAATATTTTAATTTTTTATCCTTTTCGATCTAAAGTTACCCTTAAGCATTGAAATTGAGGTAAAGCTAACAAATCCTTCATATACTTGAGTGTATGCGAAATATAATAAATGTTCCACAATATATCTGATCTCCCTTTTCTTTAGTTAAATAATTTTTATTATAACATTCAAGAGTTTTTAGTGAATTGAAAGAAATGTGTGGAGCTTAGGTTGTTGACTCATTTACAGAGTTAATATTATAATGTATACATATTAAATTTCTTTTAAATAGAGCAACTTTTGAGTTTCTGGCCGGCTCTTCTCAGCAGAGCAGCATTCCGAGCCGGTGGTATCTTACTCACGTACCGACCACACTGACCTTTTTGTATTGCTATAATTGACGATTCAAAATGCCTACTCGAATAAAGATAATTTGTATTTGAATTCGAGGGTGAGTTTTGTAGGTACGAAAGTCGGGAGCCCCTCTGCCGGCATCCCGTCATCGTTCTCCCATCCCACCGTTGCGTTTATGAAACAAACTAGAATCGCATCCTGAATCCGATCTTTAACATGAGTGTGTAGTGATGATAGTCGCTCCCATTCGCCGCGTCCCCTCTCGACCCTCGCTAAATTCCTTAATAACAGGTAGCGAATTTGTAACGTAGGTACGACGGAAACAATTGTTCGGCCACTTGATTTTTATTGGGTGTTTTTACTCAGACAGGTTAGAGTTAATCAATACCACTCGGCGGCAACACTTTTGGACCTCCTCCTTACTTTTTTGTGCATATATAATTTTGTTATCAGCGTCTAGGTTTAAGTAAAAACTTCTTTAAAATTTTCTTCTTTTACGTACATGTATGGTTGTTGTATGAAAATATAAAGTTTATTTTTAACTGCTCTACCCCGCGACTTTGTCCTCTTTAAAACAAAAAAACTTTGCAAATTTAATCTCAACCATTTAAAGGATCAAATACTATTTTAAAAGCATTATGATTTCCTACGGATTTTAATTTCACAAGAATAACATATAACCAATTATAATAGGATATCAGTCGCCATATTCGTAACTATGTTTGCCTCGATCCGATATCGTAATAATGGATGTGAACTGTTAACGCTGCGAAGGCTTCGAGCCATGAGAGGGATATCCCTCCGTGGGGCTCCGCTACTGATTGGCGGGTTGTGAGTATCGTACGATAAATCATTTAGAACATTTATTTGTGAAATGTTTTAACTTTTATTGTTTTCTCTTATAAGTAAACTTCCTTCCGCCTTTCTGTGTGTGTGTGTACATGTATATAGCAATGTCGTTGAGTGTATCAATTAATTTAATATATGACGTTTGTTAAACAGTGATCACGATAGAAGAAAAACCCCCGCTGAGTTTGTGTGTAGTTCTTCTCAGAGCAGGGCGTGTTTTTAACCCTCGTAGCCTTATTTTAAGTTGGAGAGTGTATTTACGGAAGGGCTTATTTCGATACGTACGATATCAAAATATTCCCCCAGTCACTCCCATTTGACGTACACAAGTGATCACTGGTATAGATTCAATGTGGAAAAATATAAATAAATAAAAATAAAGTTATTAATAACAGTGAGTGTCGAACGATTCTAGTTCTAATGTGGTATATGTTAAGAGTGTATTTTGTTTGTATATAGAAAGTTTAAAATGATGTTGTTAAATCGTGTCATGTTGTTTCAGGAGTCTGGTATAATAACCTGTCAAATAAACAACATGAAGAAATCGATACCGTACACAGTTAAGAAATGCGAATCAAAAATGCTACCTCGCGTCGGTGACAAAGTAACATTCGACCTGTATCAGGTAAAACCTCTATATTATTATGTATAATGCAGTTAACTAAGTTGCATTTGAAGTAATGTGGGCACGGCTCTATGGCAGCGATAAAATATTCAAACTTTCCCTTAATAGGTTTTCGAGGAACTTTTTTTCCACGATTGTTACGTGGTACGAACTTCCGAACGTTTTTTTCCGGATCTTTACGACAGGGGTACCTTTAAAACCGTATAATCCCACCTCCAAGGCCGTCAATTAATGGGCGGCGGTGATCACTTGTCTTGTATGACCCGAAAGCTCGTTTGCCCTATACAAAAAAATTATCTACCATAAAAAAAATCATAATAACCGTCCCGTCTCTCTCCCAGGTGAAAAGAAGCAAGGAGCTGGTGGCGATGAGCGTGGCAACACAGCACAGTCTCACTAACGGCACCCGCGCCGGTGTCACCGCCCAGGGCTTCGTGGCCGCGCTTAAGGACGGCTTCGGGTTCATCGAGACCGCGGACCACACCAAGGAGGTGTTCTTTCATTTTAGGTACGCCCTCGCTTGTCTGAGAGCACTTTGTATAATATATGTATAGAAACTAATACTAGCAAGCAAGTAATAGTATTGATATTCTTTAATCTGAATACGTTAAAAGCATTTTAATATGCCATTTCAGTTAAATGACAAGGAAGGAACCTTAAACAATTTATTTTATTATTGTTTTAACTTAATTCCCTATCTTTATCGGTCTATGGAATTATATAAGTAACTAAATTACGTTACTGAAGAAAAAAACATTCAAACTTATCTTACTAAAATAAAACTTATATTTAATTTAATCTAAGATATTTTTGTATATATTAAAGGATAGTGAGAACTGATTATTTGGGAAAACTTAGGATATTTGTTGAAACAATACACGTCCAATATTGACCTACCCAACGCGATAACTCACCATAGAAGATAAACATTAATATACTATGGTTGTACAAACTCTATTGAACGAATTTGATTATATAGGTATATATTATACATGTGTTTATGTTAATATATGAAGGTCACGTAATACAGGGGGATGAATGAACGAATTAACGAATTAATGAATGAATAAACGAACACGTATTGTGTCCGAAATAATTGATAAAAAAAGGACTGCAAGGATTATTAATTTTATACGATACAATGTTTAAACATTATGATTCATACAAAGTCAATGCTAAGCGATTTAAATTAGAAGACAATACTTGAGGGGGTGTTAAATATATTTTGTTTGTTTTTCTTTTTAGTATAATTGAATGAAAATATTAAGTAATAGAGGAATTAATGAATGAATGAATGAACGACCGACCGACCGAACACGTAATGTATCCCAAATAATTGATAAAAAAAGAACCACAATGTATAACAATTTTATACGATATATTATAATGTTCAAACATACAAAGTAAATGCTAAGCGATTTAAATTAGAAGACACCCCCTCAGGTATTGAGGTATTGAGGGGGTATTAAATATATTTTGTTTCTGTGAGATTATATGAATGATTAAGGGAAAGTTACATTTCGCCATGAGAAGGTCACTCTACTCCAGGATGTAATCGGTCACTTGCCGTAAATGCGACTTGAATGATGATGCCCATGCTATTTTCTTTTGTTTGATATAATTCTTGCACTTTTATATACGCCTTTGCGATGGTTAATTTGCGCTAATTGAATGAATTTGTATATATGATGATTTTTTTTTCTACAATGATACATCACTGACTATATCTTTGCCATTTAAAGTTTTGCGTTAAAAATTTTGTTTTATTTATTTATTTTATTTGTTTTTTATACATGTATAATATAAAAGTGAAATATATATGTGAAATTATGCTGTTTAGCGAATATATAGCGAATATGTTTTTATATACACCTATAAATATATATATGTGATGTGATGTGATGTAGTTATCAGGATGCAATCACCTGTTTGCCTTCGATGTCATAATAACCGGAACCGACAATCGTTACTATTTCATTATACATATTGTGATGAGGAGCGTTATTACCTTTGCGATTGGTTTTGTTTTTAACAAGAAATATAAAGAATTTTCTACTGTCTTCGTCATAACAGCACAACACATGAACGTTACATACGCCAAATTGAATGAACATTACATACCTCGAATTCCAGCAACCTGGAAGGCAGCCCGGAGTCGCTGGAGCTGGGATCGGAGGTGGAGTACAGCTTGGGGCGGCAGGCGGGCGCGGGAGGGGGATGCGCCAGCGCGGAGCACGTGCGCGCGCTGCCCCGGGGTTCCGTGCACGTGTCGCGCGCCCTCGAGCCCCCCCTCACCGGCACCGTCACGAGGACGCTGCGGGCCCTCAACCCCGACCAGTCAAAGTACTCGGGTGTGTATCATTCATTTCATTCATTTTATTTATATCTTTTCCACTTTGAATCCATACTATTGATCACTTTGTACGTCTAATGGGAGTTACAGGAGAGCCTATTTTGATACCGTATGTACCTACGAAATAAGTCCCTCTCTAAAAACTCTCCTACTTTAAATAAGGTTACGAGGCTCCTAAACGTGCCCTAGTCTGAGAAGAAAGTCAGGTAGTTTTTTTTTATTTTGATCACTTTCAATGAACAATGTACAATAAACAATTATAACCATCGCAATCAATTCGATTAGTCGCTTTAAAGATTAGTTAATAATAAGAAAATGGGAATCCGTGGCTAGTAGTAGTATATGGCCAGTAACCGCAAGAAGCACCCTTTCACGAGCATAACGCAAGGGTTAGTTACCCCCTTGCAATATTTGAGGGAAAAGGGTGATGGCTGACCCTTATATTTAGCATTTCAGTTCAATTTACACAAATAAGATGATATTTTTTTTTATCAAATTATATAATATAAATATATTGACTTCAGGTCTCATACAAGTGGAAGGAGGCACGTCCTATGAATTCGGCATCATGGGTTTAGCGAGCAAGAGGGAGATCCTCCAAGTGGGCGACCCAGTGACTTTCCAGTCTGATATGGAGGGGCGGGCTACCAATATAGTGCCTATAAGAAAGAAGAGACGCGCCACGGTCGATGCTATAAAAGGTTTTTACAAAAATATGTTGATAAAATTCAAAATAAAAATATTTTAAGAAATCGTAATGTTAAATTCATTACTATTCATTAAGTGAAAATGCTCTATAGGTTCCAAAGAACTATCTCTTTGACAATTTTGTTCTCTTTGAGAATTGTTATTGAAAACTATATAGGAAAGTAATGTCATACAATTTTATTATTAACAATAGAAGATAGGATCAATATTTCTTTTTCTGTTATTTAAATCACATCTTCATAAACTAAAATAAACAACGTTTTCAAAAATGTAGTTACTTTGGGTTTGATTTTAATACATATAAATGTCAAAAGAATTTTAATATCGGCAATACACCTAATCTTGGTTTGTTATAAAGGTTAAAAAAATAAGTTTTAGATATTACCTTCTATAAACATACACCTTATCTCTGTTTTCATCCCCGTTCTTATTCCCCAGGCGGTTTCGGCTTCCTATCCCTGGAGGCGGAGGAGGGTAGGCGGTTATTCTTCCATATGAGCGAGGTCCGCGGGAACCCCTCGGACCTCTCGTCCGGGGACGCCGTGGAGTTCGTCATGCTCACCAACACAAGGAACGGGAAGTGCTCAGCCTGCAACGTCGTCAAAGTCGGGTGAGTCTACTTACATAATAGTAATAGTACTAATTTGTATCAGAACAGAATGTTTTTTGTTATTATTGGTACAATTGTAATAGATATGTTTTGTAATTTTATTTATTGTAGGACCGATGAGTCATGAACATTGTGAATGTTTCCGAATTTTCTCGCACGTACACTCGCACAGAAAACTGTTATTGTCCATATAATGTAAATGTATACGTATGTTGATTAAGGGACAAGGTTTCATGTGTTTCATGTGTTATTTAGAAAACCTTAATGTCTCTGAAAGTTATAAAAATAAAATCGGATATTAATTATATTTCCTCTCGATTAGAATAATAATCGATTAAATGACACTAAAATGCATCTGCTTTTGAATTGATTTCGTGAATCTTCGGCATTATTCGGTACTATATTTGTCAGTCACATATTAGACATTAGTTGAATGTCTTTTTCGCTATTTCTTTTCTGTGGAGTAGCAACGACAAAAATTTTCTGATATTTAATTTTTTCTTAGTCTTAACCGTTTGGGAGATCTATTTTTTGTGTTTAGTTGTCTCCAGAATGCGACAAGATAATTAGCTAAAAATTTTCTCATGTATGTTTGAGTTGAACGCGGATGTTATAGCGAAAACAGATTGAAATTTTTTTTAATCATTCAAAAGTTATCAAGAAGAAAGGAGAGGTGGGCTCAGCTCAACACCCGCTGCGCACGGTTTAATTTTAATATTATTAATTTAAGTTTCTCATGTTAATTTAGTTGTCGGTCATAAATTTTGTTTTTAAATTTTGTAACAATTTTATTTTTTAGTTCTCTTGTTCAAGTTATGTCGTTTATGTATGTATGTATTTTGTTGGTTTGATTATTAGTTATAATTTATATAAAATACACAAATTAAATTCTATAAAAATAAAAATAAAGTTCAATATCAATTTAAAATATATAATGTCATATTTTATGGACAAAAACAGTTCTCTTCGCGACTACTAATACATAAGTCTTGCTACTAATAAATTATCGATATCGATATTAAAACTCAAAATAGTTCTTTTTAAGCTTATTTAAAAAAAAGTAACAAATAGTATTTGTTCAATTATTTAACAATATAGATAATAACGCTTAGAAAATTTTATTCTTAAATTCTTAGAATAACTTATTTATCGACAAACAATGCGATATCACAGTCACCACTCGACACCTATACTGTAACTTTAAACATTGCCAACAAAACTTTTTCTGTCTATATGAAGAAAACACGACAATGAAATTGCAAATGATGATAATTATCATTTATTTTACAACAGTTGGTTTATTGGTTTTAATATAAAGAAAGGATTTTTTGTTAACACTTCACACATATTCTTCTATTTAGCACCAGTCAGAAAAAGAGTGATTTCTTTAATACAAATACTTTTAAAATAAAATCGTAGTCCGATTTTTTCTATACCGTGGTTTTTGTGTAAATTGTGTGAAAATTCTTCATATATATGAATTGTCATTTATTTTGTAATTGTACTAATTAAAGTGCAGTCAACTTTTATTATTTTATTATAACAATCTTGAAGTATATGTTACTGATAAGATTATAGAATTAATGTTCCAAACAAAGATCACATAGATTGGTTACAAAGTGTTTCAATTACTCTTGTAGGTTTATCGACCTCTTTGAGTACTAATATTTAAAATTATGACACAGTAGCAACAGCAGCGTTACTCTTGTATGACTAACGACGTGATGTTTTTGGGTACTAATATCTAAAATTATGACACAGTAGCAACAGCAGCATTACTCTTGTATGACTAACGACGCGGTGTTTTGGGGTACTAATTTCTACAATCATGACACAGTAGCAACAGTAGCGTTACTCTTGTACGACTAACGACGTGATGTTTTTGGGTACTAATATCTAAAATCATGACACAGTAGCAACAGCAGTGTTACTCTTGTATGACTAACGACGTGGTGTTTTTGAGTACTAATATCTAAAACCATGACACAGTAGCAACAGCAGCGTTACTCTTGTATGACTTACGACGCGGTGTTTTTGAGTAATAATATCTAAAATCATGACACAGTAGTAACAGCAGCATTACTCTTGTATGACTAACGTTGGGGTGTTTTTGAATACTAATATCTATAATCATGACACAGTAGCAACAGCAGCAGTGCAAGCAAGAGCGCGAAGCGCGAACGCGAGCGGCCGGAGCGACCGGAGCGGCTGCTGGCGCGGCTGCGCACGGTGTCGCTGGAGGAGGCGGGCCCTCGCGTGGTGGTGGTGCGCCCGCCGCGCGGCCCCGACGGCAGCCGCGGCTTCCGCCCCCGTAGGCCCCTCGCCGACCAGCTCGCCGAGTGAGGCCTCCCCTCCCCTCGACGCACCGAGGCCTCGACACAGCTACCGTACCGCTAAGTAGGTAAACATCATAGGTTTTGTTTTTGGAAATTCTTTCGGTGAACTATACCAGCGGTGTCGTACGTCGTATTGATTCGTGATTATATATTCTGTGGTTAAATCTGCTGGTGAACCCCGATCGTATAGTTTACCATTCACGTATTCACCGGAGACTGACTATTACCCTGTATAGCAGTATTTAGATGATTAATAAATTTTTTAGGTGAATAAAATTTCCGTGGAGCCCGTTTTTAGTTGTACGAGCGATGGACATATCAATTGAGGATTTGTTTGCTTGACACGTTGTTTGTTATGAGGTTCTTTTTCGCATACGTACGTTGTTCAAAATTCCGTCTACCCTCCAATGGTCTATCCGGGTCCGCACCGCGCCCGTCGTCCGGACTTACGTAGTGATGTCCTGGTTATGTTTAGTTACTGTGACCGTTTGCGAGCTCAGATTATCTAGTGCCTTTTATTTGATGAAATATGATTATATAAAGGGATAAATCAAAAAAAAAAAATAACAGGTGCCTTATTGTGTTATAACTGAGCCGTCAGCGGGTAGACATGTGTATACAAAAAGTTTGTATTTGTTTTTTTTTTTTATTTTTATTTTATTGTATTGTGTATTCACTCTCGTACCATGTATGACCCAGTGTTGGTTTATTTAATCAATTAAATTATTATGTAGTGTATGTAAAACTCAAAATAAAACGAGATATATCAGGTACAATAATTTATATTTATTATTGTTTTAAGTTCTTCTGTTTTTACGTTGACGGCCTTGTATTGTTGTATTGTCTTCATTGCGTGCGGTGTATTGTAAATTTTATAAGTATGAATATGTACATGCCCCCCCTCCTCCCCATAGTTATAATTTTAAATTCAAACCATTGTTAGTTTATTTTCAAAACGATCGGAGATATATCATTTAAACGGATCGTATCTTATGTAATTGTGATTATAAGAATTTTAATGATGGATTTCTCTGTTCGTTTTAATAAAATTATGGTGTTTTTTTTTTTATATATATATAGCATATATCGGAGAAACGTTCATGAATTGTTTTTTTTTTATATTTTGTCTATGAAATTTTCTTTTAATATTTTGTTTCTATCGATTAAGTGAAGTCTTAGTGGGGAATAAAGGCATTAAAATATATATATATAGAAATCTTTTCCGGTACACGACTATAAAGATCTCTATATATTGAATTCTGTGATTTGGTAATCGTATGTGCAATATGAAATTACATTTTTTTTTGTATAGTCGGCTCGTAGGGCGCTGGCACGTTTATAATCGACCCGGTGTTGATTCGGATGACCATAACGCGAACAAAGTGTTTGTTATATTTAGCTTATAAATAAATAAATGATTGATCGGGAAATATAATAATAATGGCATTATTAAAAACACGTGCTACGTACTGGAATGGAACCAAAGACTGAGAAAAAAAATATTTATTGCAATAATAATATTGGTATTAGATTATTTTAATTAGCGTTTATATATACGTTTGTATTAGATTCATTAACGTCGACGTCCTCGAATTGTATAGCAGGCAGCATTGTGTAATCTGTACGAAAAAAAAAAACGGTGCAAAATATTAAATTGTAAAGAGGAGAAAAAAAAAAAAAAAAAGTTGCGAGTTGCGTTCTGATAATAGACTGAATTAAAGAGCAATAAGTAATATGTTTATATCATCGGTTCGGGGTGACGGCTTTGGTGATAACTCGTTCGGATCGGAGTATGTTGTGTTGTGTACGCTTTGTCTTCTGTTAGGTTCGGTGATGATATTGTAACGAATTTTTTCTGTAATTAAAGGCGACGTTGCTATTGTAGTGTATAAGTGTGAGTAGACGGTCGGACGGCCTGTCTGTCTGTCTGTATGTATGTAACGTATTATTTATGGATAGAGCTTAAAGAAATTATCAATGTATGTATGTATATTTAACTCGTATTCTCTGCCGATAAGTACATTGAAGAATGCTGTAATAATGTTAGTTAAATATATAAATAAAAATAATAATTTACGTTTTCTGATCGCCAAATTATATTTCGCGACGCTCCCCCCCCAACGTATCCCCGTGACACGCTCCGAGTCGGACGAGCCGACGTTCGTTTATTTTATATATATTTTTTTTTGTATGAATAATTCCAAAAATGGGAATTTTGAACAAACGTTATATGCTGTACGCTTATATATTTGTTAGCTTGTAAATGCCCGTGTAACCATGTGTAGTGTTAGTGGCAGAGCGATGTATTTAATCTGGATTGATGTTCTAGTTTCTCCCGGACGCAGACCGGGTTTAGATATATTGTGTACGGGCCTCAGCGTACCTCCGAGAACGCTCCTCGACTTTAATATTGTGATGTATCACCCACATGGGTGTTTTTGGTTCCGTAAATTAATAGTAATGAGGATTGTGTAAGGAGTGGAGTGTGTGGCGTTCTCGCGGCGTCCGCTCGCGCCGTCTCGACTCGACGGTTTTTTCAATCTTAACTGTTCGGCGAAATCATACTAAAAAATAATGCAGTGCCTAAAAGAACCTCGAGAGGGATGATACCAAATGTTAAACTTTCAGAATTACAAAACTTTGGAATTATAATAAGAGTTTATTTTATTTTATTTGAAGTTGTATTATTGAGATGTATCTACGCCAAATGTTACAAGTCCTATACGTGATACATTTTCTAAATGAAGGGTCGGTACGGTCGGTGCGATTGTCGTTCATCGTCAATCGTCACCTGCCGGTCGCCTGTATCAAAGTATATGTGTAATGGGGTGACTGTCGAGCGACTCGAGAGTTGCCAACTATATTTATAGCTATACGATACTTGAAATAAACAACATTAAACATATACTAATATAAAATATATTATTATCATTTATTTACGAATACCCGCTCGCTCTCCGTCCAGGTTGATGTTCTACCGAGTGTTGACGTCGTATAAATCAGGGCTTCTTAAACTGGGGGTCGCGAGACTACTGAAAGGGGCGTCGCAAAGATCTGATACTATGATCATTATATGGAGGAGGGGGTCGTTTAAAATTTCCTAAGCTTGAAGGGGGTCGCTATATAAAAAAGTTTAAGAAGCCCTGGTATAAATAATACACGTGGACCTACGTGTTGATCATTTATTTATTTACGCTCACAAAATACATATATTTATTACAACTATCAACTAACACTTGACACGAAATAAAAGTAATAACTAAAATATCTATTTTCTACTTGATCTTAACAACAATAGCATCTTGAAATGACACATTTATGAAGATGTCTCGTAAATAAAATTCTTGTTGTCCTAGATTTAAAATATTATAGATTAAACAAAAAAAAATCAGTATTACATACACATTATCCTTAAAATCGAATTCCACTGTACTATAGTAAAGTTTTAAAGACAAATTTGTAACTAAAATATTAAGGAACGTCACTACTGACGTAAAAGGTAAGATTGATTAGGTAAAGGTAAAAGGACTTTTTTTGATCAAAATATCAGTCAATTTAATATCAAAATGTCGGTCAATTGTCTCATCGGCTTATCGGCGATGGAGTGGCAGATATTGAGGTGAAGGTGAGGCGGCCGCCATTGCCGATTGTTATTAACTAGCTATTGTCACAAAAGTGATTTGAAAATTGCTTTACAATGATGATGTCTTTTGATGCACTATATAATAAGAGACCAGAAGAATTGAATCACGATTACTACGTTACTTAAATGCAATTAATCATTATAATTTCATAATTGTTGATTTTTTAAATTTCTTAAAAAATATATAACATTTTAAGATATAAAATTTTCTTAAATGCACAAATTGTCATGGCACATTTTAACACGTTACTAAAAGCAAAAAACAATATATAATTATTGATATAAAAATAAAAAAGATCACCTTGTTTCCTAATTAGAATTTCTAGAATATATGTTGACATATGCCTTGCATTGTACTCATGTATTGTACGTATGCATTGTATGTACCTACGGGGCGTCAACATCGTACAATGATACGTCCGCGTACTTTTCGTGTATCTGTGCGCACGTGAGTCCCTTGAACCGTGCTTGGTGGTCGTAATTAGGCCACCGGCGTATCGCGTTGTACAGATTGGAGCCGGGGCTGGCCGTGCTGGTGAGATCCCGCCCTCCCACTACCAAGAAGTCACGGCGGAGGTGTCCCAGACGTACCCCTTCCTCCAGCAGCAGGAGTGTGTGGTTCTCCATAGCGGCAGTCATAGTCGCGTGGTTCGGCATCTCCTCTCTGTAGTCACCTATCAAAAAAGTATTTTAGAGGACATAACATTACAGCTTAATATCTTGACTCGTACACATTACGAAATTGTCATATAAGGCCTTATACACGTTCATACTCGTTCAGGTTCAGTTGTATGACTTATGATCCTCTTAATTTATAAAAAATACTGACACATATCCTACCAAGAGGCTTTGTGAGTTACATTCTAACACTTAGTCCTGTTTCGATTATTACGTACGGCGTCCTATACTTATCAGTTTGGAAGCAAGATCGAAATGGTAACTACTAACTCCCGAGTATAAAAGCAAGGTCACAACATGATTCTTAAAACTTTTTGATAATTTCTAAGACTCAGATGGAGTTATCTGTAAAATGTCATTATACTAAAATAAAGTCATTAAACTAAAATATAATAATGATTTTCTTGTTGCTTTTCATTTGGACTGTTATAATGTATATCTAAAATGCTAGTCTATTAATGTCTGCAGCAAATTTCGACTTCCTACCTTAAAACATGTTAGCAAAAATTCCAACGAGGTTATAAATCATGATCAAATCAGTAAGTATATAAGAATGAGGCTTATTTTTTGTTTGTGTACGTGATGTTTTTTAGCAACTACTACAATTAACCCCCTCCTTCCCCACTGATAGTTATTTTCCTGTCTTAGTTCTAATGTAGTCTGTCCAGGTCTATAGAATGTGACTAGTTTCATATCTACATCGTTTGAATTAAAATTTAATATCAATTGATGTATTAATGACTACACCAGAAATGGGAAAATTAAAATGATTATTTTTAGCCAGATTTGAAAATAAATTTTGTGAAATACCCTCTAGCACTCTTAGCTTAGAACAGGGGTTTGCTACCAACTTAAAAAGGTTTTAATTTTTTTATACTACTAATAATTATAAAAAAATTGAGTTACTTGTTGATTAAGTCAACATGTAGGAATACTTTTAATCCAGGAATTTTTGGGGAAAACTATAACGTATTAAACTTTATTTGTTAATAAAAAGGGATTACTATATTATGGTATATGTGATGGTAAACTTACCTAGGAAACCGAGCCCTACTGAGCAGCCATTATAGCCAAAGGTGTGGGCGCCCTCTACCGACCACCCGC
The DNA here is from genome assembly GCA_918358695.1 of Melinaea menophilus ssp. n. AW-2005. NCBI lineage: Eukaryota > Metazoa > Arthropoda > Insecta > Lepidoptera > Nymphalidae > Melinaea > Melinaea menophilus. The sequence continues at coordinate 8,027,844 of OU911050.1, read as the reverse complement.
GGTTCTCGTAAACGCGACCGTCGTTACCGATCGCAAAGCTGTATCTGGATAGACGATCATATGATTTTTATTAAAATCAAACTCAGTTTTGGAATATAAACAAATTATTTTTAATGAATGTTTATTTTGTAATTAAAAGAATTGTAAAGTTTCAAATTGTTTTCGTCAATCTAAAAATCTAAGATTTGGTTGAAAATATGAAAAATGAAATTAATGTGTATTAAAATATACTGTAATGGTATTTGTGAGCACTCTTTAAAAGGAGAAAATATACAGATAAATATTTCTAGTATTATTTGGTTTGTGTCACAGAGTAGAAAAAATGATTTAATACTTACGGAATATCATAGCCATGATCTTTCAGGTACCAACCCTGTAAGTTTCGTAGTTCGGCGGCACAGGACTTGAAGCGGTGGCACTGTGGGCCCACGGTGTTCTGTACTATCACCAGCAGGAGTGGTTGGTAGTGATACGTGTAGTACGTGTAGTTTTGGGGCGTCGCCAGCCACATTTCGCGGCTGATGTTCCACTCATGTGGCGCTGGAGATAAATATAATCTACATATCTCTGATATGTTGATAAAACCGGCTTTTGGAAGTCACTAGAACGGTCTTTCCAACTCTTATGAGTTTCTATAGAGGGAACCTAAGACCATTATTTTCAATCGAGGTGACTTTATCGCGATTGATTATACAAGTGTCGGGAAATATCTGATTTATACTCTCGGTACGTCTCTTCAGCATGAATGTTACCTTATTGTAGGACTTATATATTACGATAAGAAGTGTATACAAATTGAAAGCATTACATAAAACCTAACCTTAACAGAAAGTAAGAATTAACTTTTTTTTATTTTCTTTGAATATTATATGTATTCATTTAATTAGAAGTTTTTATTGGCAGCTATATGAATAATTAAGATTTATAGGTATTAATATATTTGTAATTAAAAATTACCACGTGATTGAACATTGTATCTATGTTAAAGTAATGTATATATAATATTGAATTAATTAATCATAATAATAATTATTTTTTCATCTTTTTTAATCTACGCCAATTTAATTTGCTTAGGTACTGCTCACTCTATAAAAGTCTTGATGTGAAATCAAAAGATTATTCTGAAGACTATTTATCGTTTTCGTTTTATCTTATCAGTGTTAAATATGATTCAAATATTTTTATCTTCAAAATTACAAGAAAATATAAAATAATATACCTAATATTTACAATCTACCACGCTACCACTAATACACGGAAATGGTCATTCCACAGTTTTAATCTTTTAATCTAAACTGGCTGAATAGATAATATATTAACCCGGTTGCAAAAAAAAATATTGTAGAGAAAAAAAAAATATCAAGCATCGTTAATTTTCCATTTTTTTAGTTAGATTATTTTTTAAATATACCTCAATATTATCTGTAGCTATACTAAAGATTACTCTGTACTCAGTCGTTACAATTTAACAATGTTAGGTTCACCAACCTCTGTCCACTGAATCTTCCGTCTGTGAGTTTCGGGTGGAGAAGTAGCCTATGAGGCCAACGCAGACGACCAGCACGGCGAGCGCAGCCGCACACGACAACCTCTCCGTACGCGTGCTGTTCTTAATTATGTGCCACAGATACTTCGGGAGTGGCAACTCTGTAAATATAAATTCTACATACAAATGGAGGAAATATAATTATGGTTTCAATAAAACCCATCTCTTTGAAACAGTTCATAGCCAGTGATCTTGATTGCATATAAGGAATTTCTTAGATTATGTTTGCTGATTTATAAAATTAGACGCACATTTCCTTGCCAACTGTTATAGTAAAGGAGCTTGACACAACTTAATTCTCATTTTGTTTGAAACAGTCTTAACCACAGAAATACATGAAACCAATTCATATCATTTTAAATGTGAAGAGGATATGTGCTTTGACCACTAGATAATGCAAGCTATCGACATAGGTTCCGCCAATTAGCAGGGTTCGCTTATTCCCGATAGCTAAATCGTACTAAATGGTACTAACCATAGTTAATAATAAATCTATCATAGAATTTTATTACTAACGTAGCTGTGGATATTTATTTTTGCTATTGTGATATGGATGATTGTTGTCTGAATTATATAAAACATTATTATTATTTAAATAAATACTTTATTTTCCCGAGTACAACGTCGACCTCGAGCAAATCGTGCTATAAACATGTTACCTGGTATTATGATACATATACATACACATACATTGAATGAATAATCTAAAACGTATAATACCACTAGAAAAATATGATTATAATTTACTGACCAAGAAATTACAATTTTAAAGTTTTTGTATATAACGATAGATAGATGAGGATTTTTTTATGCTAAGATGGAATGGTAGAAGAACAAATGAATTATTATAAAAGGTTGAAGTGATATAAATTTAAATGTAAGTCTTCATTTTGAATTGTTTACAAAACATTTCACGCGAACTCGAAGACAATTTTAATATCAGTCAGGCATTTGTTATCTGAACGAAGTTAAACTCTACGAGATATCATAACATTATTATTTGAAATTGATTATTGCGGAAACACAGTAACCGCCAAAACGGGGAAATTTTTTTATCCATGTCTAATCATTAGTTGTCTGTAACTTTGATAAGAGCCGTATGCATCTCCTATCTAACCTGACCTTGTCAGAGTATGGTCTGAGGTTTGAATACACGAAATTAGTGGCATTTTTAAGTTTTTAGTACATATTTTCGCATTTTTTCCAGAATTCTGGAAAAACCTTTGTAAACTGATTTTTATATGGGTATATGTTATTATAGGAGAAACAATGTCCAGGAGTGTAACGACCGTATTTTTATTGTTATCTCATTTATCTTTGACAAGATAGCAAAAATAGAAATTCACTTTTGATAAATCGATTAATTAATTATAAGATAACATGAAAATAACATTAAAAAAGATTCAACGTATTTGTACAAACATGTATATTTGAATCATACATCCATACACTTTTCCTTATTTTGTTCCTATTCTATCTCCATTTTGTAGGGTTGCATTCGTGCCGTATTTTATATTTATTTTTGTATTTTATGCCGAGTTTTGTCGAGTATCCCATGATGTTAAATATCGTTTGATGGTTCTTTAATACTAAACCTACCAAGTACCGGTCAAATTGACCGTTCTTAAACTTTTGTAAAACCTACACATTTTTAAACGTTATAATATCCTTATCAAACTACATTACAATTCTTACAATATGCATATAATATTTTCTTCACTCTTTACTTTTAGTTATTTCCATTATTATCTGCGTTATATAATAACATAACTTTTAATTACCGGTCAATTTAACCGCGTGCGGTAGGAACAGGTATACAAGAATTGTCGGTCACTAAACCTAGTGTTAAAAACATGGAGTGTTTTGCAAATCATCGTTTGTGAAAAATTTTGAGATTGCATGTTTTGTTAGATACAAGTCTCTTCCCCCTGACAGCTATTTGTATATTTAGTTGATTTTGGAGGTTTGATAAATTTATTTTTTAACGAATATGACGAATTTTATTGGTAACTTAAAATATATATTTTTATGCGCTTATATTGCAAAGGCTGGCTAAATCTTAAAAGGTAGATCAAAATAATATACTATACGATTCTAAAGTATCTTAAAAAGATGTACTATAAATCTGCGAGTCTATATATCAGGTTCCGTAGTTACGGATTCGGTAGTTACGTACATTGCGCGTGACTAGACATGCACTTGTGTGTTATTATAATTTACTAAAGTTATAACAGTAAATGTATAAATCACTGCAATACACCGTCACTCCTAAATTTCCTCTTTGAGTATTTGGCTATTTTCTGGTGAAAACATAAGCCAGCTTAATGTGGTATTAAGTTGAACAATATCACTTAATAACACCATAGACCTATCCCTGTATTTTCCACCGCCTCTCTTTTTAATAATCACTCTCGGAGTTGAAGAGACGTATCAATTTGTTACTTCTCACAGTATAATACTTCCCCATTCCTCAGAAATCAACAAGTTTAATGAAGGCTAATGCCCTGTAATAAAAAACTCGTTTAGAGACTCCGGGTATGTTTTTTACAGTTTTTTGAATACTATTTACAAAAGTAAGATACATTATTTGAGATTTTTTCGACATTGGTTATGGATAAAGTGGTTTGTTCAAGATACATCATCAAAAATAATAAATAGTTACATTTTAATCCTACATTGCATGCTGCCATATCTGGTACAGTCCAATTAATTACGTCTAGGGCTCGTTCATAGAATCCTAGCATTAATTGTCGGCTGGCGAAAGAGTCTTTTCATACTTATCAACGGCTTGGTAACAGTGAGTGTCAAGAGGTGGTATTAGCAATCGACCTGTGTAGTGAATTTCACAATTTGGATGATTACCCCAAATGCTCGTTGATTTCACATGGTTGAAAATATCTTTACAGATGTGCAAATGGAAAAAATATGTGTAGATATATTAGACGGATGTAAGTTATTTTTCTTTAATGTCCCTATTTTATGTACTAAAACATTAATTTATTTGACGGTATTAAATATCACCATGCATTTGTTGATAGTTAATATATTATTTAGATTTAATTTTATTTCAGATTATGGAGGAGAGCGAGTTGTCTGAGACAATGTTTGAACAGGATTTAGTCATACGATCTAAACTTTTAGTACGTGGAAAGTCACGGTAACATCAAATATAAGACAGAACTTGCGTCAATTGAATAAAGAACTGAGTATAAAATCAAATATAAGACAGAACTTGCATCAATTTAATAAAGAAGAACAGAAAGAGAAAGAGTGAATTATAAAATGAAAATTTCGCCTATCAGGAATGCACCATCGTATTCTACTAATACTGATACCAACTTTGTTGCAAATATACGAATAAGTTATACTTCTATACGAGTTAAGAGAAATAGAGTATCGAATTATACAACTACAAATACTTCGAAATTTTAATTGGGAAAATAAATATTACCAGGCCGATTAGCCACAATTTAGCTGAAATATAACTTTAGAGCCACCAATTATAGAACTAAACACTCTAACAATATATTTAGAGAGAGACGTTAGTAACGTTATTCATATTATTAATTAAGAATTTATTATGTAAGTTATGCCAAAAGATTTGAACCACTACTACCAAGTACTACTACAATCTACCAAGCTCTAGGTCAATTAGCATGATATCGAGAGTAAGTTTGATAGTGGGCTAATTGCGATTGGAGGACACCCCAACTCGCTATTTTTGGGTTCAAATAATGCGATTAAAATTGGATTCTTAAATAGTCGATAAAAACTGGTATATTGTTTTAGGTTTAAACCTATTTTAAATTAATCTCATGTGGTCCAACTTATTAGGGCTTGATCTTTTCGATTATTTTAAACATATATTTGTTATACAAAATACTAGCTCTGCCCACGATTTCGCTCGCGCGAAATATCTTAATATATAAAGCACAAAGACACTCACAGATTCACTGACTCATTCATCGCCCTACAGCCCAAACCGTAATACCTAGAAAGCTGAAATTTGGACACAAGACTCCTGACATATTGAATAGGTGCAATAAGAAAGGATTTTGCAAAGGTCCAAACCGTTCTAAAGTTACAGCTAAAAAACTGCAAAAAATATAACGCGCCTGTTTGATACCTCCTAGGTGGTGTGGAAATTCAAACAAAATGTTTGATCACTTTCGCCTTCCGTTGCGAATCATGGGTAACCTGCTAGTGTTTTATAAAATAAAAGTACTATTTACCTAGTTCTCTTAGAATCAGTTCAGCCGTTTCACAGATTAGCCGGAATAAACAGATAGATGGACAGACAGAGAAAAAAATTTAAAATATATTTTTTTATGTAAGTACCGTATATACTTTCATATGTATTTAGTGAAAAGCTGTTAATTTGAAATTACAAATGGACCCTTAAATTTTGTTTATATGTTAAATTTTATATATATATATATGTTTACGATAATAGTATAATGCATTTGTTCAGTTTAATACTCAGCTTAATTTTTATATATAGCTTACAATTAACACCAGTTCATAAACAATTAGGTGATTATGTGACCTTAACTTTCTAGCTATTTTATCTTTTGTGAATTGTTTTGATACATGTTATGGTTATATAGTGGAAACCCATTTAACCTAATAAATACATACTAATTACTGTATCTTTTGTTGCCCCGTCGCATCTTTATCATGTAGGTTCAGACAATCATGACTTAATATATAATGCTAAACTTTTATTTTAAAGTAGCTGTTGTTGGTAACATGCTCTTAATTATACGTAGAAATCTTTCCTTATAGTTTTAATGTAATTATAGTTCAAATTAATTTTTGTATTTACAGCAAAAAAAGTCGGAGTCAAATGTATCTTCAGTATTGACAATAATCACAATCATACCAAAAATATCTTCTAATTAATGATATGCAAACAAACAAACAGACGAACAGTATTGAGTTAAAATGTTTCATTTATTATTTTTTCAAATATTCAATTTACAGGATTTGTACCATTTTATAATTTTATAATAATAATGCAGACAGTAAAAATATTTTTACAATCAAGAAAAATTTAAATTTATTAATAAAATAGAGATAAGTATTCAGACCTACGTCATATCCTTAAACTTGCTTTAATAAACCATTAACATGAAATAACATTACTGCTATTAAAATGAACGAGTATAAGTCATATAGACAGTCATCATAGTTTAGTTTTTTATTTAAATATCTAATAATTTTTATTTGACCATTTTCCTTGACAGCGTGTATTGGTATGCGGTTAGCAACCTGGGTAATTTGGAATCACTATAGCTGAGTCTAAATTGTATATGAATATGATGATTCATAATCTTAGTTAAATTTGCAGAAGAGATCTTTTACATTCAACTCATTAGATCTACATATACGTTTTTAGGTAAAGATCAATCTAGAAAAATGTGTGGCTGAATATAAAAATTACTTTATTAAATCTATTCTAATTTCTTTGCAATCTCGTAAAAATATTTCAGAATACTCTGTAAAGAGTACGTACACAAAGTCATAATTATTAGGTTATAGACGATACTTACGTCTATTTGTAACTTCCTTTGAACGTATTCCAGTTAGTCATTTTTTGGTTTTTCCAATTCACGTCAAACTTGTTAATATAAAAAAGGTAAAGCCCACGACTGACTTTACCCGCATAGGTATTACATAATCTTGAAACCAAAAGACAGTCGTCTTGTTGTATTTAGATTTGAAGATCATTCATCGCAGGAGCAATCCTACTCTATGGATACGAATACATCGACCTAAGTCAAAGATTTAGTAAAGATATTATATTTATTTATAGAAATATCATAATTCACAATTTCTTTCCAAGTCCAAATATCTATTTTACATGATAGAACAGAAAAAACAACAACTTTCTTAAAACACAATATACCACGAACAATGTTGCACATAACCAACAGTTCCTTAAAATAAAATATTATCGACAAACAAAACAATTATATTTACTTTAGTACAATTAAAAACGAAAAGAAATGGGGTTATCGGTTTAAGTTTAATAATAAATACCCAGAATCCATACTAGCATATTTGCAGGCGATCTCGCGATACTGACATGTAATACAAAACAATGTCAGCTACTTTTAAATGTTGTGGAGGATTTCTGTGCTTGGACGGACGGATTGAGGACAAAACCAAATAAATGCTACAATCTATGTCTGGGTAGGCGGAACATCAGATATACCTCTTACGATCCGGGTCTTATAATAGGCGGTAAGTGCGTTACTACGATTACCGAAATCAAATCCGAAATCAAGTCCGTTCAAATTCTTACATCTCCATCTCTTACATCTCCATCGTTAGATACAATAGTCGAAGGCTTTTTGAATGATCTAAAAAGGTAGACAATCAACCAATAAGTAATATCAAAAAGGCTTGGATATACGATAATTATTTAATATCACGTCTAAATTGGCCTTTCCTCGTTTAGGATATCAATAAGACCCTTTTGTTGAAGTTAGATGCAAGTGTCATAAGGACATTGAAGTCATGGCTCGGGTTACCGCATCAAGCGGACTCTTTTGCCTTATTTAGAGACCGACACAATTTTGGGTTAAAATTAAAGAAACCATCGGAACTCTATAAACACCTAAGAGTTACCAAAAGACATATCATCTCAAAATCGAATGATGATACTATAACGTCTCTCCCAAAAGATAAAATTGCGGCAGAGCTGGAGTCACGACTTCAATTCTATAAACAATTTATGATAGGTGCTCAAACAAATAAAGCAGGGCTAGTATCAAGTAGGAAACAACAAGACTTAGAAATAACAAAATCCTTTATTCGGCAAGATGAAATCGATAATTACCGATTACCGTTTGCACGCGATGAGCCTAGAATTGCAAAATGAATGGGTGACCATAGGAGATTTTTGTATTCCACTAGCTTTAAGGTGGCGCACCCTGCTTCATGATTGGTCCCCAGAATTATTAAAATTTTATCTTAATGCATTCCAAATGACTCTCCCAGACCAAAGTAACTTAGTAAGATGGGGCAAAGCCACCGAAAAATCTTGCAACATCTGTGGGGAGGCAGTAGGAACCGCGAAACACTTGCTAGTAGGGTGTAGGGTACTTTTAAATAGAGGTAAATACTCACGTCGCCACGATAAAGTTTTAGAAATCATACGAGAAGCGGTTAGTCTTTCTGTAGCAAGAGCGCAGAGGGGTATAACAACCACCACCAAAAAATCAGTAGAGTTCGTAAAGGCAGGTTCGTCCAAAAAATCATAACTAAAACCTTATTCCATCTTGGAAGCGTCTCCTGATTGGACTCTCATGGTGGACACGTATGAAAGGCAATACAAAATACCCGGGGATGTTTGTGTTTCGTCATCTAGGTCGGACTTATTCCTGTACTCAAAACAACTAAGGCGCGTTATACTTGTGGAGCTTACTGTACCCTGGGAAACAAACATACTCAAAGATCATACATTTAAGCTTAACAAGTATTACGAAGTATGTAACGAACTGATCAGGAATAAATTTATAGTTAATTTGTACGCTGTAGAAGTAGGAGCGAGAAGTATAACAGCAAAATCTCTCTACAATTTATTTAAGGATTTCGGCCTTTCTAGAACGATCATCAGTTCATTTCTAGAACGTACTTCAAAGGCTTCTTTAGTAGGTTCTTACGATATTTGGTTAGGTAGGGAGAGGAGCGTGTACAGTGAAGGTGAGCGTGTATGTGCATAGTAAAGGGGCCCCTTAAATCTACACCTGGGTCGCAAGTCCCAGGGATTGTTTGCGCTCCTCTTCTTGAAACGCGACGGGCCCGGCACCTGCACGGTGAATCCATGGAATGCTAAGAAGCTTCGTCTCTTTTGTGCATACATGCGACTTATGTGCGAATCTTCAAAAATATTATCTCTTTAATTATTTCTTACGTCTTTTATCCTATAAATTTCACATTTATATAAAGTAAAATATTTATTTATTTACCTAAACTTCATTCTACAAAAAGTGGTTCATTTGACAAACTCAATACTAACGGTCTAGTCAGTTTAGGTTTTATCTGTGGAAAATTCCAAGTGATACATGTTTTATATATAATGAATTGTTATTAAATAATAATATATGTTTGAAGGTAGGCGTTATGTACAAACATTAAATCATGATACTACATGCTTACGGCTTGATAGTTTAAACAACGATTGAGAAATCATAAATAATACTGCAATAAAAGTTAGTGAAGACATAGATCTATTGGTACATCTTATGAAACTAAATTGAAATAAGTCAGTGTGAAAACATAACGTCTTTAACAGTCAATATTTATTTTTCAACTGAGCTAAACACTATCGGACAGGCAGTAGCATGTATAAAAGAACGGTTCTCGGAACAATAAAGTACGAAACATCTGCCAGTCGAGGTCGTTTGTATAATTTAAATTGACTTTACTAAGCTTCGAAACCTTTATAATATAAGCATATTTGTTACAAAATATCCGAGTATTAAATAAATTTTTTATGACACACGAATGTTAAAAGCAATGGAGTTAATGGTACATCATATGTGAGTGCATTCTAGTAACTTTTCAGGTTTCTACTGTACAAAATTATTGATTTAACAGAAAAATGTAACAGGCATTTTTGTAGACAGTTTCACGATGCTGAATTTTGCAATGATCTCTACTGACTTCCAGCAATAGCTCGCGAGATATCCGCGATAACCTGATATTCATAACCTTTTGACCTTTATAACTTTTTTAGCCGATACGAGCACGGTATCAATGTATTAAATCGCATAAAATGACAGAACTACAAAGCCAGTCAAACAACAGAAAAAAATTCAAAGGAAGAAGTAATAAACACAAATGGTATAAAAAGGCAAACTATAATATTTAAAAGATAATAAATACATATATGATTTATCGCATTGGCATAAAACCATAGACATAAAACCCGGACAGTATGAAGAGATACATTGAAGATTATTAACTGACTAAACTGAATAAATTGGAGATGAATAATGAAAAATAAGCAAACAGAATATCGGTGTTTTCTTCAACATCATTCTTCCAATGGTATGGGGATGTGTACTCGTAAGGGGACACTTAATATAGAGTTAATATCTTTAATAAAAGTTTATTAGGCAAAAAAACGTCACCAAAATTTTACATGTCATAGAATAAAAACAAATGTAATTTATTATTATTTATTTACTCTTTTTATCACATTATTGCATTTTCCAATAAAACATTCACTTGAAAAACATATAATTAAAGTATCAAAAAACACAATTCAATTTTTATACAAATGTGTTTTGAAAATATTTAACAAATAAATACTTTTAAAATAAAGCATCTTTTGTGTACATGAAACTCGGGATGTTGTTACAAAATACTACAAATTATACTTCATGATACTTATACAAAATATTAAATAAATCATCGAGACTAATTTCAGTCTAATAAAATTATCTCTGTATTGTGAAGAGTACAGAAACTGTAACCATTATAATACGACTTATGTCAGAGACTTACATACATTCTAAATAGTTGTTAATACTTTTGGCTTATAGCTATTTGATTTGATGTGAGTCTATCACAGTCCACCATACACCAATATAATTAATTAGTAAGGTCTATTTTATTATTATATTAATTTATTACGACTGGAGGAACCAAGTAAATCTTTTTAAGACATCTAAGTATTCCATATAGATAAACATTCAATCATTTTCAAAAATCCGTAGTCTTGGCAAACAGCGCTTAGCATTGGTTCGATTCCAATGTAAAAAATGATCTAATTGGCTCATGATGTGAGGTCCTGGACTTATGGTATCGGGGTTAATTTGACAATTACCAAATAAAGTGTAATCAGGTCGCAATACACCCTCTTTGACCAGAACGTCCAGAAGAATATTAATGTGATCGAATTGCTCCGTGTCTGGTTGATCATTTAAGTAGTTTCCCATGAACATTATTGATATACTTTTAAAGTTCCAGGAAGAGACCATAGCTCCGTGAACATTGGCACCTCTACCCTCAAACACGAATCCGGAGCCACCAACGAGAAAGTTAGGACCGATGTCGCTAAGATCTCGCCGCAAGTGATCTTGCTGAATGACAAGCATTTGTTCTATACATCTGTACCTTTGATTACAATAGTTAGCTGCCGAGTGTCCAATGATGACGTTAGAAACAGGAAGTTGCAAGAAATCTATGTCATAAGGGGGCATCGCTTGCCAGTCGCCTCGGCGCAAGTACCAAGTTTGATTCAGACCTTAACAAACAAATAAAACAATATAAGCAAGAGTTTACGCAGGAATAAAGTACAAACTATTAAAGAATAGTTAGATTCAATAGTTTTAAGGGACTTGAAGAGTTATTTTTTTTAAAGAAAATACCAAAAGAAAGGAATGTTATTAATGTTATATCAAATGAATAAACAGAAGGAGAGGCGATATGCCTCGTGATATACCTATATCTAGACGAAGTTGTTGACTCGGCATAGCAACATAGATGAGATATATGACGAGTCCTGAGGCCACTAGGAGAGCCCAACACACGAACACAGCGACGCTACAGCGCAATCTGCGTGCTTGCTTTGTCGACACCAAATCAAGGCCTAGAAAACGGCCTGCAACAAAAAATACTCAGAGATTATTCTCGAAAAACCTACATTATTCGGAATATCTACTACGGTAATTGCACAATAGCGAATACAAACTGTCAGGTGATCAAAATATTTTTAATGTACGGGGTACAGGTACATTTTTTTATTTTAATAAAAAACTAAAGTAGTTTATGCGATTTGTTGTGTAAATGTGTTTGTTTCCATCGGTCAGATTAGTTTAGCGAATTTCATTGTTCTTAACGGATTTGTGGAGTAATTATCATCGGTATTACTGGTTTCCAAAATATGAAATTTTGCCGAGGGTGTCGAGTGTCTGAAATTTTAGCTGCAGCGTCTAACTAGTTCAGCCACTGTTAGTGCAGTTAGACGCTGCAGCTAAAATTATCACTCCTTATCACTCGAAGTGTACAGAGGTCACGCGACGGAGCACTTAAGAATCAAACCCATAAGGGTATAATTATTTCCCTTTGCTACATTGTATAAAATTTATTCCTCAATCTGGGGAGCTCCTAATTCTTGACTGTACAAGTCTCACTGACTAAGAGACACATACCACAAGCGGGCAGGTAAGTCGTTAGACATTATACATAGTGTAGTAGTATACGTAGCACCTGTTGACGTAGACTTTTTAGAAGTAGTGTTGTAAGGCTTGCCGAATCCTCTTAGAGAGGTTTACCGATTTTCTTTGTATGATAAAGAAAAATCATAATGAAAATTGTTATTGACAGTAAGTTTTATACAAAACATTTTTCATTGTCAAAGCTACGACGAGCTATAAGAAAAAAGTTATTTACCACAGACCTGGGCAGAAATGCCGAAAAAAACTTATGTTCCTTTTTTTAAAGCCATACTTAAAACCTAAATTATATTTATAATAAATCTCGAAGTAGCGAGCGCATATCTGGGTTTCTAGATTTTCGAAAATGGTGTGGTATCCGTTAGCACACAAAAGTTTCTTAATAAGTATTTTTAATTTATTAATGGGTAACAATCTGAACGATTACTGAGAGCTTGTTGAAAAGTGTTTACCATAACCCATAAAAAAATTACTCACTTTTTGAGTCGAGGAGCAGGTAAGGGGAGCTTGTATTTGTTCCTCGTATTTATGTTATGTACATCACTGCTTAATATAGTGATCCTTATTCTTATGTATATATTTCAGATTTTCAAAAATATACTGACCACCGACCGTGCGTATGTTGGATTGCTTAAACTGATCATGTAAATATACACATATAATAGGTAGTGGCTGTGTAGTTGCTTAAAACCAATTAATTACAAGTTTTTACTGACGTTTTTTATTCAAATGATCTAATATTTGATTTAGCATGATTTTTTCAAATGTTTTACGGAGCCAAGATAACATAGTTATAAATATACTGTGATTGGAAGGATCTGAAGCATTAACAGATTTTAGAAGGGGTAATACTTTGCTATATATCCTTAGGTCAGGAAACACCCAACATGACAGGAGTCATTAAAAGTTGTCGCTTGGTAAGGTGCAACAGTTGTTTCCATAAATAAGTTAGAAAAATTATATAATTTTAACAATGATCTGAATTAAGTGGTTCCTATACATTAAGATCAATTATTTAAATAAAGTATTTTTAACCGATTTATCATGCATATTATTTCCATGTCCCGTATACTTAATCATTTGTAATTAAAAGATATGGTGACATAGTCAGTAGAGACTATAAAGAGGAAAATAAACAATGTGATAATAAATAATGTAGCTAATATTTCGAGGTAGGAATAATATATTATAACAAATTACCTTATAATGGCTCACACGGAAAGCCATATGTACGTATATAATATAAAATTAATACATCTTTATTAAATAACAAATTTTTTCCTTTTTTCTTTTCTATACTTGTATGTAAGAAAATAATGATAAATAAAATTACGTAATACCATTTGGTGGTTTTATTTATTTGTTGTAACCACAACCTTGCAGTTATATTGATATCTTAATTATACATATATATTACCGTATCCAAAGATAAAACTAATGAAACTTAGGATGAGATAAGAATACCTCCATAATTAAAAATGAGTTTTTATTTTACACTTTGAATATCACGGTTTAGAACACTTATACACGATTTAGTTGTAATACAACACCAAAAATCTGAACTGAATTATTGAGTACCAGTAAACAATCAACTATGTCGATACATTCATAAAATAGAAAGCAAAACTGTATACAAAATATTTTATTGTAAAAATATATTTGTGTAGTAAATGACGTAGAACTAAAAACAAGTTGTTTTATTTTATCACTGTCCGGTTATTTGTTTGTTGTTTGCATGTCATAAAAAAGTAAGGCTTGGACGAATATTTAGTTGTTAATTGATGTTCGTGATATCGTATATATTACGAAAAATATAAACGGGTAAAGATAATTAATAGAGTTACTCTTTACCAGTGTTAAGAAAACACAAGTCCTAGTAGACGAGTGTTCGTCACTGCTTTAACTGTACGATACGACTGATTCCATGTCACATGACATCAATTACGTCAAATGTATAAATCTCAAAGGAAAATCATGACTTTAATCTTACGTAAAACATCTATTGAAAAATGATTCACATGATTAAGTATTGTAATAATACAAAGTTTTTAATATTTTTTAATTTGATTCAATTTATAATTTAAATAGTAGTTCATGATAAGGCTTGTAAGTACTGCAGTACGCAGCAGATCATGGCCGTATTGTCGGTCAACTTACAATTTACCAGATACGTGCAAAGCATCATTTTCATGATTTTAAATGAGAAATATTGAAGATAGTTTTAATTTGGCCTGTAGTCAGAAAAAATTGAGACAGAGCAAAGCATTCGTTGGATAGTGGCAGACTTCCATGAGCGCAGCGTTAATCGCTTGAAATAAGAATTTTAAATGAATTATTTAGAATCGCAGTCATTTCCGAGCCAATGTTCGGAGTAAAACTGTCGGAACATCATATAAAAATCCAAAGCAAAGAGAGTTTGTCTTGCAACTTTTTGTGTAAACACTATATCTGTTACCTTGATCTCACACTGTAGAATAATAAGCGGAAGGTTTCTGTAAACAGGAATGATACCTCGGCTTTATGCCTATTGCAAAGGCAGAAAGTGTGACAATATTTGACCTTTCGTGTACCGGATGATAAATGACCTTCAATCTAGGTTCGAAACATTTATTATAATTACAGGCAGCGGCTGCTTTAACAGAGGCGTTTATCAAGCACTAGTGCCGCGATCGGCCACGTTTTGTTACTAATGAGATTGTGATGTTTTTTTATTGTTGTTACTATAACTGTTGCCTGTACACATGGTTGTAGCAAGAATAATAGTAGGATCATTTTAAGATAAAGAATCCCAGGTATGGGATACAAAAGGAATGCTTTCCATTTCAATCCCTTGACTTGTAGTGACTTTTGCGACAGTAAAAAATATAAATATTATAGCAACATGAGATGCCATCATATCAAATTATAAAATAAATTAGTTCACTAATTATCGGCGCGTTAAATATGTACTTTCAAGCGGAATTACACCTGTATAGTACTAAAATGTCTTTGAGATGGGTTTTAATATATATAAATAAAATTGAAGTGTCTTTTGACAATTCCAAATTAATAGCTTTTCACTAAATGCATATGAAACTATATACAATACTTAATAAAATAAAATAAAAAAAAACTACTTTTATTTTTTTTTGTCTCTGTCTATTTCTTCCAGCTAATCTTAAAAACGGCTAGACCGATTTTAATTGGATTTTCACTGGCGGATGGCTGATGTTATAAGATATAACTTAGGATACTTTAATTTTTAAATAACCTATTTAGTTGAAAAGCAAACGCTTAGTCAAAATATCTTAAATTGTGAAAGAATTTGTAATAATTTTCTCTTAATATATATTCTTAAATTACTATAACATTTTATTATTTAGTTTAAAACTCATTTTGTAACCACATTAATAAAGTTCAGAGAATGAAATAATTGGTGTTATTTTATTCTCTGAACTATATATATATATATATATGAAATATGTATATATGATTTTATTTAATGTTTAGAGTAAAATCTTATTTTAGATAGACATAATTTGTTTAAAAATAGAGGCTAAATGTATATTACTATTGTCATACTCTTTTATTCTTGCCTAAATTATTATCTTTGTGGGTTCACTGAACTCAGCAATTATTAAATGTAATTTAAAAAGTAACATTAATATAATAACAAGTTATTGACGTCTGCATTAAACATAAAAGATTCTTAAAAACTATGCTATAAGTCACTAATATTTATAATTCGTGGAAAATCCTTTCTTAAATTTAAAACACATATGATGATGATGATGATAAATGATAGCATTACTATAGATGTATATTTTTTCTCGAATAATATTGATAGTAACCCGTGTACTTACCAGTAATATACTTTAGTTTATTTATATAATATTTAAATAACAGTGAACAGTGAAATTCCCATATGATGATATTTAGACTCATTAGCAGAATAATTCAAATAGTAGACATATTTACCTTATATTTACCTTTATATTTATATATGTATATGATCAAGAATGTTATGTAATAGAAAACACATTACAGTATTATTGGATATTATCTATTTAATTCCGGATGCATCTTTGACTAATGACCATTATTTAGTTATAAGTTGAGATTTTTATGAGTTACCTTTCGTGGTCTGATTGGTGTGTGCAGGTTTAGTAATTAGTATAAATATAAAATATGAACAAGTAAAATAATAACACTAAAATATTTACAAGTGTGATGTGTGTTATATAATACTGTATTTCTATATTTTCCTCTACTCTGAAGTTATTTACAAAGGAATTACTAGGAATTAGAGCTGTACAAGGCGTCAGTGACGTTAATAATAATTGCATGTATGTCCTATATCTACTGCCATTGAGATGACCTTGTGTAGAATAAAATTATTTTATATTTAATATGTTATTTGAATAACGTAATGACAACTATTTAAAGTAACCTGGCTTTTTGAACTCCGTAAGTAAACTATATTGAGAAAGATATGTCTATATCTTTCTCAATATAGTCCATCCATCCATCCATCTATCCATCTGGATAGTGGATGCTGATTATTGTGAGTATAATTAGCTAAACGACTCGGTAATCAAAATAACACGATTATTTGTTCCTGTCATATTTGTTCTTTTGTCTTACGGGATGTAACAAAGAAACAAGGACTACATAAATTATTTTTTATTAACTTTAATGTGTATGACCGTGACCCAAAACCGATACAATGTTATTGCTTTTATTTTAGTATCTTATCTTTCTTTTGCTTATACATTCCATGTTTCTATATACTCGTAATATAATTAGTGATTAGTTTCTGTTCACAACGCATTGGTGACTTTAAGTTATCTCGCACGACCCGCACCAGCGCTATACTTACCTACTCCTCATATAATTTACTGAGATATTTTCCTTGATGTTGTTACTTAAAAGTATCCAATAATATACATGACGTCAACATTGTGCTAACGTGTTAATATCTTCATATGTCGCTGAGTATCTTTGTTTTACAAAGTTATTAATAAACTTCTGATTAAAACTGACGTGAGTTTTAAAGTTAAGAAAAACGCGCTCGTTAAAAAATAATAATGTATACTGTTATCACTTTGTAACATACAACAAACATGTTTACTGTGGTCTTATCACTTGTAAACAAGACCGTTTATTTTATTTGAATGGTATCCAACAGAAAAGTGACAATTCACTAAACTATCAGTTTCGAATTAATTAAAATAAAACTCATGAATTATAATGATATAAATATGTGAATAATACTCTAATAATCTACGAAAAAAATTAAAAAAAATATTTTATAAAACAAATTTGATAATTTTTTAATCCATTAATTCATCTGGGGTAAAAGTTGGCATTTGCAGAAAATTTTTTACGTTCCAGTTTCAATTAACTGTTTTGAAATAATATGATGCATCAGATGCCTGGGTCTCAGTAACAATATGTATGAGTGCAGCTGCATACAATAATTTTAAAATCAACAACTTAATCAACAACACTTAATCTTTATTGTTTTTCAAATTAACTAATAATTTTATTAATATTATTGATTTTACTATGTAGTATTAATTAATAACTAATCAAAAACATAGAATTCATATAGAATGATGTCGTTCCTTAATACACTTAGGGTAATTGTATTCGTATGTTGTATACGTACTTATTGGTATACGTATTGTAATTCGCAATTAGCTGTGTTTTTAAATTACTTAAATATATATATTTTTTTATCATGACCAATTTGAAACAATCGCTGCAATAAACATGCGGTCGCCAAGCAGATTGTTAATGTTAATCTGAAAACTAAAATGGCGCACAAACAAAGAAGCGCTTGCGTCTTACCTTTGAGCATTTCAGCGTTTTGCACATTTTGCGTAACAGAGACAAACTTGGGACCGATGTGGACTTTGGAGGACTTAGTGACATTCAGATTGCCAACGGAGGGAGTGGGCATTGCGGCCGCTAGTGCACCGCCCTCCATCACCACCAGCTCTGCCGGGCTCCGAGCACAATCGGACACTTCTTCTCTACCAGTCCACATCACAACACAATGATTCGATACGACCGCAGAAACAACAACTCACGACGTCGTCCGCCGAGTGACTAATGTACTTAGTACTGATAGAGGCGACCGGACTTATAATATGGCCGATTGGAATTTATGTTTTCCCCATTGCAATTTTTAGCAATGTTGTGATAAATACATCGGCTTTTTTATAGATAACTGATAACTTGACTAGTTTTGTTTATCAATATACATTTTTGCTTTATTATAAATATACACATTTGATATAAGATACTTATCATGTTTATATATATAGGTACGGTCGTTTCAATTGTGATTATCACAGCTAGACACAGCGCGCCCACCGATAAGAGCCAGTTTACAGAGCGCATTTATTGTAAACTCGAGGTAAAGATAAGGCGATAGGTTGTTAGGTTATATGTACATATTAAGGAGTAATGAAAATTATTGTTCTTGCTATGCTACCTAACAATATCAAAGGAATCTTAAGTGACTTACCAACTGTTGGGTTCATAAACAGATGAAAGTATTATTAAATATAACCAGACAATACGATATTAAGTATTAAAAAAGTTATTATTTCATTGTAATATTCATTTCAATGATTGAATTAATAATTGACATTAAGTCAAAAAGCATTATCTAAGTAGAAACTGGCGACCGCTGCAGTTACTTACTACTACTATACTTCTTCATTATAGTAATACGGCTGACTGACAATCCAGTAGAAGCAAGAGGATTAATTTTCACCGGTCTGGTCTGCTCTGGTCTGCACAAGACATACAGGTGGCAGACTACCAAGGCCTGCTCTCACGTACACTGCCTAGCTCCGCCAGCGTCTTGTCCTTCTGCCTTCGATGGTTAACAGTATGCTCGGAACTCCCTAATATTCGATTTCAGATGTGACAGAAAAAGAAAAAAATTTAAACTTTTATTGAAAATTTACTTTTATACAAAAATGTTTTTCAATTTACCACCAGTCCATAGCGTTATTTGAACAGAATTGAGAGAAGTGGCCAACAGAAATTTGCTTAGCAACTCATTTTACATTACTTTTTTTAAAAGCTAAAACAAATTTATAATAAATCTTGCCTTTTTTTGTTCTTTCTTCTGTAACTCATCATGAGAACACACCGCATTCAGGGAAGAAGAAGGCGGTGTTTATATGAGACTCCTACTCCCTAAACCAGACGGTCAACACATTGCCGTATAGAGGAGGGCCACGGGAACGCATAAGCACACATCTGTGTTGCTCCAACGGCAGGCCAAGCCACGTGGGCGGCCACCACCCCCCCAATAGAGCTGCGTAAACTGTTGATTGCGCCCCACTCTAATGGTCGGCTTGTTTTCTTGCGAGGAGCTCCTCTGCCCCCCGTCCAAGCCGACCGAGCCAGATCGTTCTGGACAACCTTCTTCCTTTACCTTCAAACCTTCACCTTCACCTTCACCGAGCCGACGGCAAACCCCTGCACTCATAATCAGGGAGGTGCAATCCGACTCATCCCCACTTGAACCCAGGAAATCAAACGGGGCCGAGGGCTATGGCGGCAGGCGGCGCTCGTGAGCGAAAAGCCTACGCCTTACTCCTTTCCGGCGCACCGGAACAGCAGCTCCGTCCTCCTCCCTGAGCCGCTCCGCCGTGACCTCACATCCTCGCAGAAGGAGTGCACCGCACTCCAAGCCTCTTCGCTCTGGGCTATGGCGTTGACCACGGCCGGGAACGAGAAGTCCGTCCCAATGTTTGGTACGAGTGTAGCACGCGGCTCCGCCCAATGCGGGCAAACTGCTAGCGTGTGCTGCTCCGTATCCTCGGCGCAGCCACACTCGTGACACTCCATCGTGCTTTCTCGACCCGCCACCTTACACAGGTACCTCCCGAAACAACCGTGCCCCGAGAGGACCTGCGTCAGTTGAAAGGTCAAAACCCCGTGTTTGCGACTGACCCAGTTCCTAATAATAAGGCCAATAGCTATGTAAGTAGAGATGCCGAAGCTGGTTGCCCTGAGTCTCTCTCGCCACTTTTCGACGAGCACGTTCTGCGCCCTGTGACGCCAACTAAATTCTCCACTTTCCTCTGACGGAAGATGTTCTCCTTGAATACGAGCATCCCTCCTCCGTCGGTTCGCAACTGCTAGCGTCGCCGCGTCCAGATCCCACGGTGGGGTCCCGGCCAGTGCACAGGCTGCTGGGTATCGCACTATTTCCTGTGAAGCATCACAGGAAATAGTGCGATATCTTCTGACCGCTCTAATAGCCATGACCCTCTGCGCTCCGCACAAATAAAAGGCTCCGATTACGGACGTTCAGAGCGCCTGCCCTTATGGGTGCTCCGTATAGGCCCATAGACCTGACCACCCCTGTGATAATAAATCTTGTCTAGCCTAACCTCGCAGCGAGCGCTTCATACCTTTGGTGTATTATACTTCGGGATGCTATAGTATTCGTTAGCACTATTAAAGGTACTTTTTAAAATTTTAGGGCTTTCTGGCAGTTTAATATAAAAATGTATAAATTTCCCAATAAAAGAGTTACTCACTCTTTAGAATTCTGTATTTATATTAAAAGATAATAAGAACATAAGATGTGAGATGATGAGTCAACCGAAACAAGATAAACAAGCTGTGCTTACAAAAATGATAAAGATATTTCGATCGAAGCGACTTGTTTAAAAATAATTTTTTTTTTTACCGTTATTGGAATTTTAATTCAGGAATTAAAATTTCTATAACGGTGTTAATAGTAATAGAAATAATCAGCGAAAGGTAAGTGCAATATATCAAATATCTTTAACTAGCATTGACACTGACATAAACTATTTTCCTTCATTAGAAAGACTAATTGACTTATTAGAAGGAAGCATAAGGACTCTCGGACGCGGGACTAATTAGCAACAGGACGACTTCTGCAGAATTCAAATACCATAGCTACAATCTTGATCTCTTAGCAATAATAAACGCCATTAAACATTTTCGTTACTCGGAAGAAAATTTGTAGCAATCTCGCTATAAACAAGAATTACTAGCAAGAATCTATAGGTGGAAGGTTTTTTAGGTAATTATAATTTTAACGTTGATAAGCAAAAACTGAAGGAAGAATTTTGATTCCCCAAAAATTTCAATTACAATAAATTGCTTAGTATTGCATTGTGCCTTTGAAGGAAGTATCTGGAGATATACAGAGTGTTGGATACGCCCAATTGGCACTCATGCCAAGAATAAACCTCAAAGCAGCGCATTATAATACTTATAAGAAGTTATATTTCTATTTCGATGGATATAGTGCGTTTGTTTCACATTATAAAGAAAATTGTGACCAGTATGGAATGCAATTACGTAAATTATAAGAATCATAGAGAATGGCTTAACAATATTTTAACATACACAAAAAAAACCTATTGAGAAATATCGCTTAGAACACTTCAGTTAGCTATAAACTGTACTATTTCAAAAACCAAAACACAAACAACGATTCAATTATTGACTGGCAAGAGCGGTTGTGTACTCCCAAATAAATTAAAAATTATATATGAAGACAATTAATGCATTGATCCGGAATTGCTTAAGAAAGCTGTGATAAAAAAGATAACCGACAAGGATTAAAAATATAAGGCAAGATATGACAAAGGAAAAGCTCAAATTAAAAGATTCGAAAAAGAAAAATATTAATTTTCTCAATAAAGCCGCGCTGCACATGTTCCTAATGTTAGGAGTTCCAAGAAACAGTGCCCATCTACAAGGTGAACAATGAGATAGCTGTTAGCGCAGTCTTAAGACTTTATATGCATAAAAATATAAAATGCACCGCATTTACCCATTACAATTACAAGAATATATTAGATATTAAGTTGGGCCATTACACTTTATGTGGGATATATTGTCTTAGGTATAAAGAACCCAAAACAGGACCCAGGATATCTGGTTCTTGTCCTATGATAAAACTGAAACCCTTCCCGATTTAATACATATGTCTCACACGTCTAAATTTAAAAGAATTGTATCGTTATTGGAAGATTTCAGAACAAAGAAAAACCACTAAACAATATGCATTGCAAGTTCATTTGTCTATTAAAGGTATAAAAGAACTAAGGCAAAAATCCTCAATAGATACATCATTAATAAAAAAACGCAATCTTAACAAATAAAAAAAAAGTAAAACAAGACAACATTTAAACGATTAATAATAAGACTTAGCAAACGCACCCGTCAACATAATTTAATTTCGGGATAAAAGTACGCGTTATCTTTCCCGGGATATCAAAATATCTGTACACAAAATTTCATCAAAATCCGTTCGGTGGTTTAGGTGTGAAGGCTTAACAGACCGATAGAATAACTTTTGCATTTATAATAGGAGGTTTTTGCGGCATGCGTTTACCAAGTCACTCTATTCATAAAGATGTAAAAAAAAGTTAATATAGATATAGTTACAATAACATGTTGTTAGTTATCTAACAATTAAGCAAAGTCGTTTGGCAGCTGCTCCCTTAAATGGGTACTGAGTTAACCGACATGATTTAGATTTGATTTCATAACTTTTCACGACGTAGTGAAACTTTAATATTTATACACGATATGTTTTTGCTACAATCTCATTTTGTAGGCATTCCTCTTTTTTTTCTTTCTGGAATTATACCTACTCGTATCTTGCGCTTCAGCTGCGGGGTTCCTCAAATCCCACTGACTGTCTCGGTTTTTCTCAGAGGTTTTGATATTTTACTTTATGTTACATAAGAAAATAATTTTCCGTTTTCCTGATAGCTTAGCTGCGCTTTATTGTTCTACATCAAGTACTTCATATCTTCAATTTTATAAATTACCAAAGAGTGCTTTTCAGATCGAATATCTTTTCCTAATACAGTATTGCCGAATCTATGATAGTTTCTTCTAATATCAAAGTTTTCCCTTTCTATTAACACTAAAACCTTATTGTCTATCAAATTTCAGCTCATTAGGTTAACTCTCAGGGAACCACTTTTATTTTTACGATAAGTGCTTCAGTGAATCAGTGACAAAATAAAGAAACTTTGTCTTGCAATAATTCCTAATGCAAAATTGATTTTAATTAAGACAATTTTGTAATTTCCGTTTTACATACAATTAGAATCATATCCACAGGAGTCAACTACAATCAAGTTACAGAATTGATACTCTCAAATGATGTTTGTATATCAGGGTTTAATAAAAATATCAAATACAGTAATACCCCGCTTTGCGACCCCGTTATACGCGGTTTCACTATAACGCGGATGCAAATTTCGCGCTCAAATGCCTCGAATTACGCGAAAGAGTGTGTATAAATATAATGTAGTCATCAACAATAGATGTATTTTTCCGTAAAAAATAAGAGTATGTATTGCATAAAGTGTTCCTAGAATTAAAGTGATTGATTAAAATGATTTGTATTTTTTTGTAATAATTTTTGACTATGACTAATCATAAACCTCGTTATACGCGAATTTCAGTTAACGCGATTTTTTTTGGAACGTATCCCTCGCGTAAAGCGGAGTATTACTGTATACATTTTTATTGTTTACAAACGTCTGTCTTTTAGAAAACTTTGATTTATATGCAGTGTCGGGATGTTCCTTTAACGATACATTATAAAGATCCTACAGGAATAAAAGAAACATAGACCAAACAACTTACTGTTTATTTTCATCACAAATTCATAATATAATATAATTACTTACTCTAATAAATGTTATTTGAAAAAATAAGATTTTACCATAATATAATAGCCTTATACTTACCTAAACTACCGAAAAATTTAATTTACAATATAATATAATATAAAATAATATAATATAAAATAAAATACGCTTACGTTTTTACATCTAAAAATGTCTATCACGTGGTTATTTTACTTATTAACAATTTAACTTCACATATATTTTTTAAAACACCTTAAAAGTCATATCTGCTGAGATTAAATATTTCTTTTTATTATCTGTTTAAATTTGAATGAGATTGTTTTAATTTAATATAATTTACAATCATTACAAAAAATTTTCTAAATTCAATATCAAGTTGTGTTTTTGAAACTTCACTTCTATTTACCAATAAAGGACTCTTGTTCAACTAGTTTCAATATAAAATAACAATGTGAAAATATTATAGAATTTAATAATTATGAATGTTAATACACATACATGTTTTGTGGTTGAAATAATTTCTATGTAAATTTGTGAAACAGTTAATTTGTTACGCTTTAAATATATATTTTTTCATAAAATTTATCAATACGACATTTCATTTATTTCACTAGTTTCTATAGCAATGGATACATTAACATATTCTAACTATTTATAATATAATATTAATTTATTTGATCTAAGTGCCTTAATTAAGTGAATCCGCATCAATATTATAACAATTAATTATAATATATTATAACAAATTCACGATTAAAATGGATTATAAATTTTCTAAATATGAGAATCCGCTGTCATTTCCTCTTTGTACGCATCTTTAGGTTGAAACTTACTTAGAAAAATAAATAAGTTTTATAATAGAATATCATAATGTCGTAATTAATATTAATTAACGTCGGCGAAGAATAAAAGATCCGCCTGGATTATGATGCAGCCGCGAGAATAATAACAATAACATTGTCCAAATGAATGTTTTTGGTTTGAATTCAGCGATGTTTAAATAAGTCGTCATTCTCGTCCCTCGAACAACAAACATTTTTAAGCGATTAGTCAATAAGAATAAAATGCATTCATAATTTATTAGTTATAATCGAGTCTGAGAAAGTCAAATGAAAATCAGCTAAATGTTATATGTATGTTAATAACAGTGAAAGACTTTAAATATATATAATTAAGAAAACATCTTCAACACATTCTTTGCGATACAAATTCATTTATATGTATTAGTTCACTATTCTTCAAGAATGAGATGTCTTTATTGAAGTTAGTTGTATAAGAGTTAATGTCCGTGGACTGGTAATGACAACGGAACAATGAAAATATTACATGTAATGTACAAAAAAGGTATTTTATAAATATTCATGTTTGTGTTTGAATTGAACAAACAAAAAATTAAAGTATCATTCAAGACGGAAACAAAAAAGATTAATTGCGATTAAAAAGAAAAATAAACACAGATGTTTTTTTTTTATCCATCGATTATAATCTGCAATTTCACCAGACGACTTGTTTTTATAATATAACAAATGAATCCAGAATTTCAATATTCCATTATAAAATAAATCAATATAAATTTTGCAACATAATAACGAAATTTAAACAGTCTTTTCTGTTTTTCTAACATAAGTATAAAAGATAATTAAGAAATATTTCCAGCTCAATTATCTTTCCTGAATAGAATCGTGCCGAAACCACGAAACCACCGCAATGGCCGGCGCATAGATAACAAATTCCAAGCCGCAAATAAATGAAATTTTATCTCGACATAACGGTAATAGCTCGGGGGTATTTGTGCAAATAAATCGGAGTTTCGTGATCGTCTATCAACACGTAAACAAAGTCACATCCGTAAAAGCTATTTGATTGGAAGTGTATCAGTGAAGTGAGGTGTTGTTAGTACGCGACGCATTAAGAGGGCATTCAACGAGACGATTTGTACTTGTATTCTTCATAGCCACTAGCTGGGTAGTGTGATAGATCGTGGTTTGTACGTAATACGTTGTATGGCAATACACTTTATGCGAAACCGACGAGGTTCCACCATTTTAAAGGTGAGTGATGATAATTTCATCGTCAATTTCGTCTTTTTCGTCGTCTTCTTCTGGCGGCTGTTTGGCAGCCTCGGCGGCGGCCACTGGGTTCTCTGCAATTGCCTTTAGGCGGCGAGCCTAGAAAATACAATACACAACATTATAATTCTTAGTACGACTCATTACAAAATTATAATCAGTTAATAAAACTAAAGTTCTTGTTTAAGACTAAAATATATCAAATATACTAAAGGATATCATGTACTAAAATGGAATTGTAACTTTCCTTGAATCTCAAAAATTTTTTTCTTAATAGCCAGAGATGGTTACCTTTCTCATGTGTAGAATCTCGACGACAACATATCCAGCAACTCCAATGAGCAGTACTACCATCATCACATACAGCTTCATCCTGGCACAGAGGTGAGTTGAGTAGGCATAAGCCACAACGAATCCTGCGCTTTCCCAAAGCCTATAGTTGGAGAAGGCGGCTTCTTTGTTTCGTCTAAACAGTACCCCGTACAAGCCTAAAAAATATTTTAATTTTATTGAAATTCATGACATAATACAAAAGCGCTTTTCATTGTATCTTAATAATTAGTTCCTTTACTATAAATTCTTGAAAAAAAAAAATTTTAATGATTAACATTTGATCTTCATCATCTATTAATTATTAAGAACGTAACAGTATTAGTAGTTTTAGTAATTTATATCTTAGTGTACAGTTAGTTTAGAAACTAATTGATAATTTAATGGGAGTTTTATTGCATTTTATAAATTTGCAGCGTAGATAAGACAATTAAACAGGTCGCTTAATAACACTGGGAAGCAATTAGAACAAGGAAACAATGGCAGAGTTCAGAATAACACATGCCGTTAGGCAGTACCTACGAGTGGTCACAGGCTGTCGGGCGATCGTTACGTTACGTTTCCTAAATGTGCTTTATTTAATTTACCATAACATTTTTGGAAATATTAATCTCCATAACAAAAGTTTTGTATCTACTCGGCACTTTGACCATTGAAAAAAATGGTATAAAAAAATTGTATCAAAAAATTTATTTAGTTTTATAGAACTCTTTGTACTTGGATCGAGTTTCAACTGTTTTACAACTAAATATCTTGATGATCTTGATGATGAAAAAAAACGGAAGAAATTAAAAAGAGTCTATTAGAGTTTAACAATTTTTTTTAATCAAAATGAATTTACCTTATCCAGTCATGTATATATCCCCTCAAAATTACTAAGTTACATAGTGGCGCCTACAGCCTCTTAAGGTTATTAATATTATGGAAGCGATAAAGACGTGCTTCTGAGACGAAGCGTGACTTAGCTGTGAAACTACAGAGATAAGTGAGAAGGAACTACCTTGTTGTTGAACATTACAATTATTTTCGTTGAGTAATTAGAATTCCAAACGTATAATTAAAGTTTGATTAAATTAGTTAAATTATAAATTCGGTATAAACTTGACAAAAGATAACTCAGTATTGATTAATCATGACAACTATGGCATATGTAAGAATTAATGATGAAATACAAAAAAAAAAAGTGAGTGGAACACGGAGAGCCGGTCTATATTAAATGAGCCGTGATTTGTCCGTTAATTCAAGGAGACGCGCAAGACTGAGACAAATATTTAAACTCGCTTTAAATGATTATAGTTAGAAAAATTTTACGTTTACATACACACACACACACATAAACCTCTGAAGCATATATATATATATATATGTTTATATTTATATAGATGCTTCAGAGATTTGTCTCGACCTTTCAATAAATTTAATTACAATCGAATATCCAACATGAATTTATAGTGCTATTTGTTACAAGACGTATTACTTTAGGTGTGTACGATAGTGGGGCATACTTCAGTATACAATTACTAGAACTTAACTGTGACGAAAAATGGACCAAAGTTGGATGTGTAAGTCTTACATGCGGAACAAAAAACGTAAAACTCCTTTAATTAGATAGATTGATTTAGTGACGTACACGAGTTCTTGCTCTTCACGAGCATTGAATAATTTTGATTGTTATCTCTTTGATGATAGACCGCTAAAGCCATGGTGACGTAATCCAAACAAAGTAATTAGCCGCCATGACGTAATTGATTTGCCTTATTTTTTTCCATCGCGAATATGGTTTGGAATGTTCGAGAATGTGTCTAAGAATTTACCCAATGCGTTGTATAACTTTGCTGCTTTAGATATCACTACTTATGCCATTCTTGCATCTTTGGCATCTAATATGGCCGGTTAACTTGTTTTTTATTTATATTGTTTGTTATTGTTTAAATACAGTTTGAAAATTTAAACTATTAATTAAAAGTACTTTTATTTTTTAATTGAAAGCAAAACTTTGATTTAATTAACTTTGTAGTTATATATAGTCTTTAATTGTATTAAAGCGGTTGAAGACGACACAAAAAGGCTAATCCAACAGGGACTACATTTTCTTCAGCTATAAATAAATCGCTCGTATCTTTAACGGCAGTACCCGTGTACGTGGGAACACCAGTTGGCTAAAAATACCTTCATCTGGCTAACGCTCCTAGAACCTGATCTCTGCAGCCACATCTAACGTTTTATTGCACTGGTCTCTCTAGTTTTTTGTAGCTATAGATTGTCTTTTACAATTATATACTCGATATTTATATTTAGCAGGTTCTGCTCTGTTTATTGTTCGGTTATTCTGACGTTCAATAACGATATTGTCTATAGTTATGAATGCTTATTTACTTTTATTTTAAATAATATTTATACGTATAATAAGTAATCAAATCTGACATATATTGACCTTCTTTCGATTTCCTACATCTTCAATTACACAAACAACACCGTTTATAAATAATATAACACTTGATGACCGCAAAAAATATATATTTACATACCTATTAAGTAGTTGTCTTGATATGTCAAAAGTACGTCTAATAAAATGTATGGGTGTTTAGTTTTTTTCATATAAAAAATTAAATATACTTATAATATTTTATAAGTACATTTAATTTTAAAATACAAGTTGTTATTTTTATTCCTCTTAAATCTATATAACTTGGTATGGTATTTTTATTTTTTAGGTTTTATAAGTATTGTGCTCTCATGATTTATTTCTGTTTCGAACGAAAATACTTTAGCATTCGATCAGTATTTTTATATCTTACACTTAAGCCTATATATAAATGTTATCATATAAACGTACCGTTTACTTGAGTTTGCCACACCGCATCCCCGACGCCCCATAAGCCGGATATGACGAAAAAGGTCATCGGTTTATCAGCACTTGGTCTCCAAATCAGGAGCCATACTATGAGACCGAGGTGAAGAGCCGCACCCATCACGAGTATGGGGAACCTTCCAATGTACTTCATGGCGGAGCCGAAGAGCAAGGAGCACACTGCGTTTACGACTCCGAAGCATATCATCACGTAGCCGATAGAGCGGATGCCAAGAGCGCAAGATACATAGGCCTGCCAAGAACAAAGTAAACTGTTTATCAAAGTACACTCTATTTTATTGATTTTAAAAAACAACCAACCAAAAATATAAAAACAATTCCACTATTCAACTCTAGTTCGTTTCATTATAACATTAAGTAGTTAAACTAAAGAAAAGAAAGAGTATCATTACACTGTTCAATAGTTAAACTAGTTTAACTAACTAACTGGGATTAAATAATAAAGCAGCGATTATAAACATACAAAAATCTTTTTTTTTTATCACGGTAATACAAAAATAAAATTTTGTGGCTTAATTAATGGCTACTTAATATTTAACTTTTAAATCATACTTGGGTGTAATCAGCTCCGATGAAAGCCTGTTCCATGCCAATCCAGAGCGTGATGGGAATAAGAAGCTGTTGGTTGGGCTTCTTAAGCTGGTACGCGGTGGCTGATAGCAGCTGGATACCTGTTAGCTCTTTGGATGGATCTGTTGTTCTCTGTTTCTCACCATACCTATCCGAAAACGTTAAATTGTATAAACCGAACTTATTGAACGAAATTTTAAATAATAAATGTATAAAATTGAAATTATTATTATTATTAAACGAAGGTTAATATAATATATATTTGTTTTTAATGTTAGGAAAATAATATTTTAAAATTCAAATTATATTTTTATTAGCTTCCAGGAATTACAGAGTTGCGTGTAATAAAAACGAAAACCTATAAAAACGGAGTGGATTTACTACATTTTTGCAATTTTACAGACAATAATGTGTGTAGTGGTGTGACAGTCATGAGGTAGAGATTCGTAAATTGTTAAAGTATAAGATAACATATTGTCAATATTATTAAAATACATTTTATATCATGTAGTCTTATATATGACCCAAAAAACGAGAATACAGCTTTATGGCAAAAAAATTAAAAACAAAATATTCGACATAATTATTCCACATTTTTAAATGTTATGTATTCTAGTATTAATATCGACTATTATTTTAGACATGTAAATATACAATTAGCTTTTAACATCTTTAATATTAGTTGTATAAGATTATTTAGATAATTTTAAATTCTAATCTATGTGAAGGTATGTAGTACCGCAAGCAACCATGTCTAAATATTGTCTAACTGGAAGAGTTCCAAGCCCTCAATAAAATCAAAGTGATTCGAAACTAGATGACCTCTTAATTATTTTATATTATACATACCTTGAGAGAGGATCGACGAGTAAAGCAACCATCAAGACCGCAACCACAACGCATGCAAGGTATATAGCACTGATCTCGTATATCTCGCCGTCGGGAGGCCGGTGGAGGTTCCTGTTATCATGATGACCGCCTCCGATCATGCAGAAGTTGGCTCCGCAGGACAACAGAGTGCTGCTAGTGTTCTCTTTGGATACGCCTCCACTATGCACTCCGGAGGAGAACACTACGAACGATGAAGATATTATTACTCATTTGTAATCCAAGAAGCATAAGTATTAAATAATTTCATTAAGTGAATTGTATACAATGAATGTAGGAGATAAAAACCTTATATTGTGTGTAATAGACATCGTTTGCATATCAGCTACATTTGGCCAATCATTTACCACTATTAAAATGAAAATATTATAACTAAATATAAAAAAAAAACATAAATTACCTAAGCTGGAGATCAGATTTCCCCATAATTCAGCAGTCTGCCATGCCAAGAAGAAGAAGCCGAAAAATCGTACGATGATACCATCGACGGCTTGGTCGGTTAGCTTAGCGTACACACTACCCGCTTGAGTAAGGTATGTAGCCTTAGATGTCCACATAGGAGCCGCCCCTAAGCCAAGAATTACTCCAGAAGGCACGAGGGTGTAGAATGCCGGGTAGAACTGGGCGGCGATGTATGGCGCGTAACAAAGCATCGAAACGCATAGTGTCCACTTCACTGTTAGCCTTTTGATAAGGAAGGTAGGTACAAATATACATGACACCACTAGGGCAGCATATATAGAACTTAAAGATACTGTGCCAAGACCATCAGCCGCGTTGATAGATGATTGAAGGTTTGCAGTTCCTTGAAATGCGGTAAACTGTACCATAAATGCACAACTCACAGCAGCTACATTTTTTAATATACGCCACTTTTCATTCCTCGATAGTTTAACTTTGCCGGAGGCGTAGGAGTCGTCCTCGGTGGGTAGTGGCGGGGGTTTGACGATATCGTCATTCGAGTCTCGGTCGTGCTGGTAGCCATCATTCTTGAAGCCAGTCTTAACCGTGTACACGGGGTCCTTATCCGGCCGGTGGTCTTCACAACCGCCACCGTGCGTTGCAGTCATACCTTGTTCTCCTTTTGACCTGTTATAAAAATATATTTTAAGAATTTCTCAAAACTTCATTATTTACACAGGTCTAATATAGGATATTGCTGTAATTAAAACACGCGTCTTTGGAGTTAACAGGGAAGTAAGTCACAATAGCAATGAGGCCGAATGTTTTGCTAATCACATGCACGAGCCGGTGCCCAGCACAATGATACGGTGTGTTGTGATCAACGCGGAGGCAGAATCTGTAACAATTCGATTTGATTCGCATTCAGCGGCACAATGAACGACATCGGCTGAGTACATATCACACCATTGTGTTGTGTTTCACATACTCCTTGGTCATGACATAATCACAAATCATTTGAAAACCATAAACCGCGTTAAAGTTAGAATTTTAACTTTCAGTTTATGTAAGCGGCTTTTAATAGCGCGAAATTTAAGTTTAAGTTTAATTTAAGAAATAAAAATTAATTTATATACTTTTTTGGACATTTTGACATGTATTTCTTTATTTCAAGAAATGGTTGCAAAACCTGATAACAGACAAAAATATGTATGTGGTTTTTAGATAAGAACCTTTAAAAGAGGATTATTACCTTCCGCCAGTAAGGAACGAAGTAATTAAAGGTGTCGTAACAAATCTATATTCTATAGAGGCGCACAAGTTACAACCAAACCTGAAAGTAAATATTCTATTGTGCAATTTGAGCCGAGACGTGTTGATGTGTTGTGTTACGTTTGTCCATTACACTTTAATAACAAACAGGGAACAAAAGGACATCACTTACAATGATACTATTGAGAAAATAATATTCGATCAGATAAGGTATATATACAATACGGTATTTTAGCTCAGAATCCTGTAATAATACGCTATTACTTCGTTAGTTTGGTAAAATGGTAGCTTAGTGTCGGTGACTTTTTCTAGTGACCTCAAACAAAAATGTGATCTAATTTTAACTTGTTTTATATTTGAAATATTATATTATTATATGTATTTAAAAGTTACTAAATAATGGCACCAAAGATTACAAAATATAATTACACGTAATCACTCTATATAATCACTCTAATTCGCAACATTAACTATTTTCAACGAACGTAATGAATAAACCAAACACGAAAGGTTATTTTCAAAACTTCCCACGGTATCAGCATCATAGGCAGCTTTCGTCACTTCCTGAGCTCGCATCACAAGAGACTAATAGATCTCTGGAGGTCACGCTAAATTGGCTAAAAAAGTTTTATGTGACAAATTATGCATATCATTCTATGTCATGTTTCAGTAACTGGTCACATACAAAATACATTTTGTGTTATTCTACATCTGTTTGTTAAATTACATAAAATAACATCGCTCTTTATTATTACTACTACAGCCTACAATTATTTGGCATTAACCGCTACTTAAAATACGAGTCTTCTATTTTCATTGTATTTTAATTTTCATTAGAATATTCTTGAATGAAATGTCTATTTATATCGAGTAATTAATTCTCAATTTCAGCAGAGAAAAAAATTCCTAATTAAATTTAGATTACCAATTATAAATTGCTTTTAATCGATTTTAAAACCTCGTAGCGTGTTGTTGAGGTCAAACAAAATATTTCGAAGTATTTTATGTTATATAAAAAATATTAGAATTATCTTATTTGAAAATTTTATTCAGTATTTAATAAGCGCTTCCAAGAAGTGTTTACATCCCAGGCTCACTAATTAAGAAATGACCTCAACATTCACAATACCATATGAAATAATCTCACTTGGCCATCTGATGATGACAGATGCTATTTGGTGGAATTATTACCGATATACCCTAGCTATATTAATAAACTAACCTTTCCATAAAAATAAGGTTAAAGAAGTTGCTTCAAAACATATATTTCAGATTTCAAGGTTTTGTTTTAAATTTAAACAAAAAAAGGTATAATATATAATGTATTAATAATACTATTGCCAAAGGAATTCAATAGTACCACAGGAAAAGGAAAAGCTTTTGACCAAACTCGTCTTTGTAAGGACAACAACTCAATGTTGATTGCGCAGGCGCATCTTGACCGATATTGGAACCACCAACTATTTATTTATTAATAAATAGTGACATTGTCCGCAACTTTGTCCGCGATTATGTGCTCGGACTAAGGAACTTCGTAATGAAACATTCTTATTATGAGAGATTCTTACATAATTTAGTAATAAACAAATAATAATGGATGCCAAAGTCACCTAAATTCTTAAATTTAATCAAGTTATTTGATAATATCAAAGACATATAAGTATATATATATCATGACATTTAGGTTTTTTATAAAGTGCATTCTTTACGTGATTGTTTTCTAGATAAAACGACTTTTGCACTTGGAAATTGAGATAAAAATAAAAAAAGCGGACAAAATATGTGTTATTTATTTTGATTTAAATCTTGACCTGAGATCAAGGTAGTATTTGTGACATTTGGTGTACAAGTCCGCCTGTGAATCAGTTTTGAAATATTATTAATAACAACTTCATATATATAATATTAATATTAAAGCTTCAAGAATATAGATTTTTTTTGTGGTATAAAAAATGCACACATTTCAATGTTTTTTGTTTTATTAAACAGTATGTAAGTTACGTAATATAATAAAATATATACGTAATTTTGCAAAGGATGGTCCAGATCCATTATCTTTATAAAACTAAAAAATTAATTAATATGTATAATAGACAACGTTGAAACGAGCAAGAGTTAGGTATAACGTACAACGTAAAGAAATTCCAAAACTTGAACTTTCACAGTTAGTTCGCTTAAAAATATCTAAAAAATAACATTTCATGTTCTTATATGTTTCATAATATTGCAAACCTTAAGATAATACTTATTGTATTTTATTAATAAATTTAAAACGGTGTATTTAATAGAACTACAATTATATTTAAACGTCTGCAATTATATTTTATATCCAACTATAATATAAAAAACAATAGAATATCTCTGCGGGATGTAAAGATGAATAACTTAATAATATAGATACACACACATATATATATATAATATACGTATGTTGTATAATTGTATCGAAGTAACAAACAAATTAAATAAGTACGCGAATATAGAAGCTTATAGGGGACCAAGGTCAAAGGTCAAGTTTTTTCACCAATATGGCTAACAAGCGTAATGTAATATAGGGTTGACACTTGTAATTTATGTTTGATAATGGATACGAATTTTATTTTATTCCGGAAATAAAGTCAGTGTACATCAGTTTCCAAGGTTGAACAACAATGGGCGAACAATAGGCAAGTGTAATTTGTGATATACATACATACGGATTTTAATGGTAGGTCTGAGACCACCCGAGTAGTTATACCACCCACCTCTTTATTGTTACCAGTAACTATCCTCTAACCGAAGCAGTCAATTAGCTCTCGCTTGTAATAAAAGCTACATATTACCCCTAATAACTAATTTTACGATAACGTACCAACCGACGATGTTGACAGCGCCACTTATCAATATATAAATAATGCAGGAGCTCAAATTCCGATACATTCATCTATTCATTTACATAATACAGATAGTTTTATACAATATGGGTAAATAAGTATTATTATGGCTCGTTTTTGTAATAACAACTTATGCTAATAACGACATTCGACTCGACGTGTTTATGACTCCCGAGGCTGTAATATTGCGTCGTCTTTAAGACACCACAGACCCATCTCATTGGAAGTAAAACTTTCAAGTATTTAGCAGATATCACTTTATAATAAGTTTAATATTTTAATACCAAAAAATTCTTATCATTTTATTATTAAGGCTCGATATTTTATTCGATTAATTAATAATATCGTCGTGTTTTAATACAAGTGAGGTAAATTTAAATAAGAGATAACGCTTTTATTTATAATATAATATGTTATCAATTATAGTAATTATGAGCATTGTGTCTAACTTAAAGAAAAAATCACACCACATATTGGTTGTGCAACGAAGATATTGTTCCTAAATACGTCATATAAATTATCAATATGTAAAATTAAATACCGTAATAAATAGAACTTATTATTTTTACCTCTTTGGAATGTACCTAATGTAAATGATTTTTAACTATATTAATTAAAATTATCTTTGTATTTCACTTCATAGTATATTAAAATGATCTTATCCGGCATATAAAAGTATATACCAACTTAACAAGTAGTCCAGCTTTCGTTGCTATTGTGACTCCAACAGTCATAATTCTTTTTTAATCAAAATTGTTTTATTAAATAAGTCTCCAAAATTCATTTCTTTGTTTAAATTATAATAGTTTAAGATAATGAACCGGTTACTAAATGCAATTTAAAAGTTAGCAATTACATTTAATACACGAAAGCAAGTTAAAAGTGCCATGTGGATTTATACTAATGATACTTTATGTCAAGCAGAGGCTACTATAAAAAATATATTTAACTACAATGTAAACTAATTTTGAACCCCAGTTAAAGTTAGTCCTGGTTCATCAATAAAGAGACTCATTATGATTGCGTAATCAGTTAAGGTTTAAAGTGATCCTTCATCGCTAAAGTATTTTTTATATTTATACAAGGGCAAGTTGTAAGTAGCTTCGATTATTAAATCAACGCTTTCCATTGTGGCTATATACAGCAATGATCCGAGTTATTACTTAAATCCATTTAAAATTATGACCCTGTATTAATTTAATATTGTTAAGAGATTCCAAGGAACTGCGCCATATGTTGGAAATATTAATTTAGACTTTGTTTTTATTTGGGATCCTGTTTTTAGAATCTGCATATCAACGGATAAAATCCGGTTCGTCGTAGCCGTAACCAGTCCAACTTGAGCTTCTTAGAAAGTTTTTGCAAAATAATTTGAATATTCATACCTAACGACTTTTAGCACAATAATTGACAATAATTTATCATACGATAGGTTTTATTTTATATTTGAAATAAAAAACACATTATTATTATTAATTATAAGGAAAAGTCAAGATTCCTAGAGCTTAATTCCATTGCGTGGTAAAGCGGGAGTTCTTTAGAACTCGTTCAGACGAGGAAGAAACTTTGGAATGTATATTTTATGAGATAAAAAAGAAGTTATATGTCACGTGCGTACACTCACTTAACTTATTAACTCTAATTCCGGGTTCAAATCAACTTATTCGATATAAATATTTAAGATTATCCTATTGGAGAATTGTTTATGTGTTGGTTTAAGTCTGCACCAAAGAATGCAAGTGGTCCTCCGAAATGCTTAAGGATGTTAAAGTAACTTTATATTTGGGTAGATGCTAGCTTTTTAACTTAAGATAAACGATTAGTCCCCCAATGAATGTATGTAATAAAAAAACGAATAAAGTGATATTAACATTATAATCAAATTGTCAAATAATAACTGTTGTTAATTTAGTAGGTCATTATTTTAAACATTTGACATTATTGAGAAGTGAAAGGATTTTTTTTAATATTAAAAATTAATTTAATAAAAAAATCCTGAAGTCATTATACATTTTTTTTTTCAATTAATTAATCATATTAAAAATATATATTCATTAAATTCCATATAATAGGATAGTGATGAAGAAGTTGCGTGTGAATGATAGTACGAGTACGCAACAATTCCATAATATATATTTGACATCGCGCCATATATTGTTAATTCAGTGGCAATTAATCCACCGCCTGCAGCTGGTTACAACCACATAAATCTGATCCCGATCGAGATGGAGGCGGTACGGAGTCGTTGATCCCGCTTTATTTTAAGAGTAATCAACAACTTGCCTCAACAACTCTGGACTCACGACTATTAAGTGCCTTAGATAATGATAAATGCGGACTATATAAAAATATACGAACTACTTTTAAAAACAAAAGTTATATGTACACGTTTACGTTTTACATGTACGAGTGTGTTCTACATGTGTGTGTGTTCATTGAATGAATGCAATAATTAATGAATCATTCATGGTATTTGAAATCGGGTTGTATACGTTTAATAACAACATGTAAACACGTAATTACTACAATGCTTGCGATTGTATTTGCGATTGCGATTGTACTTGCGTTTGCGATTGTACTTGCGATCGTTTAGTGTTGTATTGATGTAAAGTTAAAAAGTTGATATGTATATATCTAAAGATGCCTCCAATATCATCGGATAATAATATATTCGTATAACCAGTGTTGAAAAACGAAGCGAAACAATGAATCAGTCAACACATGTACAAATAAAAAGGATTTCATATTTATGAAATAAATGTTCCAAGAATTACTTCATTATTTTATTATTTTTGTAATGTTATCTAAAATGGTATTTTAATTAATAATATAAAAAACGTAATAATTGGTTTTGTCCCTAATTGTATATTCATAAATAATAAGATAAATTTTAAAATTTTAATTACATTTTTGACAAGACATAAATAACTAAAATTACACGAACAATGGTTCGCGTATATTTATATGTAATATGTATAATATGATTATAATTATTTGTATCATGTATAATTATAATTATTACAATAGTTATATAATTGAATTCCTCTGTGATTTTTTATGAACATGAACAAAAACTATTTATTCAATAGAAAAAACCAATTAGTTTAATCATTTCTCAAAACATACTTCTTTTTAAATATTTTAATTGAATTTGTCTTTCTTTCGATTTTTCAAAGCAAATATATATATATATATATATATATGATATCATCATATTCTTAAATTTAATTGGTCCCTGTTGAAAAGAATAGATCTGTTTTTCTCACAAGTTATTCCACAGTCAGTCGAGCAGAGAAAAAAAATACCAAAAAAACCAGGCAATTTATATTTAAGTAGGTACTCGAAGTATTCGAAGCTAAAATATTTTATTGTACTCTTCTCACTTACTGTACTTTGGAAGATGAACAACATAATGTAATATCGTCTTTTATTTAGATGTAATAATAAACATCCTAATAATAATAATAACAATTTTGCTTGTATTTTAGCTGTTGCAGTAATATATTTGTATTAATGATAACACTCCTAAGTCTCAAGAATCCTTGCTTATTATATA
Source organism: Melinaea menophilus ssp. n. AW-2005 (assembly GCA_918358695.1). Classification (NCBI taxonomy): domain Eukaryota; kingdom Metazoa; phylum Arthropoda; class Insecta; order Lepidoptera; family Nymphalidae; genus Melinaea; species Melinaea menophilus. The sequence goes on along the minus strand of OU911050.1, from coordinate 7,988,608 downwards.
TATTCAAACAAAAATCCTATACGGAATTATAAGGTGATCGTTGTTGCATTATTATTGACAAAATGACAATATGAAGATGTCAAAGTTCGTATTAAAACAACTTCATATACTCACATTTTATATATAGAAATAAACATGATTCAGCATTGAATGGAGAAACAAAATCAAGTTTACAAATAAAAGTAAATTACAAGCGAAGTAACTTGAAGGAAACTAGATTATCTTGTTCTGGTGCAGTGACTTTATGCAAGAAAGTAATGTAAAAATAGAATATAATAGCGATATAAATAAAATTAGAGGTATTTCTTTTAATAGCCATTGAACTAACTTGTCTATCCTGATTGCTTACAACTTACAACAGCAAGTTGGGCAAAACAAAAAATAACTTTTATGTTCCAATTTGAAGTAATCGTTTATTTTATAAATAAAATTGTGATATACAATGTAATGTTAGCAAGGTTAAGTACTTATTGGATATTTTTGAAAAAGATTCGCAAAATTACATAAAACCCATTTCTTACGCCAGAATTGTTTAGTGAAAGTAGACGCGCATGGATTAGTTGTTTGAACACGAGAACGAACAACCTCCAATGATATGTTGCAAAAGATTAAGATATCGCTTTTACAACCTATTGACTTTATTTATATTATTATTAAAAACATATCATACAATGGGTGGGGAATATCGATGGTTAGACCTATTTTATTTATCTAAGGGTCATCACCACGGGCGTTGTGTGGCTCAGTGGGGCGATATACAGTATTTTTGGGCCACTTTTTTTTATCACAGCCTGTATAAAGATTACTTTCCACTTTGGCCTACTAACATCCGACTGTCTGAGACTTTAATTGATTGATAATATTTTATGTTTTGTTTTTTATTAATTAATTAATATTCTATATTTATTTATATCAATTTAAAATATACTTAATGAATATAGTTAACATAATAAAGTACTTTCGTATCTAATATTGATGAGTGTTTTAATAAAACTTTAATGAACAATACTCGAAGATGCAGCAATGTCTTGAATTTTTATAATGTCGTGATACGGCGTTGACTTTTAAATTTCCTTTTAAATTGTATGCGAAGAGAATTACAAGAGGTTCGATTGGGACTTCATAATTTACGATTTCAAATACGCACACTACGGACTTGACAGTTAGGAGTTTTATAACGAGTTTTCTGCTTTTAAAATTTTTAATAACGGTATAATATAAATTGAGGTTCCTTATTTTAAATAATGTTTAAGTGACAAGAACAAATTAGTAACGAATACATTAAGTTGTGTTTTAATAATTAATATTGTAAGTGGAATAAATTATCCAAGGCAACCATGAACTCGTGAGAAACTTGTGACAGAACGATCCTATCGCTAATTATAAATAATTATAATTCGCTCCAAAACATAAAGTTTTTAAAAGAAAATTTTAATACATTGAATATATCTACCTTGATATAATTATATATAGATAAACAATCAATTCTCATAAAATTATCAATGACAATGAGTAATTTTAAAGTGTGGATTGTCTGTTATTGTTTATTTATTAACAAACCTATTCATATTTTCCATTAACAAAATGTAAACATCGATTATCCATATATTTGTGATAAAGTTTATTCATCTGTTACCAATTAGGAAGTTATGACGACGTTGACGTCACGCTGACGTTCAGAGCATTAATGAATATCTATTGTGTAGCTCTAGGCAACACTTGAGGCTAGGTCACTCACACACACATAGACACACGCACACGTATATGCACACACAGAGACACACACATAATAAATGAGACTGAACTGCTTTAATTATTTTGTACCGAAAATCAGTGTGAATATTTGTTAGATGTGAGTTCAAAAACCTTATTAGAATATAACTCGTTTTTTTTCCGGTGTGTAATGTTTTCTTGTATTTTATTTTAATACGATTTTGCAATAAGATGACCGGAATGAAAAAATATATTTGAAGATCTTAAATATGGTCATAACAGTACTTGTAATTTATTGAGCTTAATGTTATAAATAAGACAAAAGAAACTCAAGTTCGCATCAATGATTAACAAAAAACCTTCCAGAGGACGCTTAATTATTATTAAATAATAATGAATAAAATTAGTGAGGTACGTTTGTGTGCTTACTTACGTTCTAAGAACGTAAGTATGTATCGATGGCTGCGAATTTACTTCGAGATTTAATATAAAGTTAATTGCGCCTAAGTTAGATTTAATAACATAGGAAAATTCCTGTAAGTTTCTGTGGGGGGGTCCTGGCAACTGTGATACAAATTACCGAGATGATGGTAGCTTACATTTTGTATATAACTTACTTCGATACGATTCGTTTGTATTACCATAAGCCGGATTTTGAATAAGACACGCGACTGTCTTGCCTTTTGTGTATGAAAGTACCAAGCATTACCATTGCATTCGCGTACATTCAATAATGGAATACATTTTCACTTTTTGTCTTAAGTGATTTGTATTATCACAATGTTTTGTGTTGTTACGTGGCAATTATCGTTCAAAGAAACTTTAATTCGCTCTTAACATATCTATTTCATATAAATATGGACATACTTTTTCTGTACCAATTGTTATGATATGGGAACCAGGCTGTCAAGGCTCTTGGATTGGATTGGATTTAAATGTTTTAAATTGTTATATGGATGGAACGGTATATTTTATTTACTTATTTACGTGATTTTCTATAATTCTGCGTTTAGCTTTTCATTCAACCACTTTGTAAGTCTTATTACGCGTAATATGATATAAAATAGGTCTTTTATATATTTTATATTATAATGAGCACAATATTTTAATATGTCATTACATTGTTATGATGATACGTTATATAACAAATAATAAGTAATAGGTAAAAGTTTTTTTATATTCTGTTTGTGTATAAATCTCTTGTATTTTATAATATTTCAGAATATTTCAAAATTGTATTATTTAAAACTTTATGTAAGATATCATATTTATTTAAAAATAAAGCAAAAAAGTTCAATATTTTCTTGTCTATTCTGTATGTTATATCATTTACATTTTTTAATTTACAGCATTTTCACACATCAATTGTACTGAATTAAAATGGAAAAGATATAAATAAGTAAATAAATGTACTTTTAATACTATATAAGTGTGTACAAACTTTACTATTAAATGTGTAGACCTTTATTTGATGTTGTACAAGATATCCTGTTATTTAAATGTAATCGTTGTTAATGTTGTCGAATCGAAGTGGTCATTGTTTTATTAATTGCTGTAATTACCGCGGAATACATTCCGATCACGCGAATGACACAAAATACGTAAACCCCTCGTCGTCTCACTCCACAGACATCAATAACTGTACCTACACTATCACAATACAATAAATATACAAATTATTGTAATTTATATATTCGTTATTACCTTATTTTAAAACGCAAATATTTAATATACGGAAACGCTAAATAATAATTGATATGGTTTGTTAACAGCCAGTTAAGTGGGTGTTAATAGTATTTGTGGATCTTTCATTACGAGCGGTTAGCGGTTGTTCGCTAGCTCGCTTCTATGTTTGACTGATAAGAACATCTTTATCTCTAATTAGCACAATGTTACCGTTATTTATTTTAATGAATCATAATATTTTCTGAACTTTGCTAATTATAATTATGATATTATAATTTAAAGACATTTACTTAAAAATTCTATCTTTCTTCTATGTATTAATAATTAAACTATCTTTCAATTAAGAGATTCTTGTTACAACTTTGTTAACACTAAACCTACCAAGTACGAGTCAAATTAACCGTTCTTAAACTTTTGTAAAACTTACACATTTTTAAACGTTATAATATCGTTATCAAACTACATGACAATTCTTTGAATATGCATATAATATTTTCTACACTCTTTACTTTCAGTTATTTCCATTATTACCTGCGTTATATAATAAAATAACTTTTAATTACCGGTCAATTTGACCGCGTGCAGTAGGAACAGGTATACAAGAATTGTCGGTAGGTTTAGTGTTAATAAAAAAAATAACATCTTAACCAAATAATGTTATATTATTTTAACATTGAATTATAGGTATAATGCCACTGAAGGATGTTTACAATTAATATGCTTCCCGCGAGGCGTCGTGCCCGTCTGTTTGTTGGATAGGATGTTAGCTTGTCGCAGTGCTGTGTGCGCTGTGAGTCAATTGAGCCCGTCACCTCGTAATGTATGCACCGGGTCTAATAAAATACATACATTTATATCTTATCAGATAAGATACGATAACTTTGCATATAAAGTCATTATTTTACAAATCGTGAGCGAGACGTATAATTAGTTTACGTGCATAAAAAAAGTGACGTCACATATTGTTTGTTTTTGTTCAGTTTTGTTATAAAACTCGACGCTAACATGGTGGTGGCGATATCTCCTTTTCACGGAACTTATAACAGGCATGGTCATTGAATAAATACTTCCATCGAGACAAAAATGACCATATTTATAACTTTATTAGCATCATGTTTAGATTTTACACACTTCAGTTTGAATACATCACTAGTATTGCGTCTATAATTAAGTACACGGGTGGGCGTGTCGGTGTCTGTACGTACATCATATATATCTAGTAATATTGTTTAATTTATAATTTAGATTGTAGTTTTCGAATATACGTCATTTTGACATCACAACCCGGAAATATGGAACCTCCGGTTTGATAATTAACAGTTATCGTATAAGTACTCAATAATAAAAAAAAATCTTATATTTTTTTTAACTTTCCAAAACAGAATCAGGCCGTTAAGATATTTATTGAATTTTTATTGCATTTATTATAGCCAGAGGTTTATTGGAGCGACACAAAATCGTAATCTGATGCCCAAACTGCTTGTAGTATATATTTTTATTATTTTTTTTAAGTTTTTTCTTCGCGAAACTTAAAAAACTAAACTTAATTTGCATAAAATTTATATCATACTGAGGCAAAATAATAATAAAATATTAATTTAATATTTGTTACATAATGATTTATCTCAACAGCGTCCTAATCCTCGAATCTGTTGTAAAAAAATCAAAATATCTTTAATAAAGTAGGCATTTACACCCACTTTTGAATCGTCAATAAAGGTGTGAATACGTACTACGTGGCTGCAGTGAGTGTAGCACTGTGGTGTAAGGGACCCCGCGGGCCGAGGCGAGGCGGAGGAGGCCAGGACCGCTACAACAGAGCCACGGATCAGCTACGACTCGCTACGATCACAACTCGCAAGCGCATAACAACTCAGTCGCATTGCATATACATAAATTGCTTTGCGTCACATAGCTTACAATTAAATTGTTTATAACATTGTTTACTTACTTGAAATAAAAAAAATATTCGAGTCAACTAATCGGAGAAAAAATACCGTGTCGCCGTTAAAGTGCTTTATTGTTTTTTAACGTTCGGATTACCCGCGTCAAGTCATTGTCGAAGAATTTTTTATTTACATCATTAATTCGGCGACCGGCTTAATGACGTGCGCCGTTACCGCGTGGACCTTATCGGGGACTCTCGGTTATGTTAATGTTGGTTTTAATTATATAAATATACAAGAAATTATACAAAATGTATAATATATATTATATATTATAGTAAACTACAACTTGCATGTTTACATTTTTTTTTTAAGTTACGTCAGTATCAAGTATTAAAAATACAAGTTAGTTAGTCAGTGGTACGGAACACGCGATATCGCCGACCGCTCGCTCCCTTGGCTGGTTTTTATTTTCCTCGTTCTCATCTCTTTTGATTTTGCATATTAAAATGGAACAAAATGAGACGGTTCAAATAACTTCGAATACATTACCCTTTTTAGGAAATAAAGTGAAGATTGCGGTTCTTAAAGCATTATTAATTACATTGCAAATATGACAATCCGATGGAAAATATTTAGAAACTACATTTGTAAAAAGACTTTTTATATTTAATATTATTAATAATACAATACAAATTCGCATGTTTTCAAAACGGATACCAATCTGTCTATAATAAAACATTATTTTTTTTGTTATATGAATCTCTTCACCGGTTTTGTTTATTCAAAGGTCGCAGTTTTTTTTCTGTTTAGTTGTGACTGACGTCAATAAAATTTTACATAAATACATAAATATACGAGACGTTTTAAGTGTAAATATATATTTATTACGCATTTCAAACAAAAATATTTGTCCGTCAAATAAAGCAATGTCTTGGCCAAGGACTGTTCCGTGTGAACGGGACAGCGTTTAATTAAGATATTTTATGAATATTCAGTACATTTGCAATACAAAATGCCGAGCCCATACATTATCAAACAGTATATAAAGGTACCTTCCTATCTAGCGTAAGGCACAAGGCCGCGTCACTTACAACATTCTCTTACGTCGCTAGGGTTCGACTTCTACATACTGCATACTACAAATTGTTAGCAATCATTAGTTTGATCCGCTTAATATTACGTAGTAACGAGGTTGCTTAATGTTAAAAAGTGTGGACCGCCTCCATTTAAGTATTACTTTTGAATAAAATACTTATTTATATATTGACATAACACTTGTAGATGTGAAGTTCAAAATCAATCATCATTGAACAATTATGGATTCTTTTACGTATAACTTTGCCAAAAAAAAAAGGTAAGTACGTGTATATTTAAATTGATTACACGTACTTATTAGTTTTTACGTTATATCACGGTTGGGACTAGGAGGAGGTCGGTCTTTGGCACCGCGAGGCTCGTCAAGGTCGGAGCCAATTTATTTTAAGTAATGAGAAACCGGATTTAAATGTTAACTTTTTGCGTTGCATCATTCATTCAGCAATTGTAATATTCATTTATATTAATACTAAATATAAGAGTAATCCATTCGTTAAACATAATTATTTTTCTGAATTAAACAAAATAATAGTAAAAAATTGCCTGTAGGTGAAATTAATCCTTTTAAATAACTGGAATATACACGACATATATATTTCGTCTTCAATAAACAAGGACGTAAAATAGCTACGAAAATTCTATATTCAGTTCAGTTCTATATTCTAAAGGAAAAAATCGGAATATAAACATAATAGTAACTATTCATGTATAATTATAAAACTCATTCACTTTATACATAAATAATAATGCAAACGGCGTTTGCGGAAAAGCTAATAATACACACAGGAGCATCCTCGATTCAAAATAATATATATGACTTAGTTCCGCATCTCGTCTAATAGAATATTGTAAAGTACCTACAGACGCCAAGATGTCCGATGACACGGGACAAGGCGATATTGTAATTGAAGGACTGTTGTTCTTGATTTTGATTACATTCAATTAATTAATACACAGGATTTATTCCCAAATAGTTATCATAATATTCGATAAATGCATGTGACCATGAAAAGAGCCTTAAAAGAGACGCGTTCAAATATGTATTTGTTAGTAATTTTAAAAGTTTATGACTGTTAAAAAAAAGTTCATAAGATAAGACATGGCATGTTTATTTATATGAATATTGGATATTGTATTCTTTATACACATTTATTGTCTAAGACACTGTGTATCATTATTACTTGTTTTTGCGCTTCACACGCAACGTGTCGAGGTGAGGATCTTATATTGAAACGAATGGACAGCTTATATTGTTGAGAGAATCATTTTGTCCGATAAATTTATAATTACATAGTATTATCATTTGTTGTACATATTAGTACTTTATAGAATACCGATGCTACATTTTTATGTTTTTATGTTTTGAGTTCAAGTACATAAGTGTTTCACCTAATAAACTACTAAATAATGAATGAGCCACTTGTAACACTTATCTTGCAAATTATAAATGTAAACGTCGAACTATAAATATTTGTACAGATATAAACTATTTAACAGTAGGTGTGCCTAAAGTGTGATTTTCGTCTAAAAACGGACACATTCGTAACGGACACTTTTGTAAACATGTATCAGTATGTATTCCATAGTATATATAAATAACTAAAGCATTATTGATTACTTTAGTTATTTAGGAGAACGACATTGACTGATTTTTTTTATTAAAGTTATTTTAATATGCTAGTAAATTGTATATAGGAAACAGTTCTCGATCACGTTAAAGCAACGTGGCTTATTGAAATCATGATACAGAGTAAAAAGAGTGGAACGGTAGTTATTGGCAGACTGGCAGACGAATGATTTTGGTTAAGTTTGTTTTTCCATTTATCTCTTGGATGGTTGAAAGCCGTTAGATGTAACTCGTAACCTCAAACGATTGTTTGTTATGACACAAAATAATGTAATATTTGCACGCCACTTCGCGTGTAACAGCGAGGCGACCAGGGCCTGCGACCTCCTCAATCATTTTAGAGAAAGAACAATTATTACAATACACACAGTAGTCTATTATATATTATATTTGAAATATAATTTTCTGTCCTCTTTTCTTATAATGATGAATTAATTTAGTACTAAAAGATTCATACAACCTTTATTTGAATTAAAATACATGACACTTCATACAGTGGGACGTTCTAAAAATAAGGCCGTGGCAGAAGTCATATAAAGGTTTCTCTCGGGAATTTAATGACAGAGATGTAACACGTGTCTTGCAATTAGATCTTAAGTGAGGATCGAGGTGATGGCTGCGACACGTCTAACACGTACAACGGATTCAAGAAGCCAGTTTTATTCATGTCTAATCATAAGTAACATTAGTAATGAAAATAAAATCAAAAGACGTCAAACATTTTAATCATCTGCACTATTATATGATCCATACGGTTATATTAATTAAGCGCACGCCACATGAAGTCGTTGAAGTGGTATAGAATAAGTGGTTGGAAGGGAATTAATTTATAAAAAGTAACCGACGTCCAAATAATGATCCGTAAATAGACGCGGCGCGATAGATGTTGACCTACGACCGCATTTACTACATTGTACATACAAAGTATTATATATTTTTAAATTCATACTATTATTCGTATTCGTGACTTCACAATCATCTTATTTGTAAATTTCCAGTTACAATTTCGGTCACTTAGACCATTCACTTGTCCGTGGACACTTGTAATATTTCGTACCGAGGGAGCTCTGGTGATTGACTAACCCAGTTCTGAAGTACTGCATGCTACTGTCATTAAAACGAGAATATCGTCCTTCATAGTTATTCTAGTGCTTGGTCAGTGTTCAAAAGTAGAAGATTTCATAAAAGGCTGCAACTCTCTGAGTACGAAAACCCTGACTGACTAATGAATGACCAGAACTACATACTCTCTTAAATTCAATGCCTACTATCAATGAATATGTAATATTTTCAACTAGAAAATAATGGGACATAGGTATTAAAGTGTACTTGCCATTTGTAAGCATTAATACATTTATGGTTATAATTTATATTGATCTCTGTGTCTCTGAGCGACGCTGTGACCATATATACCTAATGTAAGAATTTTCGAGACAATGTAATGAACATGATACCTACTATAATACGTCGCAACAACGGAAGTATGTTATTTTCACATCTCTGTTAGTTGTTGCTGTTAATCTTATTAAATTAACAGATTAAATTGTTTACGGTAGTTCAATACTGCAGGATTTCCTTTAGATTATTTAGATAATAATTTAAAACGTCCGCAAAGTTCCCACGCTCTTAAAACAAAGCAAAGTTAGATATATGTTAGTATGTGTAATAAAATAAACAATAAATTATTTACGTAACGAAACCTGACTTGTAGGTTTGTATTTTAATAAGATATATGATTCTATTATTTAATTCAAGTAAGATTTAAATCCTTGCACTTGCCCTTGATTCACGGTTATGTAAATAAAATAAGTTGAGCGAACAGATTACTCTTAAGTTCATGTATATTTCAACAACACCGATTACTTACGTGTATATTTAATTTACTGTGTTGTAAAATATATAAAACAAAAAAAAAAGTCAAAGTCACTTTCAGAACGGGATAAAATAAATATTAAATCCACTTTCTCACAATACATCGGTTTTATGTTTACAATAATTCGATTGTTTTCAAAATAGTGATATAGCTTTCAAAACTATAATTTATTTCCATTTATATTTTAATATTAGTTGTATGGTCGGATTAATTTAATTTATCATAAATCGCATAAGTCAATTCATAACATCACAAGATAAACACGGTACAGTCTGATAGCATCTAGATGCAACTGTAATTACCTTACGATTCTTGAACCAAACATAATGGCGACTGAAGAATATTATGCCGCATTGTATAATTTTAAGAAGTAGTTAGATGTAATCTTTTGAAATTTAAATTTTATTGATTTTACTGTATATATTGTGAGTTAAGTATAAGTATGCTTTTGCAGTCGTTTGTGTGTATAAGAACATTGAATATAAAAAAACTATTCTATCGAAGAGTTCAAAATGTTTGTACAAAGACCTTATTATTAAAAAACTTACGTTTACATTAATATAAACATATATATATATAATATATATATTTTATCTCAATTATTCTTACAAGCGTTTCAATATTAGTTTAAGTTGTTGATGGTCATACCCTAACTGGACACACCGTCCAAATATAATTTAATAAATAAAATAAAAAATAAATTATATAAATTTATTTATATATATTAATCCAACGCATTCATTAACTTTAATTCTCGATAAAATATTTTAGCACATTAACAACCCCTCGCTGACAAAGGCAGAAATAATGTGAAAAATTATTCTCTAAGACCCGTAATTAGACTTTCCCAATTTTGGAATCTAATATTATAATTATAAACAACGGAAATCGATAAATAATTGTTCCGAAATGAATCGTTCGACAGTTACATGTTTTTTTAGGTTAAAGCAAATATGTTAATTAGTTTGTTTTTATGTTGTTATCGGTTCAAACCGTTCTATTGCAGACAAGGTCGGAGATTTTTGGCCTTCGACGCCTTTTCAATAATTTGGATACTTCTTAAACTGTTACTTGTTCGGACATAAGATGCGTTTGACAAGATGGCGTGTTTTTGACCGCGACTCTGTCTCCAGATTCTCTTTCTACCCACTAAATATCTACCAATTTATTTTTTTGTATTAGACATATATTTATGAGATATTGGATGTCTTTTACGTGTATTTTTAAAGCAACATTCCGATACATAAATTAGAATTATATTTGTTTACTAAGAATAGCAGAAGCGTTTCTACCAATGACCAATAAGAGAACAGTTAACGGAGAAAGTAAATGTGAAATTTAAATGAAACTCAACCGTAAAAATATATCTGCCTTCGCTAAAGGACACCGCCGAGTCGTAATGGCGAACCTTGTACCGTGTCTTTAAATAATACTTACATTTTACGCGCCTTTTAGTACCACGTTTTATCACCGACTATTGTGTTTTAAGGTTGGTAAATTTGGATTTTCCTAATCTTAAGTTGTTTTAATACTGTTTATTGTTATCAAAAGTATCGCTTTCAATACAATGATGGTATTATAAAGTTAATAAATATCTTTTAAAAGTATTTTTCCCATATATCCACGCTAGCATGGTAAACGTTGGCGCCACGTCTTAAAGGATGTCACGAAAACAATTAAAGTAAATAACTTTCCCAGTTACTCAACTATTTATATCGAAATTTGCCGTAATGCGAGTTTTGCCTCGCGAATACTAATGCAAATTTATAAAATCTGCGCGTTATTCTAATGAAATCGAACGGGTTTGGTGTTGCATAATAAGAAAGCACTTTGCGATGTCGGATCATCATGGCCGCTGTCCGGCGACGCCACTGGCTGCTCCCATTCATGTTACGACATTTTAGGATTTACCTCGCCTTTATAATATTATTGTTATACTCCTATCTGGATGTTTTGTGCGTCATATAACTTAATCAAAACAGAACAAACAATATTAAAGTACGGAATAAATTGATTACACGCTTAGTTAATACAAAATGATTAATCGTAAGTATATCGAATGAATTAAACCAGTTCAAGAGTGCTTTGACTACGCGTGCAGAGGGACTGGGAACGCTATTAGTGGAAAACTAATAAAACATTTCTTTTTTATGACGACTTCTATCTTGACTGAATACTTTTTATTATAAAACAATAAATAATCGCTTGATAAGTCGAGAACCGTCACAAATCTTTAGAATTGCGTACTGAGGGACTATTAACTTAAATTCCAACAACTGACTCACAAACCGCTTGTAAATTTTTTAGTATCTACCCTGTTTACTGGTTATTTAAAATCCCAAACTAATAAATATAATTACTATAAAATAAGGTACAATGGTATGTTTGTCGCTCGATCGTATTAAAGTTATGTCGATGGATCAGTGTTAGCAGTTATTTTTTTGTCAGTAAAAGTGCATTTGCTTTTTAATATTTTAATAACCTTTAAGATGATGTTGATAAAACAGAGATGACTTTGACGCTATCGATATAACTAAATATAACTCTGCCATTTTCTGAGCGAAATAAATAATATAGAAGTTTGCAGTTAATAACCCGAGTCTTACCACTCCAGTTATTAATAGGCATTTGAAATATGAAATATATATTTAATTTTTTTCATTATGTTAAGTCCGTTTTACTAATCTAGACTACGCGAGTCAGACTTCCATATTTAGATTACTATCATTGTGATCGGTAAATTAAAAAATGTTTTTCATTAGTATTACAATAATAATAATCAGATATGCAAAGTTAGACATACAAGTTGGAAAGTAGGTTCGTAAAACGCCGCGGCGCCGTCGAGTTCATCCGTCTCAAACGAGTTTAAGTACCGTTGAGACCGGCCACGCTGAAAACCTAAGTTCCGAGAATCGTAGGAACTATAGTGACCTGGGTGCATAAGAAACCTCTTAGCTGTTATTCGTTCAGTCTACCTCATTTAGTTCAAATTAAGAACATTGTATCAGAATTTATAATTGAGAAAAACCTTCATATTACCTACTATATTAAATAATAGAAATCTTTACCAAAAATATTTAATATATATATTTGAGAGCCTAAAGTTTAAAAATATATTTATTATTATAGAAGGTATTTAAAATTTCAATTAAAATATTATGAGATACGTTTGAAGTGAGATCCGTATCCAAGTTATACTTATGTCTTCAGAACTTCAGCAAGATGTTCATAATTGATCGTGATATCTTTAATTTTAAGTTCATTTATATAACTTCGTTTTTGTTAAGCTTAATAAAAGTATATTATAAAGTGATCTAACAACAGTAATGGAAATTTCAACCGAACGCACTCAGGGTATTGTACACAAGGATGTCCTATATATTGTATCAATTGTAAATACCAATACCACTGGTGTATCAACAACGCCTTTGTTTGGTACATTTGTTTATAAAGCGATCTCACTTTACCCACAATGTATGTAATTTAATCTGTAATATTTTGACATCCAAAGTACAATATTTTTGATATTTTACTTTATTTTCGAAGTAGATACACGCGAATCTTTGGAGAGAGGACTTGCTAATCCGAAGCCATGAATGTCTGTATCCATAATATACTACATAATATAGTACTTAATATACGGATATATAATAAAATTCCGCAAGATATCTTAGAACTTCCTATTCCTACTATAAAATTTAAAGTATTTTATTAAATAAACCTTATTTAAGGGAAATTTAATTTGTTGATTCATTTGCAGGATTTATATTATAATCAAACATTGTTAAATTGGAAAAGAATAACTGTTGAGCTTCTGGTCGGCTCTTCTCAGCAGAACAGCATTCCGAGCTGGTGTTAGCTTATTCACGGTCTGACTACACTGACCTTTTTATTATAATAATGGACGATTCAATAGTGAAGTTGATAATAATAAATGTAATAACGTTTTTAGCTGTTGCCATTGTTTATTTAGTTATGTAATATTTTCATATTAATTATGTTTGTAAGTATTTATAAAGTTATTCTTCACAATTTAAGAAGCAATCCGCGAGGACCGGTATGTATGTCGCGGTGCTCGTTCCTCAGTGAAACTCACGTTACATAAACAATCGCTTTTGGCCTCATTCAAATAGTTTATTAATATATTATTTATTTAAAGTATATAAAAATTTTAAATCTCACCAAAAATGAGCATTTTCTTAATATTTTCAAAATTGTGACCCACAATATAGATATTTTATTTTATTTTTTTACTGATGCAGTCACTCATTGTCAGAGTACTTTAATTAATATAGCCTTTGTTTAAATCAATTCAATTAAACGAACAAAATATTGTATATAGCCTGCAAAGTGTTTTGATACAATAAACATTTTGAAAGGGTACACATTTTACGATTACGTGCTAAATGTTCAAACACAGCAATTATTTTCTGAAGAAAAACCTTAACAAATAAGAATATATTCAATATTTAATAATTTTGCAAGTTATAAACAGCGGACAAAGGAAACGAAAGTTGCCCACACGTTGCAAATTCCACGCGCTGTTTGTCTTTAAACATTGCATTTTCCTGTTTGGAGCTCGGAATAAAACCTGTAGTTTTTGATCTTTTTGCAAAAGCACGTGCTCACGATCGAGATAGAGATAGATAGATGGAGATGGGTAATCACAGTTATTACGTACTCACGATGCATTTTATGGCATGTTATTTTGAGCTAAAAATAAATTGAAATATAATTTTGAACCGGTTCATATGCATACGGAAAGATGGATACGAGAATTATAACTTTAGTGAATTACATTTGTTTCTTTAAAATTTTAAAATACATTAGGATGCTGGTCACGCGTCCCTCGCAGCAGCCTCGCCGCAAGGTTCCGCGGGTTGCCGCTCATCATTTTAACATCGTCGTTTTAATTGAACCAATTCCGTTACTATACATAATATGCATTGTGAATACTTCAATGTGTGTCATTTATAATGCAGTTTACATACAATGACTAACACAAATATTAAAAAACAACCCGAACACAAAGTATTTCGGCGATAACAATAGTTAGTTAATGATCCAAACCATTAGCTACATAATTAGTCGATTAGCGACAACGCCGATCAGTATAAATAAACTTCAAACAGCAAATTTGCTTAAATACCGTCCATATAATAATGGATTCTTCTAATTTATTTCATTTTTAGAATTATCGTATCTACAATACATTGTCAATATAATCTATTGATTTTGTTAATGTCTTGAGACGTTATATGTGCAGTATTCCAAGAAAGTTTATTATTTAATTCTCTTAGGTTATTTTAGAAATATAAAAGGGAATACTTTGGCTTAATAAATTTAATTTTAAAAAACTTGACTAAGCAGAACTTCACCGATTGGACCTCGAGCACATATTTATATCACACAACTAATGATGATATCATTAACAATATTCTATAATTGTTTTTAAATCAAAATATTATTATTTCTTATAATTTTGCAATTTATTAATATGAATACAATATTACAAGGCAGCTGGTTTTGAAACGTTACCGCAGAATTCCTCACCTCGAGTGATAATGATTATGAGCAAATACATTTAAGTTTATCTCCAAGATATTCCATTAATTGCATACTGTGCAGGTTATTTATATTTACATCGATATGTCTAAATAAAGATATTTTATAAGATCTACAATTCCTATTAATTAATTAAATAATTTAGTATATTAAGTATAGTTTTTCCAATATCTATAGATACTAAAGCAGGTTTAGTATGAAGTTGTTTAAGCAAACGTTACTTAATATACTTAATTTAATGGTAAATAATGTACATTTTAAAGCAGCAAGTAAGAAATTATCAATGACAGGTCAAATTTACAGCCCGATGGAGGCCTTATGTATTGCAATATAAACAAAAAAATACGGTACTTAAATTATTGTATGTGCAGATAGAACGTAATCGTGAATCTCCTCTCCATTGTCCTCCGCCGCAAGACGCCCATAACATAAATAACAATACGACATCTAGCGCATTTTAAAATGAAAAAAATAACACATTTTTTATCGTCATTTATCTTCCAAATGTTTTACGTGTCCGTTGAGGTGGTGTTTTGTAAAAAATAATGATTAGCAATAAATACCTGATATGGAATAACATCACCTATTCCGTACACAAAGGGTCTATACTACCGCGAATAAGATAATAATAACTGTTGCGTTCCGTTACTTAGTTACAAGCTAATCTATTCTAAACCTGTTACTAAAATATTCAAGTTCACGTCGAGTCGATTCAATATAACATTAATAAACGCACCTTATCAAATAATTGTTGTAATAATTCTTTGAAAATTTGTGTGTGAGAGCCGACGAGAACCTTCGCTATGAGTTATCTTAAAACTTAACAGATAAGTACAATATGTAATTTGTATTCAGATAAATGGAAGTAACGTACGTTTCTTTAAGTAGATATGAAAACATTAATAAATTTTCTAACTTAAAGTTTTTTATAAGAACCTCAACTTTTTGAGATGTAAGCTTTAAAGCTGTTCACGACCACTATTCAGGATTGTAATTTAAAACTAAGAACAGGCAGTTCCTGAAAAAGAATTCAATTAAAAGAAAAGTTAATACTAGCAAACAAAATGTTTCTCATCAAAAAACAAGCAAAAATAGATTCTATTCAATTATTAAGGCAACGTTTAAAATATTTTTTTTTCTATAAAATTATTTAAACTGTGGTCCGATTGGTATCATGAAACCCTAGATAAAAAAACAAAATAAGAACTAAGTCTTAAAGCTAGTGTAGTGCTTGGAAGTGTAGGAGCGATTGTATACGATTTTAAATACTAGCATTATCAATAAGGACGCCTAATTAGTTTTGACGGGATACTTAAGACCAGATAATCGGCTGTTTAACTATTCTAATCGGACTGACTGCCAGAAAGACGATTATAATATAATTAGAGATATAGTCATTAGACTTGGAGGTGTTTTGAAGTTGAACAGTCAATCTATTTGCTTTGTTTATCTCTAGTGTAAGCAGTTTGTTAAGATTAGCAGTTTATGTAATATAATTAGTATAGTAACATTTCATAAGAAACAGCTCTAACCCCTTCAAAATCCTTTACATTTATTACAAGAAGTGTAATAAAATATTATTGTAAATTAATTCACGTATCGAAAGATTGTCATGAACAATAAAAAGAATAATACAAAGTTCATCGAAGGAGGTAAACGGAGACAATTTAACACTCAATACAATGATAATTTACCGCAATGTTCGCGAGACATTTATTAGTTAAATCTTGAGGAGACGCTTCGTTAACCAGAAGAAGCCTTATCTTGCCTTGACACGACGTAGGTCAGGCAGTTTATAGCATACGGCGTATTAAATAAATATTTACATATTCATTTTCCTTGTCGCGGTTAATTTATTGTTATCGGATAATAAAAGCTATTGTTTAGGTAACAATAAAATTTATTTTTGCGGTTCAATCTTATCTGGTGTATTGGTTTACCTTCAAAGGTAACATTATGTTTAAACTGGTATTATAAGATATATAAATATGGTATCCGCAATAAAGTTAAACATTTGTTGAGTAGAGTCTCAGGTTGACTCCCAGTGATAATAAAATATGGTAAGATTATGTTGTTGTTAGATTATTAATGCTGCAAGCATTTTTAGATGAATAAAATAAATTCGAATAAAATATTTTCGGATTTAAACATCAATCATAACAAAGACTAAGAGATAAGTCACTAAAGAAAAACATAATGAGTTTCTGTACTCGACGGGAAAGCATCAATTACCAGTGAATAACAATAATGAGAATTTAAATGCGCGATTCAACGAGGCTTTTATGACAAAAAATTAAATTCAAGGGCTAGATGACTCTGTATACATCTAGAGAGTAGAATTACAAAAATAACAAAGAGAAGTGAGCATTAACTTGTGTCTAAGAAAACGGTACAGAGGATAAATATATAGGTGAGGAAACATATCTAGTGTTTAAATATATTTTAAATAATACCTGTACTCTCTTTTGTGACCCACCTCTTAACCTTTGGTGATGTAATTTTTCAAGACTACTTTTCAATATATTCCATATCATAATAATAATTATTTATATTGAAATAGGTAACATTTCAAGACTATGTCGATAACCGCAACAATTTAATTATAAACATATATCCGCTTTACATAAATTGTTTATATAATTATCTATAAGGATAATCAAAATATCATAAAATCAATTGGAAAAGTACAATTTACATCAAATTTGTATTAATTAATTTTAATAAGATGCATCCCGTCTGCTTAATATATATATTTAGAATCGCATTTGATTAAAGTATTTAAGATATTAAATATAATGAACGTAATCAACGACGAGTCATTTTCCTTAATTGTCGTATTCCGGGATATTAAGACCAACGTTGGACACACTGGCCACTGGCGACTAATCGTTGGACAAGGTCTGTTTATGAATGGAGAGGACATAACGACACTGACATTGGTAAGTATCACGACGACATTATATGCAACAAATTATATTTCATAGATCATGACAATCATTGGAACATCTGAACAAAAGAGAACCATTAAAAATCTTTAGAAAAGTCTTCGGTGACATAAGAAGCAATTACTTAAAATATAAAATTTAAACCACGTATTATGTTCTCTGTAGAAATATTTTGAATCTAAAATACTCATAAAACGTGAAAAAAAAAAGTATCAGCGATTCAGACACAAGAAGTTTATTGGCATCATTGACTTCAATTGAACGCTCGCTGAGTGCGCAAAATAAGCACAATGAGATTTGCAAATGCCTGTCAGGAAGCTAACTGGATATGTTCATTCTGAATTTCTCGCGAGACCCCGTTCCATCACGCTTAAACGATGTCAGACGTTTTTATCTATGCCAACTTAACGGTCGTCAGTATTTTGAATATTTGTTCTGTACCTTTTATAGGACATCTATAAAGCTTATCTAATATATAAATATATTTTTCCATTACACGGTGTGCCTATCCATTACTGACAAAAGATAAAGTCAAAGTTTTTTATTATAAGCATTCACGATATAAGTAAACACAACAAAACCGAACGGATCGTGAAGATTTGAACGGGGATTAACCGACAGTTTTGTAAAATATGTTGTTTACAAAATCGAGGTGAACTTTTGTATTAATTAAACGATACAACAGGAAACAGAGATGATCACATTAGAATATTAATTAACCGAAGCGGTTGACCTCTCTCGTCATCTCGCGGACCACATCTCGAACACTTCTTGAACAATCACAATCTGATTGACTAACTAGGAGCTATCCGTTATATAAAAGTGTATTATTAGTAAGAAAAATATATTAATATAACAATAATATAGTTAATACATAATACCTTACAATAATTTTATGACCGTGTGTTTACGAGTGCTTACATATTGGAAAATCGTGTTTCGTGATAAGAATTTAAGATTTGCGTAACCTGTGTTACGAAATGCTTCATAAATACTAATAGAGCTGAAGTGCGATAAACGAACTTTAACTAATTTTTAGTCTATTATATTTCAAAATTGTTACAAATGAGCCACTCTTCACTACCAAAATTATATATACTTATCATTTAGTAGCTAACCGCGAGTGTAAGTTATGTACTATTTATGTTATTCTTAGAATTTTTATCAGATAAATCACATTTTAACTACATTGTAATTAATTCCTATAAACATGTTTAGACTGTTTATGTCTCAACAGCACCTTTCAAAGTACCTACGGCGACTCACTCGCTTTTTATAGAGATAAATCTTTTTATACATATATCTGTTTAAATGTTTACTACTCCCCTTATGTATATAAAAAATGTTGTTGAATTAAAAATATTTCATTATAATGCTTTAAATATACAAATCAACAAAAGAATAAAAATGACACTGTCTACAACCTAAAATAAAGAATATGTTGTACAAAGTAATTAACATGCAATAAAAATAACCCACGTTTAACCTTTATCGTTAACGTGTCTTCAATATTAGTTTTCGGACTCTGTTTTCCGAAACCTTCGACTCCATAGAGTCGACCTCGTTGTTAATCTATACCAGTGAGCACTAGTGAGTGTTCAACTGTTTTTATTGCTCATATCATTATATGCATTTGATTTCAAGCGCATTTGTTGTATAATAAAACTGTAACGAAAGGTCAATCAATAGTCTGTTGTCGTTTAGAGTAATGTATTCCTCATTTACGGAGACCTTGATTTTAATTACAGGCACCGTTGAAAAATTGATATGTAAAAATGTCCGAATTTAGTTTTCATATCATTTTCAAATTTAAATTGTCTCTGAATCTAATAATTTAATAAGATAATAACAATAAACGCTTTGTAGTCGAACGGATCTGGTAAAATCCCCTATTATCAAGTATATTACGGAGTGATGGACACCAAACTTATTATTTATTTTTATTTATATGCGGAAGATGAAGTGTTATTATTAAATATAACAAAGTTGAAGGACTACACCTACCGCCATGGCTATAAAGTATTACAGATGACATCCGTTTTGCAGAATTGTTTACAATTAGCAACATGTTCACCTCGGAAATACTTGATAGACTAAACAATACAAATAAATATTTTGTAGACACGAGGAGTCCGCATTTTACCAGATTATCAAATTAGATATTAAAATAGCCATCAAAGAAAACCAAGTACTTTACATTGACATGGATCGAATTTACGAACGTGTTAATTATTGTGTTGTTTCGGAGCATGTCCGTTGCATATTACCGACTAGAGATAAACAGAATCTTCACAGATCATTCTATTGACGCTTTGATTTAATAAAATTATATAAAATTAATATTGCATTATAAACCCAGCGTCGTAATACAATTATTCAAATTATTAATTTTAATAGAATGGATTCAAAACGCGAGGTCAGATAGTTGTTTATTTTTTAATAAAAAATACTTTCAAGAAACTATGTCACTGTAAAAATAACAATATCATGAATTTGTCAAAGTAGTAAAGTATTATAAATTTATAAATTGATTTCTTAATATAATATTTTAAAATATATTTTCTTAAATCAAAAACGTTACGAAATTATACATTTTAATGAGTATGGATGTCGGTTCTAGTGTCACTGATAACACGTGACTATTCTATCTCCATTAAAATGTAGATGAAGAAGAAAATTCTTAATGTTCTAGACCGGTTCTTTAAAATGCCATTTTGGTCACAGAATTAGACGGATGTATATAATTTGTTCTACTTTTTGATTGTAATTAAATATTCTATATCCATACGCAATGGAATGCTAGTATTTTAAAGTAATTCACTCTTACAAGACTTACAGCATAACTGGGAAACGGTCACTACCATTTACGTAAGCGAAATATCTCGAAACTATATTAATACATTATAACTTACATAGATGTATCCACTACCAGCCAGATACAGCAACATTGGGACAGTTTTTAACGTTTTTGAAGTTACAAATATTAATATTTCTCAAACAAATATATATTGTAAATAATCATTTAAGTATACAATTTTATTGATAAATGTATAAATTTAATCATAATATGTTTTAATTTAATATATAAAACGCCGCTGTCTATTGTCACATCCTCAGTCAAATAGAAAATTTTTGAACAACCTCTTGAAGGTCGGTCGAAGACTCATTGATAACAGTGTGTTTATGATATTCAACTTTGATCTCTAATCCACGGCTATAAAGGCTATATTACAATGATAAAGCACCGTTCTATGGAGAAAGGAAATCGAAAGTCGCCGTAGTCCGTGTCAGGTGTAATGGCTATCTTTTTAATAATATTCTTAATAGACCTTGTGTGTATTCATTTATGTATGTTAGGTTTATATCCACTTATTTAATATTTATATTATGAAGCTTCAATACGTGATACATCACTTCCCGTTCGTACTTGATCAATTACTTATCACATCTTCACAAAAATGAACGGTAACCTCAATTTGTACCGTACGGAAACAAACAATAAGTTCATGTTACATTTTATGATATAAAATATTAAAAATGCAACTTTATATTAATTATATTAATATATAAGGTAACATGATTTTGGAGTTTTCGTCACCGGTCTTGTTTGTACGGCCTTGGTAACGTTTCGCACGAGTGTCGCATTAGAAAGTGTATCGGGATCACAACGTCCCTTACCGGGTACTAGTATAGTACCGTATAGTATAGTATAGTATAGTACCGGGTATTAATACGATACATATCAATAAAATTGAAGTGTCCGTTTGTTATTTTTAAAAAACAGCTTTTAACTAAAAGCACTTTAAAAAAAAAAATTTGTTTCTGTCTGTCTTTCTATTTGGTCAGACTAATCTTTGAAACGGCTGAACCGATTTCAACAGGACTGTCACAGGCCTATAGCTGGGTAAGGCTACTTTTATTTTAAAAATACATTCTGTGCGAAAGAATTCGTGGGTAAAGATAGTCAACAATAAAGTCGATGATATCGCTCGATTAACTGGTCCTTAAGCGATTTTTAAATCACCATCTTTGCTAAATTCAATCATAAGAAAGATTATTTGTAACAAATAATATAGACCTCGTTCTACATTAATATAATTTAGTAATACATTTAGTCTGCATTTACACTTTGTAATTTTAAACCGTAATATAAAACGACATTCAAATTTCCGTTAGGATGACAAAATGGGCGTTTGCATCATCTTTTTATGGGGATTTATCTTTACTGAGCATTCGACATCAACGCAATCCAATTTATTTTCAATTCTCAAACAACGATAAAAAAATAGTTAATGAATGCATAGAATGTGATAAATACATGTCTCATTATTATCTTTTATTGAATGTATTATATAACGTCTATTAACGATATGTAAAGTGACTGAAGATAAAACGACGGTATGAGAATATCATTAGTTGACTAAATAATTAACATTTATTAAATAGTAAATTTATGTATGTGTGAATTATAAGATATCAATGTTTAATGAAATGCCTTTGGGTGTAGATTTTTTTCACTTTAGTAGGTACTGCTTAATTTCCTTTTCCGTTTCTGGATAAATTAAGGAGTAGGTTTTCATTTTAATATAATAATTCAGCATTTACTTGAGTAAATTAAGTCAAGAGTCAACCAACGTATTTACCATACTTGGAAGGAATGTATTGATAAAGAACCACAACGAAGTAACGCTTAAACCAAGGTCAAAGGTCAGAGTCGTCAGAAACCGACAAACAGCTGTAATGGATCATCTTGTGTCATTGGATTGGATTGGATTGGATACATCTATACCAAAATATACTCGGTCTTGACTTACGTTATTTCAGAATGTCGAGTTATTGAAATCAAAGAATTCGTTTCCTTTAATCGTGAAGATCTATTACTATGGAACCCGGTGTCTAGAACTTAAAGGGGAATAGCATAATAAAAGACAAAGTTATTTGCCTCGCGTTAACAGACAATTGATAATATTATCACAATATGTGGGTAGTGGAACATACAGATTACAGCACGTAAAAAGTTACTACAGAAGAGATATTTAGGTTTTTTGGAAATGTAGTCTATTGTTGGGTCCAACTCAAAGGATGGGATAGTTTAATAATCTTCAAATTTTTGTACAAATGGTCTAAAAATAAGTTCTCAACAGATGAGAGCGTATTTATTCAGTTTTTGCGAATGTTATGATTGATGGCTTATGATTTGAGGTCAATCGGTGGGGAGTGAAGTCGCCTGCAACTAGTATATCTTGGACATAAACCATATAATCTTTGACAAGTCAATGATTTGAAACGTATCTACATTAATACATTCGTTAATAATCTATAATTCGAACAATAAACGTATATAAGTAATATTTCAAGTGCCATAATCAGGTTATACTTATAATTATATGGCACCCGACGGTTTAGTTTAATTTGAATGTCATTCGCAACTTGCGGTTACGAAATGAATAATTACAAATAGTACAAGTTGTGTTTTAATGTTGGTGTACAGATTATCTCTCGGTACAAGTGCATGTTGCCAAATCTAAGGAAACCTATCTATTAGCTTGGTTTGATATTAACGAAGATAATGTCACATTTTATCTACGGGAATAGAACATACCTACCAACTATATTTATATTTTTATATTCATTATTTTATTTTTAAAAGTTCTGCCCACAATAGTGTGATACTAATACTTTTCGATCTTCGATTATAAATAAATATTTCATCTAAAATACACGCATCCCGATAATCTGTAGGTATAACGAGTTTTATTAAATTGGATGGTTGTTTTAATGGAGTGGATGGATGATTGGATGAATTGGATGATTTAATGACTATGTAATAAGAGCTCATACGTTTTGGGTTATTCTACTTTTTTGTATATTTATGTAATATTTGAATATAACGTTCGTTATAGTTTTACTTCATATCAGTTGGTGATTCGGTAAAAATATATAGTATAGAAATTATTAATGTTTTAATTATTCAGAAATTATAAATACCATCTTAAAGATAATTAAAGAATGTAATTCATAAAACACGTACTTAATAATCCTATAAAAATGTTTATAGAGTTAATAATACGCTTTGCAAGTTTCAACGTTTTCCGCCAATAGCGACGCGGATCTGAACAAGATACCACCGGTTAAGACCAGTTCAATACACTTATGTTATATTATGGAGATGCGTCTTTGAGGAAAATAATAAAACCGTTCATATTAATAATCAATAATAAAATTAATTATATTCCATAGTTTTTTATTATATAGTAATTATTTGTTTGTTTCTTTAAACATGAAAGTAAAATACTGAAAAATTCGCAAAGCGTTCTTTATTGTCAATGTGTTTATATCTTTACAACACGCTGAAGTAACAGGAAAATAATTCTTATATATTTTTTATCTCAATTCATGTAAGTAATTAAATATAATTTAATAAAAAATAAAATTTTTTGTTTGTAAATGTTTGTAATTGGACTACTAATGACGCTAATTATAAAAAAAAATGTAATATTACGAGACAAGAATGGTTTAGTACAAAGGGTATTGACAGTATTTATAAATGTGTTATAAATAATATTGAAGACAATTAACAAAACAAACGATGCGATGACTCAGATTTATAGATGATGTGACATTACTTGAAGTGAATTGTATGAAACGGTAAAAAATTAAATTAACAAAATATAATAAGTAAAAGTCACCAATTCTGTCAGTCCGATTAATTGTTTTAATATTCATTAATATATTTTAACTTAACGGGTGTAAGCGATACGATGTTAATTTTTTTATATATCAATATTTATTTTTTTATTTTGTTGATAGTCATTGAATCGTATATTTTTTTATTATATACGGTAATTATAATAAATTACAGTTCACATTGCTGTGTTACTGTTAAGTTATAATAATATTTTGCAATTAATTCTGGCTACTATTAGTAATATTTGTTACCAACCGCTTTCTAATAGACACTATCTAATGTGGTAAAAGCTATTACTTAATTGTGAGATAGTGAAATTATTCTTTATTATAAACTTATGATATATATATATATATTTTACAAAATATACTTTTATCCAGTGTAAAGAAAATAAATACACTGTTCATGTTACAAATCAGTTATAAAAATATTAAGTGACTTAAGATCAAGTATGTTCAAATGCGTTATGAGATTACTACGATTCTACGATCCACTGAAAATATGAAAGAAAAAAATGAGAATATATAAAACATTGTAATATAATCTATATATATCCAACCGCGCGTTCAGTGACGACTCGGCGTCTGTTTATACAAGTTGAATTTACTTGTCATATCGAAATATTGTTTACCTCATTAACAAAATATAAGTGTTTGTAATTCTAATATTTATTTTGTACCAGATAATTAACACAAAGTACACTAAATATATGAATAATTGCCAAGTTATATTTTATTAGCTCGTGGCTTATCCGCGACGGACGGTGGTAACGATCATGTTTTTCATTATTACCCAACGAGTTTACGGGCTGTAGGTGTTATAATGGCTTTTTGTATTTCATACCTGTCGCGAGTGAATAACGCGCGAACAAAAGAATCAAACAAACGCGTCGAATCGAGAGCCGCTTTTCACTGTGACATCGATATGGGATATTTAAATAGGTATACACTCATAAGTGAAAAACAATTTTATTGTGAACAGATACGTCGCAGTAAGGTTCGCCTCGATCGTATTTACAAATACCGTCGAAGCTGTTAACCTTAACAGCATCGCACCGCAGGAGCCCGGCGAAGGGAAGGGCCGAGTGCGAAACGCCAACGTATCTGTGCGCAAAAACAGCGGCTCAAGGCGGAGGCGTTCGCGACCACCGTCGGGACCGACAATCGCTATGCTCGCTAGCTAAATTAAAAAACTCACCCTCTCGATAACTTTAGTCCGAGCTTCGGATTCCTGGACGCTGTGTATGATCAGGGTCCGTATTGCATTCACGTACCGAATCACGATCGCACTGCGTGAGAGAAAGGGCGCGCGCTAACAGAGCACTGTCGCGTGTGCAGTCCGGGGCGTGCTGCGGCGGAGTGTCGCGTGTCAGTCGGTGCGGCTCGTGGCTGTTACTGCAGGCGGCGCGGCGCGGGGGCGCTATATGTGCGCGAGCGCACCCCGCCGCACAGCCAGCCCTCTGCCTCCTAGACATTAATTGCGTTTTATTTAAAAAATAAAAATCTGACATAATAACCCTATTTTTTAACTATTCGTGCTCTGAACGTATAACTTGTCGGACCTTATATTTATAAATCTTTTATCTTAAATCCTTTCGTATCTTCAATCATCTTATAATCTAACTATTCACTTAATACAAAAAGAATTAAACTAGTATCTAAATGTCCAATGTCAACATTAAACTAACAATAACTTAATAACTTAACTCCATTTACCGTTTATTATATTATTATTTATTGGTTTTCCTATACATTGTTATAAGGATCGACTTCCGAAAAATGTATTTGAAATTGATATACTAATATATTTAATACACTTATTACGATTACAAAATATTTTTAAAACGGACTTTTGGCCGGGTACAGTTTTAAACTGGCTCTGCTCTAATTTTATTTGATTTTCGAATAAGTGTAAATGAAATGCTAATATTATATAATTACTTTTTAATAACATACAAATTTTAAGAAATATGTATTTGAGTTAAGTAAAACAAGGAATAATAAAATGAGATCATCAAATGACATGAATCACCCAAGCAGAGTTTACTACTTTTCCGTAATTAGGATATTCTTACAGAAAATAAACATATTTTAATCTATACAATTAAATACAAAATGCAGCTCTTATTGGGCTGGCTCGACCGATACAAGACCGCCTTCACACAAAAGATCGACGTTTAATAATCAAATTCACTTGGTTATGTTCCGTCGGTGAGTGGGAGCATCCGAAAGAATTTTGAACATCGGGACCTGTCAAGAGTCTGCCTACGCATAGACTAGGACGATCGTTTCAGAGTCTACGCGTACCTCTACACGTCAAATAGTGGTAGTGCAGAAACGAATCAATTCTTATGTCATGTTTAAGCGAAGATTGACGACCTACTTTGACAGACTCCCTCTAGCGACGTCGTAGTACACAGGGACTTTGAAGTACACAATACCGATTGGCTAGGATCACATGTCATGCGGGGTTATCTGTGTTTAACTTTGCTCTGAAAAATGGTTTATCGCAGTTGGTTAAGACGCACAGTCATCTTCAGATAGTGGAAAGCAACATGCCCTCTTTGTTGATCTTCTACTGACTACACATCCCAGAAAGTACAAGATTACTGTCGAGGCCTACAAGTCAGCAGATTGGGGTGGAATGCGGTCCTTTTTTGCATCTTTTCTATGGAGGCTGCTTTGTATAATTCCCAATGATCCTACTGTCCTGCTGGTGCGGAATGGATCTGTTTTTATCATACTCTGTTGTACCACTTGGTGGCAGATTGCAGCCTTGCTTTGAAGCGGCCGTCAGAGCTGCAGTCACAAGCAAACGGCAGGCGTGTTTAGGCTAATGCGTTAGCTAGTAGAGATTTAAACTCTAGTTCTGAGATAAAATATGACCGAGCCTCACATATACGAGTATTATTTATTATTTTAAGGACAAATCACTAGAGCAAAGTTCAAGCATGTCGTAAAAATTAGGTATCAGTTGGCAAGTTATCAGTCTGGCACGCGCAAGCTCTGGGCGCTCTCTAAAGCCACTCTGGACAATTTTTACTAGCCCTCACTACCGCCATTGCGAAAGGGGAATGTTCATAAATTGTGTAGGCGGGATTGCATTTCCCTAATTTTGCTACGAACTTCTGCCGTCGAGTTGATTCCAGTGCTAACTCGTCTATTTCAGTACTCGTACTTTAAAGTCATATTACCGGTCTCATGGAAACGTACCGTTCCATCCATCCGATCCTTAAAGAAAGCCTTCTCTCCAAAATAATGGAGAGTTTCATTAACCGGCGACCTAACATACCTCGAGGATCGCCAGTTGATCAATGACCGCCAATATGATTTTCGCCATGGTCGATCAGCTGGTGATCTTCTGTTATATGTTACGCACCGTTGGGCAGTGGGTACTGAAAGCAAAAGCAGAGGACAGTTTTCTGGATATGGCGATACCCTTCGATACTTTATGGCATAAGGGGCTTATTCGAGGCTTCAATCACTAGCTTTCTCACTGGGCAAAGCATTCAGATCATCTTCGACGATTTTTGTTAAGACTTCACGTAAAAATTGCGTGATTGCGTGCCATCACCAACACTGTTTCTCCTGTTGGATATTTCCAGAATACATTGCGGATGATAGCACTGTGGATGCTTTATATTCCGGCTCTCGTCAACGATTTAAAAAATGAAACTTGTGACTTCTATGGTGATGGTGTCAAAATGCGGTGAATTGAACCTCGTTCAATTTAATCCACAAATGAAACATTTGCACGTTTACCACAAAAAAAAACATTTGTCGAATGGCTGCTTTTTGATAGCAACTCGCTCAACGCCTCAACAAGTGTCGGTATAATGGGTCTCGACATTTTGAACGACTGTCTAGAGAGTAAGACCAAGTTTGCTCTATTGAATAAGGCAGTATTTCAAATCAGACCAAAGATTTGTGTTCTATAAAGCGCAAGTCCGGCCATACCTGGTCTTTCGTTTCGGGTCCGGATCGCCACAAAATCAGTTTCTACCCTTTGACCGCTACTGTCGGGGATCCAGTACTAATCCGGTAATGAATATAAATATTACTATTTTAAGTCAAAGAATATTATTAACCCATAAAAGCGCAAACAAATTATTAGATATATAGTAAAACTACAAAACTTAAATATTATGTCAATTTCTACCGATTTTGGGATCCTCTTATGAATATTACGACTATCGTGGTGTAGAAATGAGACCAAGATACTCACAAGGACTGCAAAGAATTTTCATAAAAGAAGAAATTACAAAAAACAAAATTCTGTACACTATAGCTTGTGTCACCAGCAATTGTTACACTTATAAG
The DNA here is from genome assembly GCA_918358695.1 of Melinaea menophilus ssp. n. AW-2005. NCBI lineage: Eukaryota > Metazoa > Arthropoda > Insecta > Lepidoptera > Nymphalidae > Melinaea > Melinaea menophilus. The sequence continues at coordinate 7,959,208 of OU911050.1, read as the reverse complement.
AGACAGAATAAAAGAGAAAAATTAGATAATCCATGCTACAACTAAAAACACTGATAAATCGTCTATTAATTGCGAAGCAAAAAATACATTATGTTTCTGTAAACAGTTTAATGTAAAAGAAACAAACGACTTTGTGAAACAAAAGAAAAACTCTATTACAATCGTTTGTTATTTGGTCACTATATTAAAATGTTGAATTCTTATTAATAGACACACCTGTGACAAGGGCTAACACTTACTTTCGCATTAACGAAATACCTAAAGCGGTAAATTATACAAATGATGGAGTGGTACAATAATATAAGAAAGTAGACTAGATACAGCACTGCCAGCAAGAGCATACGTTAAACTTAAGAGTGAATGACACATGATTTCTGTGTAAGTGCTCCTTGATCAAGGCTCACGTAGGCCTAGCAGGCTCAAGGTCTGTTTTCAGCTCTTAAAATTTATTCTAAACTATCCAGTATCATTCAAAAAGATCAGATCATCGCTATTAATAACTAATTGGAACATGTAGAACGTCTAAACCTTGAAGACCCTAGTTTCCATAGAGATGGGACCTTCCATTTTTTTCTGGGAATGAATGAATAAATAAAAAATTAATGAGTAAATAATGAAAGAGCAGCTAATCCAAATCCATTAGGTACAACCTGTCCACACCAAAAGTGCCTTAGTTAAATACTATTTGGAGAAATAAAAAAGACACTAAGAACAATCCTTTCCTTGTAATGCAACCAAGTCAATATCAATATCATCAAACTATCGAGAGGACACACACGAGAGAAGGCTTTGATAAAGCTATTGCAACTAGAAAACGATTAGAATTACAAACCAAGATATATTAGAATATATTTACGATTTAATTAGATAACAACAAACTGCCCTGGGCTTTTGACGCATCTTCGTGAGAGTCATACAATATTTCACTCATTGTAGTACGACCGCTAAGCTAAACTAAATACTGTTAATCAAATTTTTCTTCTTCTTCTTGTCAGCCTATAAATACCCACTGCAAAGCATAGGCCTCTCCCAAAGATCGCCACGATGACCGTTCATGCGCTGCCTATTTACGTATAACTATTTTCCTTTCTTGATTAAATTCATATATTAAAATTAACACTGATAATAAATCTCTAAAAAACATTTCTCATAAACTTCTCTGATGTACCCAGAACCATAACAATTAAATATATTTGATTCAAAGTACCGAAGTTATATGATCCACTCGGTATGTTAGCTTCTAGTAGTATCTCCAAAAACGTTAATACAAAAATCGATTAAAGGTATAAACTGGGAGATTAAAGGTATAAAATAAGAGAATGGTAGGAATCAAGAAAAAGATATTGAATTAGACTAATGTTAAATAGTACTAAACATTATATAAATAATATGACATGGGCACTGTGATGCATCCACTAAAGTGTATTTTGCATTTATTCACCTCCGAGCACTTATATAAAGATAACGATATAAAGAACTTGGTACTCCAGTAAAACTCTCTCTTCTCAGACTACAACTTTGTTTAGCTGTACCTCAGTTGCTGAAACTGATCGGAAAAAATACCGATTAGCTCAATATTTGCCTGGACGAAATCAATCATTCACATAGAGATCAGAACTGATAGAATACATTTGTCCTCAACAGAGTTATTACTTCAGTATCTTTCTTTGACAATATAATTAAACAAAAAAATTACCTATAATCCAATAATAATCCTGCAGATATTGCGTCAAGAGAACTGAATACTGATTGCCTAAATTGAAGACATAGTACACGCTCGGTACACACACGGTCCACGACAGTAAAAAGAAAAATATCTAAAAATAAATGAAAGCACGTAACTTAACAACAAATTTGTAGATTAAAACTTTAAAAACGACCGAACTGTGCCTGAATTATTATACACCGTTACTTATTGTGGATTTTTAAACTATAAAAGAAATTATCATAATTCGAATAATTACAAAATAACTACAGACAAAATAAATGATATACTGCGGATATGAAAAAATTAGTCTATACGGAAGAATTTTTTATGACATAGATAAAAAAAGGAAAAATATTAGCAAAGGAAGTAATATAAAGAATTTGAATCCATATCGTGATAGCAACAATGTTCTTAAAGTGGGTGGCACAATAGAAATGATAAATTAACTGAATAAACATCCAGAGTCGAGTCTAAAAAAAATTTTGGAGATATTATGCTGATTTGATGAACTTATTGATAACAATGTGTATCACCAAATTTGCAAAGTGTACAACGTTTAATACGATGATAATATTATGAAGATATCATTTTTCAAATTGTGTCAACTTCAAATTGATCATTGTGACTGAACAATTCATGAATGAATTACAAAATTTCGTATTCATATACATTGTTTTATGATTTAAAAGATTTATTATTGCATTAGCAATGCAGTTTTTAAATTATCATTATTTATTTGAATTTAATATCCTTTATTTGCTTTGTAGAAAGCGAAAGAACGGGTAAGGGTTGTTTTTAAACTGCATTATCTCATGTTTTAAAGAATTAAATTAAATAGCTAAAATACTATATTGTATCTAACTTATAGAAAGAATGAATCATTAGTGTAATAATTTGGTACCTATGTCACTGTTGCTTTACACATCGGTCGATAGAACGTCAATCGAAAAATTATGTATATAAGCAAAACATTGACTTAACTTTTTATTTACGAAGGTGAAGTATGCGTAACTCAAAAAAAAATATATTTTCTTACTTAGCCACGTCATCTTTTATTGTTATTTATATACTGTATAAATTTTTTAAACTATCTGTTTTGTTATTGTAAAGATTTAATTTTTCTGGTTCTCTCAAACAAAAAAATATATTATACAAGTACATTTACAATCAATATTGTATCCAGCGATGCAAGTTCAAAAATATTTTATCGAATACAGTATTTTGCAATACAAAACTTGTATATGTATAATATATATTCTAATGTTAAATTAGGATATATATTCTTGCTTTTATATGAAATTAATTTCCAATAAGTAAAGATCACTTTACAACATATACTGTATATTTTATTGTAGTGATGACAAAACCTTTTCCTCATAACGCTGAGGCCTGACCTCTGAGCTCGCGACAGGACCTGCATAGTAAATATCACTCACCAACTGTAAATGACAAGAAGAAAACAATAAAACTTCAATCAAGTTGGTAGGAAGTGACAAGAGTCGCTCGCGGCGTTGGGGATTCTAGATAAACTGAGCCCGTGCCAAGTCCTCTGTCTATTGCGGTACCGAAGCAAAACTACGCTACGCTCAGCTTCTTTATTGAGTACAATAACAACTGAAGCATGAAATCACCTTCAAACGCTTAATAAAAGATAAGTTAAGATTTGTTATTATTTTCCTATCACAAGTATTTCCACTTTTACCGTGCCACTGCTTGAAAATTACCTACTACAATAGTAAAGGCGTTAGTCAATGAAAATAACAAAGAGCGAGTAGAAGATAACGAAAATTCGTACTTCGAAAGTTTTATCTGTTACTCTAATTTAGTGCAGAATAACTGAAAATAAAATAATTTTATATGTACCTAAAAACAATAAAAATTTATTCTAACATTTCGGACCCTAGGTACCTTAGCTAAAAGAGATCTCTTCCTGTTACCCATAAAAATGACATGAAAATCAATTTACAGAAACAAATTGGTGGGTACATTGCTGTTAAGTATATGTCGACGAAAGCACTTCTGCAGAAGAACTCGTCTCTTCGTCTTAATTCTCTCCAATGCTCTCCCCTACGTCGACGGTAGAAGAAGCCAAAGAACCTTCTTCTATCGAAACATTCCTAAAGAAATCACTTCAAACAATTTTAAGACATACAGAGAATATTTTTAAGATAGTGCTACAATTGAAGACAAAGATTGGAAGCATTTATTAATAACTTCAGAACATGATTACCGGAGCGTAGGGAACAAGAATTATTATTTAAAAAAATCAATAGAATTCTCAAATCAAGTTGTAATTATATCAGCACGTGAACAAATTATTATTATTTTTTTTCGGGGTATTTCTGGCTTAGGTTTGGAATAGCAAAAAAAATGTTGGACTATTTCAATAATATCACATTATTATAACAGCAGACACGATACAGCGCTGCTAGCAAGAGTATACGTTAAATTTAAAAGTGCAAAATGACACATTATTACTGCGAAAGTGATTCTTGATCAAGGCTCATGTTTAATATTTTTCTAACTTTGATAAATTTTCCGCATTGATCTTTAAAAATTTGAGTCACAACTAACGGTTCAAGAAATAATTCGATTTCTTTAATTTAATAATATTATTGCAGAGGCTTATTGATGATCACTATCACATTTAGATCGTTGTTAAAATACGATACTCTTGATATCTTGCCCTTAAATTGAAAAATTGTATCAACAATCCCAGAATTCACAACAGTAGACGTTAAAATATTTGATGTCTCGCAGAGTACACAGCATTCTGGTATGCCCCATATATAGCATTCGGTTATGATTACATTTGTAATGCGTGCCTTAAATGTGGTATAATTTTTGTTGTTCAATGTTTTAACATCGGTCAGAAATTTGTACCAAAGAATAATGATCTCATACTCTGATCTTAAAAGTAAATGTAAAAGATCTGTTTGGGGTATTTCTTGATGAAAAGGGTTTTTTAGGTTCAATCTTAGACCCACTTCTCTTCTTTGTTTACAAGGCTCTGAAAAAAGCACTATGGTTTAGTGTTAATAACCAGTTATTATATAATAATAAAAGATACCTAGATTTTTACCTCCAAATTTGAAACAAATGCAAGCTAATGAACTTACTCGTAAATAAACAATTTATGAAAAGTAATAGTATTCCATTTGTTAAACCAACATTTGTCCTTTAAACCACTTAAGATAATAAATTACAAGGGAGTCCTTATATGATTGGATTAGCATCCAAACAATTGACAAGAATATCCAAGTAATTTAATATAGTTTTTTAAATAATAAGCAAGAAAATATCTAAATGCTAGTTTCGTTTTACAAAAATGAGTTATCTGTCTAATTTACAATCAAAGTCCAAGAGATTTTTAATTAGATAAGTAAGAGCCAATTTCAGCAGAAGTTTATATTAAAAAAATGATGTCTATCTTGACAGCTTTTCTTAGGTCGATGGCAAAAAGTTGCCAAACTTGTGACAACTTTTACAATCATAAAATGTTTTATGTAAAACTTCTTTTTCTAAATTGTTACAAAATCAACTGTAGTCAGTGCTGTAAAAACAAACACAATTATAAGAGTTATTATTAGTATTACTAGAGCCTTGTCAGGGTGTTAGTGATTCTAGAACTAAATAGATTTAAGGTTGCAGAGTAGACCATGTTCATATTCTCTGTTATTATCTAATTATTTATTAAATCTTGATGATACAGCAGCAACATATCATAAAGTACGCCTTAATAAGACATTGAAATGTTATTGTTGTAAGGCCTTGAGATTTTCAATTATTTACGCTAACTACTACTCGTAAGAACGTTTAGCAATTAGTAAGATAAAGCAAATCTCAATCTTATCAATCAACAGATGGGTTACCACATTATGTCATTAAAGCGATACATTTTCGTAACTCAGATTTTAATGTCTTACGTTTTCTTTTCTTCTCATTTCCTAAATAGGCCTAACTTTTATTCTTGATCACCACAATTCTAAATGGAAATTTACAATGGGTTCCCATATCAATATTAGGTTAACTTTATATACTTTCAAAATATTATGCTTGCCTTACAGAATACTGCTCTTGGGATGAGAGGTAACCTATTTTTATTCAAAACAATTATTTGCAACTTGGGACCCCTTCAAACATAATCCATTCACAAATAGAACATGGTATGGTTATGATATGGTATATATTACTCAGGTAAATGATATGTATTCGTGTTATATATCAATATATATGTTTTTAATGTACTATGTATTTTACCTATATATTCTATAAATTTAAGTGTATATTAGTTTGTATGTGATAATATTTATACTATTTGCATAATATATATTGCTGAATTATTATATAATTTAGTTATATAGTTTTACGGTCTTATTGTTATATTTCTTAAGACAGCCCATTGTGCCTGTAGCATTAATTTCGCCTATTGTGCCTCTTTTGCACTTATTTGGACTTATTAAGATTAAGTCTTAGATTTAGTATATGATTAAATAATACCTGTTTTTTTTAAAGTCTTTTTAATACTTACGCTTTCACCACTTTATTTCATGTAAAGAAAAAGGGTAACTTTTTTAAAAATAGAAATAATCATCCCTAAATTTAAATACAACATTTTATTTTGGCAATGGAACTAGTTTTTATAATAATTGCTCAGATTTACCATTGACATATCGGATAAAAAAAAATAAAGTTTACATTGATTGCGTTCCTGTACCCTATGGTAAATGTAGCTTAATAAAGACTTGGCAGTAATAAACTTTTTCAATTCTCTATTACCATTCTTAGATAAAAGGTAAAAAAATATAAAACTCTTATTTTGAATGTGTTGTTTGTTAAATTATAATATTTTGTAAATCTAAGAACATCATAGAAATAGAAGTAGTTAGTTATTCTAGACTTCATTTAGTAAGGACTACGTTATTCTTGAATTCTAATTTATTCTATCATTTGTAAATCCGGTATGATATTATAAAATGCAAATTAATAATAAGATAAAAATAGGCCAATGGAGACGAAATAGCGGTTTTACTATTTCTTCTCCATTTACTATTTTTTTGCAACCGTGCAACCTGAATCAGATGTTTCATATGTGCTGTGTTTGCCTAACCGAAATAAAATTTCAAATTTGGCTCTGACTTTGACGAGTCAAACAGTGAGAAACGTTCACAAATGAATTTACATTTAAACAATTTTAGCCGTTTCTACAATATTAATTTTTCCACATGATATGTATCATTGCAAATGTTGTTATTATTCAAGAGTAGGGATAACAATTAAATAAAAGTAGGTACCGATGGACCTACTTATGAAACACCGATGTTCTTTTGTTAGATTACATTATATGTATAGGTTAGATAAATGTTTTGCTTTTAGTTCAGTAAAAATTAAACCAAGTGCGTGTCGGATAATGTCTCAAATACACATTTTTTTTCAAACCTCCAAAATCAACCATTTATCTTGTATTTGGCAAGGAAGGGGGAGGGGTAGTTGAGTCTAATGTTTAATTTAGAACTTAATATTTCACAAGAAAGATTTCTTAATTAATTTTTTCACTAACCCAACAAATAATAAATATATATGTATTTTAAAATGGCCAACAGTATGTATCTAAATAATGTGTTAAATGAATATTGTTATTAATTTTTAATCTTAATTATCACGTTTTAGAATTAATTACTCAAAAGTCAAAGGTGACGTGATATTAGAAATATTTTGACTATTATTTAAATAATAATTATATTATATATAATGTTAATTTGCATATATTGAAAAATATTGCGAAAATTATGTGACAAAATAATCAGATAAGATTCTCTTACTAATTTCGACATTGCAATAACAATGAAGGTAATATATAATATATAATATAATATATAATATACTTTTATAGACCTATCGCATGATATCCCACATAACAGAGTAAAGAAAAATATTTTCAAAATTTAATTTTAACTCTTCGTCCTTATAAACGAAACGCTCGAATCCTACAAACGAAATACTTCTTAAGAAATACATATTTATTATATAACCATTTGACTACCTTAGCCACGTACCTATTATACCTTAACTCAGGTAATCATTAACTTACCACAAAAGTTAAAGTTTAAAGTTTTCATAGGCAACTGGCAAAGTGAAAATCCGAGGAAAGTGTTTAAACTCAATAGTTTAAAATTACATACTCGTAAGTCATTGTTTTAATGCATGCCCACTTATCATTGTAAAGTAGATGAAGTTATGAACAGCTCAAGAATATTATATATAAATTGGTGATGGTGATGGTGATTCCATTCAAAATCGCATTCTTCCATTTCTTCCTAATGCTTACATCATCCGTATTTCCCAAAACATCGTTAATAACATTTTAGTTAACAGCATTAGCTACAAAGTAACCGCTTATACCTACTTAACCAGAAAATGAATTTTGTTGTACAAGAATAACTCCATGTGATCATTACAATCTAAAGACCTCAATGTGCTTTTGATTTTTGGTAAGAACGTTAAGGCCCATTAATTATTATAACTTAAATTCTATAATTTACCATTTAATTTACCCATTACCATAACAGTACCATATGAACTGAACATTAGTCACTAAATTTATTTTCATTTTATATACACATATTTAATATAGAGATCTTTTGATAAATTATTGAATATAATAAACTGTTATATAAAAAAATGTGGTCTCTTTTTATACCTGATGTTTATTTTCAAAAAGTCATTAATGTATTTCGGTTTCGTTCTGGAAAAATATAATTAATTTGTCAATTATGACTAACTGAGACTGAGACAAAACACATTACTCATGTTCTATTTTTGTCAAATAAGTTGTAGGAGATATTAGTTATAACTCATTGGCGCAGTTTTCATTGTTGCACACTAACTATCGCATACTTATTGCAATAGGTATTTCGTCTTGATCTATAGATTATGTATATCGTATACTATTGCATACAAGTGAGCGGTAAAAGATACAGGAGGAGGCCTCGAGTGACCTTCGAAAATACAGTATCTATGACACTGGAGGAAGGTCACGTAAAAAGCATGAGGACCCCCCGGAACCATGTATAAAGAGGTTGATGTCTGTGGCCGAGACGAAAGAGGTTTGCAAGGACGTACCGTTTGGCGCTCCGTCGTCTCTGGCTACCTCGCAATGGATATAGCGTGAAGATAAATAAATAAATTTTCAAATACTATTAATTTACTTACTGCCTACATATACTGACATCCACAAAAATCCTACGTAGAAAAGAACGTGTCACGCCTCACTATCGTGGCTTATCTGTACATTTACTATAAAACATTCAATATCTTATCTCAACGACTACCTTATAATTTCATTATTCATATGTAATTGTATTTAGTTAATTCTATTGAGTTTTTGGAAATTGCTTTTAACGTAAATTGCAATGTTCAAATAATAAGCCGGTTGACAAATAGTAAAACAGCTGGAACAGTTTACTTCAGTAATTATCACATTATCATGACATATAGTAAACTTATCGGTGTAATGCATCAGATATTGATACTGTAATTATTTCTGCTGTAGAAGAGAGAGTAATGTATAACATCAGGCCACATGAGTCCTAGTCCATAAAAATATTAATAAATTCCACATAAAACTGATATACACAAAATTAATGCTAGAATCAAATATATTTGATTCTTATCTTCTTGATATATCTTGCCATGCCCATCACTAGACACTATGAAATAGGTAATTCGCTTAGTTTCTTGTATACGTCTTTACAATAGACCAATAAGGCTTCTAATTTTTCAATTAGTTATTTTACAATATATATTAGTAGGAATTTGATAAAAAAGCTATTATAGTGTTAAAGATTAGAATAACTTATGATTTCGCATTTGAAGCATGGTATCAAAATAGGCCTTCTTAACATTTGATTTTCTATTTGAAGTAAACAAATGATCAGTTTATTGAATCAAAGTGAAAATTTTATTTATTTATTTATAATAAATAGATAAATATGATTATTCAATCATCCAAAACAGGCAAAAAACAGCTGTTGTTTTTTATATCATCATATCATCCGATCATTATCATTACTCTTTTTATTTCAATTCGATTGTAGTGAATTTTTTTGCAAATGTATGTACCTAAGATTTTTTGAGTTTTTACAACTTGTTTTCAAGAATAAATACAAGGCATTATCATTTCTAAATGACTTCAATTGCTTGTATTAAAATATTTATAAACGCTTAGACTCGTGTATAATTTGATTACGTGTTCAGTTTTATAATGGTTATTATAAAAACAATCGTGTGATAATAGAAAATACAATAAATGTATGCACAGATCTTGACGGAGGAGTTTGTGATTTTGTGGTGTGTACTGTGAATTAACGTAATGACGCGTCTAATTCTTGGTAGGTATTTCATTATCCGAGGTTACAAATAATCTTTAATATTTATTTTTTATTACTGAATCTATCATAAATATGTATGAGGAATTTTGGTTAATAAATAAATTACTTTAGTTTAGTTCCACGAACACAGACAGACCAAGGTTTATTATAAGTATAAAAATCTATGAATTAGATTATAGTGAATTAAATGGTTCAGTCTTTTTTTCGGTAATATTACTGGGTAGTTTTGTTTCCACATCACTGCGCAAACACACATTTATCAGCCCCTGAATGCTGAAAGTATCAGTACTGAAAACCAGATTTGTTTGTAATTACAGATATATCATTGTTGTGCTTGTTAAGTAAAACAGGTGTTATTACAGATGATAACCTAGTATTAATTCAGGTGTTTTTCTATCCATAATTTTAAGGATGACTTTATCTTAATTTCAAGCAGTGTTATCATGAGATTATGATTATGAGTTATCAATGTTGAATTTATCCAAGTTTATTAAATCAAATGAAAAGATGTAGAAAATATAGGATAATATAATGTAAAATGCATGCATATAATTTGATATATTGTTTATTGCATGACTTTTTATAAGTTCATGTCTTGTTTTCTTATCTCAAAGGGGTGATCCTATATGTATTTGTAAATAAATTGCAATGTATTTTGCGTCGTAATTATAACCAGAATAACCTAAGTGGAGTAAAAGATGTGATCGGATAAGCAGGAAACAAAATAATCAGAACAACTTGCTTTGTTGATATATATTTTATAAATAAAGGACGAATATATTTGAATTTAATTAGATGTTGAAGGTAGATGTAGAAGGTCTGTTATATATAATTACTACGGAATAAATATTGTTGATTTTATAATCATCATAAATTAATTGTAAGCGAGAGATGAAATAAAATTATTAATAACTAGCTTTTGCCCGCGACTTCGTCCGCGTTTCCGTCGTTTTTCGAAAAAAAATTAGCAGATGTCCTCCCTCATAGTTTTGACGTAACAGGCAGATTCACTTTCGTATTTTAGAAGGGCAATAGTAATATAATATGCCAATCCACAAAACTGTTGAAAAATATAAGTAACCGCAGAATATTATAATATACCCACGCTATACCCACGACTCGGTCAGCGTGTAACTCCTTGTTTTTTATTAAGATAATATATTGCTAATATTTTTAGATCAAATTAAAATGTTTCAGCGCAAAGCTTCTGGGTAGACTATGTTAAGAGTCGACCCGTCCGGCACGTGAACGTAAAGATTCCTAGAATTGCTAACCCGGGAAAGAGCGACGTATAATTGACCATGCGAGAAACAGCTAACACCGAGATCTACTCCAGCAACACGAAAAGTCTGCCCTTGAGCTTTATTGATAGTCATGGCATAGCACACCGATACTGGGAATTGCGTTCTTTTAAATTGGAATGGAAAATTATTTGGTATTATGGGAATTCTGGGAATAAAGACAGTTTCTCCTGCACCGCAACCTGTTAAAATTTGAGCCTCGATTACATTTTGTTGCAACTGGGTTACTTTTAGCCGAGTTCCATTGCAAAGTTGAGGTGGTCTTAAATTTCGGAGCAGAATTATCGGTATGCCAATTTTTAAACAAATTATATGAGAAGGTAGTCCAGGCATACTTAAAGAATTTAAAAATTCTATCGGGTAATTAGTGGCTTCTTGTTCATCAACCATTATATTTATTGAACTATAAACTTTGCTTTCTCCCTGTATATTAGACAGTATTTTATTATTAATTTCAGATGCCTGGTCATTGCGAGGAGTCAAAATGGACCTTTCGCAAAGCCAAGAATTGTCCCTATTTAATATAATTGTTATGTCACCGTAAACCGAAGATATAAGATGTTGTTGGGATTGCACTATACAACATAACTCAGGTGTCAGAATAAGTTTTCCTTGGTGTAGTTGTGGATAGGTACCTTCACCAATCTTCAATAATGTATCAGAAAATTCACGATTATCTGCGTTGTCTCCAGTTCTCACTCGCATATTTATAGTCAAATGCACCGATTGTATATCACGCCACAAATAAGAGCTTTTCAGGCAAGCCCTAATCTCATCAGCTCGGGTTCCCCGTGGTATTACCGGTAAGGTTTGTCGGAAATCACCACAAAATAAAACCGTAATACCGCCCATTGGTCGATCATTTTGTCTTATGTCCCTTAGAGTTCTGTCTACTGCTTCTACTCCTTTTCGATGGGCCATCGTACATTCATCCCATACGATTAAATTACACTCACGCAATACCTTAGCTTTGTCGCTATTTCTTGAAATACTACAGGTTGGACTTTCCGTGCGATCTAAATTAATTGGTATTTTAAACATAGTGTGAGCAGTCTTACCTCCTGGTAGCAATGTTGCAGCTATACCTGATGAAGCCACGGCAAGAGCGATTTTACGCTGTTTTCGAACATAAGCTAATATTAATTTAGTCTAAAAAGTTTTCCCAGTTCCTCCAGGTGCATCTAAAAACCATATTGTTCCTAAATTATTCTGCACACTCTCGCACACGCGATCATAGACTAAGCGTTGTTCTGCAGTCATCATTGGGACACCGTTTTCTAATGTTACCAGCAGTTCCATTGGGTTGTAACCAATCTCTGCGGAATATTCCCTATTGGTAACCTCTCCGACTGAGGTTGGCGTTGGCAAACCATATTCACAAAGTGATTTACCGCCTACTGCTGTTAAGTCTTCCTGAAGAGCTAATAAGCACTGATTTATAGCCAGATCTCGAAAATTATCATTAGTTGCGCCTTCATTATTGTGAGATAAATTCCGAAGAAAGTCTTCTGCAAATTTTTCTTTATATTTTTCCCATAATTGGACAGGATCAGATAAATTACAAAATGTGAGTAATGTTACAAATAAATGGCGTAACCGTCGTGGATTATCACTAACACAGGATTCTGCTAAAGCGTCATCCCAATGTTGATCATTTTCAAGCAAAGACGCGCTTGGCAAGCTGCATGATAAGTTGGATAAACAACATCGTCTACTTTTCTCAAATCTATAAATGATGTTGGTCCTCGCACTGTATGTAATAATAATCTCAAATAAAAACACTCTGCGTTGTTAGGATGAACAGTATACACTCTACCAAGAACATGTTCTTTGAAAATACCTGTCTCGCCATCTACAGGCCTGCCTCGGCGTCTACGGTTAAAGACACCTCGTTGTTTATCGTAGGTATAATACGATGGAACTTCTTCATACAAAAGAGACTTTGCGAAATTATCAGTTTGGCAAAGTCGAAAGAATGCCAATAAAGTTGTTTGTCTAGGGTTCTCTAATCGTTCTGTAACATTTTCGGCGTTAAAATATATACGTTGACCGCCTTCCAGATGAACATCCAGATGGGTCACAGGTGGATATCTTTCGTGAATATTAAAACTTAAGATCCGCCACACAGCTTCTGAAGAGCTGATATATCTGCCTGACTGAAATCTAGTAACTTCATCATGTTCATTTCTTAACGCAAACGTAGCTTGGTCACTGCCCTTGTTAATGTACTTACAAATATATTTAATTGACTCTACACTATTACACATTTCTACATTTATGTGAGCTTGAAATGCTCTGGACAATACAGGCGAATACGGAACGACCCACCTATTATCTAAAGTAACCTGTTGTCCAGACATTCGCTTTTCAACAGTAAAACCACCATTGTCTCTTAAACGGCGACGATATAATGGGTATCCATCATGTCCTGTTACAGTTTCATCCACTAATGCTTTTGGATACCTTTTAGTGCAACGACCGTCTTGCATGCAAGGAGCATTTGCGTTAAATGCACCACATGGACCATGTATCATATGAGTTTTAACAATGTCGTATAACAGGGGATCTGCAGTCGGATCTGGAATTTCAGCACTGATTAATCTGTCTACATCATTAGGTCGAACCTTATCTTTTAACCAAAGCAAGATATGTGCGTGAGGTAAGCCGCGTTTTTGCCACTCAACACTATACATATAACATAATACTTCTCCAAAAATGTTATCTTTGGTAAGAAGATCTATCATTGATTTTAATTTTAAATGAAACACTCTTGCAATAATATCATGGCGGTCATGCGGTGCCTGACCCTCAAGAAGCTCCCGAGTGATTTCATCCCACTTGGGATTGGTAGTTACAGTAACAAATAAGTCGGGACGTCCATATTTTCTTACGTAACAAAAAGCGTCTTGAGTACGTTCATGCATGTAGCGTGGACCACCAGTAAAAGAAGAGGGTAAAATAACTAAACGACCCATATTCACAGTATCGTTATCTTGCTGCATGGCATCGCGAAGGTGCACGTATTCTTCAGCGCGCAGCTGCCTTTGATTAGATCGTATATAAACTAATCTTTCGGTTTCAATTTTTGCGTACATGTCAACAATAAACTGATTAAATAAGCCACGAAAACGTTGAAAGTATACCAATCTATTCCGTCTCACTTGCAGGTGGTAACAATAAAATTGAAGGCATGACACCTTTTTATTATAATTAGGTGCGCCTGTGCGCGGATCGGTTTGGTATACAGCGAAATTATAACCATCTTCCCCTCGACAGTATATCATAGGATATTGCAAACTGTCGTAAGCCCTGTGGGTTTCGAAAATACGTTGCAAACGATTGTCTCTGGAACGTATAACGATATCACGCCTATCACATTCCTGGTCGACCAGTACTACAGCAACTTCATTCGTGGATGGAACGTTATGACGCCCAGGGTGTTCCTGAGTTGGACGCTTATCGGCATTTATAACAATTTTATAATTGTTATTACCATCTTGAGAAAGGGCTTCTAATGCCGATTTAAAACTGCATACGTACGAATTAACCTGATGTAACATGTTCTGAAGTTGTGAAATGAGTTCAGTATTTAAATTCGGAAAATATTGATTTCTTATATTCGACTGTTCGTTGTAATCGGATACAAAATATATTTGAAGAAATTTAGGTTGTTCTTCAGGCAAAAGGGACCCCTATCAAATGGTAAACCTGACCTTGTACCTTAAAAGTAGGCATGAAAGGGCCTTCTGAGATTTGTTTAGCACCAAAGGATGTCATTTGGAATGCACTATTATAAGTGCGAATATTATCTAAAAACTGTTTGGATTGCAAATGTTCCCCTAAAAGTAGTGATTTTAAAGGTTCCGGTGGGTCTTCGAACGAAGGCAAATTTATTTTACCTCCAGAACAACAGAAACCAGCAGACTCCTTCCTCCACTTCGAAGCATTACAAAAGGAACATACTACGTTCATATCGCCTATTTCAGAAGATGATCTGTAATCAATTGTGAGGTTATAAGCAAACCCACTTTTATATTTATCGGACCACGCCACCAAATTTGTAGATTGATCTACCACGTGTATATCTAAGTCATTAAGACCATGTCGAAATCTATCTGCAGTAAGACGGGCCTCTCGCTGTTCTTCTGTTTCAAGCGATAGAATATTTTCAATTCTTAATCTTTCATTAGATAAAGTAATCAATTGTTCTTGTCTCAAAGAATTGTAATAATCGCGTCCCGACTCTAGTCGTTGTTCATGCTCATGTTCATCTTCAAGAGATCGAATCATGTTATGGTGCGCCCTATCATTTGTCAAACGGTCTTGATATTGAGTAAAAGTTTCAGATTCTCGAGACAAAATATGACGTTCGCGATCAGCTGTAAGCCGTAATTCCCTCTCAGTGAAGGTTTCGGACTCGCGAGATAAAATATGACGTTCGTGGTCAGCTGTAAGCCGTAATTCCCTCTCAGTGAAGGTTTCGGACTCGCGAGATAAAATATGACGTTCGCGGTCAGCTGTAAGCCGTAATTCCCTCTCAGTGAAGGTTTCAGACTCGCGAGATAATGTATGCCGTTCGCGGTCAGCTGTGAGTCGCAATTCTCGTTGTAAAGCAGTTTCAGCTTCTCGGGATAACGCATGTTGTTCCCGGTCAATGGAACGCCTTAGCTCTCGTTGAGAAGAGCTTTGAGAAGCCCGTGTTGTAGCTCGTCTTGCTCTTTCAGCTGCTAATCGCATCTCTCTTTCTGGAGAGCTTTCATTAGCTCGAGATGTTGAGGCACTAACTCTCATAGAGTTTAACCGATGTGCTCTTTCCTCTTCCGATTCTTGAGAACGCGTCATTCTCATTCTCCTAGCTTGACTCGAAGTTCGAGATAAAGATGGTCGTTTTTTAGGTGGCATCGTTTATTTTATTTTTAATCGACGGTAACTTAAATTCTATTTAGTTACCCAACAAAAAACTTACGTCAGAGGTCCTAACTATAGCTAAGTATATAATAAATAGAATATAAATCTAAGTGCCTATTAAAACTAAAATAATATTCTAATCGAATTATAAATATGTACGTAGGTACTTACAAATTACAAAAGAATAAAAAATGAAAATAAAGCTATACTTAATGCGTGTGCAATACTATCTACACTTACCTACTTCACTTAAAAATGAATAATAAGAAATACCTACAACTACTGTAATTAATCAAAGTACCTATGCTAATACAAAAAAAACCTTAGATGTTCTAAGTACAGCTGCTATATAATAAAAAAATATAAATCTAAGTGCCTATTTAAACTTAAATACCTAATATTCTAATAGAATTAAACTAAGAAATATGTACCTACCTACCTACAACTTAGGTACAAAAAAAAAAGAAATGAAAATAAAGCTAAAACACGTGTGCAGTATAGGTAGATAGTAGGCAATATCTACCTATACCTACTTCACTTAAAAATAAATAAAAAATACCTATGAATACTATAATTAATAAAAGTACCTACCTACGCTTTTATCTACTCAATACAAAAAAAACTAAACATAAAATGCCCAAAACTAACCTATCAGTAACTAAAAATCTAACAATAATCTAATCTATCTATCTATTATCTAATCTAAAAATCGAATCTAAATCTACTTAAAAAGAAATAAAATAGGAACTATTAATAGTTAAGAATTTAAACAAAACTAAAACTAATTTTGAAAATAACAACAAAAGAAATTAAAATAAACTATTTAAAGACAAAAAGTCGCGCTGATAAGCACGGTTTATAAAATAACAATTATTGTCTGTCAATAAAGTTCAACACTCTGAACGCATCAACAGCCAAATATTGAATGACGCTTGCGCTCGCCTCCCGCCCCTTTTATACTCTGCCGCCGCGTGCCCCGTCGAGCGCAGCAACCGTTACGCAAAAATAATCCTTATAGCTTGATTCACTATTCACGCGCGATGTCTTGTTGGCGTATTTCATGTAAGTAAGTATAAGTTTGGTGTTTCTATACCGATTTCAATGATTCTTTTTTTATTGAATTGGTGCTAATGTTTATTTTTTTTTTAATTAGGAATGATGGTGAGCATTATTGGTTTTATAAACGTAAAAGTAAACAAATATAATAAGAAATCTCCGAACTGCTAAGCTATCGAGAGTTATGCGTGTTATTGTGAGTTAACTATAAAAGGTAGATATATGCTGTCTTGGAATATTTTTCGTGTATTTTTATGTAGAATATTTCCGTTATACATAGTTTCTATGTAGCTCTAACCATTAAGGCTGCACACGCGACGGAAGCTTAAAAAATCAAGCAACTTCTCCCATTTTCTCAACATTTCCTTTCACTGCTCTGCTCCTATTCATTGTAGTGTGATGAAAAGTATACTATTACCTGCCCAGGAGTATAAAGAATAATTGTACTAAGTTTCGTTAAAATCCGTCGAGTAGTTTTTTTTTCTATAAATAACATACAAACAGACAGACAGACAGACAGACAGACAAAAATTTTTTTAACTGCATTTTTGGCATCAGTATCGAACACTAATCACCCCCTGCTACTTATTTTGTAAATATATTTCATGTACAGAATTGACCTCTCTACAGATTTATTATAAGTATAGATAAAACTATTATTAATAAAGAAAGATTCATCCACTAAAATCTTTTTATTTATAAAGATGTAACTATAGTTTTGTTAGTAAGTAATGTCTCGTATATTGTAACCTACGACTACCTAATAATAATGAATACTTGCTCAAGGTATGACGCACAAAATCATTTAAGTGTTCTTTGAATTTGTTATGAGACTTTTTTCACAAACAGGAAATTAAATAATGTTCTACTCGTACTTGTCAGAATATATTTTCTTTAGAATAACTTCAGATTGCTCTCGTTTATATATTATATGATTTTATTTTATTTTATTAGGGTAACAGTGGACACAATGAAAATATTGAACATGTAAACAAAATTGAAGTGTCTCTTTGTAATTCCAAATTAACAACGTTTTATTAAATGCATGTAAAAGTATATACGGTAATTAGATAAAAAATCTCTCTATCTGTTTGTTGCGACTGATCCGGGTTTATTTTGGACACATTTTAACAGGATTTTCACTGGCGGATAGCTGATGATATGAGTAACAAACAGGCTACTTTAAAAAAAAATCCGCTTAAACGAAGCCGTAGGTACAACTAGTTATATAGTAAACGATAGTAACCGATTGACAATTGCAATGTTTCTCACTCGTTAACATTCATCATATTTAAGTATTTGTCGTGTTATCGGCAGTATTTCTACAAATGTAATAAAAATGTACATACAACGTGTTTACAAGTGTGTTATCGCATCATTACTCCATAAAACTGCAAATGACTTTGTCGCATGGTTAACTATTAGCGCGATTTAAGTCGATAATTATACACTTAATACCAAAGAAACGATTATACCATAATAGTTTGTTTCCAGAAAAGATCTATTCCAATTAAATTATTTATAAGACAATATATCGATCAATTATTAAATAAAACAAGACTATTTACTTAATTTTCTCTTTACTGCGTAATTATATATATACAATAATATACTACAGTTATTGTGTGATAGTCCCAGCAGTAGTAACATTTCCGCATATTTGTGAATGTTGATCATAATTACGAATAATTATTAGGTTCAACTCACGCTTTAACGCAGACCTTGCTTGAACAAATATTCATAATAAATAAGTAGGTTACATTCATAGAACCAGCTGCATGTCGCTCGTTATAGCTATTGTATTATCTATAAATATAAAAATTTCTTACCATTTAATAGATTATTGTTTTAGTTAGAATCATTTAATATAATAATAATGTGTATAACTTTATAATGTGCATTATGTGTTTAGATATATAATAGACGTAATAAAATAAAACTATTTCCGATTTTCTATTTCATTATATAATGAGTGTAATTAAATGTGCTGCCGAGTGATGAGACCGCGGGTCAAGGCGTTATCGAGCCGCACTGTCAGCACTAGACAGGTGACCCGAATTTAATTTAACACAAGCACGTTCCGAGTAATTACAATTTTACATATGAATATGATATTAAGTTATGAATTATATTAGGTGCGTGTATTTAAAAAACTTTAAACAATGACCTGATTAAGTGACAATTGTAAAATAAGTGTAATATCGAGTGAAGTGATAACAGAAACTTTCACGGACAGATATTTCCTAAAGGTTACAGGTTCAAATACTGCCCATATATACAAATTTATCATTATTATTTAGTTCAAAAATTAAAAAACTTGGTTAAACATGTTGTAGACATTTTCAGGATAGTGCGATTAATAAAAACTTTTTTAAATATTGATCTTTAGAGATGTCCGGATCATATCTCCCAGAGACACGTGTCTACTTTAAAATACCAATGGCTACTGAGGGTCTTTTAGATACTGATTCCGTGACTGAGTGTTCTGAAAGACGTTCTACTATTAAAATACTATGTAGGTATAACAATCAAATCAACTGTAACTTTATTATCTGGCTGGCACCGATGTCTCGCTCTTTAGGAGTAACAAATGTTTGCAAATTTCAAATACTAGTTGTTGCTAGCAACTTCGTCCCCAAATCTCTGAACGCAAATAATAAAATATCTATCGTCATTTAAAATTTATATACAACTTTAGTTATATGTGATACGCGTAAGCTATACTGGCCCTTTCAGATAGTTTAATTTAATAACACAATATTTTTCTTTACCCAACAGATCCTTATATAGGAGCAAATTCTATACGACAACTTATTAATGAAACCAATACGTAACAGCACGCTAACTATGTTCAACTACAGCTACATGTGGTTATGAAAATTAAACAACTGATATTGCTACAGTTATGTTAGTTTACTTCCACAATTTCATAGTAATGTCTTATGAGGCAGACGAGGAAATAATTATGATTTTATAAGATAGAACTGATCGAGTTACAATATATACAACGTTGGTCCCAGGAAGACTTTTAAAAAGGTTAAATTTTTTATTAAACTATGACTTTCGTAATATAAACTCTAGAAATATACATCAAATAATAGTTTCAAAATATAAATAAAATAAATTTAATTTGACTGAAAATAAAGTTAACAAATTTAACATCCACCAATAGAATTAAAAATTAAGGACTTACATTAAACGCATTCTTGTAGGTAAAGATTATTATAAACCCTTGGAATAGATTGATGATAGAGAAAGAAGCCTGGCTATAACCACTTGCTAAGAGTTCTGCACATATTGTTATATTTATTTATTTTTTTATGGAATAGGAGGGCAAACGAGCTGGCGGGTCACAGATGATTTGTGATCACCGCTGCCCATGAACTCTTGCAACATCCGAGGATTTACAGGAGTGTTGCCGGCCTTGAAGGTGGGAGAGTAAACGCCTTTTTTGAAGGTACCCATGTCGTACCGATCTGGAAATACCGCTGAAGGGAGTTCGTTCCACATTCGAGTGGTACGAGGAAAAAATGTACTTGAGAACCGCACAGTGTGGATCGCCACGCATCCAAGTGGTAGGGATGGTATTGGAGGCGATGACGCGCTGTGCGGTGATGGAATTCGGCGGTAGGCATCAGATCGAATAGCTCTTCGGAACATTCCCCGTGGCAAATGCGGTAGAAGACGCACAGAGCTGCAACGTCTCTACGCAATGCCAAAGGGTCCAGCCATTCACAGAGCCGGGTCCCCGACAATCCGAACGGCTCTAAGTTGTACGCGGTCAAATGGTAGAAGCTGATATTGGGGTGATCCGGACCAGAGATTAGAACAGTACTCCATGTGTGGTCGGACTTGCGCTTTGTAGAGCGCAAGTCTTTGGCCAGGATTGAAGTACTGCCTCGCTCTATTGATCACGCCCAATTTCATCGAGGCCAACTTAGCCTTGCTCTCCAGATGACCACGAAACCGACAGTCACTCGAAATGTCGAGACCCAGTATTCTGATACTTGGCGAGGCAATAAGGGAAGTGCTCTCGAAGAGCGGTGATACGAAAAATGGGGTTTTTTTAGTGGTAAACGCGCAAACCTGTGTCTTCTGGGGATTGAACTGAACGTGGTTCAGTTTCCCCCTCTCAGAAACCATCCCTAAGGAAGTCTCTATAGAAGACACAAGTTTCTTTCGGCACTCGTCGACGTTTTCCCGAGAGAGACCTGCACGGCCGGAATATACTGCATCCCCAGTGCTGTCATCCGCATAACAATGTATGTTGGAGATATCCAACATATCATTGATGTGCAGGAGGAACAGAGTTGGGGATAGCACGCAGCCTTGGGGTACACCAGCGTTCACGGGCTTGGGGTCCGAGCGAAAACCGTCGAGAACGACCTGTATGCTCCGCTCAGTGAGGAAGCTGGTGATCCACTTGCATAAACTCTCGGGAAGCCCATAGGAAGGTAGCTTCGAAAGAAGCCCCTTGTGCCATACACGATCGAAGGCTTTTGCCATATCCAGATTAACTGCCAGACCCTCTCACTTGCTTTCAATAACAGCTGCCCAACGGTGCGTAAGATATAACAGAAGATCACCAACCGATCGACCATGGCGAAAGCCATATTGCCGGTTATTGACCAACTGGTGATCCTCGAGGTAGGTTAGGAGCTGCTTATTGATGATACTCTCCATTACTTTGGAGAGAAGAAAGGTAATGGCGATAGGTCTGTAGTTAGCTGGGTCCGAGCTATCACATTTTTTAGGGATCGGATGGACAAGGGCACGCTTCCATGAGACCGGGACTACGCCTTTAAGGTAGGAGTACCGAAATAGACGCGTTAGCACTGGTGTCAATTCAGGGGCACATGTTCGTAGCACAACTGGAGAGATACCATCTGGCCCACTCGACTTATGAATTTCCAAGGAAAGGAGAGCTTTTCGGATGAGTTTTGCCAAAAAACTATTTCCGGCATTAAGCTCGGACACCGCGGGATGATAGGCGGTGTCTTCCCCTGGTCGTCCAAAGTCGAGTTTGAGGCAAAAAGAGAGCCTAAGAGATCGGCTTTCTCTTTTGTCGTGTAGGCCAGAGAGTCGTTCCCAGTGTGCAATGGCGATAGGGATGGCTGACAAAAGTTTCCCAGCGTGGCTTTAGACAGCGCCCAGAACTTGCGCGTGCCAGTTCTCAGTTGCGTGATCATTGGAAGAGAAACAAATCGGCCCCCATGGGTAGGATGCAAAAAAGGACCACATTCCATCCCAATCTGCTGACTTGTAGTGCCAAACGCGTCGAGTTGCAGGTCTTGTGCGAGCTGGGCGTTCAATGGCCACTACACTCCGTTCCAAGCAATGATCAGAGGACCCTAAGGGAGCCTCGACAGTGACTTGGTACTTTCCGGGATGTGTAGTCAGCAGAAGATCCAACAAAGAGGGCATATGGATGTCCACGTCCGGTAGACGAGTGTGCGTATTTACCAGCTGGGACAAACCATTTGCCAGAGCAAAGTCAAACACAGATCTCCCCGCGTAGTCGGTGGCACGTGACCCTAGCCAATCGGCATGGTGCGCATTGAAGTCCCCGAGGACCACGACTTCGGCGGAGGGAATCTGTGAAAGCAGATCATCAATCTTCGCCTGAACATGGCCCAAGAGTTGAACCGTTTCTGCATTACCACTATGGGACCTGTAGACGCACGCGTAGACTCTGACATGGTCGTCCATGTCCACGCGCAGCCAGAGTGCAGACAGGTCCCGACCTTCAAAAATCTGAAGGCGACGGTAGCAGATATCCTCCCTTACGAACACAGATACCCCGGCGTGTTGTATAAAATGGTGTTCTAGTTTATACCTGGGGTATGATAGGTACGCTGTGTCGCTAGGTTGAGATATCTGCGTCTCCGTCAGAAACAACAAGGCCGGCTGCGCCGTCTCTAGAACCACCATCATGGTGGACGGCGTTCAAGCTGGAATGAAGTCCCCGGATGTTGCAAAAGTCCACATCTAGAGTGGGTCGGTGTGCCGCTGCGTTGACTCGTCGCTTTCCCTCAAAAAACACAAAAGGCGATACTTTGCCCGCCCCAGATACGACGGGCAGCCCGAGCAAAATCCGAGAATCATTTCCCCGATTTTGCTCGGGGAGGGGGTCCCCGGCTTCATCAAAGCCGTTACCCTCCTGGGGTATTTTTCTTTTGGGCATCGCTTTCAAGTTTGGCGGGGGGGAGTGGCTTCCGGATTCTCTCACTCACCGACGGAACATAACCAAATGAGTTTGGTTACTACACATCGGTCTTCTGTGGGAGGGTGGTCCTTCCCCGGTCGAGCCAGCCCAATACGAGCTGCAGCCAGATAACTGCAGCTAGGCTCTACCAATTATTGTGACCATTTCCCAAGTTTCTTAGTTTAGAAAATACATTAATTAAAACAATTAATTATATACACACTTTATTTTATATAGTTTTATTTTTTTTCGGATGTTTAAAACATCCTGTACCGAGACAATAAGACCACACCACAAGTTACAACAGGATTCATTCATCAGAAAATCCGTCTTGAATTTTAATTCATATAAAAACAAACAAACAAATAAAGAACTATTATATATTTTTTTTTATATTCAATGCTTTAAAAAATATGTATTTACTGCTTTATAAAATGTATAGCAAAATGATTAATAATGTAAACAATAAAAAATGCAAATCTCCGGTGTCCAATCCTGAGGTTTACATTTCAATAATTAATTAATTTAAATTATCATACAATGCAACCAAAAATTAATGGTGTAATTTTGACATGGCTAAATATAAATTTAAACTCACATTTTTAAACTAAAGTTTAAACTTTATTACAACACATAAAGTGTTTATTATTTATATTATATAATTTTTTATTCGGTATTTAATTGGAAAATTACTGTGAAATATTATTACTATGATATTATTATTTTTATTCATCCTAAAAACGTTAAACATATGATAGTATGGCTGTCGCCGGTGCCCGGTGCGGTCCTTCAGTCCGGAATTTATTACCCATTGTTACATCGAAATCGAACGCAGTTAAAATGCAAAAAGGATAATGCAAATAATAGTGTCGCATTATATACAGTCAATTAGTTTTGTGGTCTTGTGTTGTAAGTGATTAAGCAAATGAATGAATATTTGTTTGTTGTGCATGGGATGTGACAACCTGTACACTACATACATACATACAATGGTCATCAAACTGCGAATTCGTGTGTCTAGTGACCTTCGTTACACACTTAAGAATAACAGGTGATTATAACAGAATCCTTTTGTGTAGTAATCTTGAATATTCATACATATTCTCTACAGCACTAAAACTGTCTTTATTCCAAACAGTGCGTATCAGAATTGGGATCTTCTGACATCGTCGTTTTAAAATGATGTTTTTTTTTCATTTCAATCACCCCGACAATTAGCCTTGTTAAGTAATGGTGTTCCCTAGCATGGAGTGTCTATGATATGCTCAGACGACACTGTTGACTTCTACATATTCTTATTCTTGATATTAGATGTGTTCCCTAACTTATGTAGGGCTTAGGCTATACAAGTAAGATAATGAGTTTAAATAAAAAAATATATAAATGATTAGTAATATTATATTTCCCCGACTGCTTTTTCGTGGACAAACTGACAGTACTTTTGCGATGGAATGAAGCGTGCTCTAACGTCTGGATGTAACTGGCAACTGATTGACCAATAACAATTGTTTTTATGTGTGTTGCGTACATATTTTTAATTTGTTTGTGTGCGTAAATACGAGAGTGGGGGGCCTCATTTCAATTTAGACAAGGTCTACCGATACTCATCTTTGATTGACCAATATATGGCACCACAATGTATTTATAATAATAAAATCACTACATATAAATTTTAAGGATCGCTAGGATATCTTTTGATTCCTGCGGCGGAACAAATTGTTGAATAATAAAATCTCCCATGTTAAATCTCATGCTTTAAAATACGTACACAACAATGAAGACCTCATTATTATTTATTCTCCTCTATAATATTGTAGATAAAGGAATAAAAACACAGTTTTCTATATCTATTTTTGATGTCAAGTTTTCTATAAGAAAAAAAAGTAGAAATGGTATAAAACAAAGTAGCTCGATTCTGTGTGTCCGTTTAGTTCTTTTAAACTACGTGTTTGGTGCGGTTCTATTTAACACAGAAAAGAATTTCTGAAAGTGCTAGTAAACATTTCAATAAATATATTGGTAAAGTAGAACTGTTTCAATCTTATGAAAGATGATAAAAATGGAAAAGTACAAGACATCGTACTCGTATATCCCAACATAATAATCAAATGTTAAAAGTTATTTTGGTTAACAATATAGGTTAATTGATTATCCATATAGTTTACTTGTTGGTTATATGAATCTTTAGCATAAAATATGGTGACATCTAAACAAAAAAAATAATCTTGATAATTATCTTTATAGAAAAAAATTTTTCACTCTCAACATCGTTACCAAACTCCAAATACATAAGAAGAGCTGGTGACGGAAACTCAGCGGCAATACCTCGCTCTTATATTACTTTGTCTACATACCTACGGCGCATTGCGTTCTAGACACTCGTAAATATTGTAGTATCTCTTAGCACAAAACGTTCTTTAGCAACTTTTTAAAATTCATTAAAGAGTTAAATCTGAAGGTTTTCCCCATAAACAAGATGCTCAGTTTTTAGTCGAGTAACAGGAAAAGTGAGATTGTGTGTGTTACTCGTATTTATATATAATTACGTACCTACATATTTAAAAATCGTAAAATTATACTAATCAAAATGATTGACTGAGCGATTTTCACAACCAAAATGGTATTTACATCAACAGCTTTACCCCAGAGTAGGATACGGTATGACATTATGCTATAAAAGAAACTATAAAAAAACAACAACAACAAAGAATTATCATCAGCAAACCATAACGTCCCATTGTTTTTATCATTTTTATACACAAGGAAGAGAAAGGGGCCTAACATTAAACCTTAAGGAACCCCCATAGCAAACGGAGTCCCAGCCGATCACATTCCACTGATTTTAACAAAATGTAATGTGTTGTGATTGTCTGGGACTTTATTTTAATTTTATCTTTGCTATTTCTGATTAGGTCATGAAACACCCTACATGAAATTCAGTCATTAATAATTAATGGGCATTTGGTAAGACGCAGCAATGTCCTCAATATTTAAGGTATAATATTAATATCTTTTGATTCAATTCTTTAAAAAATAAAATAATTATTATATTAATCAGTTTTTTCAGCGACGCCAGGAGAAGCAGAGCAACTTTTTCGAAAGCAGAGACAACTTCCTTTTCTGATTCTATCCTTTAGTTAACTAACTAACTATTAATTGCAGTTGGGAACTACATTTAACAGATTCGCATTAAATGATATTTTTATTATATTGGAAATTTTAATATTATCTAATGAATTATTTATTAAGTTTCTCTCTTACAAACACCTCAGTAAACAAAATTTATTAAATAAGTATTTAGTTAAATATTATTTCAATAGTTCTCCATTAGACACACATTTTTTCTTTTATATTTCTGTTCATTATTTTGTAATTAAATAGTGCTAATTATTCGCGATGACCAGAATTTTACATATATAGTCTTTTTTGATATAAAATGTGAAAAAATTGTGAACAAAAGTAGTAGATTCAGTTATTTTAATTGATTCAATAAATAAGTTTAAATATTATATGACTTTAATATTGATCTGGTATAGAAATTATCTAAAAAGTTAATGGTAAAGTCACCATATACACTATATTTTTTATGGTTTAAAATAAAATATTTTTCAAAAGTTGCAAAGAAGGTCTATATACCAACAACAATAAAACGCTCCAGCTCTGCACAGCGTGGGCTATTTAAATGCGATGTACAGAGATGCTCACTTTGCTTTGCGTTCCTTATATTATAAATGGTTGTTAAGTAGTCTTCATCCTGAACGAACTAGAGTCCTGGTGAGTGGCAAAATTAAAAAAAACAATGCATGATTTTTAAGTTAATACTCTGTCTGGGTTTTATTTGTTCTTGTAAATAATTTATTTTCAATTTCTTTACCTATAATTCCTTACATATTTTGATACACCCCGTGTATTGAGTGTAAGTGTAAGTGTAAGTTATATATTTACAGTATTTTTATGATTAAAATGGCTAAATAATAGATTTTGTGTGTGTTTTATTACCAGAATAATCTCCTTTGAATAATTCATCAATTTAAATTATTTGAATCGGGTTCTGAATTTATAAATATCAATTATAATTACTGTACATCATGTTATTATTATACTGCTCTCTGAGCAACAAAAGTAATCTTATTAGTCAAATATTTGATTGAATTGTCATTTACACAATTGTTATGTGTCATGAATATAACAATTAATTTAATGAAAATCTTATGTTATTTTCCACTTACCATATGTAAGGAAATATAAAGATAACTTCGTTTATAGTAAACTCAAATAATGTATTAAATAATTTAATAATTATATTTTTATAAATTGCGTGTAATGCCACGTGCGATGTACGGTTCCGTACCTGCCTGTGATGGATACAATTCTATAGTACATTATTTTAATCTATTTTCAAAGATAAAGCCAACGTTTGCAATATAATATATCCGGCTGAGTTTGTTGTGTGGTTCTTCTCAGACCAGGACGCGTTTGGAACTCTCATAGCTTTAACATTAAGTTGGAAAGTGCTTTTACAGAGGGGCTTATTACGATAAATCTGGTATCGAAATAAGCCCTCCTGACACTTCCATTTTGACGTACACAAGTGATCACTGATAATGATTCAAAGTGGAAAAGCTATAAATAAATAAATAAATAAATATATTCACACAAAAATATATTCAAAAATAATCAACTATTACTCGTAAACATGTAAAGCCTACCTAGTTGTGTAAGTTTTCAATTTAAATTCATTATATTAACTTTTAGCTGGCGGGGGACGGGGAAACGGAGGGACACTTGAAACTAAAAAAAAATTGCACCTTAAAGCTAAATATTTCACAAACGAATTCGTTAATCGAAAAATGGTTCTTGCATACAAAAAAAATAAAATTAGTGTTGTGTTATGACAGTGAAGAGGTAATCGGCTGGTGATCTTCTGTTGTATCTTACGCATCGTTGGGCAGCTGTTATTGAAAGCAAGGGAGAGGGTCTGGTAGTTAGTCTGGATATGGCGAAAGCCTTCGATCGTGTATGGCACAAGGGGCTTCTTTCGAAGCTACCTTCCTATAGGCTTCCCGAGAGTTTATGCAAGTGGATCACCAGCTTCCTCACTGGGCGGAGCATACAGGTCGTTCTCGACGGTTTTTGCTCGGACCCCAACCCCGTGAACGCTGGTGTACCCCAAGGCTTCAAACCTGGCCAAAGACGCTCTATAAGGCGCAGGTCCGGCCACACATGGAGTACTGTTCTCATCTCTGGTCCGGATCACCCCAATATCAGCTTCTACCATTTGACGTACAACGGAGAGCCGTGCGAATTGTCGGGGACCCGGTGCTCTGCGAACGGCTGGACTCTTTGGCATTGCGTAGAGACGTGGCTTCTTTGTGCGTCTTCTACCGCATTTCCAACGGGGAGTGTTCCGAAGAACTATTCGATCTGATACCTGCCGCCGAATTTCATCACCGCACAGCGCGCCATCGCCTTCAATACCATCAATACCACCTGGATGCGTGGCGATCCTCCACTGTGCGGTTCTCAAGGACATTTTTTCCACGTTCCATTCGCTTGTGGAACGAACTCCCTTCGGCGGTATTTCCAGATCGGTACGACATAGGTACCTTCAAAAAAGGCGTTTATTCCTACCTACGAGGCTGGCAACACTCTTGTAAATCCTCGGATGTTGCAAGAGTTCATGGGCGGCGGTGATCACATCCATTTGTGAACCGCCAGCTCGTTTGCCCTCCTCTTAAATAAAAAAAAAAAAAAGGTTTTTCAAAACATCTATTTCTTTAACTAACTCATCCCTGAAGACATATTTTCATTCAAGGAGTCTATTGATTTTAGTCTTGAAATCTCAAAATGAAGAACATCTTTGTTTTATAGTTCTGATCAAAATTTTTAAATTTATTACTCATAATATTAAATTAATTATTGAGCTTTTCTTTGGATAGTTCTGTGAATATCAATTTAATATTATTATTTTGTTTTTTTTTGTTTTATAATTATATTTGTCGTACCAACAGATATGCAACGATAATAGCCATTCTACTGCTCGGGGCGAAATATTCATTGCTTTCATAAGTGTTATGTATGTATTGGGATAAACTGTTACTTAACTTGTTGGTAATTAAAAATTAGATTTATTTTGTGGTAAGCAATTAAGTTGCGGACACTGACACTCCCTCTACAACCGGCACTTTATATACGTAGGTACAAGAGTCAACCCTCCCTGTCATTACCGTATCAGACAATGAGTAAATACAAAGGGATAAAAAAATAAAACGATGTACTAACAACATATCTTTATTACCGTAGGTGTCAAGTTCTTAACCACCATAACAAGGTCTACATCTAAATATAACATTTAAAGGTATTCTAACAAAAGTTGAACATCTACATTATTAAACATTTGATAACGACACAATAAAGTAAATAATAAATAAAACGTGCTATATTCACGAGTTCACTAGTGTTTGTACCAACCACGACTTATGGTACTTCAAATATATAAAGTAATAACTAATATTAGGTATGTTGAAGGAATATATATATTGGATGAGCTCAGTTCTCTTGTAATACGACCACACGTATAACAAAATCCAGAGAACGAATGAACGAATGAATGAATGAACGGATACGTGAAGGAAATTCAAATTATATTAGTGCGTTTTCTCATATAACATAATTTTAATTGTATAATTGGTGTTACATTTATTTTGAAATTACCAGAGTTATAATAAATAAAGCTGGTATAATTATTATTAATTATACTACCATATTGCATACTTTAAGCCTACTTTCAACTATTTGAAGTTTTTTAGGCTATATTTATTTTGACAAATATACAAAAGAAATATTTTTTTACAATAGCAATTGTTTAGTTATTGAAAAACTACAAACAATTTTCACAATTTCTATCAAACTATTTTCATATTAAAAATTTTAGTTTACTGATTCTATGTAATCAGAGAATATTGCATCCTTAAATCATTAAGTCTAAGGCGTTTGAGTTGAGGTGAGGTGGCGCTGCCTCATCACGAGCTCGTCTCATAATATTCCACTTCAGTAAGGCAAAGTCCTAAAGACAAATATTAACTGACTTGCAATTTTATGTATTTTTTGCATACAATAAGACCGCGATATTAAGCCTCGTATGATATATTATTAATAATATCGTTATATAAAATACATTTCTTAGCAATCTAGCGGTTACTATTAAAATATATATAGTTTTTTTATATATTTGAATGTATTAAAATATCGGGTTCTTGATTTCTTTCAAAGAGATTAACTTTTGAAGTTCAATAAGGCAGTTGTTTACAGACTAATGTAACGAGGTCTTTATAACACACGGGTGCGATACGATTAGTCGGATCCATTGTAAATTTGCTTCAACCCTAGTACTTTATCAGACGATAGAGACTATAAAGTCGTTGAATGTAAATTTATATCGTACTGTAATATTGTTACAACATTATGACAAAATATATTTATATAGTATCAACGTTGAATAAAGATGTTTTTAACTCACTTATTTTGATTAAATGTATTGTGCAAAGCTCTATTGCATCTATCAAATATAAGTTTCACATCAGATTGAGAACTTTGAAAGGGAGAACTTAGTCGGAACAATTTAGTACGAATCTCAATCAGATAAAGAACTTTGTAAAGGAGAACTTGTCGGAACAATTTAGTACAAATCTCAATCAGATAAAGAACTTTGTGAGGGAGAACTTACTCGGAACAATTTAGTACAAATCTCAATCAGATAAAGAACTTTGTGAGGGAGAACTTAATTGGAACAATCTAGTACGAATCACTTATGTCATTAACATACTTACTAAGATAAGTTCTGAAAGAACTCATTTTAGTTAACATATAACGCAACAAACCAATTACATACAAATAGCAACAAATTTAAAACAAACAAACTATTTAATTATTGCTACTACAATGATAGACTACTATATACATTCAAACTTCATGGTACATGGTCCAAAAGCACAAATGTAGTGTAGTCACAACACACGCGGCTGCCTCGAATGTTAAGTTCATAATTGTCTGGATTCTGTTACACTGTGGCGCGTTCTATTTGCGCCTCGTTAGTTTTCAGGACCTGTTTTTTATTCGGTGATCTGAAATTGTATAATTTTGTTAGTTTATGGATAATATAAATACAGTAATATGAATTTATTTGAGTTATTTTTGTTTACTACATATACTTTTGTTCTAAAGGGTTATAAAATTCTTTAACACAACCTACCAAGTGCGGGTCAAATTGACCGTTCTTAAACTTTTGTAAAACTTACACATTCTTAAACGTTATAATATCGTTATCAAACTGCATGACAATTCTTAGAATATGCATTTAATATTTTCTACACTCTTTACCTTTAGTTATTTCCATTATTACCTGCGTTATATAATAAAATAACTTTTAATTACCGGTCAATTTGACGGCGTGCGGTAGGAACAGGTATACAAGAATTGTCGGTAGGTTTAGTGTTAAATTTGCTTGCATAGCGGGTAAACATTTCGAAAACTGACGATAACAAAGAGCGGGGAAGATGAGTAGGGACTGACGAAAGTAAAGTAGAAAAAATCATATTACTATCTCACATCACAGAATCAACGCTTCCCAAACAACCCGTATAACATTTGTTTCGTGCTAACACTAGCTGTTAATAAAGTTAAAACAGAGTATTTTGTATTTGATTTCTTCTGAAACGCAATTAACGGAAAATGGCATTCCACATATAAGTTACGAAATACTTGTTAGGTTCCAAAATATTACCGGTTCAGTAGACTTAAGTAAATCTATTGACCACAATATAGAAATAACTTTTGTTATATATCTAATAATCAAAATATGACAGTATAAATAATAAAAAAACTATTTTTTTCTGAGAAAAATATACCGCAATCTCACCATCCTCAAAGGTTAGCTACAGCAGATTGACTGACTGACTGACTGACCATGTACTGAGATTTTTATTTAATAATTGACGATTCAATAGTAAATGTAAATTCCTATTTGAATAAAGATATTTTGAATTTTAATTTAAATACAATGCAATATTTACTTAGGCGTGACGTCATAGACGGCCGTCATAATACGTACGTGGTACGGTATGGTACGATACTATACGGTACGGTACGGTGCAGTACGGTGCAGTACAGAACAGTACAGAACAGTACAGAAGCGTACCGTATCTAACAGTACAGTATAGCATAGTATGTCGTGGTGTTTGTTACTCACTGTTCCGCGGCAGCACTAGCGGCTGGTCGTCCCGCACGGTGACGCTGTGCGCGCCGCCGTGGAACGAATATTGGATAGTGAGGTGTTTATCCTCGCCCACGCAAGGGTCGTAGAAGCCGGGCAGCTCCGACTGGAACAATTTGTAACTTATAGTCCCGCTCGCTTGAAATTAACTAGTTTTATGGTCGGATCAGGTGAGTTAATAGTTGAATTCCACTTTGCAATAAACATTTTGTGGTATCTAAGATTCGAGTATAATGTCAATTCAAATTATTATTTTTTAAGCTTTTATTTTGTCACAAAGAAGTCAAAACAGAGTTCAAAAGAGGGTCGACCAAAAACTTTATTAATACTAGTATATCCGTACCTTGCTGGCATCGAGGAGTTCGAGGCGACTGTCTCTGATGAGGCATTGCACGGGCACGGTGACGTCGATGAGGTCGCTGACCCCCGCGCCGTCCCCGCCCTCAGGCGCCGCGAGCTCAGACGCACCTGCGCACGCACTCACAGTTACACCCACGAACGACACGCATACAGATGTTCTGCATGCGTGTCGTTCGTGTTTAAAACTTAATAATTTTATATTTAATAATATTGTAGATATTTGAAAATATCCATAAACATTATTATGTTGTAAAATTTTAGATATTGAAGGAAATATTTATCAACACAGACTGGAACCTATTCCTCTTACATATGGTATTAAAAAAAACTATTTGTAATTGATTTTCTATTATTTGTTACTTGAGACGTTGTTAATATGTTAACTGACCCTGAGGTAGTTTTCCATATAAAGCTCTTGTAATAACTAAGCCTTTTTTCTTTTCCTCGTCATTTTTGATCCTCGAATATGTTTCTCTCATTAGCTCAATAGTCGCTCGTGCTTGGCGTTGCATTTCTTGTAATCTGTCGAAAAGTTATAAAAATAATGAATGAACTGAACTGATGAGGTTCTAACCACAATTAACTTCTTAGTGTAGTAGATACACATTAAGGATACCTAATTAGAAGTATCTTAAAATCTTAGAAATATATTATTATATAGAAATATATTATATATAACCTCTCAAAATTAGCCTCCATAGACCGCTGGCGTTCCCTCTCCCTCCTATCATTAGCAATGGGATCCAGAACGAGCTTCTTCAATAGCAGCCACGAGACGACGGGAACGGCGGTCGCGTAGAACACCGGCGAAGGTAGCACCTCCTCACATAAGTGGATCGGCAAAACGATACTCTGAGACGAGCACGACCATCTGAGGATAGTTTTAAGATGTGTTATAGAGAGCACAGATAATATAGAATTTAACAGGTAATATAAAGTAGAATTTGTTTATGTAAGCATTCTACGAAAGAAAAGAAACGGTTCGATCTATAAGTGTACATATAGCTCGCTCACATCGTCGCCGATAGTTCCTAAGTGCTACTTACTACTACTTACTACTTACTTCAGTTTGAGCATGACCCCACTAGGCACGCCGAGCATCACAGCCGCCGATACACTACTGTTTTGAGATACTTTCTTCTCCGCCCCGTACTCAACGATCGCTCCGAATGTACCCATTCTGAAATAACAACGATATTTAATTTATATTATGTATATAGCAGTCTATATTGAATCTAAAACTAAGAAACGTACTTGTATGAAAAAAAACTGTTAAAAATCAAATATATAAATTCAATATTAATCGTATCACTAAAAACGATTTAACACTAAACCTACCAAGTACCGGTCAAATTAACCGTTCTTAAACTTTTGTAAAACTTACACATTTTCAAACGTTATAATATCGTTATCAAACTACATTACAATATTTAGAATATGCATATAATATTTTCTACACTCTTTACTTTTAGTTATTTCCATTATTAACTGCGTTATATAATAAAATAACTTTTAATTACCGGTCAATTTAACGGCGTGCGGTAGGAACAGGTATACAAGAATTGTCGGTAGGTTTAGTGTTAAATAGATCACACTTTTATAAAGTTGGTCTTCACACTTTAAAGCAGTAGTTTTTGCGTTTGACTTTCTCGAATCTTACTTAGTGACCATAGTTAATTTTTTTTTAAAAGATAGCAAATCTGGCAATGCTTTAAACCCCTTCAATCACAGGCAAATAGGCGTATGACAATAAAATGTTAGGTAAGGAGGAACTATTGCATATTGCATTGTTGTTATACGTGGAAGAAAATAAAGGTTATAAGTTTTTTCCACACAAACAATTTTTTTCAAGGCACACATATTATTTATACTATTCTTAAAGCTTGCGAAAATATCTTAATTAAAAACAGAAATTCGACTTTTTTTGTTCAATTCACTGTTACCTCAATATTTATATCAAAATTTAGGTGCTTTTCACGAAAAGTTTAATTTACACCTTCTGTTCGCTACACAGCTCTCGTAATATCTTCAAACCATGTCAGGACAATTAAAGTAATACATTCGACATAGCTTACAGAAAATGTATCAACTACTAACAGCAATACCATACCATAGATTATTTTATTTTTTAAACAAAACTCCCACTCAGTGACAAAATGATCTTAATAAAGTTGTACCCATTCCTCATAACAAAACAAAACTAGGGGCGCCAATAAACCCTCAATATCGACTCGCTGCGCTCGCGAAATCTCGGGTGCCGTTTGCATATTGAGCGAAGCGAGCCCAGTGTAATGACCCATTGACTTCAATGGGATATCAGTTTTTTGATAAGTAATAAAAAAAAAAATTTTTTTTTTGAGGACATTTTCCAAAAATTTTTTTTTAAAACCACCTAATGTGTATCTTTTTGATTGCAAAGTTTTATAATTTTCCGCCATGTAGTTTTTAAGCCAATTCGTGACAAAGAATGCAAAAAGCCTCCAGTAAAACGCTCCGCTCACTTCGTTCCCTTCGCTCAATAAAGTTAGGAACGCTCTCGCAAAAGTGTATTCATTGCGCTTAATATGAAACAAGACTTCTACCTATTAAGAAATAAAAAATCAACCTATGAAGAAAAAAAAACTCAACTTCATCACTACATATATCATGTACTTCGAGTTTTTAACTCATATCCAGAAAAATTAATAATGTTGCAAATGAAATAGCACCACTAACTGTATAATTATCAGAATCATACGTAAATAAGTAGACTACATACATACATACATACTCGTATTCTTAGTTAATACCTGCTATCAGATAAACGTCAGAATAATCTATGATTAACAGATTAAAGTTATCGAACAGCGGGTATGAGATTAATAACGAGAAAACGAAGTACCAGATTTTAGTTTTTACTGTCATGAACAAAATAGGCTTTAATGAATATTGATTTTATCATTCTATTTATTATATTTTTTTTTAGAAGAGAGGCATAATAAAAACATTACATTGATATTTCTGGAAAATATGCAGTATTTTTATTTATGAAGTTTGTAGTTGAAATTGTAAAAGCATCGCTTAAAGGTTGCATCTAAAATGGCGGACGGCATTTGATTCGGTGACGTCATAGGACAGTAAACAAGAAGTGTGATTACAGCTTTTGCAGCTATTTTCTTTATTTAATTCTAAATGTATTGGCCAATATAGTGTATAATTGGCGTGTATTTTTAAAAGTTTCAAATAGCAAATAGATGCTGATGTATTGTTTATTCAGTATAACATATAAAATATTTATGTTGGTTTTGTCGTGTTTGTGTTGTGTTTTAATGTTTAGTTAAAAAATATATTTTGATTTGATATTTGTTAATTATTGCTGTCCTCCTCTCGCTTAGAATACATACATGAAACTTTTATTTTTTATTTCTTTCACCAACTCAATCAATCAATTTCAAAAATAATATTCAGGCTAGATTTATACCTATGAAAGCTATATAAATGTGAATTTATAATTAACTCTGAAATGCGTTAACAATGAAATTCGTGAAATGCGTTCTTAGTTGACCTCTTCTCGGCGAAAAGAATATTCATACCAAATTCCAAATCTCCGAACCTTAATTCAGAGATATCGTGATAACCTATGTATGGTTAAAATCTTATATATATAAAAAAATGGGGTGCTTTCTTTTCGCTATAGCACCCGCCATTGAAATTTCGGGTCTGGGGACCGGGGGAATCTCCGCCCTAGGGGTGCCTCTAGAAGACGGCCCTCGGCTTACAACATCGCCGGGAAGGGAAAGTTGTCAGTTCTAACACTTCATTGGTAAGGAGCAAGCTACAATTTATATTTATTACACATGGAAGTGTAAACTGTATTCATTTAGTTTTTTTAGCAATTAAGACCAAATTATTGATTTTGAACCAATGAAGAACATGGGACAGACCACTGTTAACTACGTCATAATGAATCATATTACGCTGAACTTTAAAAATAAGCGAGGTATCATCATCAAAAACTTTTACGAAAAAGGGGAAGTCATTAATATAAAGTAAAAATAAAAGTCGGCCAAGCATAAATCCTTTAGAAATACCCAGCTTTAGGTGAGAGCCAGCTTATATAGAATTCGTTACATTAACCGTCTGGTCTTTTCGAGTTAGGTCAGGCAATGAGATCTAGCGCAGAACTACGCACAACTTAGTGGACAAGTTTGAATAGTAACGTTTGATGGTCTACGTAATCAAAGGCTTTTGATAAATTCCAAAATACCTCAATTGCATTCTGCAACTTCTCCCATGCGTCGTAAAAATGTGTTAAGAAGCCTTGCACCCGCATCAATTGTTGATTTATACGTTTGATGAAATCATATTATTTACTATGCATGCTTTTATAAACAAATTCTGTAATTTGATGATGAAGATCATTCTTAAGGTCGGTAGAACAGAGGTAGGTCTACAATTACCAGGTTTTAGTCTATCGCCACTTTTAAACAAAGGACAACTTTACAATCTTTTAATAAGTTTGAGAGTATACTAGTAGAGTAGGTTTCAAAACAAAATTTTATTAATTTATTTTTCTAGATAAAACAACATGCATGATGGTGCCCACTCCGCCACAGCTAC
This sequence comes from Melinaea menophilus ssp. n. AW-2005, assembly GCA_918358695.1. Lineage (NCBI taxonomy): Eukaryota > Metazoa > Arthropoda > Insecta > Lepidoptera > Nymphalidae > Melinaea > Melinaea menophilus. The sequence continues at coordinate 7,921,410 of OU911050.1, read as the reverse complement.
TTCGCAACCAGGTTTAAATAAATAATATTTTGCTGTATCTCACATAAATAATACATACAATATATTCATCATACATATTTCTATATTAATTACAGATATTTTTATTTTATATTCTAGGTTGTCAGCTGTTCAATGTGAAAGTTCAGCGCGGAAAATAATGGTTAGCTACTTTGAAAAAGATTCCGAAAAAAAAATCGAAAGGAACTTCTAATACAGGTTGATAATGTTTTAAGCATTACAAAGAATGAACGCTTTACAATAAAACATACGTTTTATTAAAAAAAAAATCATTGTTGTGCAAAGGGTCTATCTGCGCGATTGTTACCCTGTCACATAAAATAGAAAGGAAACTTACATATACACAATTCAGAAATTCAACGCTAGCCATCATTAAAGGAAGGTAAGTTAGCAATGGACACTAGCAGTGCTACTAGCATTTTAAAAACATCTATCCCGAGAATTTATAATTAGTTAATCAGTAATATGTGTACGGGTCTTGTCTAAATTCTATAGACACAAATTTAAAGGAGTGACATTTCGAGAGCCTCTTAACTCGATAATAAATCCATCGCAGCGCGTGATCATTAAAAATATAACTTCATATAAAGTCGCTGAGCATAACACAGAATAAGATCTCACTTGAAGGCGAGCCGCAGTTTGAGGTCATGTTGCGGCAACTTCCGCACGAGGTGCAGCGATACGAAGGAGTGCGGCGCCCCGAGTTGCAGCGCGGCGGCCACGTGGTGGCGCTGGGAGTCACGCACGTACGTACTGGACAGAGACGAGCCCGTGGCGCTGCCGCCGCCCGCGCGATACGTCAAGTACCCCACCGAGTGCGCGTCCAACTGCAGGGCCAGCGCTGTCACAACGACACGATTATAATATAACCATATTCATAAATACCCGTCGTCATGTAATAGACACTCACTCGACACGAAGCTGGGAACGATTCCTCTAGACGTGAACTGAAGGCCAGTACCGCAGTTCACAAACATCAGCCTGGATATGGTGCGAAATATCTTGAAACCGACCACGGGTCCGTTGCCTATACCGCATTCCAGTTCTGTCCATCCCCTTTCAGAACTTAGATGGCGATTTGATACTGTTAACGAGCCTGTACCTGTAATAAAAATTTGGTAAAAATAAATATATTAAAGGGTATTCATAAAAGAATAGGATCTAAATGCTTATGGATTGATAAAAATTTTAATTACAGTGAAGACATTAAAATTTGTTTATAGATTAGCAATTTTTTGTCAAAGTTTAATAAATGTAGCAAATAGCATCAGCTGTTTTAGATAACTTAATATTAAGCAATGAACCACTTATAAGTAAATAAACCTCACCAATCCCATTTTGTGTTGAAATATTCCCAGACAAGGTGACAGTGTTGCGTAGAGTGACAGGTGCGTCTATGGATTGCTGGATAGTCATACCCGACACTTCTACACTAGGAATCACAGCCGACTCTTCCCTAAGAACATAATTTTTTTCAGTACCAGAAATATAATCACTAAATACCAAAAAAAAACACATTATTGCAAATGTCAGAGACAACAGATATTGAAATATCTACTTACAATATATCATACTCGTCATAGTACTTCATGAACATATCAGTGGCATTAATTGATAATGTGATTGTGCCCCGAGGATTCGCACTTTGCTGTAACCTTCTCTCCTCTCGTTCTCTTTTTAATCTAAAAAATATAAATAAAAAATAGATTTCATAGTAAGTTGACCACTGTGCAACATTGCACTTTTAATTAAGAATAATCATTTACATTGTTAAATATAAAAATGTTGTAACAGTTACCTCTCATATTCTTCCCTAATTTCACGTGGAGTACGAGTTCGGAATATGACTTCCCATCCATCAACCTCTAACCCTCTCTTGCCTTACAAAATAAAATTTGTTATTAGGTATTTTATTTACGTAAAATAATATACAAGATAGTATATGTTAATAAATAATATTTTTACCCAAGGTATCATAGATGGCACGTTTGTGTGAGTCGGAAAGTACTTCATATGCCTCCTTGACTTTGTTGAATATTTGTTCAGCCCATTTCTGCTTGTTGGGATCTGTGCTGTGTTTGTCTGGATGAAATATTCGTGAAAAACGTCGGTAGGCACTATTTATTTCTTCTATACTTGCCTGCAAGATTAGATTTTTTAACAATGGCAAGTATAAGCATATAAATCTAATGGTCTAAGCGCCATAATACATTTCTTAATTCTTAATCCAGTGATTGAGTTATTTAGGATTACCATATTTAGGTAAATGTCTTTTTTTTTTTAATTATTACTGCAGCTTCAAAACATTACTTTTTACATGAAATAAATATGTTAAGATCAAACTGGCTTTTGTAATATAATTATGTGCCACTATTCTATGATCATCGCAGATACATATAATTTAGTGTTTAAGAATTACTTATGTAAGCAAGGAATTAAAGATACAATAGGTCATAAATCTAAAATATATTTACTTTAACTTTAAAGGAAAAAATAATTGGGTAGAATAATAAAAAAATGCTGCTATATAACTTTTAAAACATCTATTAATCTTGATTTATGTACTTTGGAATTCGATCGTGGTCCTAACCTAAAAATATGTTAATTCTTCAAAATTAAAAACAAAAATTCATTATTTAATTGATGTTAAAGTAATAAAGTTTTGTTTTATGCAAAACAAATTTAATGTGTATTGTTAATGAAAATACAAATACAAAGTTATATAATTATGCCGCAATATTAAAAGTTTTTGACAAAAAATATATATCTTTAAATAATTACCGTTTTAGAAACATTTAGTAATTGATAATAATTTTCTTGTAGTAGAATACTTTCTCCATCTTCGTCCATTTCTCCTAATTTGTTAATAAATACCTAAAAATCCGGTCAGTATGTTCAATTTCTTTTACCGCCGTAATGACAGCTGAGTGCTGACTTTGTCCCAGAATATATAATATTTTATCGCGTAACTATTATTAATAATTTTTAAAATAATACACTATTTTAAATTTATATGTGAATATTCTTTAAAGAACTTTGGCAATCCGTTCTACAAGTAGCAATTTAGCGTTCTATGTTTTTAATTCTATATTTAATTACAAATTAAATAAGCTTAACTAGGTCAATACATTTTTCGAGAGAATTTCAAATATTTATTTCAGGAAATGAGTTTCAATAAATAGAAAAATGTATGGTCAATGTATTTGCTCATATTTTGTAAATGAGACAATAACAATAAATATTATGTTAAATCATGTAATAAGCTTTTACTACATAAAATTCCACTACTACATTACAAATTTAGGAAAATATCCCCAGACAAAAATATGAATTAAAACTATTTATTTGGGTTTGAATCATGTATACATAGCAATAACTTAGAAAAAATGGCTGTACATAAAATATTATTTTAGGTTACATACAAGTTTCCTTAATTTACAAACCTTTTTTTTAATAGTAATAATTTGGAAAACCATAGATAAACAAATAAGTGAACGCAGTTTGTATATCATCTGTACAAAAGGATCATACTATTGTCTGTAATCTGTTAGAAATAAATACGTAGTCTATGGATAGCTCTCTCCGACTTTGAAATGTGGAATAAATTTAATAATTTCTTTTGCAATGTCCCGTTAAAAATATTGTTGTAAATGTAGGACTAAGTACTTTTTGTTTTTTGTGCGGTATACGCAGATGTGATAAAAAAGTGTTTTTACCAAAAAGGTAAGTAATCAAAAACATTTTTTTTCACCAAATTGTTAAGGTGATTATGTACTTGTTTTGAAACAAATTTTATTGTTTTAGTGCATAACATCTGATTTGCCGAATATTTTCTGATATTCTTTAATTTATCTATTATAATAAACTGTAGGTCAATTAGGCATAGGCTTTTAAGGCGTACAAGCTTTGCGTAGGTGTTTTATATTATTATTGATCATAAATAAATATATGACTAATGTTCGGTGTATTTAAAATACTCACTGTTGTCTATTGAATTTCTCTTAATGGCATGTGTTGTATGTCAGGGATGCACTAATAATTTCTCTAGGCGTGTATGCAACATTAGGCTTTCGCTAACAACATAAATTATCTTCAAGCATGTTGAGTGAAAGTCTACTTTAATAAAATGTATGTATCTTGTAAGTATATAAGGTTAAATTACAAGTTTACATGATGTATCTAGTAATATATGGAAACCAGTCTGAAAATATTTGGATGTAAACTATATCATTGTTTTGTATTTGATAAACCTATTTAAAAAAAGTCATTTAACTGAACTAGAAAAACTCTTATCCATAAATCTATAAATATTTGTTGTACTTGATGTGCTATGACAGTCAACGTTAATTAACTAATTAAGTTAAGGTTATTAATAATGCCATAATTTCATTTTCAAAAATTTAACAAATCCTAGATGGTCTCATATGTACACATATATAATGAAGTTCCACAATTATATATAAGTATACTTTCTTTTTCTTAGTTTTAAATCTAAAATTAAAAGTATATTGTTAAATAAATCTTATTAACACTAAACCTACCAAGTACCAGTCAAATTGACCGTTCTTAAACTTTTGTAAAACTTACACATTTTTAAATGTTATAACATCGTTATCAAACTACATGACAATTCTTAGAATATGCATATAATATTTTGTTCACTCTTTACTTTTAGTTACTTCCATTATTACCTGCGTTATATAATAAAATAATTTTTAATTACTGGTCAATTTGATGGCGTGCGATAGGAACAGGTGTACAAGAATTGTCGGTAGGTTTAGTGTTAAAGCATTCAAGAGTTTAGTTGATTGAAATTTGTGGAACTTAGGTTGTTGACTCATTTGTAGGGTAAAACATCAAAAATGACTAAGTTTCATTTAAAAGGAGTAACTGTTGAGTTTCTAGCTGGCTCTTGTCAACAGAGTAGCATACCGAGCTAGTGTTTGCTAGCTAGCTTATTCACGGACCGACTAAACTGACCTTTTTAATGTATTAAATGATGATCCAATAGTTTATAATAAAAAAATAATAGAATTTGAACTGAACTAAACTAAATTCTTTTGTAAGAATAAAAGAAATAAAAGATAGATTTTGCCATGATAATGTAATATGTCCAAATATGTTTGCTAAAACATAGGTGGTGTAGGCGGCCTTTGGTCAATAAAACTTAAGTTAAACATATATATATGTATATATAGTAATAAAAAATATACTACCTACATAACTTTATAGTTATTTATGCCTCATAATATAAATGGTATAGGAAATAACAAAATTGATAATTTAATTAAAGCTAACAAGTTTGCTATAGTAAAATTAATATTTGTTTCCTTGAACTTAGGTAATTTTTGTGGATCAATATCAGTGGATCAATTTTCACCTCTATTGAGAATTTTGGTGTGAAATTGAATTAATTTTCTTAAATTTAATATCAAAGTGGTTTATTAACACAAGACAAAAATATAAACTTTTTTCCTCTTGCATCTACTTGCTTTACTCTGTGGGTGGGTGGGTGGTGAAATTGTGAATTTATCTTGTAGGTCTATAACCTGTATCTTGATTAGTTCTGTAACCATACTGACCGAGAAGTAATTCACACAATAAAGAACTCCGAAGATGATGATTGTTGAAACTGCTGAACCGATCATAAACTATTGTTAGAAGATTTTGAAGAAGATGGGTAAAATGGTTACAGAAAGGATGTCATCTTAGTAATTACAATTTTGTAGAAGCTGACATAGTTTAAAAATCCCATTCGTATTAATGAATTTAACGTAATCATTTTATAAGGTATTATGAAATGGTAATAAACATTTACTCTATCATCGGAGTTAATTCCTGAATCTGAGATACTTGTGTAGGTTAATCTGAAAATAAGTTAAGAGAATAAGCATATAAGTTATGCAAACAGGAAAAATGTTTTATTGGGCAATAGTTACTTTACGATACGAGCACTCAATAAATGACTATAGTTAAAAGAGTAAATCAATCAAAACAGCCTTACTGATATGAACAAATTTTCACTATAACAAATGAAATGATAAAATATGGACAGATTACACTAAAGTGTCTTGGAAGTGATAGTTGTCTGTAAGGTTTCCAACTTATTGTGGACAACCCTTTGTGTTAGTCATGGATTGGCTGGTGCAATTATATCTATACATTTTTGAAAAATGTATTTTTGTCTTTCCAGCAAGACTGCACCTAAAAAGGCAATGACTAACCAAGTCTGAAACCCAAAGTTTAATTTCCTATTATAATTTCTTTAACACCTTATCCCAGGAATATATAGTTGAAATACAAATGAAATAATGAATTTGCTTGAAATTGTATTAGCATATAAGATAGACAATGTATAATTATAATAATGTTATTTTTATATCATGTATTTTTAATACTTCAATTAAATTAAAGTATTAGTTATGACGGGACAAGTGAAGTAACTGGCAATAGACATTGATAAATATGTATTTTTTTATGATAATAATATAATAAACTATTAAGTTCATTATATTACCATCATAAAAAAAAAATTTTTTTTTTTAAATGTAATCTAAATCAATTTTTGTGTTTTGCCATAAAAATAAATAATCGAATTAGTAAGCTTATATATTCTCTCATCAAATTTTATTTAAATCCTTGTAGTTATTTCACAGGTCTCATAAAAACCCAATTTTTTTGGCAATATGGACGACTTATCCAAAGTAAAGATGTTCAGAAGCAAATCGTATATACTCGTATGTTGACTGGATAAACTATAATGACACCAATTTTTTTAACAATCCGCCAAAGGATAAATACTTTAAATTATATTTTGAGTCCTGTGTATTACTTTTAATATGGCAATTCCTTATCTTAAAAATTAGATTCGCCTCGTTAGATTTCTGTTGTACTTATAAATTAGGTTATTTTATTTTTACAGGTTTCCGAAACAATAAAGAATGCCATCGACTCATCTAAATCTCCGCGAGGACGACGTAGTGCGTCTTGCGCTGGAGTTCCTAAACTTACGCGACCTGCATATCACGCAGTTGTCGCTAGAGCGCGAGACCGGTGTCATCAATGGCAATTATGCTGACGACGTTCTGTTTTTACGCCAACTTATTCTCGATGGACAGTGGGACGACGTACTCGAATTTATACAACCGCTAAGCGCACTCAAAGCTTTTGAAGCTGATAAATTTAACTACGCTATTCTTAGACATAAGTATATAGAACTTCTCTGTATAAGATCTGAGATAAAAGCTTACAACAATGTTGAAAACATTGTCGATGAAGTCGTCAAAGTTCTTAGTGATCTTGAAAAATTAGCACCCTCTAAAGAGGAATATTCAAATCTCTGCCTACTCCTTACGCTACCCAGTATAACAGACCACACACAATTTAAAAAATGGAATCCGAGCAATGCTAGAGTGCAATGTTTTAGAGAGGTATATCCTCTCGTCGAGCAGTTTTTGCCATGTGACAAAAAGTCATTTACAAGCGGAACTACACCTAAAAGTGCGAAAAACGATCGACTTATGCAATTGCTTATAAAAGGCATATTATATGAGTCTTGTGTAAATTATTGCCAAGCTAAAGCCACTGGGTCGAAAGAAGCACAGACAAATGAAGTGAATTTTTCCCGTCTCCTAGATGGGTCAGGATTTGATGAATCGGACTTAAGTTTGCTATCATGGCTACAGTCTATCCCGGCGGAGACCTTTAGTGTACCATTTGAGCAACGGATGTTGAATGTCGATGTTGAAAAATTGGAGCGACCATCTTTGCATACTTCGTGGACCGAACATATGCTAGTCACCCCGATCAAACCCCGGACTTTCCCTCACTTGGCCATGCCGTTTAGGAGGCCAAGGTCCGCAGCAGACGCGATGACCAGGTCGCTCCGGCCTCTGCCCGATGGAGCCCCTCGCCATCCGGCTGTTATGGCGCTCTCCGCCATTGACTATGGGCCATCTTCATCCTATTTCGCTGGTTTTCATCTTACTGGAATAAAAGGTAATAAGTTGATGAACACATCGGTTGACAGGCTATTCGACAATAAAAATTGCGACAGCATATACAACGGTCTCAACGAGTCATTGAAGCCAATTGACGAACAATTGAAACCGATCGGTGAATGCAGTAAAACGAACGAAAATAGCAGTATCGCAGCCTCTAATGCCACGACTCCAGAGCATAGAGCCCACGATTATTCTGCGTCTACATCAATCTCAGCAGCCGCGCCACCCACGGACGTGATTCCGGGTCCTGACGGAGACTTCCGTCGCGAACTGCTTAAGGAATACCAGATACAAAAAAAACGGGAGTGCGATGACTATCTCCGCAATTTATGCTCCTCGGAAATAAGACCACAGAAATCGTGAGTTTTATTAGTATTTAGATTATTTATAACCAACTAGTCGTAATTGGCCGTGTTAATACTTATAGGATAGAACAAGTAAGTGACGGTACATCGGGTTTTCCGTCGGCGGCTAAATTCCATCCGCAGCCGAATGTGGAACCGAGTCAAGAAATTCCAGATAATTCCCTGTACTTAAGGTAAGCAATAATCGTAATATTAATATTCGACCATTGATAATATTCGTCATTATATTATAATTTAAAAATCTTTTATTTTGTTTATAAAAAATATTTTATTTATCGATCAAAAAAAGTTATAATTTTTTTATCCTCCACTAAAATAAATTTTCTGTGCAGAAAAAATGGCATCACCGAGTCTATTGAAGTTCCGGAAACTCCTAACGTAAGATTTTTTTCAAATTATTATTTCATATGCACTGTAACAATCGCATCATTTTTTTTTACATTTAGGTATATTGGATACGGCACCCGTTTATGATAATCGAGTATAATTTCTGTTATCTTTTCTTGGTCTCACTCGAGTGACTGCTCTCCAAATATTTTCTAATTGCTTAATGGCTTTTTGTCACACAACAATGGTAGTCGTCTCCGAACATATCGGAGATGGGTCCCGTGTATAAGATTGACTGAATAACTGTTATTCTTGCTATTAGTAATACAAGAAAATTTAAGTTTCATACTATCATATATCGAGTACCTTAAAAATAAGCTCTTGGCTGAGGTAGTACAGTGACAAGAAGGAGATATATCACTGCGGCGCATTCTTTGCAATTATTGGTTTGTAGGTCACAACTCACAAAGATACGGCAACCGGTAACTATTATATGTAATCTACATTTCTACCATTATAACGTTGATATGTATTATTATGTGTAAAAAGTATCTTCACTCGTGTATTAGTAATATGAAATCATTATGTTTGAACACTTATTGAACATAACGTAAAGTTTTCTCGAGAGTGCCAACCAAAAATTATGTCAGTATATAATGATATATATTTCTATATTAACATATTTTGAATCCATTTATTTAATCGCGCTCTGACTCCAAAACCGCCTGGAGAAAAAATATGATTTCAACCGAAAAAAGTAATTGCCGTATACTATTCTTAGGTGCGTAAATATTGATAATTATTATAATGGTATCTAAATAACAATAACTTAACTTGTATCTATCAAAATCCACATCTAGATGACTGATTTGATCAATATATTATCATAAATATTAAGTACTGAAGTTAATATTACAAATTATGATTCTTGCTGACTTTTATCATGACTATATATATATTTACTATTGTTAAACTTCAACAATTTTTATTAGGGTTTATTTGTTCCGTTATCTTTAAAGTATTTCAGAACCAACAAAATTTAAGCTCGTTTGTTTTCTATAAAAGAAGAATACTAGCCAAAGTCTAGTTTAATTTTTTTCTACATTTCAAATTTCATAGAACTCCTTCAATGGAAATTATACAATGGTTGGGTGAAAAAAAAGCTATTGTACTGAAAGCCTAGATCCACAAACAGTCACATTTCATTTTGTTAAAAATAAATAACTTTTCAAATATCTGTAGGTGTACAGTTCATTGTTGTTTGACATTTCAAGCATGCTTTATCTCATAGTAACCTCAATTCATTGAGAAAACATTTTTATTCAGTGTAAATAAGAGTTAAGTAGTGATTTTTAATAATTTATTATTTTATTGTAGCTAGGTAACGAATAAATGTTTATTTTTAATTCAATCGTAACCGTAATAGAAGTAGGTATACATCTTTTAATTTTGACTTATAATTTATTGATTGTATCGTACTAGATAAGGCACTACTAAAATTTTTTATAGTATATAGTTTTTATAGAACACTGATATAAGTAAACCATCAGAGCTAGTTGTGAAAAGTCATAGAAAATTCAAGGCTAGTCGTGAAAAGTAATAGAAATTTTAAAGTTTTCTAACGACCATCACTATCCAAATATTGCAAGCGCTTCGGATTTTATTGATAGGACGATGACGATAACAAGTGACGGATTGTTGAGGACACACGAACGGACAGCGATATTGTAGATAATAATAATATATATATAATAGCTCATATAGATTTAGTTTCGACCAAATAGATCTCAAATGCGAAAAACTGATTGTTTCTGAACAAAATAATGACATTAATTTAGGTAAAACTGTTTCTAAAGATTTCACTCGCTTTTATTTTATCATTCTTATTTAGAGGTTTTTTTTAATAATAATGTCGACGATTCTTTAGTTGTCGGACTTACAGTTCAGGATGGACCCGAAGCGCAAGGAAATTAACTTTAGGCTTCCACACTAAGCACATTTGGGATTTCGTATTTTTCATTACAGTATATAAATACGACCAGGGATCACCCGGGTCCAAGATAGGTTTTAGCTTTCTTTTCTTTTGATATTGGGCTGTTTTAGTTATGGAAGCTAGGTAAATTATTATCTTTGTATAGATGTGTGTTTACAAGTGGGGGTTAACTGTTTGCCAAATGTTTTTCAATTGTTGTGTCTACCTCCCTTTACCGTGTGATCCCATACGTCTGACTTTATTCAATTTTAAATCAGAATAACGTTCCCTAGATGTAGTTCCTGAGCGTTTCTTTCTTGGAGCCATGTGTGTGTGTTTATAACCACCATATACACCGAATCTGTACGTAGCCAGCTATAAAAACGGTGTAGGTTGCAGTACAGCGCGGTGTGTTGGTGTGATATCTGTGGCACTTGGAAATGAGGAGTTATTTCACTCCATGTTTGAAGAGCTGGCCTTTTTTAATACAGCTACAGCTGGTGGAATCCGGTTTGCTATGCTGTCAGAGTTGTGCTGGTCTCTTAAAATTCCGTGCCACAGATGGAGCTCTCTGATGCGAAGGTTACCTTCTGAGGGATACGGATCAGATTCTGAAAACGTCAGACGTGTTTTGGATTCTGTGATCACGCAGTAGGGAGGACCCACAATTGCAAAACATTTGATAAACAGCGGATCCCCACTATCGAATACACTTTTATACAGAGAATAATTTGCAGACTTTTGTAATTAAATATATCCCAATTTCAAAGGAGAAGATCGTTTTAGCCTAACTGAAGCCTAGGCCCCTTAATGAAAGATATGATGTCCCAACACTGTGCTTACATCGTGACACCCTAAGGTTGTTGTCGTTGCGTTTTGTGAGTTTGTGTTCGTCGTGAACTCTTCGTCCGTATATTGAAGACTTGTTGAATATACTACAGAATGACCAACTGACAGACGCTCTCATATAACCTTCAAACACGTACAAATTCATTTACCGCGCTTCAAATGCTTAAGAATTAAAATAATCTTGAGTTAATTCTTTACAATCAGTTTTATTTAAATATGCTCTTTGAAAATGATGATAAAGAATCAATGTCAGTATTTTGATAGAATGATTTGTTTGTTATACATTATTAATTACTGTCTTATTAAATCAGTTTTTCGCAAAAACAATTTTCACTAAACTCCAAAAAGGTTTCTGTCTAATAACATAAATAGTACTGAGTTATAAGTTAGTATAAACAGTAGTATTGGCGAATTACAAATCACAGAATTTCTTTTAAGATATACTCGTACAATTTTTTTTCAAGATTAAGCCTATAAAATAAGAGTATTCAATATAAATATTTTGTTTTTTCGAATATCGGTCCCGGGACACATCGAACCAAAATACTAGCAGTGTTCTGCAATACCTTAGTCGGTCCTATTACACCAGTAGCTCCAGGTTAATTCCAAAATAATGTTATTGTAACACAAGATAAAGTAAGATACAATAATACTGCTAAAGACTTACAAATCTTTACAATTGCTTAGATGTAAATTACAAACGTTTATTTTAGTTAATTTAAATCAGAAACTTCATTCGTAAAGGAATATTAGAAAAAAAATGTTAAAACCAAACGTTTATCAAGATTCTTATAGTCATAATTCCTATAATGATAGTCCGTCGATTCGCGTAACTACACTGAAGTTCCAATTTCCCGAACGATAAGAAAATACTACTTTGGAGCCCTGATTGTTTTAGTTCATACTTTTATTTAGCAACGCTTGACTTTAAACGTTTCGGTGTGGTTTCGAAGTTATGTCCTCAACAATCTGTCTAGTCTTGGGCCATTACGCGTTTATCTTTTCTTTCGTAATTTTTTTAATTTATTTTCTTTGTAAAAAACCGTCTTTAACATATATGAAGACACTAGCAATTACATGTCAGTTGTTAAGAGACTGTTGCAAAGACTTAATTAAATGGATATATTCATGTTTTTTGTACAACAGAATCATTAAAATAATCAAAAACCAAACATATGAACTTATTACATGTATCATTTGTCGTCTCGCCCTAAATCTAAATCGCCCTAAGTCTCTCAAAAATCAAAATCATTTTTTTAAATTGAAAATGAGTTTTATACAAAATATTTATTTCTCAAAGTCAAAACCAGTTATTTGCCAAAAACCTCATAAGAACAGCTGATAGTAAATCTTGAACTACTTTTCATTTATAAATTATCTACCAAAAGTAACTAACATATGACGTCGATCTGCGGTTAAAATGTGTTAAAAGAGATTTTTTCACTTTAATAATCGTTTTAGTCTTTAGTTGGTTTAATTACAAAAAATCTAAAAAGTATATAAAGTGTAGATTTTAAACAATCCCTCAAAAATGTATTTAATTATTAAATAATAGGGTATTTGAAATCAAAATTTTAATTGAGCTGCATTTTTATTTTCAAATTTAGTAATAATTCAACTTCCGTCCTAAAAAGCTCTTAAGACATAATCCATGAACTTTTTATTAACCGATCTAATTATTTACTGGAAAACATTTTTACGTATTACATCCTAATTTTTTTCTTTAGATAAGTGGCAGTATAAATAAATAGCTTCAGTTGTGCCAATGAAAGATTAATTAATTTCTTCGCAATGTATACTACATTAGTATTCTATTCATATTATTGTTCTAGTATTCTTTATCTGTGGTTTACCTCACTCATAGAAAACTATCGGCATATCATATTTTTTTTATGTAACTAAATTGTTGGTTAAAAATAACATTAACTTTTTTGATTACTCTAATACATATTATAGAGAATATCTGTCGCATATATATATTTGTAATCATGTGCTATGATTGTCACAATTCGTCACAATACCGTTGTTTGTAATGATATTTAAATATACTAGCTGCGCCTTCGACTCCGTTCGTATGGAATTTGTATTTTCGGGTATACAATTGATAAAGTTTTAGGGCGTTCAAGAAAACATTTTCTTAATAACATTCTTATTGGTGTAATATTTAAATTGACACAATTCATATTTACTGACCCATTTAAGTGAAGATTACAACAATACATACGTGAAAACCGCATCCAAATTGTTTAATCCGTTCCAGAGATTAGCGCGCATAAAATCACAGTATAGTAATAGTATAGTATAGTAATAAACGAGTACAGACAGCGATCACTTACAGATTTATTATAAGTATAGATCACGGAAACATGTTTATAAGTTTTAAGTTTTCTGAATATCTAGGATAAAATTAATCGTCATACATATTTTCATATGAATTTTTTAGCTTTATAATGTGAACTTTGGAAACGGCTCCAACGATTTTCATGGAATTTAGTGTGCGAGAGGTTTCAGAGGTGATGAATCGATGCAGTTAAGTTGAGTTTTTAGAGATCGTCGTTTTATCCGTTAAAAACAACTAATTAATCATAATTTGAAAAATATGACTCTTCCTGACATCTATTGTCGAGTAGTAATACTATTATTTATTTGAAATTGCGAACAACGAACTGTTTTACTGACACAGTAACACTAAGCTTTAGAAGATGGCGTTGTTAAGGAAAATGAAACAATTAATGTTTGGTTTGAGGTTAGACCATAATCAATTGTCTACACAAAAAGTAAGCGAAGCTCGGTCATCCAATGTTTCTTCTAATACCATTAATTAAAAAGGGTATATGGTCCCCTTTAAGCCGAAAATCGGGCGCTTTTACTACGGTGTTGTCTAAAAAAATATTTGTTTACCTTTGCATCCACCTTATGACCTTCAAATTTAGCGACATCTGTATCGAATATACATAAACCGGCTGCGGTATCTAGGTGGCGCTTGAAGATACAAGAGCTGCTGCACGGTAAAACAAAAAAATAAGACTGTTCAGACATCAGGGATCTGGTTTAAATAGGTGACCCCTAGCGAACAATGTACAAAAGCTGCCGTCAGAAATAGTTTTTTTTGTAGACTAGTTTCCTTCCCAATTGCCCGTAATTGTTCACATCTATAGAGAGACATCTGCATTGAATATACGTAAACAGTAATCTAGGGGTCAAACATTTATCCCATACATTTTAAGTTCCAAAAGCTGCCGCTAGATGAGGCTTAAAACAAAATAATATCGTTGTCCCTTACCCTACACTTGAGCTATACGATAAGCAATATTTCAGTATTAAGTGAACAGGGATTGGGTTTGCGATACGCGTTCTGTGGTTTTTAAGTTCTAAATCAACCGGCAGATGGAGCACTTATTAAGCAGTAGTAACCACAATGCTGCAATGGTACAAAAGATGGCATACGTAATTGTTAAGCTGTTAACTTTACGTTTAAAAAATAAGTACTTTAACGTTTAGCTGTTAATTACTCTTGAGTATGAGAAAATGAGTTGCAAAGAAATTTTCATTCGGTTGAAATAGATTGGAAGTCGAGAAATGAATTCAGTAAAGCACATCACGGTAAAGCCACCGTCACAATAACGATGGAGTTTTCAATCGTGTTGTTACTATGATGAAAAAGGTCGATACTCGAAACGCTAAACGCATTGTCTAAACCCCAGAAAAAAGGGCTTAATCATGTCCTAAGTCAATGTTGACCTCAAAAAAGGTACCAACCAGTGTTTGTTGTTCTAGTGCCGGTTTATTTACATTACACTTTCCTATGATCTGGCCAGATAATTACGCCAAATTTCTCGTCAGAAAATGCAAACCATGGTTGTTTAACTTGTCAAAGATTTCATTGATTTTTGTTTCAACTTTTTTTCAGCAATAGCACCAATGAACTACCTATAAAATTACAAACGTACACAGAAAATGATGGGCTATAAATTAATTTATATATTTTTTAATTGCAAAGATTCAAACGTGATTCAAAGGGCTGCCGATACCTGTAATAAGGTTTATTTATGAAGCCTATTAGAACCGTCGAGAAGAACGCAGGGTCTCCACCCTCCGTCCTCTCGACGGTTAAAACTTATTTCGTAATTTTTATGCGACAAGTCTTGACAAGATTTTAATCTCTATTAAAAATTCGTAATAAGTATTGCGAGGTTCAAGTAGAAAATAATTACCTTTAAAGTTTCTAAAGATTCCGTCAGATGTAGTTTAAAGAGTTAATTTTGTAAACCTTTTGCAACAAATGTACACATGCATGATGGATTTTGATATGTCCTTATTTCAATGTTTTAAAAACTGTCGACAGATGGCGGTTTTCAATTAAATTATTCGTAAACCTGTAATAAACTTCTGCTTGTACCGTAACTTATGCGACATCTATAAAAAGATAAACTTATAGGTCAATATTTGTTGGAGTACATCGTTTCAACTGCCATGAGATGGCGCTGAAAATGAAACAAAATACAAAATTTCGGATAATCGTACAAACGTAAATATAGTAATGTAAATAATGGTTTCTACTACATTTAGGACTTCTACCAAAATTTTTTCAATCTACAGGATTCTATTTGGTGCTCATTCATTCGAGACTTCAAAATGATTAGAATGACCATCTATATAGAACTTTATTTAGAAACCTTTGTCATCTTTTGGGTTTGCTGTTCAGATTTTATCAGATTACTGATCAAAAAAGCACTGTTGTCTGCGACTCCTTCTGCATGAACTGTAGAAGGGACTTGCGTCCCAACATTCGTTTAGAGATGCGTTATTGGTATCAAAATCTCTGACGAACCGGATTAAAAAAAACTTAAAATAAATTTGATATAAGTGTACAAAGCATAAATTAATTAATGTCTATAATAAAAAAACTGCAATATACGTAATAACTTATCACAAACCCAAAAATTGTTTTTGTGTTTTCATTTCTAAATATCATATACTCTTTTAAATGCAATGGATTTTGATGCGGTTTTCACGAGATATTAGATAATTTTTCACTGAAGGTTTAAAAAATCTAACAAAACTATATTTTGTAATGGCGACATATTGTATCAATATTTTGCAAGAGTTGAAAAAAAATTACAATACAAAAATAGATTTACATGGCTTTCGTGATCTTACGTGGCTTACGAGTATTTAAAAATGATCTACTATAGAATTATTCTATAATCGTAAAGAACACTCCGCGGTAGCCTATTTTTATCAATTAAGGTTTACTCAAAATAAAAAAAATATTTCCTTAAAATTATATTTTTAAATTGAATTTAAAATTCCCTATAAATTTTTATTTTATTCTAATAAATACGTTAGAAGAAATCCAAAGTTAAAAAAGCAACTGAAATAGAACATTACTGTAGTTTGCAGCAAAAGGGTCATTGATGGAGGAATGTGTAAATGTGGGTCGAGGCCAAGCCGAGGCATACATTCCTGACTCATACTTTACTAAGTAGCAGTAAGAACTTTTAATTTGAAAATATCGTTGTTGAATGTACAATATTTGAAAATCGAAGTGATCTTTCCGGGGATCGTTAGTTTTGGGATAATTCTAACGAGGTTGAAGTTTGTTTCTGTCTCTTCAGTGTGATTCTGTACTTCAAAGCTTAGATTGGAAATCGATTGTCGAGATTAGATATTTTCGTTGGTTTTTGTTTCAATAGATTTTTCTTTGTAGCTTTCAGCCGCCTTATCCGCCATTTTAAGTTTGGTTAAGTACTCACCCATGTCTGCAAGAAGAGTTGCAGAAGATCGACGAAAGCAATGCCTACTATAATATTCCTTATATGGTAATTTTAAATAGGTATCAATTGCCTTTAGCATTGTAACAATTTTGTGTCTTCCAATTACCTGTTTAGTGCATTTGTTATCGTTGTAATTTAGAAAACATTAATCTGTTTTAACATGTGTGGGACGCAGTGCCATATCTTTGTCTTAGTATCTCGTAAAGTTACAATTCCCACACGTGATTTCCGACGTCTTTTATTATTAATATTTGTAATCTTACGTCGTCATGTACCAAAAATGACGAAATAAAAATAATCAGCAACAAAAACAAAGCCTATTGTAGTCTACGTTCAAATATTTAGAAAAGCGGCTAAAATTATCATGAGTAAAATTTACTTTGAGGTCCAGGTACATTATCTGGTGCTTTAAACAAAACATTTTTACGTTTGTAACCTTTATCTTTGAGCATTGAAGTCAGATCTGCATACTGCTACGTTATGTTTTAATTAAACTGTGTTTTTCCCAAACACGGTATTGTCATTTGACAAAACTAGCTATTTGTATTTATTTGTATTTATACGTAGTTTTTTTTCGAATTTGCCGCAGATTGCTTATGGTTTAGGTCTATAGGTACGTTAAATAAATAATACCAATGACACAGTGAAGACTGTTAATGTGATTACGAGGTTAACTTACTTTTTATTTTATTAAAAACCATAAATAATGGATTTCTCTATATTCACATTCGCAGAAATGTTGCTAATGCGAATGCGTATATGCAAAAATAAGCGAATATCTGCGAACGCGAATGCGAATATTCGTTACATCACTAATGCTTACAAATATAGGCTATTCTATTATTATTAGCAATATGTTAAAATTTAATAGAATATTTATTGTCTGACAAACAATATAAAATGTATTACATACCAGAGAGGGTCCAGCGGATATTGCTTTCATTCCGACCTATTATTGTTTGATTTGTGCTTTCGATATTATTTTTTCATCAAAGACGTAAACTTTCCTTATAAGTAAGTTTCACAGAAACATTTATATCAAAGCTACGATCAGCTGGGCAAGTTATTTGTCACGGATCTGACAAAAGCTGGCGATAGATTTAGAGGAAAATAATATGGATGAAGTAAGAAAAGCGGAGATAAACATGAAAATTAGCAAGTGATTGAACCAGATCGTACACTAGCAGAAGTATGAAAGCTTCCTCGGAGATAATGGAAGTCATTAGCTAATTTTAGGTTTCAATAAGTACTGTATCAAGATTGGCCCTCCTGACACTTGTATGTACATCAGTGATCTCTGGTATTGATACAAAGTGGAAAGGTGGTAAAAAAATAAATTCATAAATAATCTTCTGTAATAAATAATGAGAGTATAGGATAAGAGCAAAATGTGATCCCCCAAAACCAATTGAGATTGAGGAAACAGAAATGCTATATTTGATCTTGGCCAATAGTGCGAGAAATATAGACCACAAAACTCTCTCAATAAAAAAAAATAGATTTTGGCCCTTCAACAATGTGCCAATTAAACGTATGCAGTTATGTGTTATGTAGTCGGCTCAAAATCCATGTCAGAACACTAAGTTTCCTTTGGCCTGCACCAGGAGTCGCTTTTAAGCCCTTGCCTCCACCTGTTGGTAATAAATGCCGTAATATCAGACATAGAGGAACAGGCACAGTTTTGTATGTTGCTTACTGACTCCAAGAAAAAAATAATATGGCAAATAAGCAAGCCTCTGCTGAGATGACTGATCGAGGATCGTGGCAAGGCCGAGCCTTGAATTAATGATTGAGCCTTGAGCCTTAAATGATTGGGATAAAGGCAAGTGAATGATGATGGACGTAGCAGTAGTCTGATCATTTCGTAATAAATATATTAATACTGTTTGCGGTCACAGTAAGTTTACAAAATATGTAGTATTAAGCTTGTTAGTCGAAGCAAATAATAGCTCGGAACTTATATAAACTTATGGCATTCCTTAAGGTAGAATGCTGTAAGAATCTGTCTCCTAAATAGATAATATACTTATTCATCTGTCACCTCTCTTAAAATATTCTTCCTTGTTAATTACTAAGTACAAGATTACCTGTACCTTCAATCCCTACCTGTACCGTTCACTGTTTGTTTTCCCTATTCATTTTAAAATGCATGTTTGTCATTTCAAAATAGGAGTAATTGTAAACTTTGCAGAGCTTCCTACACAAGCTTATATCACATGTAAATTAAAAAAGGTACAAAAAAGTAAACCATATTTTTTACAGCGACATCTATCGGTTCTTGATGAGAGTAAAAGAGGGTGTGTCGTTTTCCATTTTAGCGCTATCTATCGGCTTTTTATCATATTTCTTGATCAAGTATACTGCTATTTAGTACATAGTTTAACCCTTAAATTCTGTTATTAGCGACATCTTTCGGTTTATAGAGAAAATTGGGAAAATACATGATCGTTTCAGGGTGGTGTCCACTTTTTTTAAATTTATTTTAGCGACATCTATTGGTTAACGGCTGAACTTTGTAGAAAGGCATGCTTGATTCATAACAAATATTTCTACCCACACCTTAAACTTCAAAGTGGTGCCGCGTTATGTTGAACGCCTTTTATGAAACGTCGTACTAATATAATTTATGTAAATCAATATTATGTATTACTTCTAAAACTAATATTATGATACACAGCTGGGTTCCGATATAAAAACCATCGCAATATATAGAAATCTTAACCGTTAAAATTACATGTAATTTTTTTCTTACTCTTATCATTATTCTTATCATGTTAACAATGAAACAATTAGACCCCGATGTAGAAAATTTAACGTAAGTCTTTTAATTCAATATTAAGATTTATCTTAAATGTTCCTATATAATGTAATATTATTTTAACCTAATCCGAGTAGAAATCAATCATGGCAATAAGAACAAATTATTGTTATTAATATTATTAGTGACATCTATTCGTCCACTACAGAACTACCTGGGAGTGTACACTACATTTTGTTTTAAGTATCACTTTGCGGGTAATTGTTAAAACTCAGAAAATATTTACAGATATAAAGTTAACGTGTTTGGGTTGTGAATATGGATGCTAGATTTCATCTAACTACTGGCATCCACAGATTTCTTGTCGAAACTTAAAAATCCGCATATTCGTGCAGTGCGTGGTAGCAAGAGCCGAAGCGAGGTGGCGTTTTTAATTATGTACTTTATACATTTGATCCTAGCTTAAGCCTTAATATGGGTTTAATTGTGAGAAGAAATATGTATTTTTAGTTAATATGAAAAAAATATCTAACTATAGTGGATAATTAACCTAACTAAAAGTTTGGATTGTGACTATAAAGTCTTATTTACAATAATTTGATAAAAAGTGATAAGATTCAGGTATTTCATTTTACAAAAACAAGTTATTACTTTCCGATGTTGTCATAAAGCTCACGAAGGTCAGTAGATAAAATGTCATAATAAATTAGCAAAATGGAGTCAAAGACACAACAGATTTAATTCAATATATTATTTTATATGAATTGTACTCTTTTGAGCCACAACTCAAATTATCATAAGGGTGGGTAGTTATCAAACATACTCGTACTCTGTTCAAATACAGCACTTGCATACTATAATTTGTGTAGCACTAGATGTGTTTGCAGTGGATAAACGAATTAACACTTACGTAATTCATTCTGCGTCTTCCATTTTCTATTTGTATTGTTTACGCCAATCATATATTTATATTTATTTGATATTAAATTCAATTCAATAATACTCTTCCCCACGACGAAATCATTTGAAATTGTTAATATTGTTATGTTACATTCTCTTTCGTGTTACTATCTCTCTAAAACTGTTACTATTTTATCACTTAGTAAAATGAGTTTTGTTTATTAGACTATAATATACATATAGTTATTCCTTATATTCAAATATAATTAGTTCCTATCTTATAAATGCGACAAAAGATTTTCTTCGTATAAATAATTCTGTAAACCCTTATTTTTGTCGTCATGTAGGATACGTTTATGTAAGCAAAGTTACATTTTTTTAATGTAGAAAAGACATGTTGTATTTATTTGTTAATAGTACCGATATTTATATACCACGTGAACTTTTATTGAGAGTATATCAAAGAAACCGTTAATTAAAGCGCTTTTAACGACAATTATCTAAACAAGGGTTTAAATGAGTCAATTTAATGGGAACAGGCCTTTTAAGAAATCGTAAGATATCCTCTTAATCTTAAATTATCTGTTAATAAAAATATTTACCTCAGCATGGCCTAAATGTTATCAAATTGATTATTAAAACACAGGGGCTATGTTTATCAAAAATTCTTTAAAGTTACTTGATTATGCTTTTTTAAATATTAATAATGCCTGTTCTCTGTATTGTTTCCAAATAATCAAGTATAATATTTTAATTATGTTTAAGTAATACATTTAAAAGATGTTTGTAAAACACATTTATTATTTAGTTAACATTTGAATTGGAGATGAGGTGTGGGTCGGTGTTATTAATGAATACATAATGTTATATCTCGCGACTCTAATGACATAATGGCAATATATATAATGTTGCCGTGGTTTTCCTGACGCGGGTGACCTTCGCACAGACTTGGACCAACGCCTACGCCCTGTAGCCTTTTATTGTGGATTTAATTACGGTTTTGTATTATTTATCTCTTTGTCAACGTGTTTACATATTTCTGTGGTGTAATCGTAGGACATATTAATAATTGGTGTTATTGCGCGCGCGCATGCCACCGTGAGTCAACGACAGTCATACTGCGCACAATGCCGTCCGAACAGTCCAGTCGTGTCGCGGCATACTTAGAGGACATACGTATCAGTTAATCGCGCATTTGTATTTACGAAACATAACGAGTTGTGAATTAAACCAGTTGTGGGGGGTCGTGTACGGAGATGACTGCGGTGAAAAAGGCACTGGCGATGCGCCAACTGGACTCTATGTTCGGAAGTATGACTTTAGAGGGAGAGGGTCGACATTCCCCGTTAGTCAGTTCCACCATCGAGCATGACCCTCATTGTGACGTCCACGGACGCTTCAGCACCCCGTACAGATCGTCCCTTTATCTTCACAGTCGCGAATCAACACCGGGATTTAGAGAGTCTGTTTCACCGACAAATGGTCTAATAATCAGGTACATAGTATATTCTAGTAGATTGCAGTTTGATACATTCGAATTATTGTCTAAATAATAAATGTGGTGACAGGCGTAGAGGCTCGCTGGGTATGTCACCTGGGTCTCCTGTACGGGAGATGGAGCATCCCTCTTCGTTCCCGAGTATACTCCGCCGGGACCGTCACAGTCCCTCCCAGACACCTCCACGCAGAGACACACCGAGCCCGACACATAGATTACACAGCTCTAAACGACATTCTATGGGCTCCTTCCCAAACCTTTCACGAAACAACATCATTAATTACAATCGACGAGATTCCTTGAATACTGGTATCAGAGACATGAAAAGAGACTACGTCAGTCCTATGAATTCCATTTCTAGAAAAAGTTCGATTGATACGAAAAAATCTTCTTCTGATTCATTGGATACTTGGCATACAAATTGGGAATTCGATCGACACAATTCCGTATCTTCTTTGGCGCATGACGACGGGTACTCTTGTGGGCACAATAAGGTAACTGTTTTCAACAGTAGTTTTCTGTTCTTGTGTATTACTAAACAGCATTCTTCAGAAATTATTACTTATCCATTTTCGAAGTAACAGCGGCACTTTGTTTACAAATAAAGCGTGTTATTTATGATAATGGTCCGTAACAAATTTCTTTGACAATGCTACGGAGCTGCCGTTCTGTTAAGCAAAGAGTAAATGAAACAAATGCTTCCTTAGTCTGTATTACTTACTGGAACTGAATAATGCAGACCGTAACAGGGGCGCTAAAATACTTAATGCGCCACCTGGTGTGCTTATACATTCCTAGTATAACTAAATTCAGTAATATTTCACACCTTCCTGCCAATACACCGTTAAATTGTTTATTTACAATACTAGCTAGTAGCTGTTACTTGATTGTCTTGCGTTTCGCACATCTCGTAGATGCAATTAACAATGATGATTTACGTATAATTAACTTTAACTATTAGAAATAGAACCGTTGTAATTATATGTTTTTGTTCACCGTTATATAGGTAATGAGCTACACAATTAACTTGCGTATCGATAAAGGAACGTCGGCTTTGTTTTAAACAAGACTTATCACGCGATTACGTTGTTGCATCACTTTTGTCAAAGTACCTACCTACTTACAAAAGATCTTTCTGTACTTGAAACATACAGAGAGGTGTCGCTGATATTATTATGTTAAATCCCTACGCCAAAGAGTTGCAAGAGCAAGACTTTAACATGTAGTTAATAATAATCATAGTTTAATTAAACAATTTCACTGTGTTTCCATCTAAATGTACCTGTAATTCATTAATATTATTAAGAATGACGTGTTAATATAATATTAGCAAGGGATGTAGAATACTTATTGTAAAATACTTTAATATCAAGTTTCGATAATTATTTATTTCTCTCTTTTTCTACTATACTCATAACTATAACTAACGAGCTACGATGTGAGCTGTTTAAAAAGTAAGGGGACGACATCTCTCTGTATCTCAAAAGTGTTTTCATATTTTTATATTTATTGTTCATGTATGTTGATTCGATAAATCGCTTTACAAGGAGTCGTGCCGGACTCGGTCGCCAACGCTCCCTACATGGTTATGACATCGGTTTGCTAAGTCATGTCAATTTTTATATTTCGTTGGCTAAAGTTTAAGCATCTGTTTTGCAAAACCGTGCAAAAGAGAGCATTGTTTAACACTTGGGTTCTATTAAACAACTTCCTAAGAAGATAGTTTCAAAAATTGACTCATTATAATTTTATTTTTTGCTATCAGTTTAATTTATTTTAAAGTTATTAGTTAATAGTTTAGGGAGTTACTCGTCACCATCACCGCTGTTCTCTGGATCGGATGCTATCCATAAAGAAACGAAAAAATTTTTGAAGCATACATTCTAGTCTCTAATATAAATTTGTTATGCATTTGCTTTATCTTTTATAGTAAAGAAAACAAATAAACCTTCAATAAGCGTCACATAATTATTTATTTGTTTTTAATGTGCTTTACTGAAACTTGTGACTTGCACTGTCTAATACTGGTTTCTTTAATAAATTTAAATTATAATGATCTTAAAACGATATAAGTTTTTCAGCTGTACAAGCTATATTTGGAAAATGATGTTAATATACCACGATCGTTGAGAATAGCGGAAGGATAGCAATAGGTATTTATTTATTGTAGTGTTAAAGTGATAAAATTACTTCTTATTATCAACGCGGGTTTTGAGATTGGTTTTGTTGTTGCACCATTTACGAGTATGTACTCGTAAGTATGAAGATATAACATGTGTTTCTGTTTAAAGTTCAAAGTTTTTGTTAAAGCTCATGATTTATTTCCAACTCTGCTCATTTTTTTCTTTTACTTAATTTTCATCTATAGAAACCATAAAATGTCAAAAAATATTAAAATTTCCTTTTATGTCATGTTAAAATGATGAAATTTAAAACTGCACCTCGTTTAAGACGATCGACCCGAGACTGCAATTTGAATCAATGATACCTAATTGAACAATTTCTTGTAAGTGCTTTGTTAATAAAGAATGTCAGATTAATTTGGTTCATTGAAATAAATATTCATATGTTATATATTGTACTTTACGAGATGCGGTTTCTAGTTTCATTTAAGACCTATGTTTCTTTTCATTTAAAAATCCTATTGTATTTTTTTTATTAAAGTTGCTATATTAATGCACACGTTCAATTTTAATCCGTCAAAGGTTCGACCGCTAATGTATATAATAGCCGGTTACCACCACAGCATTGAGAAATAAGGTAACATTTTTACGTTTATTTGAACTTGCCGTGCCGTTTAGGTAGGCTACAAAATTGATAAATTTTAGACAATTCAACACAGCACTTTCTCTATTTGACTTGAACGTGAAACAAAAATAGTACGATGCATTTATTGTTCGTTTTAATACAAGCACAAAATTTTAAGTTCAGGTTACATTAATATATTAAACAGACAAATAGACAAATATTCCAAAAATAGTTGTTTTGAGTTCTAATCATTACAACATTCCCAGTAAGTATTTCTCAGAAATATTGTCTACGTACGGACAGCTATCAGTTACAGATTTCTTACATGTATAGGTATAACCTTAATGTATGTAGTATATGGTATGTGTTATGTTGTCAAAACAATTTCAGATGTTAACTTTAATATGAAATTATACAAAATGACAATATTTTCTTAATATATATAGTTGTTTTAACAATTATTTATTGTTTTACTATGACTTATTGCAGACATATTATATTGTATATTGTGTTTCACCGATGTTTTTATGAGTTTGTGTACACGGGTCAATATTTACAAAACTATATGAAGTTTTTCGCGCCATGCCATGAGTCATGGTATGAAGTCACTTGATAGTTGATACACCGAGTCGTCAGTCCTCGGTCGCGAGGTATTGTTATTAATTACGTAATTATTAAAGGCTGTTCTAATAATGTATAATTTTCTTTAATAATTATTATCAATAATAATCTTATTGTGTTGGTTTTTAAAATAGATTTAATTAAACTTAAGTTGTATCGTATGAAATGTTTTTAACACTAAACCTACCGACAGTTCTTGTATACCTGTTCCTACCGCACGCGATCAAATTGACCGGTAATTAAAAGTTATTTTATTATATAACGCCGGTAATTATGGAAATAACTAAAAGTAAAGAGTGAAGAAAATATTATATGCATATTCTAAGAATTGTCATGTAGTTTGATAACGATATTATAACGTTTAAAGATGTGTAAGTTTTACAAAAGTTTAGGAACGGTCAATTTGACCGGTACTTAGTAGGTTTAGTGTTAATATAAATTAGAACGTCGCAGGAACGACACGATCCATGATATTCCTTTAGGTAATTAAAATAGAGTAAGTGTCCTGGTTTCGGCATGAACTGTGACATTTATAGCAGTCGTAATCTCTACGGGATTTAGATTTTAAGTGAATGCTATCGGATGTTGATTGGCTTTAGAAACTGATTGGATATTACTTCACTCTAACAAAACTATATTAGGTTTTAGTCCACTTTAATCTCAGTATTATCAGTCGGATTGTACAATCATACAAAAAAAATATATTTGCATAGACAATTTCTTAAGGAAGGTATAATATTATCCAAAATTTATCAGAATTATAAAATTCATTTGAGAAAAATAGCAAAGTTTACCTTCACAAAAATAGGCCCATTATCGTGTTTCCTTTCCGTTGGTTAGAAGTTTTTATTTAATTATTACTTAGTAACAGATGAAAGATACTAACAACTCTTATATCTATTACATGATAGGCTCGTTTTATCTTTACAATATATCTTTGTTGAAACATTTGCACATATAACCAAAAATTTGTCTCCCTGGAACAAATGGAATAGCAAAATTAGTGTCATCGCTACGAAGCATCAGACTTAGCTAGACACATTTTTTTATTGATTATTTTGTAGAACAATCGACGTCTGTTCTCTAATTATTGTATCTAAATCGTCTTATATGGAACATTTTAATATCTTAGACTGTTTGATTTCAACATATTAATCTTAAACTGGAATCTTAATGATATCAAAAGAACTTTTTGCGTAATAAATATAAAAGATAACCGTTTCATTAAAGTGATATTTTTCAGTAATGTTAATTTTGAATTTTATTACTAGATGGAAATGCTTAGCTAAGTACAGTTCTGTAATAAGAGTAAGTAGTAATGCGTATAAATCATTTATTAATTACATTATGTTCTTCGTGTTCTTTTAACAGTCTATATTCATCAAATTTAACTCTTATTGGCTTGTTAATTCTTAACCGTTTTCTATAGATATCTTACAATCTAATCATTATATAAGTTATTAAAAGTAAATTTAATGCATAGTTTAATGTGTAAAATATGATTTTTACTACAATAATGGAATGGTCGAATCATTTTCAAATGAAAGTAGTTAATGTCAAACACCTAATGTAATAAAGAAACTTTCATTTGTAGCTATAAAACGTAAATTCCTAATTTATTTTTTGTGAATGTCTACTTCGTAACCCCGTACTACCTTTAGACACACAATGTGACCTTGTATTTTGTATTGTCGAATTTTCATTAAGACGTTGGCTTGTGACGTTAATAAAACTGTACTTAGAACAGTTTACTCGCGACGGCTTTTGGCATTTAACTGCTTGGAAACGTCCGACGTATCCGATTTAGCCCAATTTTCATTGAGCATTCTTTTCTATCTGATTATTATACTGCGTGTGCTAAGATATCATGTCCAATTAAAATCAGTTTACATTTAAATACAAAACATTTAAGATTCTCATATACATATATTGCGCATCGGTCGTATTTGTGATAAATTAGTTTATAAGTCATGTTACCCGTGTAGGAGTTACTGATACTCAGCATCACATCAAGTATGATCTATAAATGGCGTGACCTTGGGATGCCCGCATACATGGCGCCTAATTAGCAGTTTGATTTTTCTTTAATGTTTTCGTGATTGATTGCCTTTGTCTTTACCCGACATATATTATTAATTAGAACAAGATTGTACAATTTTGATAATTGTGACCGTCAGTTCTTCTACAATTTGTTGGTACCTACTGCTAACTTAGAGGTAAATAAGCGATTTACAATTATAACATAATTTGTAAAAATTGTCAACGTGTCTTTGGATATTTTAGTCCATGATGTTTAATAGGAAACTACTTATCAACTGAAGTGTTTTTCAAGTGGTACCTTGCTTTTGCTTTATCTTGTTTGTATTACATGAGGACTAATATTTTTATATAAAAAATTACCATATATCCTTATAAGTTTCGCTTATAATATATTTATTGAAGAACGACTATTTATTGCGACATCAGTACAATTATTATGACATGATTTTCACTGTCCGTTCGTTGCGAGGAGCGAAAGTGTAGCGTGCTCGTGACGGATCGCACGATCTGCCGAAAACCTATGATTTGATACATCCAGCTGATATAACAGACTCACTCGTACATGTATCTCAAATACAGCATTACGTGAACCGCCCGTATAGGAATAACTATAAGTTTCTATACCTAATAATCTGAGGGCATGTAATACATGTTTTATCTATGTATGAGAAAAGTTGGTTCATCATCTTTAAATTATACAGAGTAAAGGTAAAAAATATTTTAATTCTGCTACAATTTAGGCTGAGTTTTGACACAAATCTATAAACCAAATAAATAGATTTATTATTCAAGTACAATATGAAATGGACAAATTATTGAGTAAAACGAATTTATTTTGTCAAGCATTACTTTGTAATGATTTAAATTTATATAGGTCTTTATTGTGAGTGAAACAAAATGTAGCTATCAAATCTTCTCTTTGTCTTGTGTCTAATCTTAAACTTGCACAATTATGGTACTGAAGTCCGATCCTCTATTACGAATTATTGTATCTCTATATAAAGATTTATTTAATAGAATTTCATAATCATTCTGAAGGATGTTATTGAGTTACATCTTTTATGTATTTAAAAGTAAGAAAATTAAACATTTAAACGTTCTGAAGTGATAACAGAGATCCCACACCTATTAAGATGTACAATTTCTCTCCGAGAGATCATTACATTAAGTCAGATGTATAACGTAATAAGAAAGTGAATTTTGCATTAATAAATATATAATTTAATTAACGCCAAATGTATTCATTCGATAGATGACGATGTTTATGAGGCACAAACGTAATGCGATGTTAAAAGAGATATCGGCGCGCGCGCATAAGTATCAGCGTTTGAGCGTATTGACCGCACGCAGCACACGGCGCGGGCTACCCCTTTCACTTGTATTAGTATTTAGCGGATCGAGCGAAACATGTCGAGCCTTTCTCTGTGTTTCTATCTCTCTCCAACGGCGCACAGCGCGAGTGGTGGGCCGGTGCAGGCCGACTACCATCCGCGGCAACAGTAGCAAACCCTCGTCGGCTACATCCGCACGGGAACGTATTCGCGCGCCGATGATCCGCCGTGTTCCGTCATGAAGTCTAAACCGACACATTACGTAGACGCACCGTTTAGACCATGGCCTCCGCTTGCCCGGCAAGCGCAGCCTAACTTTTACTTTCGGCCTCCCGACCCAATGGACTCAAGAAACTTCAAAACTTCTTCTTCCAAAGGTTCCGCATATTCTGACTTTTCTGGAATGAGTGCGTACAGTAACAAATCACGGGACTACTATTTCTTATCGCCCAGTTATCGATCGGCGGGTGCACCGACACCTAGCAATCACGCGGATCTCTATCTCAGCAGAGACAGACCGAGGCAGATTCGCAACCCTAACGCCTCCACACCTGCCTGCCCTTGCAGTCGCTCTCGGTCCCTCGAAGACGTGCGCACCGAAGTGGTTACCGAATGGGAGGATGATGATGAAAATGGTAATCGCATAGTAGCACCAGCGACCAAATTCAACCGAACATCATACAAAACGAACACAACATTTGAAAAACAAAATTTTTTGACACGACACTCCATGGAAAATTTAATCGAAAGATCTCCACAGGTGCCTCCACCCAAACGCATCAGTGCCTTTCAGGTAGGTAATTGAACTACTTTCTAACGAGACATTTCTTTCTGTAGGCTAACGCCTAACTTACTGCGGTTGATTGTTAATTTGTCTGTCTTATTATGTATCTATGCTACACAGCGTAGTTATGCTCACTTTCTAGATATATTTATGTGATTATTTAATTAGTGCCGAGCGAAGTCGCGATGTCCGGGGTGATGCTATGGCGAATGATGTGGTCTGTGATGACCATTAGCTGTAAGACAGGAGTGAGTGTGGTTCATCGTTCGGGTCCGGTGAAGCGCGTCGATAACCGCACCCGCCGTGACGAATGGAAATATAAAGCACTTGTTTTATATTTGCACACCGACCATGCCGTAGTAATGACCGCTACTCATGTGGAACCTTTGCTTTGTTCCTTAATGACTCTTTTTTAAAATTACCTAATCTAATGCAAGGCGAGTTTTATTTCTATTATAAAACGACTACACTAAATTAGGAGTCCATGTAATTGTGATGTAATTTAATTATTCACTGATGCGTAATTGAGTTTCCAATAGTTAGCGATAGTTCCACTTAAATTGCATTGCGATTTCTATGTTGAATTACTCGTTACTCTGTTTATTATTCTGATTTAATTTACTTTAGGTTTTTTTATGAAAACAAATGTACGTGAGGGGGATATTTTAATCTGAAGAATAAAAACACAAGTCAAAAAAATTATAACTCACGTAAAAGTTTATGAGACATAAAATATCATAAGAAATATCGTATCGTATCGTAAAATATGTACCATCTCAATAATAACACACGTGGTATTATTGTGATGGTACATTCAAATTGTATTCACAAAAAGTTATTCACATTAAACAAATTAACATGATAGACATATATTTTTATTTATTAATTCAGTAGTTAAACGTTATGTATTTGTCTATATCTAGTTATGAATATTTAAATGATTGAAATTTTATCTATCACGTTAACTCTCCCCTATTAGATAATCAATGAATATTTCGCGTAGAACACGATTATGTCATTAATATTTAAAATAAAAATGTTTCTCATCAATCGACTAAAGAAAGCGGTTTGCGTAACAAATATTAAAATCCGTGTCAGAAGCGCTGCTTTCTATACAAAACTCTATGTTACTTAACTTGTGACTGAGCGGTTTCTACTCAATGCTTTTCTGCAAAATACTTTTCCATTTCTAATTTTATGATGAATGATTTATGGTTTATATGTTTTATTTTTTTGAATGATATCTTGATTGTATCGTTACTGGTATGTAAGAATGATTATTTCTAATCGTTCTAATTTTAAGATAAATTTTGGTATTATTACCTATCGTCAAAAGATGTTGTTATTAAATATTTTTGTTGTTTATTATTGCAACAAAATTAACCGAATCTGTAATATATAAACATTACCTTCTAATATGCTCCATACTCTTTATGTACAATAAAAACCTATGTTAATAAATTTGGTGCTGATTGCAGTACGAAGACTTTAGTGTTGAATTATAACAAAAAGATTTTTAGTGTCTTCCCACACGAGAGCGACAGATGGCAGGTCGTATTGTTTTTAATAAATCTACACAGACTGCAAATCATTTAAGAATTAACAGAGTTCGTTAGTTATCTGAATAGTCCGATTTATTTTATTGCATAGGCAAAGGCTATAGGTTTCTATATTTTCTTTTAATAACTACAATTCATATAGTCTACTTCAAAAGAGCACTAAAACGAAGTGTTTCTTGATAAATTGATAATACTTCATATCTAATAATACAATTACAATGACTTTGTTTAGTTAATATGAATCGATGTATACAATGTAATGTGGTGGTATCTATATAAAATATTTAGATCACATACCTACTTCCTAATAGTGTTTGTTTATTTGTAAGTAATGTTTTTTTTTTTTAAGGGAAACGTTATATTTATTTCCTATGTAGATTTTTTGTTTAGTAGGTAAACGTAAAAAAAATGCATCTAAGGTATGTAGTACTTAATAAAAGTAGTGTAAGTAAAACAAACCATGTCGCGTGTAGTCGATAACAAATACATAGTTGTGTACTAAATGATGAATGGTAAGTAACATTTTTGCGAAGTCATCGTTTAGAACGACAATAATGGCGCTTTCTAATCAAATGCTCGGAGCGTGACACGCTTGGTAGGTACGATGCGTCGTCACAAAAGATACAGAAAAAAAAACATATCGAATAGGCCTCAGAATTCTTTATATCTACACGATATGTGTAAATATACATACAAGAATTATTTTTGAGAGATTATTCTAGAAAATGTAACAAATTTAATGGTCACCGAATAAATTTTACTATATCGAAACAGGAAACTTTACAATTCTGTTTTAAACCTTACAGCTCCGGTCAGCTAAACTGATGTCATTTATACATTTGATCTCTCAAATATTTGTGTTATATAATTTAATATAATGAATACATTTACTCCTTTTTTATAAATAAATTTATTTAAAACTTATTATACGTAAATGTAATCAATCAATACTTATTAAAATACATTTGAATAAACTGTGAAAGTCTTCCGATCGTAATAGTCTTACTATTTACAAGCGTATAACGCCACCAAGTATGTACATAATGAAAGATATGTGAAATGCATATATCTTATTATATTAATTAAAGAAAAATATTCATACATTCATTTCATTTCATTTCATTCAATATCATATTCATACATTCTTTTCTTTCTTGGTTATGATAAATAGTTCTTTGTTTATATATCACGTATGGCAATCCTTGTCTTTGGTCGCTTTTATCATACTTATTGTATTAAATAAAGAATATACATGTAAAGAATAAAAAAACGGACCGTTATGTATTTTTTAAATTAAAAAAAAATGTTTTACTTAATGTCTTGTATTATCTCGTTTATAAAATTTATTAATTGTTGTATCTTCCATCATCTTATTCATATTAATACAATTAATTTTATATTAGCAACATTGTCATAAAACAATTTATAGAATAAATAAGACTGGCGAGTTTTACTTTTATAAATGAAACAGCCGAGGAGATATACGAGTATGCGTGCGAAGTTCGACTGACACCATTTATGGAGAGATAGAGCGTCCCTAATGACGTAAACACCGTTTATAAGTTGCCATGTAACGCATACAACTATATATAGTTGTATTGTATATATATGTATATAGTTGTATGTATATATATATAGTTGTATTGTATTAAATTTATTTATTAACACTAAACCTACCGACAATTCTTGTATACCTCTTCCTACCGCACGCCGTCAAATTGACCGGTAGTTAAAAGTTACTTTATTATATAACGCATTTAATAATGGAAATAACTAAAAGTAAATAGTGTAGAAAATATTATATGCATATTCTAAGAATTGTCATGTAGTTTGATAACGATATTATAACGTTTAAAAATTTTTAAGTTTTATAAAAGTTTAAGAACGGTCAATTTGAGCGGTACTTGGTAGGCTTAGTCTTAAAGTCAGTCGGTCCTTCAATGATATGGTTCGGCGCAAGATAAATCTCTTCTTAATACTGTATCGTTCATACATTTAGTATTCCGAGCGGTGTTTGTGCAGTGCGGTAGAACTGCGGTGCGATCACAATGATATTAATTGATGGTAATTATATGTCGTATTGTAGTAGCAATTATTGGTTTCACTCGAGTTATTATTAAAATAATTACATGTTATCGAAAGATTTAAATGGCTATGTAGTTGGAACTTTTGTTTAAACAATAGTTCCACTTTGTATTTGTGTTTTGTGTTGGTGTCGTAATGAGAGTTCGTTCTTACACAATTAAATCTTAATCATATGACGAACATACTTGTATATGTTTATGTACCTAATGCTATAAGATTCATTTTTACAATCATCCGCACTAAACTCGTGTTTACGGCTCACTTTATAGGTATAAGTTATCT
Source organism: Melinaea menophilus ssp. n. AW-2005 (assembly GCA_918358695.1). NCBI lineage: Eukaryota > Metazoa > Arthropoda > Insecta > Lepidoptera > Nymphalidae > Melinaea > Melinaea menophilus. The sequence goes on along the minus strand of OU911050.1, from coordinate 7,887,493 downwards.
GGTGATATAAATCCTTAATATAAATATATGTATAGTCATATAAAATGTTAACAGTTGACATTGAATCATTCACAAATGACTATATATTGACGCATAACTGACAATGTCTGTCTGAAAATAAATTTATATTTATATATATATATATATATATATATATATATTTATTTTTAACGTGAATTTTATAGCGACAAGTTGCGATTCGAGTGAGCTCTCTGCTCCGTTGCACAGATTACGTCGCCATATTTTTCCTCATCACTTGACATTCACATGTAGGTCATGACTCTCATGGAATTAACAAACTAATTACAGACTGCCTTTTGTGGCTGACATGTTACAGGTATAAAAATGTGGGAGAGATATCACCTACATTACCAGTACAAGTATTTATAACAGCTGTATTTAAGAACTGAGAATAAATATAAAATCGTGATCATTGTTATTTGATACTAATATCTCGTTTGAAAATGTTTTCATTATATTTGCGGCCTCAAACACTACATGTTTATCGCTTAACTAAAATGGGTCAAAATTTATAAACTATATCCATAGTAATCTATCCGGCGATGGACGTATTTTCCTCATTTAAAATTACCAATGAAGTCCATATTTTAAATTATTATTTTTTTTTTATTTTTGCAATATATTGTCCCCAAAAAGGATACTGTTAGATATACATATTGTTTACTACTTAAATTTTTTTATTTATTTTTGCAATGTATTGTCCCCAAAAAAGATATTGTTAGATATACATATTGTCTTATAAAAAAATCTCATTCTTATATCTAATGTAAGTTAAGATTCTTATTTTATTATACATTTTAATCCGGTTCTACACGTTTAAAAAGCTTCACAAAGAAATATTATTTTTAAATTAATATCCCAGTGGTTTACTGCGGAAAGCATTTTTTGTTATTCAATGATATTATTATCGTTGTTGTATATTTCTATATTAATGCAATTATATTTTTATACAGACGATGGATGCTCTTTCTTATAAAACTCTATTATACAAATCCTCCTAATAAATATTTTTTTTATAATAAAGAAATAATATTTTTTAATATCACTTTACCTTACCTTTAAAGATAAAGAACTGTCATTAACAGTGACCTAATCACAGGCGCCGATCAGGAACGGTAGTCAGAGCGCTATCCCTCCGGGTCCCGCTGCGGAGGTGAACGGCTCGCGGCCCACCTTCAAGCCGGTGACTGTGCTGGAGGACCTGCAGGCGGTGCGATGCGCCGAGTTCCATCCCAACGGGAAGCTGTACGCCGTCGGCTCCAACACCAAGACTCTCAGAATATGCACTTACCCCAAGATTGATGATGTCAAGTACGTACCGATAGTTTTAAACGTACATAGGTATAAATTAAATATAGCATACATATTCTATATTTATTATTAAAATGATTTAGCATTATTTAAATATTGGAAATGTTTTCTGAAATTAATTATTTATTTTGATGCTGATTATAACAGCTTATCGAGTTTATTTAGTAAAAGGAGAAGGAATCTATGGTAGACGTGCTTTCAGAATTGGACGATTATACACTTAATATCTTAGTAGAAAATTAAGTATTCATGACGTGTGTATTTATGTATGTATGTATATGACATAAGGTACTGACTGCTAAGCTAAAGGTAATAAGTTCGATTCTAACACGGGACATTGTGTGATTTTAAGATTTAGATTTACTAAGCACTTGATATGTTTTGTACAAAGACCTTTTTGTAGCAAATGAATACCGTCTGTCTAATGTGTTTTTCGACCTTTCTAACCACTTAGAATCCCATTCGAAAGAAATATGAGTTACGCAAGGTTTTTGCAAAGTAATGCTGGTTATGTTACCTACGTCAGTCGTCCGAGAGCGACCCTGATGAAGACTGGCTCTGGCGACCTTTCCCAATTCATGTTCACGCCAAATACGTCGTACGTCGATGCCCTTACACTTGATGTAATAGCTACATATTATTATTATTAGTAAATAACAGTATTTGAGTGTACTTTTGAATAAGTTTAATTTATCAAACAGTTTTATCTATTCTATTCTATCTACCGTTAAATATACTTTTAAGTATTTACCAAGGCTTATAAATGTCTTAAAGTATCTTAGTGGAAATAATTTATTTATATTTTCTATGCACGACCAGCGACCGCGTCATTATGCGTACCGTATTTGCAATTCCTTAAGTGACGTTGCGATAACTAAATGTAATGTCAATGACCCGAGATCACGAATCGTTTGTGAGTCATAAAAGGACGACGCCACCGGCGCGGCGCCCCCGCTCGCGTACCCAAAAAGGTATTTGCACTTCAGGTATGAGATGGGATTAACAATGTACTCTACACTCCGCATTAGGATTTTTATGTATATGAAACAGGCTTAAAAACTTCAGCTTTAATCTTTTCCTGGTGACGAATGATATCCTGTCCTGTATGTGTTATTGTTAATTACTTGGTTTTCGCTCTGTCCTATTTTACTATAATCCTTTTAAGAAAAATATACAAATCTTTGAAACTGGAAAGAATTGAATGTGATAGGAATAATTAATAACATAATTTGATCTTCGTGTAGTGATTTTGCTCTGCGAATAGTCTTGAGGTTTTAAAGTGTTATCCAGAACGCAATCGTTGTGTTACAATCGTATGTTATTTGTTTAGCGCTAGAAAGCGTAGCATAATTGTGATGAATCCGGTAAACAATTTTGTCGGACTGTTATTACTCGTTGTTAGCATTGTATACGTGCGTGTTTATATATTTATTTATTTATTTAATTCTTCATTGCACAATACATAAAATAATGCACAAAAGGCAGTCTTAATGCCACAAAGGCATTCTCTACCAGCCTTAGAATGTACATGAGAAAACATAGGTAGGCGTGCCAAAAAAAAAACACGAAAAAGCTAAAAATATATTGGGTTATGATCTCATTTTAAATAAACAATAGGTACGCAAATTACTGCCACAACAATGAAAAAAAATGTAATTTGAGATATTTAGTTAATAATTTCCAATAATGGCGGTAGGTTAACTAATTCCTATTATATAACATAAGCAATGGAGTGCGACGCTCGGAATGTATGTAACACTAGCAGCCTGCTGTTTTAGAACAGTTATAAAAAAAACGTAGTTACGACACGTGGTAGGTTGTGTGAGCACCGCGCTGGGAATATTAAACACATTGTAGAAAGTTATTACTGGTCAGCTTATTTACTAAACTGTTAGATTGTTTACCATTTTGCATTTGAATTGAGTCTCCTTATATAAGACTTTTATTATTGAATTCTATATACTTTAGTTTAGAATAAAAACATAACTACATGTTGTTGCTCTAAATTTAACTAAAAACTGTCATCAAATTCTACTCACCGCTGTTTACGTGAATGTATAGAAAGGATATCGTTATTTAATATTTCAAACGCCCTTATCAATATTTATATACTTCAATATAAAATTTCCATAAGTGAGCTTCGCTTCAAACTGCAGCTGCTCAATACGTTATGTCATTTCAAAAGTGCTAAGAAATATGTTCTCTATCGATCACTTCGACTACAGCAATTTTAACTCAAATATTCTATAATAGGATATACAAATATGTTCTCATACAGATTAACTTACTTTATAATTATTTCACGAGAATAAGGTATTGTTGCATTTTTATAAAGAGAAGCACAATGGTATTGAATACCATAATTATTTGTTTCCAGAACGAAATATGTATTGCGAAGCTCTCGCTATGTTGATTGCAGAAACTTGTCATACACTTGTGTACTTAGTACCGTTCTGCCAACTTTTAAGTCAACATAGTTGTTTGCCGTCGGTGTCGCTCGTGCCTTTGACTCTGAGCAAACGTTATTATTTTAATCCTAGTTTTGATATACGCTAATGGAAGTCTGCTAGGTATTATTAAAAACATTTAACAGAACGCGCCCGAAGTTAGAACCACTTTGATACGATAATTATAAAAGTTTTTGGAGTCATTTTAGTTGTTATATTAAAAGTTTTTAAATACCATTTATATTAGTTTTAAGAGTAATATTAGTATTTGAAAAGTAAACGTTCTGATTTCGCTTACTCAGTAAAATTTCAGATGTTTTTGTAAAAGTGAAATAAGGTAAACTCGGTAAACTGTTTGCGTTAGTTTCAATAAAAAACAATAGGTATATAATGCGTCTTTGAATTTTTCGATATTATCGAGAAAGTTTATGTTCTTTGAACGTAAACTGCATTCTATAATAGACATTCACTATCTTTATCTAGTGAAAAATAGGGTTGCCCCTGTAGTGAGATTTCCTCTAAAATGGCTTTAACTTTATTTTCACAAATAATTCGGAACATTTATAAACATAAGTGTATGTTACTCTTAACATTAGCTATCCGCCAGTGAAAGTACTATTAAAATCGGTCCAATCGTTTCAGAGATTAGTCGATTCAAACAATCAGACAGACAGAGAAAACATTTAAAATCTGTATTATATTGTATAATAATATATGTTATTAAAACTATCATTTATTAATCATAAGGTATTATAAAATCTCACCTCTCACATGTATAAACTTTAGTTAATATTTCAGATAACTTGGTAGTTTATTTTGTTGTTTTCTCTTTCTTGACTACCCACAGATGATAAACTAAAGAGTAATATTGTTAACAATGGCGATAAACGTGTTACTTGTACTTTTATAATGAAAGCCGTACGGTCATGTTTTCTCTGAGCCGTCTTGTTTATTAATGGGTCGTTAACTCTCGGAGCTGACACGTAATTACAAGCACGTATAAATATATATATATATATATATATATTTAATTGTTTTTTTTTATTATTGCTACCTTACATTATAAAATCTAACGTTTGGACGTAGCATAATGTTATTTAAGCAAAAATAAGCAAAAGAAGAATTATTTTGTCATAAAGGAAATAGATCAAATACCTTACTATAGAATTAGGTTATAATAATGTTCCGATACTGCAGAAGTTTGAATAACTCATGCAACTAAGAGGTGTGTTTATTTGAATCACGTTTTAGGTACCACCATATAAATAAATAATTTAAATAATGAAGTGATTGAAGACGCAATTGAAATTGAGAGATATCCATGTGACCCATATCTTCCATTCCTCCCTCAGAGACAACAGCACGCCCACGGCGCCCACGGTTCTACTGAAGCGCACGAAGCATCACAAGGGTAGCATATACTGCCTGGCCTGGAGCCCGGCCGGCGACCTGCTGGCCACCGGCTCCAACGACAAAACCGTCAAGCTCATGAGGTTCAACAGCCACGCCTGCAACTTGGAGGGACAAGAGGTACGATTAATTTATGATATGATATGATATGATATGATATGATATGATATGATATGATATGATATGATATGATATGATATGATATGATATGATATGATATGATATGATATGATATGATATGATATGATATGATATGATATGATATGATATGATATGATATGATATGATATATGATATGATATGATACATGAAATTCTTTATTGTACAAAAACAAAGAGCCGAAAAAGAAAAGAAAAAGCACAGCACATCTTATATATCTTAAATATCTGATGAATTCTTAAACTAAGTCTATTTTTATGTTACCAGAGATAACATATAATCCAACGTAGTTATATTAAAATACAATAAAATATATAAATGGAAAAATAGCTTGATAACATGCAGTAGGCGACGATCTATAACATTTTTAATCGGACAAGATAACGTGAATATTCAATAGCAATTTGTGTCATACGATATGTTTGGTCTAAAGATCTATTCTAATTTGTGATAATTAGTATAGCATGATGGCGAAAATGTATTACTTACAACTGCCTCAGTAACTAGAGCATTTAGAGCGCGTTTACACTGAACCATGATAATATTTACATGTTGCACTAAAATATATTCTTATTTTCTCATTCTTGTCAGCAGTTATTTATCTTAAGATGATCTGCAAATCATTTGCATATCAGATTTGATTCAAACGGGAAACCGTTAATATTTTTAATTTATTTAATTTCAACGTTAAACTCGCTTTAATGTGAGGTAGTCTTAAGTTTAGTAACGCAACTTAACATTTTCTCAACAGATCATTTTATCTAAAAGTAGTCATTATGTCCCTGCAAATGTAGCACTTCTATCTTCAAACTAGGATAACACCTCACACACACAAACACACGCACACACACACACACACATTCGATATAATAAACATTATAACATCATCCAATTATCGAGTTAACCTTTCGACTTCACTCCAATTAATTAGCGAACAGAGAGAAAAGTCTAACCACATATCGTCATTCTATTTCACATCAACGTTAATATAATTCTGTTTGAAGAAACCGTGTCCTTCTTTATTAAGATTGTTTAACCTTCATTTTAATGTGTACGTCGCCGCCGCCATGGCTGACTTTGTTTTTCTATTAATTAAATTGGTTTCCTTAAGCGGTGATATGTCATGTTATTGTCACATCTCATATACTGTTTGTTACGTATCGTCGTATTTTCACGACCGTATCGAAATTTATTTCGTCTATAATAAATATATAACAAATAATTTGTTTTATATTATTTATATCACAAAAATTATGTTCACGACATCTTAATTTTATTCAGTCATTTCCCGTACACTTATTACCGTCGTTAAAATTATATTATTTAATATATAAGGCGTGACACAAGACTAAATGTATATATATTATATTATACGTAAAAGCTATTACAGTGTACCTTTTATATTTTTGAAAATTAATATTTTTTTTTGCGTAGGTGGAGCTCACAATGCACGACGGCACCGTCCGTGACGTGTGCTTCATAGAGGACACCTCAAACAAAACGAGCCTGCTAGTGAGCGGCGGTGCGGGTGATTGCAAGATATACGTCACGGATTGCGCTACCGGAAAAACTTTCCAAGTATGTCTCGACGTTGAATACCAGGGGGCGGTCAAAGTGATTTGGTTATTGATGGTAGAGTTATATACTAATTTAAGTATGGCCAAAAGAAGATTTCGATTCTTCCAAGGGTATAAAATTCAAAGGACGAAGAAAGGGTATTGCAAAATCCACTTCATAAAAACAAAGCCATCATCGACTGACCATAACTTAAACTAATTGCAACCTCTGCCTAGGCGCTGAGCGGTCACTCGGGGCACGTGCTGTCCCTGTACAGTTGGGGCGGGGCGCTGTTCGTGTCAGGTTCTCAGGACCGCAGCGTGCGCTTCTGGGACCTGCGCACGGCGGGCTGCGTCAATGTCATCACCCCCCCTCCGCCCAGCGCACAGCACGGGAAGGTGACACTAACTTAGCTTTCTAAATATATATATAGGTACCGCCGGAAGGACTTGGATATTAGATTGTGTGCAGTGTATCACGGTTGGTCACTGTTAAGTTATTACCATAGAATAATATTGATAAATTATTAGAAACAGATAACTCACTCAAGCATTGAATGGGTAAAGAAAAACGTATAGCGTAAATAAAAACGTTGTTGTGAATATATTTACAATTCTTTAAATTATTACTGTAATAAACTAATCGCGGTAGATTCTCGTATAAAATATATTATAGGTTATAATGTGTTCGTAATACTTGTAGTGATTACACAGAAAATGTAACATTCCGCAAATTGTAATTTTTTATACTTTGTCTTTGATCTTTTCAGTTATAAGTCATAGTTCGGGAATGTCTCGTCAGCAGAGTTTTATTGCTTTTCTTCATGTGATGAAATATGTGACAAATCTATCACTAATTTTTTCTTTTTTAATAATTTGGTATGTGTGATTTATAAATTGACTGTAAAATATTTTTATGTAAATTTCTTTTCTTAATTTTTTCTGTAATGTACGTCACATTATATTCAATGTTCTAATTTATATAGAGTAATAAAAATAAATCACCAACATTGTCTTAATTCATACGCGGACACTGCAATAACTATGGTATGAAAGTTTAACCGTGTGTTAGTAAGTACTCGGTGGTCTAGAGCAATAATAGTAAATTTGTAAGTGTCGTTCGTCGGTAGGCGTCAGATCATCAACATTGTCTTAATTCATACGTGACCACTCTTATATAACTCTATGAGAATTTTACCTTGTGTTAGTAAGTGGTGTAGAGGCAACAATAGTAAGTTTGTAAGTTACGTTGGTCGGTAGGCGTCTGGCGTGGCGTCGCTGGCCGTGGACCCGAGCGGGCGGCTGCTGGTGGCGGGGCACGAGGACGGCTGGTGCGCGCTGCACGACGTCCGCGGCTCGCGCGCGCTCCAGCGGTTCGCGCCGCACGCGGGTGACGTGCGCTCCGTGCGGTTCTCGCCCGGAGCGTACTACCTCCTCACCGCCGGCTACGACGGACGCGTCGTGCTCACCGACCTGCAAGGTACACTATACATTCGGATAAGATTTATTAGTTAGAGATTTTTCATCCCCTTCCCCCTATTCCATCTTCAGTATTTTCACATGTCTATGTCTATAACCATAGAGTAACTATTTACTATCAGGTCAACTAGCTCCTTACACACCTACTATATGTGTTACATATTAAGTACTTCTGCTACTATAACTACCACTTAGCCATACCAAGTGATGCAACTTGGGCAAGGTTTTCAACTGTGGCAATAATTGTTATAGTGTAATAATAGGTAATTTTATAAATACTCAAGTAAGGTTTAATATGTTACAATAATATTAATAATAAAATAATTTTTGTAACATTTAATTATTAATGAATAACTTCCGAGACGAACAAACAACAATAGGGTATTCGAAATGCCGTCATTTCAATGACTTGTGACTTTCACTCGAAAAGATCCCGTCTCTCGTATAAATAAGTTTTAAGATTAGTTTTACTACTTTAATATACCATATACCAAATGTTATTAGCGTTTATATAATATTAGTTTTGTCTGTTTGCACGTCCCAGGGGACCTGACGTGTGCGTTGCCGAGCGTGCCGGTGGCGCGTCACCCCGACAAGGTGATATCTGCCCGCTGGCATCCCGACGACTTCTCGTTCCTATCCACATCCGCCGACAAGACCGCCGTGCTATGGACCATCCCGCCCCTCTAGATCACATCCCATCTAAATGTCGATTCGAATCGATGAATCCCGCCTCTCTAGAACCCATTCCATCTAAATGTCGATTCCAATCGATGATTTTTGCACCAACAATCCCTCACCAGAAGTGTCTCGAAAGTGTATGAAGTGTGAGCCCAAGATAATCGATCGTTACAGATTAAAATCAGCGTACGATTAATAAAAATATATAACACAATAGATCATCGTATAATCGATGGCGACTTGTGCTTTATTCATATTGAGCTTTATTTTAATATTTATAAGTCACAAAATCCAATGATGTCACCGTGTATGTTATTAAAACGTCGTTAAACATCTCGTTGTAAAATTTATTTATTTTTTTCATTGTAATTGTTTTATTTTTAACCACAGATAATAATAAATAACCCTATACCTAAGCGCTTAGTGCTTTTCTCGTTGATAGTTATAGCTTTAATAAAGTGAGTGAGTATTAATAGCAGAGTAACGAACCATTCATTATAATAAAAAACATTTTGCCCGACTGTACATTGCATTCGAATGTGAATAGAATTTCCATATTATATTAGTTTATTCTCTTTATACGTCTTTATACTTAACATTTGTGTCTCCGCGTAAAAATAACGTAAGATTTGATTTTCTATCATCAATAGGAAATATCAAATTATAATTATATCAGTTAATCGCAATGGCAGTTTGTGATAGTGCCCGTATCTATTTATAACGTTTAACATTCTAATATATTCCATAAATGTGTTTGATCGAGGTCGTGCTAAAGAATGCAACGGACATAACCTCTTTTACGTACTTATTTGTATTAAACACACACACACACACATAAATATTTTATCATATATTGTCAATTAAACTTGGTAAAACACACCGTACGAGTCAACTGAAAGTCTTGTAAGAAGCAAGATGGTGTCGTTTGTATGAACTGAAACTATTCGTTATTATTTGTATCTTCAATGTTAGTCCGTGTCTTGCGATTTATTATTGTCTTTACAGAGTAAAAATTACCTAAACATTGATCTCGACACACCGATCAAGGATTGAGTCAAATATGAACATGTATTTAAACTGTTATTTATCATTTGATTTTAAATTAACTTGATTAATCTCAAAGATTATTCTGCTATTACGTTAAGTAACCATCGCCTGTTATGTAAGTTTAGGAATAGCACAAATATACTTAATAATATTATAAATTAATATTTAAAAACTGTAAGACTTTGCACAAATAAACAAAATTTTGTTTTATATATATATATCGTTAGACATTGATATATTTATAATATTATAAATAAATACGCAAGGCCACAATACATTACATATAATTGTTTGTGCGAAGTCCGCGTCTACGAGTCAATGCACTGCGTACTGTTTGATTGTTAGGAGCCGACTAGTATCCATTATTAAACCGAATTCTCATAACAATGTATCGACTTAATATAATCTTGTATTTACATATGTATTGTTTTATTTACGCCCCTTTTATTACGAGTGCGTGTTTGAGATCGTAAAGTAAATCTGTTCAGTGTTTATGAAGCCCCTTTGGAGCTATAAACCTGATTATGTATCGACTTACCGGCCCCCGCCCTAACACTGCCTAACTATTTTATATATTCTAAATATGTTTACGAAATTTTATGGTAAAAAAAATAATTATTGAGGAATAACTATGCGATGCCTAATAAATCAGTCAGCAATTTATAATTTTTAGGGTTCCGTAGTCTGTCGTTCGTAGTAGAACCAATATAGTTTCGTTATATCCGTCCGTTTGTCTTTCCGCAGCCTAATTCAGAGACTTAGTACCATTAAACTGTAATTCGGCATTAAAATACATATAAGTTAATTATAAATATTTTGATTTTTTTTTACCCGTGTATTATTTTGTTGGTAATATTTATCTAGTAAAAAAAATGATTATTGAGGAATAACTGCTATGTCGACTTGTCTGATGCCATCTAGTGTCGCAGTATGGTGAGTGTTTAATTTTAAGATAAACTCCATTCCACAGAGAATAGTAAAGGTTTTTTTAATTATCTCTACAACTATACATTAAACATGCAGCTATTATCAAAGTAAGAGCTAGATTTCGAAAGACATTAATACGTACTAAGCGTTGAAGGTCGTTTAAATCACGGAGACCGTTCACTGCGTACTCACCGCTTACGTACATGCAATGTTAGTATTGTAGAAAGTGAACTATGTAATGTTAATTGGAGTTAATATGGTTTATAATAAAAGCGCAAAGCAGCTATAGATCATTTATTTATATTCTAAATTGAGGATACAGACATGAAGATATTTTATATTATCTAGTATCGAATCGAAGATATATTATATAGTAATTTATACAATCTGGGGTGAGTAGAGGGTTTTAGTACAATATATTAACATCCAAAACTAAAATGTTATAATCATTATTTGATAAGCTTACATCAAATTACACAAATAATATCAGTTCTTTTCTAATAAACTTTTTTAATTAAAATTATGAACAATATTGATACTAGTTTTTTATTTCAACATTGATGATATTTTATTGTTTTTACACCTCCTTTTCTAAAAGTGTTTAAATAATTATACAAATAGAGAATAACTCCTGAACAACTTCATATTCACACAATTGAATCTTTCAGATGACTTGACAGTTACTTACTATTATAAGAAATAAAACAGCAATAGTTAACTTAACAATTTATAAATTTGTAACCGGAGAAATTAGCTTACATATAATAATAATAAAATTTTATTTACAATATATTAACATTTATAATGTCTAATAATTTCAACAAAATCTCATATAAAAAAATTATAAGCGTTCAGCTGAAAAGTTGATCACATACAATACCTACAAAACGATTATTCGATTAATTAATTTTTAATACAATAAGTTTATAATAAAAACAGGAGACTACAACATGTCTTACTGATTGTCTTAGTCAATAGCGAGGGCAGAACGCCATCGGATTAATTATTTTTATTTATAAATATTTGTCATTAGAAATAGATGTATTAAGTACAATCCTTACATCCACCACACATATCACGATAGCTTTCATTTACCAGTCAAGTACCCTGTTATCTGGCAACACGATCGCCCTAATGTTAAGTTTTATATTATATTTAAGAATATGAAAAATAGTAAATGTTCTTTGGTATTAAATAGTTTGAAAGTTATGCCAGGAATTGTCCTGTATTTATTATGTAATGTTTATTGTTCGTTATTCGGATGTTATGTAAAATCCTTTAAAAATGGCATTTTTTTATAAATTATAATGTTCCTGGTCCTTTCCTTGGTCACGTTATACATTCACTTTACAATTGAATTACTGTATTTTAGACATAAAAATGTTGTTCAACAGAGGATATTGCTAAAAGAATGTTGGCCTTTAAGTACATCAGAAATATACAACCTTTTATCATCTAATTTAAATATTGTCTTAAAATAATGTTTAAAAGGTACTGGTGATATTGCTTTGTGGTGTTCTTGCACGTTTCATTCCACGCAACGGTTCTGCCACGTGACGAGCTCACGATCAAGAACCCCGAACGGGGATATACACCAATAGGTAAGTTTGGTTACATAAAATATAACAATAATGGATTGCAAAAAGTTTGCGTCTTAGTTGATTTTAGATTCGGTCACATGTGTTGCTAGATAGTTAGAAACTAATTTATATTATGAATTTTTGTACATGGACTAACATATAATAGAATGATTTTATCTAAGCGACCGTACTAAGTGGAGACTGGGGAAATCTATGAATGAATATTTCCGTCTATTAAAAGTATAAAGAAAGTAAATTACAATTAACACGTTATTATCTTTCTGCTAAATTATATAAAATCTTTACTCCCTTTTTTGGACATCTAATAAAAATTTAGTTTCTGAGTGATCTTTCCGATATATTTTCCGAAAGCTACATTGAAAAAAGGTTTTTATAATCTGTAATATATATTAATAACAATATAATAATCCATATACGAGACCATATAATCATTGAAGAGTATAAAAAATTGTTTCCATCTCATAACGACTCCGGGTCTTGAGTTTAAACATTTTAACTTTATAAAAGTTATAAATAAAATTGTTCTGAATAGTTTAATAGTTCACAAATGAAAAAGGAATAATGATTTATACATACCTTTTATTTTTATTATGTATTTTCTAATCTTTTTCCAGTGACATTTTAATTATTCTTTTTTCCTTCTAGTTTTCAAATCATACTTCACTTAAATTCCTTTTCAATAAGAGAAGCATTATTTCTACAATGTGGAAAATACTATGTTAAACTTTGAATATCAGAATTGATCCAGTACTTTTAAACAAAAGCTTCTTAGCAATATTTACGAGGAAGAATAGTACTGGTGACTTGGACAAACAGCATAGACGCAAGTCGAATAGAAAGATAAATGTATGGGTTTGATATAAGATAATTTGAATAGAGTCAAGAACGAATGCTTGCAATTTATCTATGGGTTCAGGGAATCAGGGAATTAGAGCTATCTACTTGTGAAGATGTATTACTTTGTTCTAATTATTTTAGTATGTAATTTTAAGGTTCTCTAAATAAGGGAATGCTTATAACTTGTATTAAACAATACTATTTGTCTATTCATTGAACGTAACATTGTTTCCCCACCCTGTATATGAACTTCATTTGATTCATTTCCTTTTATATACAAAGACAGCCACAATAGGATCCACAGCAATGTAGCGGGTAGTTTACAAATATGAGTCCTTAGTGTGAGCGGGCGGCACCCCTACGGCGGACATCTTGCGGCGTTCTATACGCGCGCGTGTCACGGGCCGGTGGTACTGCTCGCTGCGCCGCCGTCAGCGCTCCGGCACCGGCGTCTCGGACTCCAGCTCCATCCATAGAGAACTGATCACGCGTCTTTCTACGATACAGAGATAATTGTTAAATTATTTCTTATAATGTTAGTAGTTTATTTATAAGATTAAGGATGAATTTAAAATAAATAATAATAATAATAATATAATAAAAATAACATTTATCGGTGTAAAAATGAAATTATACTTTTTATTGATTCAGGATTCAGAATCTTTGTGCCTTGATGTATTTCTTTTGCCTGTGACTATCATTGATACGAGGTACGGTTTACATATTAAAAAATATTAAAAGATTGTTATAAAGCTAAGGACTGTGCTGACGATGGCATGGCTAAGGATGCCTGGCAATGGTAAATAGCTCAGTAGTCACTTCCAAGGAAAATCTTGAGTCAGTCTCTTAGCGTTCTGAATTCGAAAATTATCATTATTTAAAGACATAAATGTGAGAACGTATGTAGAATATCAGAACTATTATTGATGGTGGTGGCAGTAGTTTATTGTCGACTTCTTTTGGCACTACTCTTTGAATTTATACAATTAGAATCTGACATTTCATAAATGTAATATAAGTTGGACTTTCAAGATTTCCCGAATAAACTGGAACGCCTTCTAAAGCAGTACATTAATTCTAATGTAAGTTCAAGACTATAGTCCTAGACATCCTGATGAACACCTCTGAATATCCTAGAAAACTCAACTGAATTTCTATAACGCTTTGAGGTACCTTCGTATACGCTCCTCATCACTTCTTAATGATCACTTTGATTTCCTTATAGTTTAAGTACGACTGCAAAATCAGTATATTCATCACGTAGTTAAATTAATAATTAACACTAAACCTACCAAGTACCGGTAAAATTGACCGTTCTTAAACTTTTGTAAAACTTCACATTTTTAAACGTTATAATATCGTTATCAAACTGCATGAGAATTCTTAGAATATGCATATAATATTGTCTTCACTCTTTACTTTTAGTTATTTCCATTATTACCTGCGTTATATAATAAAATGATTTTTAATTACCGGTCAATTTGACGGCGTGCGGTAGGAACAGGTATACAAGAATTGTCGGTAGGTTTAGTGTTAAAGGAGAACATTACTAACGGAGCAAATATATATTAAAAAATATACGTAAGATAATAAAATAAAAAAAAATTTTTTTTTTCCTAAATTGTAATATCATCCACATTACAGCAATATATGTAGGAAATTTTAAAAGCTACGAGCAACGAACCACTCGGCCGTAATTACTTCGCAGTCAGGTGTAAACAGGTAATGTTTTGTTGTATTTTTACTTCATGTTTTCTACATCTTTTTTTAATATGATGATATAACTTCAAACATACACACACATATCGTCTAGATATGCTCGTTAGAGAAGGATTATTTATTACAAATAAATTAACTTACAGCCTTTTTGGATTAATATTTAATAATTCTATATTAAGTAATTGTATAAAAGATCTAGTACTAGTAGCTCCTTTACACGTTATCGCACCTAATGCTCTTCTATTGGATATGTTCGGATTGTAACTGTTTGCAACTTTAAGAAGTTATTGGAATCATTCACCGTAAAGCAGCAACCCCGTGTATTTGCGAATCCTGTCGCAGAACGACACTCAAACACTGTCTGGTAAAATGCACTATTCTAGAGATATAACGATACAAATTACTATATTTGATATATTGTCGAAACCTATATTCTAGTTGATATTAATAGAATCTATAGGAATATATTACTATTCATTATATATCTTTCATACAAGAAAGTTTGATCAAAACATGTTTGTTTTGATAACTTTTGAAGTATAAGTCTAATAGGTACCTATTATGGTACTAATAAATGTAGTATATCTTTATTCGATATAAAGTATTTTCAAATAACAACAAACCAATAAGGGGTTGTAAATAAAATATATCTAACTAGTTATTCTCTTTTCCCTGCGTCAGGAAATAACACATCCGTCGGCGTGGGAGAGGCGCCATTTCGTTAGAAATTGACTTTCATGAAAAGACTATAAATTATATATGTAATCACTTTATAACTAAAGACGAGATTTATAATTATAATAATAAAATTCTCTTATATTGTTATTTCTATAGGATTACTGTACAATAATAAAAATAATAAAATATACAATTATAATATCAATCAAACAATACTTAATACTTAATAACTTTATTTTTCTCCAACCATGATGTTACCAACAGTGACGTATTTTCCTGTCCCGAAGAAAATTCTACTACAATAGGTTTTATGTTGCTATTCAGACCAGGAAGACAATATACATCGCAGACATCCGCTGGTTGTATAACAACACCTAAGGACAATGCTTAGGTGTTGTTACATTTGGCAATGGCAAGTTCCGAGATAATCGAGAAAGTTTCCAACTATTTACTGCGGCGCCTTAGGCTGCAAAGCCACATTTCTAATTGCTATGGACGATGACGGACGTGATTTATATTCTCGAGTTTATATTTGAATAATATCTTCAAACTCCATTGAATGTTTTATACCGGAATTTGATTATTGGTTTTGGGCACATTACGTTTCTAAGTCATCATCATCAACGAGGTGGCTTGATAAAGTATTTTATTACAACTTGCAAGTAGTAAGTAGGGTTGTTAGTTGACTTATTTAAATTTTTTATTCGCGGATATCAAATGTTAATTCTTAAGAATTAGAAGATGCTGGAGATGATTCAACGCGTGGACGCTTGCTACGCAAACCTTAATACCTTGTTTGGTCTTTTCGATATTTTATTCAAAAGCACTAAGATCAGGTTCCGACCGTACATGAGCAAACATCGAATCAATACTTGAAGGTGACGTGGCATTATTATTATTAATAGACAACTAAATAAAGTAAAATTATACAACTTTTAAAATTAAAGATTATAGAAATTAAAATAAGCCAAAAACAACAAAACAAAGAAATACATAGTATAAATAAAATAACAGTAATAAAAAGGGAAAAAAAAATTTTTTGTTTGTTTTGCAATATCCGTTTTATTAAAAACTTTGTTAGTCTAAGCTAAGCTAAGCTAAAAATCAAATTTGTGTATGACAATGTCAATCCTTATTGTAACAACAATTGTGATTCCTATGAACTTTGTACTTTCTTTGTTTGCATTTTACTGGTAATATTTACAGTTCACTTAACTGACATTCTTCGACTCATTTTTGACTTGGATTTTTTAACACTTATTATATGAAAGAAAATATTATCACTCGCATGTAGTTATGAGTTTTTATAGTTTCCATTTCTTGGATTAATACAACTGGTATACTTATAAATTTTAAAATACAGACACACTAAAAACAACCATTAACGTAACATAAACAAACAACAAAATAACCAACTCGCTGTCTGGCTGCCATAAATGCTTCATGCCGGTATTAAGTACTCAGCCAAAGTAATGCTAGTGTTGTTAAGGTTTTTTTTGTCAAACCATATCTTGTTTCGAACTAAAATCTGAATTTTGCTGAAAGGTTCCCAGATCTATCAGTACCAAACTATATCATAAATAATGACAAGGATAAAATTTCAACTTCTCCCTGAAGTCTCTTTAGTGCTGGTAAAACTAAGTTTTAGAAACAACTAAATTGTACATTAATATTATATCTGGGGTTGTCAGTTGGGACAGCACACTAGGTTTTGTTGGAATTCACTATATTTTTGAGAAAGTAAGTAAATAAATTGTGATACTCGTAAATCATCCAGTTTTTTGGATTGATTCAATGGAAATGAGTGTTGCTGAAAACTTAGTAAAAAGCATGAAAATCGTTGTCATATTTAAGTAATATATTAAGAATATAGAAATGACATAGTGGAAAGTCTTAATTAAACTACGTCATAAAATTTTAAGGCGCTTACATAACTCACTCTAAGATTGAGCATCGGATTGGTAAAAGGAAATATTTTGTAAATACACCCGACACATTAGGAAATTGCAATCCTTTCAGGATCCCTAATTTATTAATAAAAACATTTTTTTTTCAATAATATTATAATTATTATGCTATCATAGGGATTCGAGATTGCCATACAATATTAAATAAATTTAGCCGCTTTTAGAACAAAATACGTATGTCACTTAATAGTGACATGACATGACATAACATGACATGACACGATAGTGGTAATACCACACTATTATTACACCTGTATTTATAACACTTTAAGTTCCTTCAGTGAGAATCTAAATAGTATAGTGCTTGTATCGCGGCTCGGACCGTTTCGAATCTTAATAGAAATCGAGTTATTATCTCTTTTTTCACCTATGATAATTTCTTTTCGTAAATTTTGACATACTCAGTATATATTTCAATTCAATATATATAGCAAACACTTTAATGTGATTGGGACATCCGATTGATATCGAGTAATGGATGTGCTACTTAAGAATTCACCGACATGTGAATTCATTATTTCACATAAATCACATTTGACGGAAGATTTGTATATATAATATAATAATTATATTCGGTAATTAATTCCTAGATAATTAATTAACAGCAACATATGATATATAATAGCTACACTATCCGTAGCGTATTCGTGATGATTTTAGGAAGGTGTAACTAACTTAGATATGGTATCATATAAAAAATATATGATGATTAATAAAAATATAGGATAGTCCCCACAGTATTATAGATATGTTATACACCGTAATAAATACCTAAATCAGTGAGATTTATCGACGACACGTTGAGGACACCTTCCTCCGATCTTCTCTCCAAGGTAAACCTTGGTATCTAACTTATAATTGGAATTTATAGCTTTTCTAAATCTGAAGGAGAAATAAATTGTCAGGAAGCCCTTAACAAATTTATTCTTGTAATAAATTACGTAGCACATTATAGTAATGCGAATTGTTTTTCTTTGCAATTTCAGCATGTGCGGGACAGTTTTTATAATGATTATTTTTCTGTTGTAGCTGAAATCGATAGATACGTTGGCATTTTTAAGATAATAGTGGTTTTAGTACCTAATGTGTAAAATAAATTTGTGATTCCGTAATTGCATATGCATACACTCGCATTTTCCCGCAGTTGTAGCGAGGTATTCGAACTATTTTAGCTTTAGTCTCCACTTAAAAAATGCACTCAGTATTCAGAGCATTCTGCACTAATTTCATTGTGATTTAGCATTTCTTTGATACAGGGTCCTTGAGATTTAAATTAATATTAATGCTAGAAAATGCAGACGACATGTAAATAAGAAAGTCTGATATTGTTGACACAAAAATAAATATGGCTTTTTAAAGTTTTAAGTTTATATAATTAAAACATTTTAATTACTTTAGATTGAAAGTAATATTTTTTTTTTACCACTATCATTAACCTGCTGATAAATAAAATTAGCCGATTTACGAATGAATCTGTTTAGGGAATTATTTTTCAAACGAGTGTTAAAACTGCTATTATACTTTCAGATTTAGAGAGTTTTGATTATAAAGATTCACATGCTAACTTTTTTGAGATGAGAAACAATGGCAAAGTGGTCTCATCAATTAACGAGGAATAGTTGGAAAGCGATCAAGAAGTTGTAGGAACTGTTACCCGCACTCAGCCTGCGTGAGGGCACGAGACCGAAAACTAATAAAAGAAACCGATCGGAAATTGTTATTTAGTTCACTAACTACATTTTCTTTTTCTTGAGTATTGTCTTTCTTAACATTTTGGGCAACATGAAATGATAACAATTATTTTCAATATTGTATACATTAAAGATATAATGCTTTACATATTAAAACATAATTTTTTAGAAGTCGAAGCTTCTAAAATGTAATACTAATCCCCTAGTACAAAGTTTACATAAGCTTAGTATACAAGATCTTTCATCTCATTCTAGAGGAATTCGGCAATTAAAACTTTAATTAACGTTCTACAGAAAGCTAAACAACATTTTGAAAGCACGAAGCATACAACGATGAGAAGTGAATAGTATGTATTTAACATCTTTGATTTTTCTTTTTAACAAAAGATGTTCTTTTCTCATTCCATTTAAAATAAACAGTTATATCTTAATTGATTCCATTATTTTGATTTTGATTGTCTTCTGATAATTTTATCAATTGTACATATTTACGAATTAAATTATCAATTTTTTATCTTTTTATGTGCATGATAAGCTTAGTAAGCCTAAGTAGTTACTTTACATTCTATTTTATTTAGCTAATGCTAATATTACTTTTTTAATAATTAGCCATTTTCTGCAGTTTAATTTGCGTAAAAATCTGAATGGCTTTTAGTCATTATAAATTCTAAAAGCAAAAAGTTTTTTTTTAATTGCTCATCCCGTAGCCGCATGCCTCGGGATCGATATTCACATTCACCGTGACAAATTACCCAGCAATCAGTGCCCTTATAGAAATAGCTTTTACTAGTTGGCTCAACGTCTCACTTGACTCGCATGTAATATAAACTGTAACCATCCAATATTGAAAACCAAATTCAAAATGTTTACGTAATAAACATCGATTCTAATTTAAGGAACGACATCAACACACAAATCTGGAATTTTAGTATATAATCTATATTTTTCTTCCGCTTCAAGTCTCTAAAGTTTAATTTTATAAATCTTTTCTTATTGCATGAACAGTAAGCACTAGCACGCAGATAACTATGTTATAAAAAGAGGCCTGGTGAAAAATTTTACATTCCTAAATCCAATAACTTATCCTGTGCGCTGATGCTTAATAAATCAGTCAGCAATTTATCCTTTTTAGGGTTCCGTAGTCCGTCGTTCGTAGTAGAACCATTATAGTTTCGTTATATCCGTCCGTTCGTCTTTCCGCAGCCTAATTCAGAGACTTAGTACCATTAAGCTGTAATCCGGCATTAAAATACATATAAGTTAATTAAAAATATATAGATTTTTTTTTACCTTCTCTACCCGTGTATTATTTTGTTGGTAATATTTCTCGAGTAACCCAAGATGTGGGATATTATTAGATGAGTCTTTAAAATATATTGTTCGTACATTGCTCACTAAATATATTGACGTTTGTGAAACAGTGATCACAATAAAAAAAAACCCGGCTGAGTTTGTTGTGTGGTTCTTTTCAAACCAGGACGCTTTTGGAACCCTCGTAGCCTTATTTTAAGTTGAAGATTCTTTACAGAAGGTTAATTTTGATACATACGATAACAAAATAGGCCCTCCTGTCACTTTCTTTTGACGTCCACAAGTGATCACTAGTATGGATTCAAAGTGGAAAATATATAAATAAAAAAAATTATAAAAAAATATGAAGTGTTTGCCAAAACTATTTTTCATATTAGGGTAATCCCTAATCCGAGCTAATGCTCGTGAAATATTAATCTTTAAAGTACATTTTTTCTTAAATTCAAGAGTCCCCTCCCTGCCAGTAAATGGTAGATTTTAGAGAGGTAAAAAAGATTACAATATTAATCACGAATTTAAAAAGAAAACTAAGAAACGACTAAATAGTCGTGATAGTTTTCCTTGTAAAGTCTATTTATTTAGACTTTACAAGGTTATGAGTTAAAGTCAGTGAACAAAAATTTTTTTGGGCTTTTAAATTGCAAACGTTACCTAAATCTAGGAAGATATATCAAAATAATGTGCTATAGAAATTTATATCTTAAAAAGATTTACAAAAAGTCAGCGAGTGTATATGTCCATTTATCCATCACGTTCAACTAGGAAACCCCGCATTGCACGTGGCCCGACATGCACTTAGCTGTTTTTTTTTATATATAGCTGCATTATTGCATTATTTATTTATTTATTTTTATCTTTACTATTTTGAATCAATACTAGTTACCACTTGTGTCATGCTTAGCAAAATAAGACCTTCTGTGAAGACACTATGCAAATTAAAGTTAAGGCTGCGAGGGTTTCAAATACGCCCTGGTCTGAGAAGAACCACACAACAAACTTTTTATTGCGATCGATGTTTCACAAACGTTGATTGTTTCAACATTGCCCTGTCGTACAAGTTTCTGGAAACAATTTTTTTTTACTATTATAATTTTTCAAATTCACCTGGCTTCTCCTCAACTGACGGCACCTCCGTGGCCTCCTCGATGCAGCTCTGTTCGTCCGGGAACTGAACGTGCTTCTTGACAACGGAGCGACTCGGCTTCGACAACACTGACGCTGCTGGAAAAACGCTCACGTTAACTGATTGACACTAATTTAACAAATTATTTACTTTATTAGGTTATTATTATTTTGGTATACATTACGTATGTATAATTAAAACGGAAAAAATATAATATTATATTATGTAATTAACATTAATATATCTATATGGCTAAATGGAAACTTCTTATAGTAGAAACATAACGTATCCTTAACGTTTGGTTTCTAGATAAGTTGGTAGCAGGTTTTAATAATAATAGTAATTACCATACGTTACCAGAACCCCATAAAAGTGTAGCTGCTGAATTGCAAACATTTTTATAGGATAATTTGTTACTGTAGTAAGATTTTTTTTAATTAATATTATAATTTTAAATAAATAATTAATTCGATACCGTCTGAACATAACTGACGGCGTCAATTGGATTTCGTCAGGTTTTAAAATAATTGTTTGGTTTTAATCGTTAACTACTTTCTCCTTAACACCATTTGGTGTGGCGGATAAACTTTCTTAGAGTTTATCATTTGACTTTATGGGCTTAATTATTATCTCTTAGCTGAAGTAAGAACTATCGTTCGGACAGGTCTTGCCTTTTGCAAATTTACATACTAATTGTGTGAATCTATCAATTCTATTCAAGCAGAGTAAACATTGATCTCATATGTATTAGTATTATCTTTGAAGTTCGATAATTTTGATGAGACTGATATTACAGTTAGATTATATAAGTCATAATTTAAAAGTACTACTGCGAATCCATCGGTTTACATATAATAAAGATATTATTGAACATGACCGGAATATGATAAAATATAATATAATATCTTCTGAAACGTATTGAAAATAAATGTTTTATATTACTAATAATATGGCTACGCCTGAAACAAATAAAAAGGCCTTTAAATATTTTTATATCCGAAAGAAAATAGAATTCCTTGATAGCATCGGGCGCTTGGCAATAACAAGACTTTAGGGCATGGTGTTATTGAAACTCGCTTCGATACTCGGTGACTTGGAACACTTAAGATATTGTTCAATATTGCGAAACTCTCTGCGACTATTTACCAATTATTGTCACTGAGATAATTCAACAATAGACGCAAAGATTTCGATTTCGGTTTAAAACGTTTTCAAAAGAAATATTTTTTTTTACAACTCGAGTTAATCGATTAAGTTGTTTTATCCAGTGGAGAAAATGGTTTTCTTAATTTAAAAAGTTTTAATTAAGCAAAGTTTTTGATGGCCAAGACTTAGCCAATTTGCAGACTTAGCCAAGACTTAGCCAAGTTGCAGACGTATATAATCTTTATATAATTGCTTAAGCGTTAGTGGAAATCTACTCTTAACGTACTCAAAAAAAGTAAAATATCGCTTGTTTTGATTACGCGATAATTAACGGCAACGATATATCGTTATCAAATGATAATCAATGATAAAATTAATATTATACAACTTTAATTATCAAAATGAATGCGATCATTTATTTACAACGCAAGACAACTCGTGTATTTTTCTCGATTAGTAGTATAGGTACATCTGTGCTAGGTTTATATTATAACCTTCCTACATACCATTTCATCCTATTTCATTATATCATAAGAATCCAACTGGTATCACGTTAAATGTGTCGTGCATCTGTCTGCAAAAGGACTTCCTTTCTATAAATGTACCAAATTGTACAGCTAAATAATCAGTTTAAGTTATAATAATACAAAATTTCCATTTAGTTAAATCACTGACTAATTCACTCTTAATTCATTGTTAATTCACTGATTGTTATGTATAATATAATAACTCAATATTGTCATTAAAAAAAAGGCATTTTACGTGAAATATAGTACTTATTTGTAAGATCAAAGTCGATCGAATATTATTATTTTATTATTATCTATTTTTTAACTAGAGATGATTACAAGCATAACCTGGGATCGCCTAATAAGGGCCGATACTAACTTTTTAACTTGCGAAACTTAATATTTATATCAAAACGGAAATCGTGCGGGCCATCCCCAGTAAACAAACATAAAAGAACACCGAGGTTCATTGCTTTCTTGATGGCCATTTTGTCAGTGGCCCTTTATATTACCTCAGGAGCTGTCGATGAGTGTCAATAAAAGATACTGATTGAGTTTTGCTTATTTTTAGTAAATTTTAACACTACTTTTAAAACAAATATAATCATTTCTTTTACGTTGTTACCAAACAGAATGTTATCGTAACTTATTTATATATTTTCTTTGTTTATCTTTTAATCTTAGCTGCAATGGTTTTCATGATTGTTATTTTTAAACACCTTATAAGATTCATACTAAAATTCTAGATGTGAATAACCTAATAAGGTCCAAGAGTTAAGACTTAAAAAAAATGATTAGAAACTTTAGTGATTTTCTTTAACAATAACAATCTTAATAAAACTACAATTTGTTTCATTTTCAATTATAAATTAGCTATAACTCATATGACATACATATACTCATATACATTTTTAAAGACTTTATAAGTAAGTAAATATAAAAATTGTGGCCCTTTGACCACGACACTAATTTATATAAATTTTTGTTTTATTATTCAAAAGCTACGAAGTTATCAATAATTTTAAGTCATTTTTAAGTTTTTTAGATAGATAGATTTTTTTTATAAACAATTATGATATGCTGCAGTATAGTTAACTTTGATATCTAGCAGTGATATATATGGACCTTATTAAGAATCCTATTACGCGATGAGGACAGGAACGAACGTTAAAGTTAAAAATATATAAAATACATCACCAATTTCATTTATACTACCCTTACTAGATCTTATATATATTGAAGTTGCTGATTTCTCTTAGAATAAACTCAACACTATTAACCGAACAATTTGACGTTCATACTAGAAACTCAAATGAAACTGAGGAGAGCTTTCTCATTAGTGTCATACTTATACGAGCGTGTTTACAAACTTTGTGTAATTTTCAGGTACTTAAATTATAAATAAATACAGACTTCGTTATACTTATAATATATTTTCATAACATGAATACATCTTAGCTACACGATGGATTGCAGTTACAATATTTATTCTAATAAACAAATTTTCTTTATCAAATAATAGCAAGTAGGAAAGTATTAAAGTCAAGAATGATTTTAATTACTACTAATTCAATACGTATGTACTTTATCATTATAGATACACATCTGAATAAATTTTATCTGAACGTTCGTCATAAATATCCCCTGCTCGCGACGGGAGTGGTTAGTGTTATTAAGTAGAACTCTTATTACTCAATAAAAGGTAGATAATGTTAAATTTATGTATAAAATATGTTGTTGTGTTGTGCTGCGATGCGCTATGCATTTCTGTGCTGTGCTGTGTTGTGTTCTGTTATGTTGTGTTATATTACGAGGGGAGGTCCAAAAGTTCGTGGAATGGGGAGGATGGAGCGGGGGTAGGGGCGTTCGCTTGGTGTCATACGAATCGGAAACTCATCATTAGTAAAAGTACCGAGTTTGAACCCGATTGCGTCATTCGTTTACGAACAGTCGCCTGCTGAACAAGTCAATCCGGAAGAAAACTGAAACTATGGAGAAAATTTAACACCGCGCTGTGATAAAGTTCCTTACCAAGCATGGAAAGTACGCTCAAACCTTTTTGAATGAAATGGGAGTCGTTTATAGGGAACAGTGCCCTAGTAAATCAATGATTTATAAGTGGCATGGTGTTTATAAACATGGTCGAGAGTCAATTGAAGACGACCCCCGCTTACGAAGGCTGGTTGAGGCCACCACATCGGACATCGTCGAAAAAGTGGAGAAAATTGTACTAGAGGATGCCCGGTTGAAGAAAAAACAATTATCTGCATTAGTTGGAGTATCAGATACCACCATTTTACGAATCCTACATGATTACCTGGGTATGACAAAAATCAGTGCAAGAGACCGAGAATGCTCACGCCGTTTCAGAAAGAGCAGCGCGTCGATGCGTCAAAGCATTTTTTGGAGTTGTGTGGAGATAAACCTGCACAAATTTTGGACCGAATTGTTACGGGAGATGAAACGTGGGTTCATCACTTTGAGCCTGAGTCTAAACAAGAGTCCATGCAATGGCACAAAAACGGTACACAACCACCAAAGAAATTCAAGGTGACGGAGTCGGCAGGAATGATGATGGCTACTGTTTTTTGGGATTGTGAGGGGATAATCTTGATTGATTACAAAGAAAAGGGAAGGACTATAACAGGAGAATACTACGCAACGATATTAGAAAAATTAAAGGATGCCATCAAGGAAAAGTGGCGAGGAAAATTGACGAAGGGTGTGTTGCCCTTGTAAGTGAACGCGCCGGTTCACAAGAGCAGAATTGCAATGGCTGCTCTGCACACGCATGAGTTCGAATCCCTAGTTCACCCACCCTAGAGTCCAGACCTAGCCCCAAGTGTCTTTTTTTTATTCCCCAATTTAAAAAAAGACTTAAGGGGAAGGAAATTTTCCGACGAAAATGAGGTGAGGGAGGCAATTTCGGCTCATTTTGACGGAAAATTAAAACATATTTTTATAGTGGTTTAGAAAAATTAATTCATAGGTCTAATAAATGTATTGAGCTTAAGGGTGATTATATTGAAAAGGAAAAATAGTTTTGTGGTTTTATTTTATTTAGATCCCTTTCATTCCACGTTTTCAACTTTTGGACCTCCCCTCGTATGTTATGTTATGTTATGTTACGTTAAAAAATAAATAAACAAAAAATTTTGTATTGACTTTTTTTTATTTATTTTTTATTGGCGGAGAGTATTTTATTACCGGATCTACAGACAGCGGTTACTATAAATTAAGGTTGTCCCTAATGGATAAAAGCCCTTTCGTAAGTACACATGCTTTCTGTGTTCGGACATAATTGATAGCGTATTTGTACAATGGGCGGAATTGACAGGCAGTGACAGTTCGATTCGGGGCTTTATGGAATATATGTCCAGTTAACAAGAAACGTCTTGCCCTCAATTGTTTAGCAGCCCGTAGTCCTGAGAAATTGTCAGACGTTAATGTATTTCGAATTAAATGTAAAAATGTTTTCAGGCGGTAAACTTTTACGTCTCTCCTACATATTAAGTATACTAAGCATATAGATTCTCTATTTTTTTTCTATAAACTCAAATTCTCCTTTCTATTATAACAAAACGTAATTTATGAGATTAGATATCATATATTATGGTGAGTATTAGAAATGACTATATCAATAATAATACCAGTTCGTTTTATCAATAAGAATCAAATCGGGCCCATTAAATGTACAGTTTTATCTGTCAGTATGCTTCTATCGAAATATATTTTGTAATTATTGTTTTCTAGTATAGTTTCTGACATGTATTTGTAGTATGGAACTGTAATTTCTGAGGTTGTATTTAAATATATTGCTTGGTGTATAACTAATACTAATAATAATAAATATAATAATATAAATAATAAGCTACTCGTGTCAGCGTTTGTAGGCTGTTTGAACAATTACTCTTCATGCTCCAATAATGTGCTGGATGGCGGTTGAAGATATTAGTATTGGTTACCGCTCAACTGTAACCAATATACGAGAATAAAATAGTTTTATTTATATATTAGTAATTTCCAACTATATTCAAGTTTATGGTTACATTAAAGAATCTATATAACAATTGTACACAGAATTACAGTTTGTCCAAATTGTATAAAATATTATATTTAGAACAATTGCTCACAATTTCTCGCTACGAATGATAAGTACCGAATTAAGGGAATACCTAATTTTAATATATGTTTCAACGGTTCTTGTTAGTGTCATCTTGCAAACCAGTGTAAACAATCTTTGACTAAAAACCAGTTACATTTAACAATTGCATTTAACAATTAGATCTCGAATGTAAGAACGTTAGGTTGCCGATATCGAGGAGTTAACATGGAAGAAGTTCAGTGAAGTTAAGCGGTTTCTGAAGTATTTACATCAGCTGGCATACCGTTAAAAAATGAAAGTTTAACGGTCCGAGATTAGTATCTGGCAATCTTAATGCACCTTTAACATGGCATATGGTACTTTTAACAAGTGCTAAGTCTCAATTGATATACGAAATCTGACGAACTAGGGTTTTCGATAGACTCCATAGAAAATGTAAGTACTAGTTTTAAATCTTTAGTGATAATGGTGAGTGTACGAGTTAATTATTTATTTTATAATTTTTTATTAACTTTAGTAAGTTGGAGTGGTGTCACCTTGTTTTTAGACTTAGTGTTAAATAGTAGCCTTTTTTATATTAGAATTTTTTCGAGCTGTAGTGAGAGTTCATATCCCTAGAAAGATGATAAAATCACTTCAGGTTAAAGATATTTGTATCTGCTGTTGGAAGGACTCAACTATAGTATTGGGATGGTTAAAAAAATTCTAAATGAAATTGGCAAAAAATAATAGGAGATATAATAAATATCTCGAGAAGATGAGAAATTGCTATATTTAGATTAAGGTGGCATGGTTCTGATTTATTTAATCATGATAAATCTCTTTAATCACAATTTCGATTCAGATCATTTACTTGAAATTGAAAATATAAGACTATAATATAATAAGTAGATTATGCCGGGTCCATTTTGTATGCTACTCGTTGATGTAGGGGCTATAGGTTGGTAAATTCATATATTTTTTTTTTTTTTTTTTTTGCCTTATTATAAAAGCGGAGCTTGTAAGTGACCCAACGTGCTAAAAATATTTACTAGTACCTTATAGGTTTATTTTTTGTATATTTAGGCCCGTATTTTTTTTTCGGACAACGGTAATTTTTTGAGTGATGTATACAAAGACCTTGCTAAGTTTTTACTTTCTAATATGAAGTGATATTTTCCCTTAAAATGTCCCTAATTACGGATTAAAGTTTCTTTTTATTCTGCGTACTTTGGGAAGCGAGTGACAAATACGAAAAATATTGTTGTATATAATAGTAATTTAACGTTTGAAGAACTTATCACGACCTGTCTTCAAATTCTAACAATAACATTAACACCACGCCATATTCTTGTTACAAGCCGTCTCAAGAAAACACCACCAGTAGAATTCCAGGATTACATAATTCCTCTTAAAATCGAAGTAATTATAAATTAATACGATCACAATGGACTAAGCAGCTTAGCCAGCATTTCTGGTACAAATAGAGCAACAAATTTATTGCAGCAGAGGATGAAATGGCGCTCAAGCAAAAACGTTTTGGATTATCTTGAAGTTATCAAGCATGAAAATCTACCGTTTTCAAATTAGAAACTTGGAATCAGTTTAACCTGGTTCAAACGGCATTGCTCGTGTCTGTAACATTCTTACCTCTACGGGGATAGTACGTTGGGCAAATGCCCAATACTGGCAATGTACATAGTCTGTCAAATTGACAGACTATGTACATTGCCAGTATTGAAGGCTAATGAGCCGTCAATACTGGTAATGTACTAAAAATATAAATACTAGTCTTTCAATGTTCCGGGGCTTGTTGACCTAACTTCATCTGAGAGTAATTTGTTGTCACCGTTGTCACTTCTCTTAATATTTTGTAATATTTTTGTCATATGCTTTCTTGTAAGACGGCATATTACGAGTCAACACAGTACTATTTACTAACTTTGACACTATGAGGCAGTTTGGCTGAGAGATACACAAACTTTTATATGCAAAGAAGGGTCTTATAGCTTTATGCTATAGACGATTTAAGGTTTTTCTATAAACAAAGTCAAATATATTATAATATTTATGCATATAGTAAATAAATAAGAATGCATAATTTATATTTATATGGGAAACCTAACATTAAACGTTAACGTTTTTCCTTCAATAATAATGACTTCCAATAAATTTGTTTATTAATTTCATCATTATATTTGTATTAGGGAGAACAAGTATAATTCAGGTAAATTAAAATTATTGTTAAGAAAACGTAAACAGCAAATATGAAGTTTAATATTTCCTAAACCTACCTTAAGTTAATTTTATATCATTAGGAAACTTGAAATGGAAAATTTACTTCAGCTTGGCAGAACAATTTCCATTGAAATTATATTCAAACTTCTCCAAGATCAAAGTTTAAGATTATTATTACACATTAATGATAATAATCGATACTAACAGCTGAAGGTGATCCTTGAAGCATGGAGGTAACAAAAATTATTACTGTTTTAAATTATGGTTTTATCTTCGATAAATATACCAGTTGTGTGCACATCAAAGTGACTTGTTTAAACCTTAATAAATGCTGTACTTAGTACCTTAGCAGAAAACATAAAATACTGGACTTTAGAAACGATCTCCTGTTTTGTAGTGAGCTGTATAAAATTAGAATTAAAAGTTTATGCACTAAAATATACACATTAACAAAAATTTACTTAAAAAAAAACTAAACCTTTACAGCTTACTTTTTCAACAGCTTACTTTTTCAACAGCTTCCTTATTGATAAGTTTACTACTTCTGTAAGTTAAAGACTTGCAGATACACCAAGCACTTTAACTATTATAAAGTGAGTCATTTCCACATACAGTTTATTATTGTTAATTTAGGCGTGCCAGTAACACTGTTCCGAAACCCTCCAATTTTTTATACTGCAATCGGACTTTACTATTTAAGTTTCTTAAAAAAGAGTAGCACAAATACAATATATTCGTATTTCATAAACTTGGTAGTACTCTTCTTTCGCTTACCCAAGGCTCTGGTAGGTACTTCGGAGAACTCTTCAGGATCACAGCGGCTGGGTGCCGGGCGCGGCGCGGACCGGCGACGTCCGCTGGGCGCCGAGCTGGTGGTGGTGGTGTGTTGGGCCGTGGCTGTGTACTGCACCGCGGCCAGCTGCTACCGGAAAACGGACACTCTTTAAATACTAAGGTAATTGAACAGCAACCAGTATTTTAATCATAAGTGCTTATTACATATTGGTAAATGTAGAAAAAAATATTGGATAGGCATTGATATGGTTAAGTATAAAGTTGATTAATTATTATGTGAGTGGGATTCAAAGGGAATAAAGGGTGTCGATGGCGCTACTTTTGTCTCATTGTTGCCAAGTAGGAAGCGATTTCATATCTATTGTGCCTCTAGTAAAAGATTTCTTTTTATGGTGAGTTATCACTTCCATCACATATTTTTAATCATGAAATGGGTAATCGTTGTCGATAAAAGAATAAGCTTTTTCTATATTAAACTATGACAATACAGTACGGCCTATACAGTTTTTTTATTTGCATTTATATTTTTTTTGGGATGCCTCAGAAATGTAAATTTTATTTTAAAAAAACCTTGACGTTATTAAAGGTTTTTTAACATTGTTTGATAATTCATATTGTTACGAAAATAATTTAATTCGCTTCTAGTCGTTCTATTAGTAATTTGCATGTAGAATTTAAAGTATATGTATCAAGATTCAGATATGTCATCATGTTTATACAAACAAGGAATCAAAGTATGATAATATGAAAATAATATTTATAATATTTTTACCTAGCAAAGTTATAGTGAAATATATAATGCATAATCAATAAAGTTACTTGATTAAATTACATTTAAAGGCACAGTAAGCGCTGGCATCCGTCCTGATACCATATTGTTCGGTAGAGAAACAAACAAGGCTATTCTTTTTAATTCACAAATTACACTAATAAATTTCATAAAGAAATAATAAAGGTAATTAAAATTGAAACATTGTAGTAATTTGAATTTAAAAAAACCAAACCTTTTATTAAATTGGTATTTTAGTATTTCGCTCACAAGTTTTTTATTTTGCTTGATTACAATTATCTTATATTATATTATAAGCAACTTCTTACATATTGCATACCGTTATAGATATAATAATCTAAAATTGTATAAAATGATTTTATACCGAACATCAATTTGCGAATATTAAATGGGATTACGTAACGACGTAGGTTGTATATACCTACTCGTATATTATGAACATTTTGATATTTGTGGAGAGGAGGCTTTACTCGCATTAGATAATTAAGAACGCTTTGATCTTGTCGTTTCCACGTGAGCGTGTGTTAAAGTTACTATGTTTTCTTTGCATTGCCTTCATATATATATTATCCATTTAGGTTATTTTTAAATATCTACGAATAATAATAAATTATTATTATATAACTTTCCATTTATGTAGATACATACATAGCAATTCTCACAAAAAAAGTAATATTTACCGCCAGGATAGGATAAGGACATGCATTTTTTTCACATACTGTATTTTTAGTAAGATTAAAAAGTCATAATTTCTGAGTACGCTTACCCTATCCGAGTAGTCGAAGGCCGCTGTTCCTCTTCCCTCAAGGTACTCTTGGAATTGGGAGATGACGCACACCATGGCGTATATCTGAAATAGAGGGACTAATGATATAAAGTATTTTTTATTTCACCAAAAAAATTTGTTAAATTATTAATAAGAAAGAATACGTAATTTATATAGAGTCGCTCATTGAAAATCAGTTGTTGTTATATGATTATTCAAAATATTATTTTCTTATGACAGAGGAGGGTAAACCAGCGTGCTGGTGACTGATGGTTAGTGACCACCACCACAAACGAATTCATACAATATCCGGGGAATGCAAGAGCGTTGCTGGCTTTGGAGGAAGTAATATACGCCTTTTTTGAAGGTACCCATCGTATCGATGCTGAAACACCGCTGAAGGAAGTACATTCCACATCTTTGTGGTAAATGGATGAAAGGTCCTAGAAAAACACACAAAAAATCGGCACGCATCCGGATGGTATGGATGGTACTGCAGGGAGAGCTCTCGAAGAGGGAAATACCACGTATTTGCACAGTGAATGTATTGAACTATATCATTGTTTTATGCAATAAGTATCGCCTTTTTTCGCATCCGGAGATGATGTGTTGCACTGTTTCATCGTTCGCGGACCATGTCTGCATTTACCATCTATTCGTTTTTTCAAAAAGTGTCTTTCGAACTATCATGATGCCGTAATAATATTCCCATCCTCTCTTCTGGATTCTGTATCCAAATACTTTCTATATTTTATCATCTGTATGTTAATAATATTTCGATATTAATTAACAACCTATCGCTTCCTCATGTTCAATATAACCGTTCTACTGTGAAATGAATTACTGTTAAACTACTGTACTGTACTGTACTGTAATGTACTGCATTGTATTGTAATGTATATTGTATTATATAAATACGAGTATGTATGTCATATATATATTTATATTCATATACAATGTGGCATCTTAAAAGAAATGAATAGTAAAGTAGCTAACTACAAAAGTAAAGTAGCAAAAATTTAAAAAATCGATCCAGTGGTTTAGCATTGAATTATTTTCCTTTGGTAAAATTAATCACATGCTATAGATTAAATATTAATAGGCTATTAGTGTAGGTTAGTAGTGGTCAAAGTTCGCCAATAAACACACGTTAAAACTAAGGGCTTAAATACATTGATTTTTTAAAACAATATAATGAAAAACAGTCCTAAAATTCCTCAGCAGACGTATAAATTTTTAATAATTCGTAGGTAGGTACAAAGACGGTATGGCACCTATGATAATTTGTTATAATATCATTACAAACGTGTTACATCTGATCATTAAATAATACTTTTGCCAAATAATATCCTATATTTGGTAATCAGTAACAAATTGTGCCATCATATTCATAAATAATATAAAGCAGCTCATATCGACTGCCTCAATAGAAACTTTAAAGAGCGTTTTTCATTAACTGTGATTACATAAAGGCATAAATCAATATTATTTTTATTACATAGGTGTAATCATTTATTTATTACAAAATTAGTTAGAGCTCTTAATAGTTTCTTATTAGTCAATGAGAATTGAGTAAGTTGAAAAGAGATAATTAGAAATGTAGTAAAAAACTAATTTAGTGTTTGGTACCTAGATGTTATTAATTTGGTGTTAGTTTATTTGCTAGAAAATCAAATTATTTGAACCGGAAATCTAAAATATTAAACACCGAAGTACATTCGATTAAAAATATAATTACAAAATACAGTCCTTGTTTCTGTATTTATCATTAATTGGATTATGGATGTTACCTTTGTATACAATAATAACAATAATAATAAGCTTAATAATATGAATATAGGTATAAATCAGACATATTTTAAAACCACGCAAACAGTTAATCCTGATAATCCTGATGATCCCGATGAGAACAACGGGATAGAATTATTAAAATCGTGAATTGTCATTGGTCCTTGATAATTGTACAAATTTGAATTAATCTGACATTCAAAGTGGGAAAAAGCTAATAAGAGTGTGATAAAAAGATAAGGATTCAAAACTGTTATACTTTTATAAATATTTTTGCCGAACAGAATAAAGAAATGTCAGTAGATTTACATTTATCTTGATATTGCTACAACAACAAACTTTTCATCTAGACCAACCTAACCTTCAATTATTTTTTTCTTTGCATATTTACACAAAAAACTTAGTTCTGAGATGACGAAAAGATGTAAATTATCATAAACCCACTTAAAAATTATGACTAGTACCAGATTGACATTGTCAATCCAGTTTGTATTGTACATCTATCTATAACGCGATTATTTATCGTCGATAGTAATTTTGCTCCTTCGAGCTATGGTTAAAAAATAAGCTTCACATTACTTCTTATTGAGGTTCCAACTTTTTTTATCATTGATGGATTTTGGCCATATAACCGTAAATGATTCTCAATAACGTGGTAGGTACGCTTGCTATAAAACATTGAATGATATATTATGAAATAAAACAGGATAATGATGAAATATGCACATTAGAATCATCAGCACATCAAGAACATTTACAAAAAAATGGAGTCAATAACATTATCATGATAGGACCTCCGTTAGGCGAGGGCGTGTCCGATTAACGATATTACAAAACCTAATCTACAATCAACATAAGATAAGCAATTGATGGTACTAAAAATATAGTACCATCAATTGCTAAATAGTAGGTTATGAACGTCGTGCATAGTGATACCGACGCTAACCTTAAAAATGATGAATGCCGGGTCCCGCCCATCTCAGGTCGTGGCAAAATATTTGCTTGATGAAATTTTACTTGAGCGTAAACTTTCGATAAAAGCAATTAAAAATAAACGCTAAGTAATAGCTAAAGATAAGTAGAACCCGGCTTAGGAAGTAATAATATTTATGCCGTTAGCTGTTAACCCCTTTGAGTTTAAGCAAGACCACCTCGGATAACGAAATGATTTTATGTTTATTAAAAGAACAATAATTTTTAAACGTGGAGAAAAAAAATAATTTCTTAAGCACACGGAGGAATTTCAATGTAGAATTATTAAAGTTTATATTGAGGAGCACAGTAATTAGCTTACTCAAGTCATCTCTAGAAAGTCAGAAAATTCTAAAGCGGTATTTTTTTTTCTTGCGCTGGTTGCTTGGTCTGGCCTTCGTGAGACGATCTGTATATTTTTTGTGCGCTTTAGCTATGCAAAAGTAGGCCACTTTTACCAATTTTATTTTAAACGAGTACTTATGTTATATTTATTTATTTATTTATTTAGCTTCACGCCATATCCCTTGCGGGGTAGTCAGAGATGTTATGTTATGTTATGATTACTATTTATATTATATTATAATACATACATATATTCCATTATATTTATGTATATTTCTTACCTTCTTCAAGCTATTATAATCTTGTATAGCAATTCATAATTCTTTAGTTTAGACAGTAATTTTTGCGGTTTCATAAATGTAAATTCATGCAACAGTTAAGTAAATTTGCTTTACGTAGAAAATGATGAGGGTGGCGAGATTGTATATTCTGTGTACAATTTTTCAGAGAAAGAACGTACGGAAGGTACGAATAACATGAGCTGTAAGGAGCGTGTAATAAGATTTTTTATGTTCAATGAAACCTAATAAATATTTTGTTACGCATCATTTACCTTAAATATATGTATCAAATAAAAAAAAACATTTATTTTATTTATAAAAAATTTGAAAAACATTTATGTAATTAAGACTGTAAGTATATGGTAGGCTCGTTCAAGTACAGACACAAAATTATAGTGAGGCATTGATTAAAGGCATATTAATTAGATACAGGCATATTCAAGTAAGTTCGATTAAGCGTAAAACAACCCGATATAGAAGCGTGCCCTTTACATAAAATCTATGTATCTGTTGCAAGTTATGTTTATTTTTGTTATTTTTTTTGATTCTGCTGAAAATAAACAATCAATTATAATTATGTAAACGAAATAGAAATCAAATATTGTGTTTTAATTAGTTCCATTATTGTATAACAGTGTTTTTGGAACAACATTATTTTTACTTATTGTACAGTTTACTTACAAATTTTAAAAATAAAAAGTCACGATTTCAGTAAATATATTCCAAACAATTTTCGCTTGTACGTAATGATATGAAGAGGAGTGTAGCATAAGAAGTAGGGATTGGAATCCCGCCTTGTTTTCAATCCAAAAAAGGATTCCACGGATATTGTAATTTTTTTAATAAATTGAATATTTGTTATTGTACAATTTAATAATTATTAAATTAATCGTACTACGTTAATATTATCATTATTTTACTCTTAGATTTATTATTTTAACAAATATTATGAAAACTAATTCAAATTTACTTTTTTTTAGAGTATTATCTTTAAACTTTATGGGGTAATTATAACCATTCTTCTTTATTCAGAAGTTTTATAACATGATTTTAAGTTCTTAATAACTATCTATAGACAAAAACTATTTTAATAATAATAAGAATTAAATCTTAAAAACAAAAATTTAACAAACTTATAAAAATGAAATCAATATTTCAGTGACTTCAAGAGAGCTTCTCATCTTTCCAAGGATTCACCGTGCAGATGCCGGGCCCATCACATTACAAGGAGTACAAACATTGCCTGGGACTTGCGATACAGGTGAAGGTTTAGGGTCCCCTCTTTACTATGCGCATACACGCTCAACTTCACTGTCTACACTTTTCTCCCTACCTAACCAAATTTCATAAGAGCCTACTAAAGCCACTACTACTACTATATTTTTCGAAATACGTTTTTTTTATTGTATCAATAGCGTTATATTGCAAATTATTTTTATAAAAATGCATAGTGTTGAAACGGCTCTTTAACGTTATTAAAGATATTAACTCGTTATATATATTTGTTATTTCTTGCCTTATTTTATTCTTCTTCGACATGACAAATATAGGGTAGGTTGATTTCATAATTTGGTCATAGTATGATTATGCCAGTAAGTCAACATGGCAGACAGTGAACTACTACGTGTTATTTTACTTTTGAACGTAGGGCCTTAGATTATTAGTTCATTGCTCAAAACAGTAAGCTGATTTTTCAAATTATATCATATAAATTTCAATATTTTTGTCTGTACTGTGCATACTCATTAACTTATACGCGACATATCAACATCTTGGTTTGCGACTGCTGGTCACAAACATTTGTTTTTCCTGTTATTTATAGGATTACTTAAAAGTTGACTCCTTAGTTTCACTGTATATTGCGAATATTATAAACGAAAACCTCCGATTTTAAGCTTAATCTTTTTGATTTTACAAATATTAGTTAATATATATATATTAACTAATTATTGTTGACATATACAGTACATTATTATTTTTATTATTATTAATTAATGTTTGAGATATTTGTGAAATTAGAGTTCTCTGTAAAGATTTACGTAACAAAGAAATAAATATTTGGTTTAAAAGGTTTGGTTAAAAAGTACATGCTAGCTCATGTTAAATTTTTCTTAAACAGAACCATTGAAAAACTACTGTTTAAATAAGAAAATTTCCTTTTAAGTTCACCAGTGTTTTGTATAGTATCATTAGCGAGGTTACACAGATCGTTATGATTTAATGGCATATTTAAATTGTCGTAACCGCTTTGATAGAAAATATAAATGAAGGTCACTCGGTTTGTAATTACCAACATGAGTTTTTGTAGATTCTAATCACATAAAGGTGTATTTTGATTTTAAGAGAACTTCTGTTAATTAAAAAGTTTATGGTTTTGTAGCAATATGTTTTATAAGTTAAAATAAAGTTATAGGTTAAAATATTATTTCAAAAATAATATGTAAGTTTTGTAATGTTAAATGAATCATGAACATACATGTATTTCAAATTTTAATATTTAAAATATTATACATTATAGATTAAACAAAATTTTATAATTTAAACATATAATGTAAATCTAATATCTACATGAAATGTCGCTATGAGTCGTCGTTCGAGTTGCCATATTGAATGTATAGAATTTCGATTTGAAATTGAAAACACTTGGAGAATGTGTTTCGTAGCCAGGGTCGGATTTGGAAGTCAAGCGGCCTTGGGACAACGAAGGAATGGAGGCCCCAAATTATTAATTTTTTACAAAAAAAAAATACCGTTTTTCGTTTTTTTTTACCCTTTACCTCATGGATACAAACTACAAAATACACATTAAAAAGCATTGAAACTGAAATTCTTGATCAAATCAAAAATTTATAGTAAATTGAACCTTGCAATAATGGCTTGGTGATGTATCAATATAACAACATTAATATGTTTGTGTACTTACACAAACTTAATAATATTGTTATCTTAGTAAAAATCTAATATGTTCGGGAGGAAAAACGTAAAAATTGCTGACCAGTCGTAATTTGGATATTCTTTTACTCTCTTGTGAGCCCCCACTACCATGGAAACCCCGAGGTAGTAGTCCCGGATGCCCTGCACCAAATTCGGTCTTGATCCTATCGTTTATTCAACAGTTGCAGCATATGTTTCTAAAAAACTTATATATACTGTTTATAAACTATGTATTCGGTACTTGATACAAAAAATTTTATAATATGTATATATATTTATTCCTAATACGTTTGCGCCTTTCTTTAAGCAAGATGAATTAATGAAAGATATCTCAATTTCTCTGTAAAATTTAAAAACATATTTGGATGATATTATAATATCATTACTAAAAACTGTTGGATGGATTTAATTAAATTTGGCATTGTCTTAGTTTATTAGCCAATTCAACATTAAGGGTGCTTCTCTTCCTCATTACTTGTTTAATTTTCAAGAAATAAGTACTGGTTTAGTCTATAATTACTTTTCCATTGTCCATTGGGGATATGCTGTAAACCAAAAAAATATGGTTTTTAATTAACAATGCACGGTTTATGATTTTGAAAACCTAACCTAAGTAATTTAACTAATACTTGAATAAGTATCGAAACGGTAGCAAAATAGACTGACAAACTTGACCTCCCACATTTAATTTTAACGGTTGAATTTAATAGTAGATTGCATTTCATGGTTATTTAACACTAAACTTACCAAGTACCGGTCAAATTGACCGTCCTTAAACTTTTGTAAAACTTACACATTTTTAAATGTTATAATATCGTTATCAAACTACATGAAAATTCTTCGAATATGCATATAATATTTTCTACACTCTTTACTTTTAATTATTTCTATTATTACCTGCGTTATATAATAACGTAACTTTTAATTACCGGTCAATTTAACGGCGTGCGGTAGGAACAGGTATACAAGAATTGTCGGTAGGTTTAGTGTTAATAGTTATTCCTAAATTTGAACTTTCTTAATATCCAACCACAATAAAAAAAAAACTTTCCTATTATGTAATTAAAATGGTAAAAGAGTACTAATTACACTTAACCGGTGATAAAGAAGCGATAGGATATGATGACTACAATTACTACGAAGACTACGTTAAATTGTAATAGTGACTGAGACTATGATTTCTCGGTACAGAAAAAAATATGGATTGGAGAAATGAATGAAATTTCCTTCGATCAAATTGAATTGAACTAAATGTGACCTATCTTTATTACAGCTAGTGAAGACGTGTCTTTAAAATATTTATCGTAATTATTAAAAAAAAAATCTAGAGGAAATTAATCTATTAATATGCTCAACACTTTAATATATTTCTATAAACTTGTACTCGTTGTAGTTGTGAAGGAAGTTGATTGTTATTTCATTATAGAGGCGATATATTAAAAGGAATTGTATGTTAATAAAACGTGTTAGTCCATTCTTTTCACATTTATTTCATTAATTCTATAAATAATTGGATCCTCAGAGTTGTGAATCTTAATGAGATTTATTATTACCTTGCGCACAAGAGGCACATTCCTTCAAGATATTTGTTTAAAATACGGTTCTCTCAGTCGTTTTATAGCGAAAAATTTAATTTAATTTGTAAACTGCAAAAAATGTTAGCCTCTTCCCCTCTATTTTTATTATAGCTCTAACATTTCTCAGTAGAGCGCCCACATTAATTATAATCAATAATGGCAGAAAATAACTTAATCAGATAAATACCTATTATTCTATTAATCTTCTATTCTTCTATCGACATATCTATATTTAGTAGTAAATAACACGTGCATACTATATATTTCAGAATATGTAAAATATCACTTCTATTTTCTTAGTGTGTTTAACATCGTTGACACGTGTTTCTTCTATTTGTAGCGACTTCATTTATAACTCTTGTCACTGTGTGAAATTTGTCTTTTAATATCTTATTTATTTTACGTTTTCTTTTATTTTCATAATACCAGTAATTAATTACATTTTTTATCTTCCTCATTTTCGTTAGCTTGAGTAGCAATATTTTTTTTGTATCCGTATTATTTTAAGAGGCAGCCATTAGATAGGCACCTCAGGCAGTATGTTTGGACTTGCAAGAATGTGCAGAACAAAAGTTGGCAGATGGGCTATGTGTGTCAACTAACTCTTCGAATAAGCTATGAGTGTGAAATGTAGTAGTGTTATGAGCCATCTCCTGCAGCTCAGATATTTGTTGGTGGGTATCTCTCAGGGTGGCAGTAGTGGTAGGCCGAAGGGTCTGCTCGTGGTACTCATTAAACCTATGTACTAGTAGCTGTAGCCTATTAAGCTCCTTTTCTATAATTAACATATAATATTGATAGTAGAGATTTTAAGTTGTGGTAAATTTTTCAAACCTCCAATAGTACTTTCTCATTAGCTTCCCGTTTGTTGTTCAGATGGGCGCACAAATCCTTGTTTAACTTTAATTCTTATAATGTCAGTTTAAGTTTGTTCTCCTAGCGTTACATTAAAATAAGGGACCGGTGGGGCAAACTAACCAAAGAGACCATAACCATAACTGCGTTGATATATCTATTAAAAATGTCACAATGTGGGTGATCGATTTGTTTTTCAAATCACAACCGAAATGCATTAAGTAAGTGTGATATACATATATTTAAACAATAAGGTACTTATGATGTTTGGTGTCTTGAGATAACAAATAAGCTAGGTTCCTTAAATAAAAAAATATTAAGGAATACACTTGTGAATTGTTAAGCTTTAAAGTGAAATTACTTGGTTAGATTCAAATACCCCCCTCAACGTCCCCCTCTAGCTAAATGGTTTATTTTGAAGTGTGAAAAAATTCACGATGGTAGTACGAGTAATAGTCGGTTGACTTAATTGACATAGTATTTACAATTTTAGAAGATCCATCAAAATGATATACTACAGTATATTTGAAAAAGATTTACAAAAAATCTGTGAGAGTATTTGTCTGTCTTTCTATCCATCCATCATAGGCAACTACGAAACCCTACATGGCGCGTGTCCCAACGCGCAGTTGACTGTTTTTTTTTATTATTACCTATTTTACAAGAATGAATAATGGTTTGAAAAACTACAATAAAAGTGAAACCAAACATTAATTAAAATAAATTCTCAAAGTCGTTAAATCTTATTTAATTTTGAAATACTTAAATAGAAATTATAAACAAATGGCTAACTTTTTAAGAGTACTTCGGGAATTTCACAGTTAAAGCCAATCGTATGTAAATATTCTACAATTCGTTTGTTTAGCTAAATACGGAGGCGCCTCGATTGTTAATTTGTTTGTTCTCAATTGTAATTAAAACAAATTAATTAATCAAACAATGTAACAAAGCAAATTAATTTATTTAAATGTTTTTTCTATTGTGTTTGATTAAATTTTTTTTACAGTAGTTAATCGTGTTAATATGAAAAGCGCTGTTCTGATTCTGGCAATTAAATATTAGTTTAAACTAATTGAGATTTAAAATAATATTCCCAAGCA
Source organism: Melinaea menophilus ssp. n. AW-2005 (assembly GCA_918358695.1). Classification (NCBI taxonomy): domain Eukaryota; kingdom Metazoa; phylum Arthropoda; class Insecta; order Lepidoptera; family Nymphalidae; genus Melinaea; species Melinaea menophilus. The sequence continues at coordinate 7,845,348 of OU911050.1, read as the reverse complement.
CGACTCTGCAAAAATTTACTCATTTCGACTCAATCCATTCCAAGTTCTACGAAATTGAGTATCAGAATTAATTTGAAGGCATCTTGATATAAAAACGCCTTCCTATCGTAAACACTTTGACAACTCATTTAATCCGAAACTCCCGGAACGAATTAAAAGTTGCGGTACTTTATATTTTAATATATAATATTATTTCTAAGGAAAAATTTTTTATCAAGTTTTCAAGATATCAAATTAGATCTTAAAATAAATATACTCACGTTTAGTACGATGATGAAAAAGTCGAGTGTGAACAGAAACGATGTGATCGGATTGAAGTTCAACTGAAACAATAAAATATTTAATATATTAACAACACAGCTTAAATTTAATATTTTTAGTCTATTGTATATCACACACACACACACACACATAGAAACGCACGCACTCACACACACACAATCTCTGTCACGATATTAGAAGGTGACACTTCTGCTCTAGTCAATGATTGTAACTTTCACATATACCCAATACACTTCATGGTATTTACACGTGAACTTAACAGTGTATCTAACTACTACATAATTATTACACAGACACTAATGTAACACTAACAAAACCATTTTAAGTTATTATGTCAAAGAACTGTCACTAGTATATATTTTTTTAGTAATGCTATAATCTCTGATTACCTTGCAAGGAATATGGCGTGAATATAAATAAATAAATAAAATATAATATTCAATATTGACTGTAAATAAAGTTTGTTTTCACCATCTAAATCATCTAAAGCATTTGTGAAATAAAAAGCGTTTCAGAATAGCAGTGAATAAAATACAAATATTTACAGCAACATGTTGAAGGGGTAAATCGCTTGCAATTTTTATCTTTACATTCAATTTATGGAGAATTTTTTACTCCAATGGTTCTGTTGAGTGTTTCAAATTCAAAAATGTATACACTTGTTATTTTTTAACTCGGTTCAGAAATTATACGTATGTTTTAGCTCTTGCCAGTGACTTTGTCTGCTCACTTTTCTCCCGTACTTTATGAAGTTATAAATTTAAAACCCAAAAGTTTATATAACATCCATACACTTACCTCTTATTGTAAGTTAAGGTTATTAATAGAGATTAAAACTATCCTATCTTTTAAGTTGGGTCAAATAATAGATATCTACAAAATGTCATTGAAATCGGTTTCGGACATTGTAACACGGAGTTTTTATATAGAGATTTACTGAACTAAAAAGATGCATTAAACATGAAATAATCGCATTTGACAATATCGTAATTAACTTTAATATAATCAGTAATGTTAATATGGAAATTTCACAGATTTTTTCAATTAAGTGTCTACAATCATCAAGGAACAAGAAGTATGTCCTACGTATAAATACGCTTTTAAGTTGAAAAGTCTAATAAAACTTCATTGATGTTTCTTCTGTAGATCTTATATGAATTATTGATATAATATTTAAATTAAAATTAAAGGTAAAATAATAGTACGTATATACGATCTTCTTTCAATTGACCAACAATTCAAAATTCAAATTAAATTGTTCTTTAATCTAATCGGCTACTAAGATTGTGATATATTCAGTCAGTAAAATATACCATCCGCCTGCTTTTATCCCAAATATTCGCTTCTAAATATTCTACCAATCCCGTCCTTCTCTTTGGACACCTTTTACGGTATCCCTTCCATTGTTCCGGTATTTGTTCTTTCCTTGTAAGAAGTTTTCCAACACCATCTGACTTGCAAGACATCTCTGGATCTCTTTTGTCTCTCTTGCCTAATTCGGTATCGTTATATGCATTCCATAACCTTCTTTAACACATTTATTTATCATATCGGTATTGTCACTTTTTGATTGCATTCGTTTTTCTGTTAGCACAGTTTGTACGAGTACCTTATCAACGCATCACTATGTATCAATGTTAATCACGAACTACCCTTAAAATTTTACAAATATTAGCTCCTCTTATAGAATGAGATGGAAAGTCATTATAATTTTCATTAAAGAATTTACTTCTTTCAAATGTAGAATGAAATTCTTTTGTGATGTTTCTGGTGGTGTTTCTGTATCGATACGATTCAGGAGCAAATTTGGGTGACAGTGATCATCCATCACCAGGTTTTACTCAGCCACACGTTCATTAACGTTTTTTTTTTATAAAAAAAAATCTTTTCTATTGGTTTTCATAAGTTGTATTTTTAATACTTTTAATAATTATATTATTTTTTTTATTTTTATTTTACGTACAACTTTAATTAGGTAATATTTAAATAATAAAAAATATAATTTAACAGTGGATGAAATAAATATGAATTTGATGTTAAAGCTGTATATAAAAAAAATTATGCAGTCTTTACCTTCTTTAAACTATGAGTTCAGTTCATCCATTAATCCACCTTTTCTAGACTTGTTTAGAGTGACGTCACTCACGTCACAAAAAGGTCGACAGCGGAGAGCGTCGAAAGTAAATAACGGACGTACGCACTATTGTTCTTCTATTTTCCTATAACGAGGGGACCTTCGTGAAGGTGGGGAACGTGTGTTATAAGAAATAATTGTGTCTACTTTATTACTCCCACCTCCAAGACCGGCAACGCTCTTGTGAATCCTCGGATGTTGCAAAAGTTCATGGGCGGCGGTGATCATGTATTTACCTGTGACCCGCCAGCTCATTTGCCCTCCTCTTACATAAAAAAAAACTAATCACTGTAACCTATATTTAATTGTTGATTTCGTCAGGTGCTCTGACATAAAATCTTTCCGGGTGGATTACAATTTCATTTAATTTATATTGCCAATGTTAAGAGTTTGCCCTACTTAAGTAGATCACCTTTTAAGCTATAATTAGTTTTGATATACACCTTAGACTTATTCGTATTTTCAAAAAAATATATAAAATATCTAAATTATGGGGACCATTACCGATCATTTGGTGAAAACAAAATAGAATAAAAGTATTGAAATTATTTGTTTATAAATATATAAAACCCTCAAATTGTTAGCTTCAATTAAACTATATAGCCAAACTTATGAAGTGGTTTATTTTCTAACTTTTGTTTCATAACAATAATCATTATGATATCGCTTTTAATTGACTAGTGTATGTGTATTCTATTTAAAAATTAAAATAATAATTCTTGTGTATATATCCCGGTAGTTTAAATTCCAGGAATTGTATTCCATTCCACTTATAAAGGGGTATTATCGTTAGTAATTTGTAACTGAGAATAACTTAATTACCCTCTATAATGAAGTTATAGATAGCAATGATTACTTAATCAGAGTAATAAGCATAAGTGCTACTGAGGAACACTAATCTTCCATCGGCGAATTGTACTAAACTTAAGAATTTAACTCGACCTACACCCAATTCATTTTAAAACGAATTCGAAAGAGGTTCAGCTTAATAAATCACTCGATAACTTCTATCGTGCGATAGGTTAGTACGTCTTCAATATTATATATGAATATAAATATATTTTATTGGATTCGAATCATTTATTTAACAAGATAATATATCCTATACCACAATATTATATAAATTATAGTTTCTATATAATTATTATTTTCAAGCGATTTGTTTGGACTTAACCTCGTGACGAAAATTATATGAACATCCAGTATAATATTGACTATGGGATAGATAAAAAGGGATAAAATATTAACGATTTTTATTTTGTCTTTTTTATTCTAATTATAATTATTCCGCAGTATCTAAATCAGTTTATTGCAACAATATTCGTCCTTAATTAACAAATAGATATATAATATTTAATATTTTATCAATAGTAAAGATAATTTCATTTATAGAACTCCATTATCTTTCTTGAACTTTCATTATCTGACACTAAAGGTTGAGATCGTTTTATGTGCCAATAAGAGAGGTCAGCTGTAAATGTAAATGTATCAATATTAGTTTTGGATATGGATACATTACAATTTTATTTCTCGAGCAAATTTTTTTTTTGTAATTTTGCTATATTATATAGATATAGAATATTAATTTACTTGAGACATACAGTTGTTTAAAAAAAATATACATTTAGATATAAAAAAAGAGTTACTAGCATAAAATTTAAGTATATTATTTTTTAGTAAGATTTTTTATGTGTAAATATATTATATTCAGTTTTAATAATGGTAATTAAATATTGTGTAACTTTTAATAATTACGAAAACATTTAGCTATAATAAAACTTACTTCCTATTTAAAAAAATAAAATAATTGAATTATAGTCTCTATTAATGGATACCATATGATATAATGCCTTGAAAATAACGGTAGTAAACGACAGTAGTATAACAGTAGTCTCGTCGGTATGGGTTATTATATTTTAACAGCATATGCAGCAGCATTAGTTTTACTAGCCAATCCACATATGAGAACCACATTGCAATTTAGGGTCCACATTATTCCAAGCGAAACTGGTTCAACCACTTCCATCCCAGTGACTGCGCTGCGGCTGTAGCTGATGTGATACTACTAGATGGAAGTTTGCGGCCTTGGTTTGATGGGTCTGTCAGGGCTGTTGTAGCCAGCAAAAGGCAGGCGCATCAAGCTTGGGCTAATGCGTTCGTCACTAAGGATACGAACTCTAGTTTTCTGAAGAGATAATATAATAATTCCTCCAGAATCATCAAACGACAAATTGAACAGAATACAGAGTTCAAACATGTCATCAAAGGTGATAAGGCACCCGAGGCCCGAAACTCGTAAGTTTTGGGCCCTTCTTAAAACTACTTTTAGCAGCTTTGCCAGCCGTCCGTCCGTCTGAGAGTCATTCTCCATTGAAGATAGCCTACCGCCATTGCAGACGGGGATTGATTCTCTGGCCCATACGACAAAAGCGATCCTACTTTTATTACTTATTTATTTTATTTTCAAACTGTACCAAGGACGACTAAAACGATATGGCGAAAGTCTTCGATACTGTATGGCACAAGAGGTTTCTTTCGCTTCCTGACTATAGGCGTCCCGAGAGTTAATTAATACAAGCGCATCACCAGATTTCTCACTGCGCACTGATGTATACTGGTCGTTCTTGACTGTTTTTACTTGGACTCCAAACCCGTGAACATTTCAGTCCCGATCAGCCCAATATTAGCCTCTATCCGTCGACCGCGTACACCGTTACCCTATAAACAGTTGGACTCTTAGATATTAGGGTGATTCAAAAATGCATGTGAATTTTTTTTTTCAGCGGGCACCCTGTCCTTTTGTTCTATTGGTTAAAAAAATTCCACCAAGTTTTTTTTAGATTTTTAAAACAGGTTTTAGGGGTCGCTACCAGGGATGAAAAGTGTTGGGTTTTATGAATGGGTAAAAAATAAGTAATAACCTATTTTATTAAATAACTACAATAAAAATTTAAGGGTAATTACTATTATAACTAAGACTAGTAGCTTAAGATGTTAATGTAGATTTGTTACAATCGGGGAATTTTCGCCTAAAGTCTTTCTTTGACCGCCAACTATAGGTACTGTTTCTGGTCTTCGTCTGTCGTATGAATGCGATTGTACTCTTCAATCATCGATACTCCCCTCTCAGCTGTATCGTTGATAACTTTTAGACCCTTTACAACAGTCACACATTTTTTAAACTCACAATCGTCCTTCCAGGTCTGCACGTCCTTTTTTAAAAAATCGCAGGAGATGGAGATACTTTTAAAAAACATTAATGTGTGAGAAGATACGAAGTCCTCCAGGTTTTTTGTTGCAATAAGGTTTTGTTGCAACAAGTTTTTCTGATAGGTACCAAACGTGCCCCAACGCTTGTTTCATAGCAACTTTTGAAAGTGATTCATTCACTTTATTGTAAGCTAATAAATCCTTTAAAAGTTGTAAGTCATTCCTTGGCGCAGACCATGCGCAAGGAGCAAATACTGGTATATTTGGCGTAAATTCGTACAGTAAAAATGCAAATTTCTTTGATTCCTTTAATTTCCCTCTTCGCCAGTTTTAGTTGTTCCCGAAAAATATATATTTTAAAAGAATAGATGGCCTTTGCCATCCACCTTGCCCGGTGGAGACCAGCAGGTTGCTCGAAAAGATACACCTTTCTCAGGCGTTCCTCCCAAAAATATGATTATCAGGTTAAGTAGTTCCTTATAATCGTCTCGTGGTTGAAACTCGTTAAGCTGGCTTTCAGCAAATAATGTCAGTTTCAGGGTCCGGAGTAGCTGCCCTAAAGTTCTCTTTTAGTATTTTAGGCCAACGTTTTTGCAATCTTTTGAAGATTTGTATATCTGGCCCACTAGAAGCATTAATTGCTGAAACTACGATGGCTTCAAGCACAATCTCCAAAATGCGATGCCTGCATGGAAGCCATAATATTTTTTTCTCCAGCTTTTGTTCTAGTAAGGTACAAGCTCCATTGAATCGACCTGTGTTTGATGCTGTGGTATCAAAACACATCGATTTTATTTTTCCATCCAAGCCCCAGGACAATAACATTTCATAAACAGCTGAGGCTATCGCCTGCCCTCTTCCATTCGGAAGTTTTGGAACACCCAAAAGCTGTTCCACTCCCTGTCCTGATACTATAATAGGCAACCACAACCTCATGTCCCGTTATGTCCTCGAACATTTTACCATTCCAATGAACGGTAAGCGGAACCTCTGGCTTAAACTCGCTTTTTAGAGATTCTGCGATTTTTTTTCGTTGCTGGATTCGCTGACGCCGAATTGAAGAAAAGCTAACGTTATACTTCTCAGCCTCACAGCCAGCGCTCTTAAGAGTCGATGTTAATACCACAGCAGCTTTTCGATCGCTTAACTTAGCAACATCAAGACTTACAGCCAAACGGTCATCGATTAATTCTTTCCTCCCTTGTTTTCGCTGTGGCTTCGAGGTAGACGGTCCTGATAATAGAGTAGCCGGCCGACTGTCTAAAGAGGTCGAAGACGACGACATTAAAAAAGGTTGGCTATATTACTACTTACTTAAAAAGTAGCTTAATAGCCTGAAGACTGAAGAAGTTAAAAACCGTGGATAGAGGATATGTATCAGGTACCTAACGTACCTTGTTTACACACAGGTACAAAAATACACAAAGGCACCGCCATTTTGGTTCCCAAGGGGTGCTACCCCATTACCGTATTTTTCAACGCATTTTTCAAAAACTTTAATGGATGGTAGCGACCCCTAAGGTTGACTTAAATAAAAAAAAAATATATGGGTATTTTTTTTTTCATATTGGAACCATATAAGACGGTGTCCCTATAAAAATAGTAGTAGTAGTAGGATTTTTTGAATCACCCTATTAGATATATATTTACATATATATATATATATATACATATATATATATATATATATATATGATACTTGTGTTTGTATATATATACATATGTATACGTTTATATATATATGTTACAACAACAAACACACAACATACAAACACAAGTTCGCTTTACCTGTTACACGACTCAAAAACGAATATTTCTTTTTTGATTATTTCTTTTATGGAGCATTATACACTTTTTCAACAATTTCCTAGTAAATGTTCAAATTTTATCGTTTAATAAATTGTCAAGGAAGAGTTTTGTGCTAACGGACACTACAGTATTTCCGAACATGATTTATGAAGCGCTCACTGCCAGGCTGCTTTGAAATTTATTATAAATGTAATTTAGATCTTACGGTTTTATAAATATCATGTCTTTTTGACTGTCTTTTAAAAAAGATTTTTAGATTTTAATGTAGATTTTTAATCTTGAATTTGGCATGAAAAAAATCATTAAAAAAGACTGGTGAGCTTAAGTCGTCAGCTCTTCTCTAATCTTGCTCAGGAGGTCCTAGTTTTGGAAACGAGAAAATGTTTTGTGTAAAAGTTTCTTTCAACAAGAATTTTAATTTTACGACTTTATTACCAACAGATTAAATTGAAAATGTGCGAAAAAGAAGGACTTTCCATTGTTATTGTTTTAAATATAAGCGATTCCGAAAGTGTTAACGCTTATTAATTCAGTGCTAGCATACAGCATTTACTAAAGAGAAGAGAAATGAATGTTAGCAATGTATGCAATGGCAAAGAGGAATGCTTTAATAATAGTCTTAGAAGATGCCTAATTAATGTGCACAGGCATCCGCATTCTACATTGCAATTAAAGCGGGCGATGCCATTTTCGAACTCAATGGGCAATTGTACACTGATTTGGAGTTTAAATTTATTACATAAAACGCCTTATTTTAAAATTTTACTATTAGGGTTCATATTTTAATTGAATAACGAAATTTTAATTTTTAATTAGGCAGTTTGGAAAATCTTATAAAAATCATAATTTTTGATAAAAAATTTAATGAACACAGAAGTTAATTTCAATCTGTAATAACATAATAAATAATGTTTAATATTTGTGTGTGTATTGTATAGTGTCCAAGTGAAAAAACTTTTTGCTTTATGTAATTTTTTTATTGACCAACGGTGACTACAATGTGCGTATACTAGTACCTTTGCATAGCAAAATTATGATCGACAAGAAGTATTAGAAAGTATTGCGTATAATATTAGTAGTAAGCGATTGATCATCTTGCTAGACACGGATTTATTTTTTTATCATTATGTTGTGTGGTTCTTTTCAGATCAGGACGCATTTGGAACCCTCATAGCCTTAATTTTAAGTTGGAGAGTGTCTTTACAGAAGGGCTTGTTTATGGCTAAGTATAATATCAAAAAAGGCCTTCTTGACACTTTTACTTAACGTACACAAGTGATCAAAAAGTATTGATTCAAAGCGAAAAAGATATAACTACATGTATATATATACATATAGTTAAATCAATTATTAATTCATACATTCGTACAATGATTTTTTGTAACTATTTATTTATTTAATTCTTTATTGCACATCAAATATACAAAGCCAACCCAAAACGTACAAGAAATCCCGTGTAAAAGTGGAGTGAAAAAATAAGAATACTAAATTGACAAAACATACAAATGTTTTTATGTGTTCTCATAAATGATATACACATATGGGAAATAATTGATTCACAGCTGCTGCGATAGTTGATCACCTGTATCTTAAAATAATTTCTTTATGGTGCTTTTAGTTCATGAATCGGTAACCGATTAAGTTGCCAACACAACATTGAAATGTGGATCACATTTATAGACGATGAAAGTTTAGAGTATTTGCAAGCTGTATTTTAGATTTCATAAGTAGATTTATCATGTTTAGAAAAGGGAATAGAAATATTTTTAAGTTTTGATTGGGGCGAAAAGTCATTACCTTTTGGCTAGTTGCCGTCCGCCGCCAATGATAACTGCCTGATATTTTGAAGGATTTATCGAAATACAAAATTAATCTGACCACGAGGATATTATACACATGAGGTCAAAATTAATGGAAGTAATTGTTTCTTACTCTTGCGCACTCGATAATAGGTATACGTAGGGCATAATCTGAGATATTAATTCGAGTGAGAAGAGCGAGGAGACCATCGTGGTATTGAAGGTATTACAAATACCTCGTTCGACAGGGTCGATCGTGTTACGTACATTCCCGTCGGTCGGATCGACAAAGAAAAACTAGCCAGCAGTATTCTACTGGTCATTACGAGTCTTATGACGGGTCACTCTGCATATATTGGGTGAGCGGGGAACCACCCCCCACCCCTATTTCCTAAACGGGGGTTCGCATCAAAAAACTTTTCGGGCAAAAAAGTTTTTTCTTTTAATTTGTTAATTTTCTAAGATTTTTCCGACATCAAAATTTTGCCTTCTTCTGTGACTTTTTTCGGTTTTTAACTTTCAACCCCCCCCAGCCCTCCAACCCCCCAACCAATTTCCCCCGTTCAAGAACTTAACCTTCATTTTGTTCTTAAGAATGTATATACCAAGTTTGAAAATCCTCCGTCAATATTTGCGACCTGTAGCGTGTCCCAAAGGTTTGCACTTTCACACCCCCTCCCAGCCCCCCCTTTCACTTTTTCCAAAAAAACCAGATGCTACGTTTGTCCTACTAATTTATCCTATCGACCTGTGAAGTCAGATTTTGCCTACGATGAATTTGGACTGATGGATCATATATACATATATATATATAGAGGGATATATAATTTTTTTTTTTTCGACGGATTCTCAATCTCCAGTTCATAAACGGCGTAACGCCCCTACTCTGGGGTCTGGGTCCCGTCATCGCATCGATTGCAATAGGTAGATTCATCTATGGAATCTACCTAAAATTAATACAGTTACATTCATGGCTTCACGAAAGTTCTCGGGGATTTTCAGTTAGGCTGTTGTGGTATTATAACTAGATCTAAAAGCTGTTTAAAAGGTAAATTGATTGTTAATTCATTTAAATTAAATAAATTATGGTTAGTGAAATGAGAGGAGATCTGCTGATAAACAATAGATTCACTAACTTTAGAAAAAAAAAGAAGTGTAGAAATAGGACAAGTAAGGATCGGATATTTTAGTAACTGGAAGAATTAATACCTTATACCTAATATCTTATGTCACATTTCAGGAAATGTGTTAGAGGATATAAAAAAAATATACCTAAGTAGTTCTATTCAAAATGTAAAGTAAATCTATTACAAAAAAGGGACAAATGCGAGTCGGACCCGTCCACCGAGGATTCCGTACATTTATTTATAACCTACAAATAGAGGACAGTAGTTTTTTATATATTTTTCATTATAAATAAGAATTTGTATAACAAGAAATAATTAAAATACATGTTGAAATATCTAAATCAGACCCTGTCCTAAGATACCGACCTGTATTAGTACTTTCAAATTTTAACTTTGTGCCCCTATGAGTTTGTATTATTATAATTTAATTACAAAATAGTTTTCAAATAGTTCTTTAAACTTCTACTTTAATACGATGTTACTTGCTCAATAGTTCTAGGTTCAACCCTTTGGCTGCCTGGGAACTGCTAAAAACCTTTTCAATTGATGGTGGAAAGCGTGAAAATATTCTTTTCTGGTGGCATAATCAATTTTTACTGTGGTTTAGAAGTTTTATTTTTTACAGCTTTAATTTGATATATACTCACCTTAGTACATAGTTTTAATTTCAATTCGATAGTTCCATGCGTTGCAGAAATATAAATTTTGTACAGACAGACAGTTAGACAGATGGACAGACAGGTAGATAGACTTTTACCTCTGGTCTAATTACAAGTTGAAAGGAAAAAAATTGATAAAGCAAAAATAAGAAAATTTGCTTAAATCGGACATCGTTCAGGAAATAATCGAGGGATCCATTTTAGAAGAGGAAGAGCAATAATCTTTTAAAGAATCAATGTTCATGTTGAGTTATTTAGTTAGTCGTAAGAGAAGTTAACAAGTTATATGTTGCCAAAGAAGATAGTGAACTTGTATGACGAATGAACTATATTGACATTTTTAATTCCAAAATAATCTATTTCACCATTTTTTGCTGCTTTGTAAACGAAATAGTTAACTTTATTATGGTCTGAAAATGTTTAGTCACAAGGTAAACATATTTTCTATTTTCCGAAATTATTTTGAATTTACAGATAATTTCATTATAAATGGTGAAAATCTATACTCCACATAGCCCAATTCGAATACCATGCGATTTCTTTTTATATTCTACCGTTAAAAAAATTCGTATTCGTAAATTACACAACGAGTCTGTTAAAGAATTTTGACGGCTTTTTTTCGGTCTATTGCAAGAGACTTTTTTTTATGCTTCGAAATATGGTTCACCGGTATGCGTGAATGCATAGAGGTTGAAGGAAAATTGTTTGAAGAGTTGTAAATATAGATTTTTCATATTCATACATATTTACTAACATTTTCGTTAAAGCCCTAGTAGATAAACAAACAAATAAATCAGAATCATGCCAAGATATCTTGCCACTATGGAAAATATGATTTAATCGAGAACTAATATTTATTTACATTTATATATGTATAAATATTTGGTATAACTGTTGCCAGTGATTCAACAGTCAACCCTAGCTCTAAAATAATAAGTCCTCTCTTATTGTTTAAATTTTATTCAAATTCATATATTTTGCAGTTATAGTTCAATTTTGTATTCATTTTTTTATTAATTGGAGTATTTTCTTTATTAAAGTTTAGTTTTACAGGTTACCTTTTGATCAAGACAATAACTTGTAACTACACCTTATTTCATTAAAATACGCTGAAGATTTTTATATTACAACACACAAACAAGAAAAGAATAATTTTTGTTGATCGATTCTATTTCTTCTTTGATTTGGCCCTTTTGAAAAAAGTATTTATCATTAAACCCCAAGCCTAATTATTAAGAACCATTAAGTAAAGGCTGTTATTATTAGTTTTTTCATGGGTAATAAAGATTTCCTCACAAGGTCAAACTAATATCAGTCACTGAACTGGACTATCGTAATTAAAAAAATATTTTTTAATATATTTTTTACACCTAACAGATACTTTTTTTTATGAAAAAATGAGAACAAACGACTCTACGGGTCACCGATAATAAGTGATCAACACCACTCTCGAACTATTGCAACGTGGCTGGCCGTGGAAGTGAGAGAATACGGCTCTTCTGAAGGGAGGCCCCTTGATGAAGTTCATTCCACATCTTTGTGGGACATGGAGGCAAGTTCCTAGAAAACCGCATAGTAGAATAACGCCACGCATCCTGGTGATACGGATGGTAATGCCGGCGGTGATGTTTTATGCTGTTATGGAAATAGGCGACAGATCAAATAACTCTTCCTAACACTCCCTGTTGTACACGTACAAAGAAACTACGTCTCTATGCAATATTAAACAGTCCAACCGTTCACAGAGCACCGAAGCACAGTTTTGACAATCCAAATAGTTTTACCGATATATGTAGTATCTTAACTACGTACATTGGAAAACGGTAGAAGTTGATTTTGGGGTATATTGGACCAGAAATGAGGACATTATTCCATGTATATCCGGACCTGCTCTTTATGGAGAGCGAATCTTTGGAAAGGTTTGAAATACTGACTTGTTCTATTGACCACTCCTAATTTCATCGAGGCCAACTTGACTATAAATCGACAGCCGCTCGAAATAACGAGGTCTAGTATTCTGATATTTGGCGATGCATTGAAGGGAAGACTATCGAAAAGCGGCGATACGACGAATGCGGTTTTAATAAATGGTAAACGAGCCAACTCGTGTATTTTAGAGATTAAACAGAATGAGGTTCAGGTTTCATTCTGGAGTCATTCTGGTAACATCCTCAGAAAGGGCTCTATAGAAGACACAAGTTTCATTCGACACTTGTTGACGTTTAATATGCAGAAGGAACAGAGTTGGTGATATCAAACAGTCTTAGTACATCACAGTTTACGTGCTTGGGGTCCGAGCAAAAAACGTCAAGAACAACCTAAATGCTTCGCCCACTAAAAGAAAGCTGGTAGGTGACCCACTTGCATAAACTCTCAAGAAACCCATAAACAGGAAACTTCAAAAGAAGCCCTTTGTGCCATAAACGATTGAAGTCTTTCACCTTAACCATAATAACTGGTAGACCATCTCTTTTGCTTTAAATAACTGCTGCGCAACTAGAAGTTCACCAGCCGACGGATTATGGCGAAAAGAATATATTAAAAAAGTCAGCGTGCCTATTACTAGCAATTCATCATTTTACTATTTATAAATATCAGCGATATTATTGTAAAATTTTGTGCATTGTATATTTTACATGCATCAAGCACCCAAAATGATACGATTTTTTTAACACTAAAGAAAAGTATTTTTTAAAAATAAAGTTAGATCAAGGAGAACTAAACATTTTATTAAAGATCGTAAATCACTAGTGTCGTTTAAAATTTTGTTCAAAAAGTATAAGATGATTTTAAAGTATGCTTATTGATACTGATTTGTATATTTATATTTGTAGCTTATATTTGCGAAAAAGTGCAAAATAGTTCGACAGCTAACCTCTGTTATTTTTCCGCGCGGATATAATATAATATAAAACTAAGATATTATACCGAAAAAAATATTGTTAGGGTTATTCTTTAACAGAAATCCGTTACGGAATATTATTTCGTAAGGAATCTTTAATATTAAACTTGTAATTGAGCGATAAAGCTGTTTTAATGACTGATGCTATTACTTCGATCAATTGTCTATCACAGTCAAAATAACTTTTCTAGGTAGTATAATTCAGGAATCAAATTATTGTCCATAAAAAGGTCGTTAATTGAAAATAATTTAGAAGAAATGACAATGGAAAATCAAACGATTTTTACGAATGTAAAAGTTGATTAAAGAACATTTATATAGCTTATTTCTACACCTCCGTGACAATATATGGATAAGTTTAGTGAATTATTTGTTAAAATAATTCATCTTTCCTTAGGAACTTTGACTCACAGTTTTTAATATACAAACTCGGTCATATTATAATGGTTATTAGAAATAAACAAGAAATATATTGAAAACTAATTATTCCAAGCGACTTCATCGGTCTTCTCATCCCATCCCTAGCGATTCAAATTCAATTACTGCAATCTCCGATGTCTTCAGGAAAAGATTTTGCTAAACCATTGTGTTTACAACGTCGTCGTCGATCAAAGATAGAAACGAGAACAAACTTTTCGCTAGAAGTAGTACTAGACTCGAGTCACACATCACAATTCACAATTAATATCACAATTTATGTACAACAATATACAGCGTAATATCTGAACAAAAATACAACATAATCAATTTAAATTTAAATTCACCTCGTTTATAAATCAGGATGATTTTAAGTATTAACTAGATTTTGTCAGCTGTGTAGTTCAATATAAATGTTGTTACCAGTTACTCCGTTGGCGGTAAATGTTATTGAAATAAATAGTAAATTTCATAAAATTATCCATCTAATTTATATGTGTATATATGTAAATAAGATAAGTAATAAAAAATACTGAAACTTTTATTTTTTTTTTGTTTCTAGATGTTAGCATGTTGACGTTGCAACAGTATTTTAATTAAATTTATCACTTTTTATTTAATAAGGATATTTTTTTTATAAAATATAGTTTTTGTAGATGATAGGTTCTGGATTATTGACCTGATATAGAAGTATATTTTGCACTTTTAATAAGGATTTTTGGAATATTATTAATGTTTTAATGTATGCAATTAACTAAATAAAAAGTTTACTATAAAAATCTTCCAAATCTTGCATTTGTAAGAAAGGTAGTGTATGTGCAAAAAATTATTATCTTAATGTGCTGCATGAGTGCTGTGAATCCTCGCAAATGCCTCCATATAAAAGGTTCCCAGCATTACGATGTTAGAATGATGACCAGGTTAATCAACATTTAGGATAAAATTTAATTTAACACTTAATCAAGTTTGAAATAAAATATAAAAGTCTTTATTTTGCTATACTGGTGACAAAAAAGCAAATGATCAAAACATTTAAACCGTCAATTTAAAGAGCTGCTTGGTTTAGATAGGAGTACACCACTAACAAAAAAAATTAAGTTAATCTTTGCAAGAAACGCCTTTCTTCCGATGTTATTATTTATATTAAATTTTTAATCTTATTCCATATGAAATGCAGCAACTCCGAAAAAAACCTTCCCGCTCTAAAACTTTTCGCAGATTTATTTCCCTGTTAAAAATTATATTTTAGGTTGTAGCAACGTTTTTAGCATAAAAATATAACAAAATTATATTATTTAGTCACATTCACGTTCCATGAATTCATAAGTGGTACTCGTATTTGTTCAGATTATTCTGAAATGGAATAACTAAAAAGTTAGGCACCAATTTTAAAACCTAACAAAATCTTGATTAGTCTTTAGTCAAATTTAGTATTTGTTAAATATATATTTAATACATTACCTAAATATATTTACTTATAAATTTATTTGTTTTTTTTATTTATTTAGGAGTGAAAGATAGTGACATGGGAGTGAAAGTAGGTGACCTTAAGGTCAATTGCTTACTATATGCAGATGATGCAGTGCTCATTGCATCATCAGAATGCAATTTGCAGGCATTGGTCACCACTCTGAAAGATGGGTGTGAAATTAATGGTCTTAACCTGAATGTAGATAAGACGAAGGTTCTGATATTTGAAAGAAATGAAGAAAGAACAGAATGTAAGATCAACGTGAATGATAAGATAATAGAACAAGTGAATGAAGTGGTATATTTGGGAAGTATGTTTAGCAGAGACGGAAGATACGAAATGGATGTGGAAAGACGTATTGCTGTCGGTAACAGAGTCAATGGTGCTTTGACTGCATTGTTGAGACGGCAAAACGTCAGTATAGCTGCACGTTTGGCTGTACACAATGCAGTTTTGCTACCGACGCTGTTATACGGCAGCCAAACGTGGGTAACACAGAAGAAGAATGTAAGAAAGATGAATGCTGTGGAGATGCGATCGCTTCGCAGAATATGCAGAGTCAGTCTAGCTGATCGAATCCGCAATGAAGAGATCCACAGAATGGCAGGTACTAGCGAAGATGTCACGGTGAGAATGAAGAAGAACGTGCTCAGGTGGTTTGGGCACGTTGAACGAATGAGTGATGAAAGAATGGTAAAAAAGATTTATATGGGAAAAGTGAGCGGTAAGAGAGACAGGGGGAGGCCTCGAGTGACCTTCGAAAACACAGTAGCTACGATACTGGAGGAAGGTCACGTAAAAAGCATGAGGACCCCCCGGAGGGCATGTATGAAGAGGTTGATGTCTGTGGCCGAGGCGAAAGAGGTATGCAGAGACCGTAGCGTTTGGCGCTCCGTCGTCTCTGGCTACCCCGCAAAGGATATGGCGTGAAGGTAAATAAATAAAATAAATTTATTTACGAGTATTTATTTTTTTACAGATTTAAACATCGTTAGCTTGTTTTGTTATAAACATTTTTTTTTTGTTTTATCTCTTTTATCTCTCTGTTTAGATATTAGTAAACAAACATGCATTTCCTTATCGTAGTAGGTACATATTAATAACAGTAAATAGATGTTTTGAAAGTAAATATATGGTCTAGTCAATGAAGAAGGCAACAATCAGGAAATCAACAGCAAATGTTGAAAAGAAAGTTACGAATCTTTTCACCAAATAGAAAGAAAGATCTTTGTGTCCAAGTTATGATTGGCAGTGAAGTTATGTAAAGGCTGTTATTTTATACTTTAATTTTATAAAGCTTTATTCTGTTCTGTTAAAAATACAAGATGCTATAAGGATTTTATAACAATAATTAAATAACGTAGAATTTAGTCATCTTTATCAAAGTAAGTTTTAAAAAAATATATTTATTGCTAAAATTACTGTACGGAGAGTTTGTTGCTATGGACTTTGTAGTAGTAGCAAAAGTAACCTGGCAACGATCGAACCTTAGTACTCATGGTATATCACATTCTAAATATTCGGCAATATTGTCATATCCTTGAGTACACAAACGCATGAGCGTTGAATCAATGATGATTAAATTAATGTTTACTACGAAGTTGGTACAATATTTACTAGCCCTCTTAATAATTATATAAATAAGGAATAGAGGAATATATATATATATAACGTGTCAAAGACGATGTTTTCTAGAAAAGAAATCCTAGGCTGTTAATTACGTTCTGAGTATACTTGTAAAAATGCCAATAAATTGATCCAGTATTTTAGCCGCAATTAATTATTTTCCTCTGGGAAATTTAATCTAGTCTAGTACTTGGATAGTAGTAGTAATAGTACTAGTAGTAGTAGTTAATAGGCTATTAATGATAAGTGAAAGACTTTCAATAAACATATGAAAAAACTAAGAGCTTATACAGATTATTGTTTTTAAATGACGTAATGAAAAAAGTCCTCAAAGTATATAATAGTGAATATATAGATTTAAAATATTATGGAGTTTATCTTAAGTCGATCTTTGCTGAATTTTTTTTATCAGTCAATATGAATTAAAGCATCTTAGTCTTTGTGACTAAATGATAAGATTTAGATAATGTGTTTTTATAAACATTAATTAAAAGTGAGACGAAACATGAAATCAAATTAATAAAAAATTTAGTAAGAGGGAAAGAGATAAGCATAGGTTACTTTGTTTCTGTTGCGATTTGTTATAGTTGGCATACGTAACAATAAGTAAAGGAATTGACTATTTATTTACAATGATTATATTATAAATACGTTTTTATATTATTCATTAACTCATAACGTATTTATCATTTCAAAACTATTAACGACTAACTAATCATATTATAGTCAATAAGATGACTAAATTGTATCTATAGATAAATAAATCAATATCTATGTTTAATACAATATGTATTAAAATAATATAAAAATCATATTTTAACTTTCAATCTAAGAGTAGTTTTAACCAACAGTTTACATCTGACTACATTAAACAATCTAATTAATTAAAATGCACATAATTTTATAAATAAAATAAAACAAAATTAATAAATATGACTAAATAATATTATATTCGCTTCACTATTTGTTATTTTAAAGAAGAGCTTCGCCGCGTTACCCGCCCTATTATGAAGGAAAGTCATTGTATTTCACCGCTAATTAGTTCTGCGACATTTTCCGAACAAATTATCGTTTAAAATATCAATTTATTTTTTTCCAAAATAATAATTTTGAAAAAAAATATCTGTTATTATATAAACAAATAATTGTTGTATATTATGGTTTTATATCCTTATTTCAGAATAAAAATATCAATGATTTTGACTATATCAAAACAGATATTTCAAATGAAAATAATTGCTGAGATTTCTGGAATCTTTCGAATGAGTGATATGAGATGGTACCTATTTCTTTTTATTCTTTAGGCAGCTATTAATAAATAGAGAGGAACATACATAAGACGGAAAGGCATGTAATAACCTTAAACTAATAATTATTTACCTTTTTTCACCTGTATTACCTAATAGATGATATATAAATGTTAGGACTGGAACCTTTATAATGCTGTATGCATCTTTATCAGAAGCATCTTACTAAAACATATACATAAAATTTTCAACATTCGCAAAATTAATTTAACAATTGCTTCAGCGGATAATCAATTTACAACAACATAAAATTTCGCTCGCTGTACTATTCATTTTATCGAGTCCACAACTATATCGCAAAGCGGGACAGTCTTAATATTAAACTACATACATTTTAAATACAATTATGGCCATTTAATTTTTAAATTTATTAATTAAATCTTACCGTTTGCAGATAGAACAGATAGACAAGGTTTACAACCTCCACTAGTGTCTCTAGGCCCATAGCAAACACCCATGGCAGCAGCATGAACTTGATGTCCTGAAATAAACCAAATTAAATTAACTCTACATATTTACTTGTTTTATTTGACATTACAAAGCAAACTACGTCCAACAGTTGAGCTTTTTTTAAGATACAACATTTAAAGATAACAAATATGACATGACCGCCGTTAAAAAAAATAAAATAATAAGCCAGAATTATTTTATTATCTATAAATATAAATAAAGTTGAATTATCTGTTTGTAATTCCAAGTTAACACCTTTCACTACATGCATATTAAAGTATATAGGGAAGGGGGAGCATAACGCGGCCAGGAGGCAAAGCGGGGTGCGCTTTACGTAGCTTGAAGCAAATGCCGTAAAAACTGTCAAATGCGTCGCTGTGATTGATCTTTTGACAGCATAGGACCTTCATAGGTGACCCACGCCATTTTGAGAGGTGTTTGTGTGATATAAACAAAAAAACAAAACCAGTGTTTTTCTTAAAATTTTTAGTGAAATTGTACATCACTTCTTTCTAAAACGTATTTATGTACTGTGGTATGTTATAGTTTATTAGGAATCAATTACTCTGCTGATTTTTTAATAAAAAAACACGGTGATTGAATGAAAGAATTGAATTGAAGAAACTAAGCTGGTGGGGCATAGTGGGGTATGATGCCCGGAGCAAAGCGGGGCACTCGCACAAAACCCCCACTTTGCCCCGTTTTAAAGATTTCTAAGTAGTAATGTGTTTCTTTTTTACGTTTTTACGAATATGGTGCACACATACAAGAAGAAAACTCTATGCAAGCTATGAAACAAGCTGTACAGAGTTGTTTCCGGAGAAATGGGCTACAGGAAAGTAGCAAATATGCACAACGTTCCACAAAAAACATTAGGACGTTATGTTTCTAAATCTATCTACTACAATCTCTGCTGCTGCAGCAGAACTAAAAGAACGGGAAAAAAGAGTATTAAAGATTTGAAATTGAAAAATTATTATTTCATCAGAAGAAAAATAAGGTTGTCAAAAAAAAAGGCAGCAAAAGCTTTGAATATGATGATGATGCTGAATGGATCTATTGTGGTTATTTGTGGTCAGAGTCCACCGAGGGATGGATACGTTGTCAAAAATGTTTTCGATGGGCACGCTACTCTTGTGCTGGAGAGAATGAAAATGATGAAGAGACTACTCATTTATGTAAATTGTGCAATGAAAACCATTTTTGAACTTTAAATTTTATTGAAAACTTAAATGTTTCTGTTAGATGATTTAAATATATATTTTTCGTTATTTTGTTCGAAATTTTAAAGGAGATATTTATTTATAACTAACCGTAATTTAATAGTAATTGTGTCAGGATTCTATGTTTGTTTAAAGTTTAAATTTAATAAAAGATTAAAGAAACGCCTTGGTATTGTTTGTATGATCTCTGCTCTCTTCAACTTAAAATAAAAATAAAAAATAGAAGTTTGTTGTGATTTGTACTGATTAATTTATTGTTCTAATGTTATTTTTTAAAAACTGTAGTTAAGTTGCTAAGAATTAAAACTATTTTGTATGAAAATTGTTTCGTTGTGGCCACCCCACTATGCCCCATATGCAACCCCACTTTACCCCTATGCACGGGGCAAAGCGGGTCAAATGCCTTTCTTCATTTAAATATTCACATCTCGTACATTAATTACGTTTTCAACATAAATGTATCTATAGTCATTCGCAATGAATTAGGCTATGATTTAAAGTTAACACTTTTAATTTAATCACATTATTTTTGTTTTTACAAATGTTTAAACATTAAGTACCCCACTCTGCCTCCTCTTACCCTACACTTGTTATTTTTTTTTATCTGTCTGTCGGTTTGTTTTATTCCCCTAATCTCTATAATGACTGGACTGATTTTAACAGGACTTTTCACTGGCGGATAGCCGATGTTATAAGGAGAAACTTAGGTTTCTCTTTTTTTCAAATGTATTCCTTAAAATATTTCAATGGTAACGGACTTTCAGTATTTCCGTTTTACAAGGCACCACTAGCTTAGTATTATAGAATAAAATAAGATATGATTTTTTTTTAAATTATGAATATAATTTAAATACTTGTTTCAATAATCCTGTGTCTAATCTAATATTTAAGTATTTAAAATGTCTTCTTTAATTAAATTAACTCTTGATTTTGTATTAGTAAAACAAAATTTATTTTAATTATTCAAAGAAATACTAAAGGATTTATACATTTCGGTTGTTTATTTTTAATCTAGGAGGCGTATAATCTAAAAAGCGTTAAAAGAAACAGATTATATAAGGGATTTATTAAATCAGCATACTTTTAATTGTACCTTTCTTCTATCTTATTTAAAATCAACAATCCTTTTTACACTTTGCCCTTTCAGCTTTGCAACTAATTAAAAAATTTTAATTAATGTTAATCCATCAAACTTTTGAACGTAAAATGAATAAAATTTTGTGGGAATTTGAAAAATTTTGGTTTTCACTTCAAATTTATATTTTAAATAAGACTTGTATTAACAGTCCAGTCATCATTCAATGCTATTACTGGTACGCATCGTAATGAACACAGGAAATTTGGTTAATTACTTTTTGAAATATCACTCTCGTAATGAACCTGACTCATTGATGACTTGTAAACTACGTTGATTAAAATACTTGTATATATTATACATAAAGTAAAATTACATAACATGATGTATCAATAATGTTTTATATAACCCTCAACTAGAAGTTTACATAGGACCATGTCAATGGGTTCTCTATCGGAGACAACTTGATATGAGCTTGAATGTTACTTATATTTTGTATAATTCTTGATAACCTATACGCTTTATTATATTTATGTTAAAAATGTTAAATTTTTTAATTACCTTATGCACACCAAATATCAGAAGGACGCAGGCAATGAGCCCGAGAGTACTGCACGCCAGCAGAGTTATGTTCAGCGACACAGTGACTGAAACAAATATGATTATTATTACCACACTCATGTCTTCGTATTGTAATACCTAAGATTATTTCTTTTTAAGATAGTTATTATGACTTTGAAAATTCATTGATGGATAAGAAAGATATCAGAACATGGAAAATGGTTGACGTTGTCGACCGTGGGACATCAATTCTTCAATAATTCACAATTTAGATAATTTCGATAGTACTAAAAATAAGCCGAATAAAATGACAATTTTTTTTTTAGTTTTTACTGTTTGTTGAAAAGATAAAACGTATAACAATTCTCTATCTTTTATCAGTATAAAATTATCATCTTGTCATCGCTGCTTTTATTTGGACTTAACAAATTAGTAATTGGGTCCATCCATACACATTTCCAATTTCCAATTATCTGAGCATAATTAACGTTACAGTTTCATTAATAGTTAACTTTACAAAGTAAAAATATTTCAATACGATTTAGCTTAAAAGATTTTTCAATTTCTTCCTCTTTTGAGAAATATATATAAAATAACAAACCGGGTAACTGCGAGTCTGACTTACCTACCTAGGAATTTGTACAAATTTGTAGGCTACAAGACTTTGAAGATGTGACAGTCTTTTTTTCAAAATTTTCATAATGAATGGGAATTTAAAGAAATATATTTTGAACAACAACTAATAGCTTCAATTATAAATTTTGACCGGTCAATTATATTTTTATGATTTAATTGCAAAAGCATAATTTTCAAGGGCATAGACGGCCATATATTAACTTTAATTTGGAAGTTTTATTTTTAAACAGATCGAAAAAGCTTTAAACCTTGGTACATGATTTTAATTTCAACCTTAGATCTCCACGTGTTTTTCAGCCCGACTGACAGACTGCAATTTGACAGAAAGACGATAATATAATATATATAAGTGGTATAAGTGGTATAAGTGATGGTAATATAAAATATTACAATAAAAAATTGGCAGTAAAAGTAATATAATTACAAGCATAAAAAAATGTCGGAGTGGTTAAACCATGTCAAGTAGTACATTTTGTACGGTGACCTGGATGTAGACAAATACTCGCAATGAACAATTGTGAGTAAATATATACAAAAACAAACTCATTTATGTTTGCTATTTTACTACATTCCATTTATTCCTGGCCTTAATGGCTGCATATTTTACGATGAAAGTAAATTCTTAGGAATTTTCTTTAAATGCCCTAATTCCAGACACGTTGTATTTAAGACTGACCAACATGCCATCTTATATAAAACAATGATCTAAAGATTTCTTTATCAATATTGATTTGTTAAAAATAACTACAGTTACAGGTCAAAGGCCTCTCCACGTTCGATGAAATGTCAAAAATAATGGATGGGAAACGTAAAAAGTTATGTGACCAAGAAATAAGTTCCCACTTAAGTGACATATTATACAATAGTAACAAAAGATTTGACATAGTGCCTCTACCCTGAATCATTAAAAAGAGTGCTAATTAGTGATGATGAAACTTATTTTAGCATGCTGTAAAAATATATTTAAAACTGACTTGGCATAAATTTTTATGAGTAATCAAAATTAAAAGTATTAGAAAAAGACATTTACAAAAAATACTGCGACTTATTCTATTTTCTTCCGTGAATCCATGGGGCGACAGAAAGGAAGTATAGCATACTTAAAATATAATAGGTTAATAATAAAAGAAAAAAAAACACACAAACAATGAGAAAAGAAAAAGAGAAATGGCTACATCACCACAGAATGATACTAATAGAATTAGATCTAATTCTCTTGACTCGTTCTCATCAACTAAAAATAAACAATAACAATACAGAATCGGCAAACGGAAAACCAACTAAAATATTATTTAAAAAAACAACAATAAAAATCACACTCCTTCAAGCCGATTGATCCTCATGGAGGAAAATTACCAAGATCCTCTAAAAGACAAAAATAATACACATACAGAAAAGAAAAAAATGTATATATAGAATAACACCCAAAGAACTCCAGGAATTAGAAATTGCAATAAAATAAATAAAAAGGAATGATATTGGAATAAGTGAAATGAGAAGATTACGATTTTGACACAATACAATTATGAAATCACTAAATACAAATAAAAAATACATCATTATTTTAATCAATATTTTGTCAAATTGGAAAAGTTGGGGTAGCATTCAAATAAAGAGAGGAGTCAGATCCGGCGACCCAATTTCTCCAAAATTATTTATACCTGTTCTAAAATAAGTAATGAGAAAATTACCTTGGTGGAAACGAGGTATTAACTTGAATGGAAAGTATCTATAGTCATCTTATTCTGTTCACAGACTGTCGACAAGAACTTAATATAATGATAAATGAACTACTACTACGGACTAGTTCAAAAGTCAGCTTTGAAATGAACTTTGAAATTATATGTTTTTAGGTTCTACTTTCAGAGATGAAAAAGCAGGAGCCGAAGCCCAGTGCGTGTGAGATGTAAGGAGATAATAACAATAATTGTCTTATAATTTGATGTGTGTGAAATATTGCCACTTTCGGTAACAAGGTGTAAGTGGAGTAGTGTAGGCCAAGTGTTTTTATGGTAGGCATGTGTGTAATGATTTAGGTATTACAGCGGGTAGAAGATACTATTATCAGTATGGTTTTTATAATAGAAGTAATATTCCTATGTACTAAGTATACGTAGTTTTATTGATAGTCGGTATACATTTTTTTCCGTATGTGGAGGAGATATTGTGTGTATTGCATACAGCTACATCCATGAAATACGATGTTTTGGTGGATTTCCGGACGATTGTTGTATCAGGACGGTTATTATACTACCCCAGTACAATTTCTAGTCGCAACTTTGGAGTATGGCTTTTGGGGTGTATTTATATCATAATATGAAATCCTCTCCTGAATGAGTTTATAGTTTAGGCCAAGTTACTGAGCTGCTACCTGATCAATAAACCAATTCTATTCATTAGTAAGAAAAGTAATTAAATTCATTAAATATATAATTTACATATATTCGTATTAATATTTTAGTATTAAAACCAAAAATCATACTTACTTAACAAATATTCACTAATTCCTTTGTAAGGACCCAAATATTTAGTTAATATTGATTGTAGTAATAAATGATTTTAGATATGTATGTCTCATGATTGGTAAGTACATCAAAATTATTATAATTAAATATCTATGTTGATTGTTTAGTATTGTTAATGTTATTTTCATTTTAAGTCAATCCTTGCCATAATTTCTATTTTAATGTTTTCTTAAAATATACAAATATTATTGTGCATGTACTAAATATAATATCTAATATAGTATAATGCCGCGGTCATGGGTCAACAAGGTATAGGTAGTTTTCAGGTCAGCGCATCGCATCCATCGAACAAGCGCGATCGGTCACATTATAAAACATTTGAAACTGTATTTATATAGGTGAATATGATTACTTAAAATCGTTTTGAATAATTCGTATAAAGTTACATTATTATAAATATATAATATTCATATCGGATTATCGTTTTGAACTGTTATATAAGTAAAATCGGAGGGTGATCTAATAACCTTAGTTAAACAAACCACATGTTTGAACAAATTTGATAGCGAAGTTTACATCAAAGTGATTGGTAATATTCACAGTTCAAACTTTGCTCACATACTTATTTTTGCCTCAGAGTAGTTAAGTTTAACTGGTGTGTACTGTGTTAAAATGAATGTCGAAAAATATTTTAAATACATTAAAAGAATCTAACAAAATAAAAGTTTTAACAAAAATAAACAAATTCCTAATATTATAAACATTTGAAAGGAAAAATCCACAAAATATTATTAATATATAATACATTTTTATAATTTGAAGCAACTATATCAAGAGAAATACAGAATTATGAATATATTTCTAATTAAATATAAATCTATCAGGTGAAAGAGTTAAATTTTTTTATTCAGTTAGGTCTAGTAAAAAAACTATAATAGTGAATAGTGGCCACATTATTAATTCCTATATTAGCTTGATAAACTACAAAAGTTTATTATTAATATCGCTTTATATCTCTTCTTATATATGTTTCGTTTGTAGAGATTATTGTCGGATCTGTTATATGGGCCTACTGTACAACAAACGCCGCTGTTAATAAAGCTTTTTTTTTGTGTATGTCTCCGCTGTTAGCACTACTGGCCATGACAGCGTCACCGGTGGATTAATAAACAATAGCTGTGCTGACAAAAAACTAACGGTTACCCTAATCGCTTTTTAAGGACGTTGTGGTATGGAATCACTTTACTACCCGACCCTTAAGCGATCCATATAACTTGCAGAAAATTACAGAAATTATATACCAGTTATTTGGTGACAACTATATAAAGTTATTACTTGACGACTATACAAATAAGGTATTCAACGGAAACAAGTTTTTTTCATTAACATCTTTGTATACATATGAAATATTAACAGTTCAAATAATTAAGAAAGTGATATTTCATGTTCAAAATTAAGCAGTTTAGCTTTTTCATTGGATGATTATAACCCGGATTCCTCCTCAAATACTAATCTGTAGATATGCCCATTCGTATGTTACCATTAAAGTGAAACAACAACCGGACAAGCAAAGACTATGTACCTTTGAGCCTACCGTTGATCATACTTTTGTTGGTAGTTTTCTGATTATCCTGAAGCGGAGTCGACCATTGGAGTTATGGAGCTCGGTTGAAAGCTCACAAGGGTTAGTGGTAATAAGGTGAATTGAAGCGATGATCTGCTATGATATTCATTAGCAATAAGATTTGACACGACTAGCCAATGTCGGCGCTAAAAGATTTTGAACCGGTTGTAGATTTGCCTACCTCTTATGTCTGTGTACATAAGGGCGATCTCACTTGGGGGGTATGCGTCTTACTATAACCTGAGTCTCGGGCTGATGGACGTGGCGTTGGGACATGGAAGAGGTAAGCGCCGTGTCAACTGGAAAAAATGGTCGCTTGAGTAGCCTGCCGCCGGAAGAATGCGAACACAGTCGATACCCCGAGTACTCCACTATTACGGCGAAGTGCTTTGGCTGTCTGGTATAGCGTATATACTATTAGTATTTTGAAAAACTCAATTTTACTTACTGGGCGTAATTTTCTCCGGTTCTAGAAAACTTTCAGACTCTGGTTCTCTCATGTCACCGTTGAGATACCGTTGTTCCACTTCTATAAAGTGACCCATCGTCACTATGGTCACCGAAAAGTACACCTGCAACAAATTATGTCACTAAAATATGTTTGCCAACTGTGCTATTAAGTGTCTTTTATGGTAAAGTACTTATAGATTTTATATAAATGTTTATTGGAGTCGTTTTGTTTTAATTCTG
Source organism: Melinaea menophilus ssp. n. AW-2005 (assembly GCA_918358695.1). Lineage (NCBI taxonomy): Eukaryota > Metazoa > Arthropoda > Insecta > Lepidoptera > Nymphalidae > Melinaea > Melinaea menophilus. The sequence continues at coordinate 7,817,881 of OU911050.1, read as the reverse complement.
GCGTGTCTTTAACAAACATGCATAAAAAGAGGTTCTAGCTAATGGGATGAAATAGCATGGAAAACGTAGGTTGAAAAACTTGGAAGCCATTTAGACATAATAAGTTTTATTGATAGCTATATTATTGAGGATATAATTTAGAAAACTTTTACTTATAATTTTGGTAACAATAGTAAATGTAGTTTGTTTTATACTAAAAAAATACAACAACAGAAACTTTTAATTAAAAACATATGAAAACTTTATTGGCATTTAAAATTATATAAATTATTGTAAAAATATTTCATTTTTTTTTAATCTGCCTTATAATAATATTAGGTTCTTATATATGAAATACGCATTTGGTATGGGAGGAACAAGGAGTCGATTTTTTTTAAGATTAAGGAAGTACTGTGTGTGTGGAAGTGGATGTCTTAGACATTCCGAATGAAACTCTTCTAATTTGGTAACCGTCTGTTGTGCAGAATATGGTCTAACGTTGTCGTGAGTCAACAGTGGCGTAGGGCGATTAGTCAGCCTCGGTTGTTTGGCAGCTAGCTTTTCCATCATGGTTCGCAATTACTGACAATAGGCGTCTGGCCAGATTTGTGAAAACTAAAATGAACGACATTAGCAATAGTCCATCAAACAAGTAAACAAGTAACTTTTTTTGGGTCAATTTTCGCATGAGGCAGGATTTGAGGCAGGATTTGCCAGGGTCCAGGCATGAGCGCTTCTAATTATCGTAGGGAATCTACTTTCTAATTTGCTTCAAGTGGATTAAAACAGTTTTATGACCACGTCCGAGTTACGGACTCGAACTCGAACTCGGACATGGTTTGCGATGGATTCGCTTAAGCAATAGTCTTCTATTCTTTATTAACAACTTGGGTCCACGGGCGTGTTTTGCAGGTAAAATTTTCAGAACGAAAACGTTGGAAACAACAAACGCACTGAATTTTCTTTTGCGTCACGACTGTTACACACTTCATTAACCCTTCGAGCCGTTTCCGTAGCACGGGTGCCACGGTGGAACTCGTTCTCGTAAATATCGTGATATTTCAAGTTTTTATTTTGTAAACTGAGTCACGTAAACAGAATAAACAGAAGAAAAAAACAAATGAATGACAGTTAGTGAAACACGACTATTTGTGTAAATAGTTGTATAAAATTTAATTTGGAATTCCTAACCATAGAGCAGAAATTTGTGATTAAAGTGGCCAGTACGAAAAAAGCCAATTTCTTATGTAAGGACCTAATAAATAAAACACCACTATGATATCGAGTTGAATATAGAAAATATTGAAAATTTTAATCGGAAGTGGCCAAGATCAAGACATACAAGTATATAGTATAGAAATAAAAATAAACAAAAATTACAAAACTAACCTGTACATAATACACGCTCCTTTCGTTAAAGTATAATTCTAAGTTATTTATTATATGTAATTTAAGCTAATACTACATCTTTGCAATTTTAAAGAAAAATAACATATTCATTGCAATCGGTAATAAACTAAATGGCATAAAATAAATAGAAACCAGTAAATGCTATACATACTATAGTACCAGTACTAAATTAATTCATAGCGACTACAGGTGCTCTAGCATGAGTTACGACGACCTCGTTATACTGTGTCGTGCGAAAAAAGGCAATGAAATGGATACAAAAGGTTTACCATCAATTTTATGACTATCTGCCACCCAAAATAATATAGTTTTAAATGGATCTGGATTCTATTGCAAATTAAAGTAGAGGACAAACCATAATTAGTAATTTCTATAAATTAAACACAGTATGTAAGTACTGAAAAATCACCACGGAGTAATAAAAATAAAATTGTTTAAAAGTTTTCCTTTTCTTTTTATTATACCAATAAAATAGGGAAATTGATTCCGTGAGGTTTACGCTGTATTTATTTGCAGCGATTCATGTATGTTAGCCACTCTATTGGAACTGGAGTTCAGTCGTATAGAATAAAAGAAATTATCTGTGATCTAAAATAAGAACCCAAAGACATTATCTTTTTATAAATAGAAATATATGTGCAAAGAGACTTTACCTGACACCCAAATGGCTGAAACTATTTGTGTTGTATCTTTTTCTTTGATTCTAATTGCGTCGTGTTAAAAACACAATTTTACACTTGTAAATTTTTCATAAATAATAAGTGATAAAAAAGCAAACAGCGTCAAAAAAAAGCAACAGCATTGAATTAAAATAAACTCTATTTCTCTTTTTATTATTTTTTTACTTAAATTTTATTAGACGAGGACAAACAAGTTTTGCTCGGGGCACCCTCGCACGGGGTAACCGCCGGGGCGGCACGGTGAGTGCTAACGCGATCCCGTGTCGTCCCATTAAGGCGTTGAGGGCAACCGTTGGTTTTTTAGTGGGTACCCTTAAAAATGGCGGCGTCCTCTATGCCGCCGGGTAGTCCCACATAACCCTCCGGTCATCACCATCCTGGCCGGCGGGTATCCGTAACGGATTTCTCCAAAGATAAAAAAGAAAAAAAAAAAAAAAAAGGACAAACAAGTTTACGGGTCAACTGAGGAAACGTAATCACCACTGTCCATGGACTCTTACAACATCCGCGGTTTCACAAGGCTTGAAATACTGCTTCGCTCAATTGGTCCAATTTCATCAAGGCTAGCTTGACCTTGCTCTCCAGGTGACACAGAAGTCAACAGCCGCCCGAAATGTCGAAGTCCCAGGATTCTGATATTTAGCGAGGCGTTGAGACGTTGACGTTTTCGCGAGAGAACCTTGCACAGCTGAAATATACCGCATTCCCAGTGCTGTCATTCACATAACAAAGTATGTTGGAAATATCCAACATACCATTGATATGAAGAAGGGACTGAGATGGGGATATCTCTCAGCCTTGGGGTACTTTAGGGTCCACGTGCATAGGGTCTTGTGTGCAACGCTCATTGGGAAAGCTGGTGATTCACTTGAATAAACTCTCGGGAAGCCCTAGGACAGTTACCTACGAAAGAAACCTGTTGTGCCATACACTTAAGCTTTTGCGCTACTCAGATTATCTGTAAGATCCTCTCCCTAGTTTTTAATAACCTTTGCCAAACAGTACGTGAAACAGTACGTGAACAGATATAGATCGGTTGGGCAATGGCATGCTTCTATGACACCCGGACTTCGCGTTTAAAGCGTTAGCATTGGAGTCAACTAGCGGGCCCTTTGTAACACCAATGGGGAAATACCATCGATTATTACCGTGAAATTAGTTAGGGATTGCATTACTTTTCAATGGCTTTGTATCTCAATAGTTCAAAATTTTGTAAGTGAGCTGAGCATAACTCAGTGTAAAAAGTCCTCAATGTGTATTATTTTAACTCCATTATGTATAGGTCTTCATGGTATACATTTGGTTATTAAAGGTCTTTAACCTATCGGCGGTAGCTTAATAATAAACGATTTAAGCCTATGGTTAATTTTAAAAAAGGAAATAATTTATTGTGGATAAAATACGGGTCCGCTTTTTTCATTTTTGTAGGTGTACTAAAAACGTAATTACCAACTTGGGATTTAGTTTCTTATAGCCTTTTTTATATAAAATATATGAAACAAGAGCCATCCATTATTAAAAATTTAGAAAACGGTTCGGGAACACAAAAGAGTATATTATACATTCTTTCGCTAATCAATCATTCAATATTATTAGATATATTTATAGATTTGCTCCTGTTTTATCTTTATTTTTTAATTGTTTACATCTATAACCATTTAATAGAAACCAATTGTTTTTAATGTTTTTTTATATCTTAAATCAATTTCCGTGTTTTTCCGTGACATTTAGTGAATTTTGAGAGTTTTATGTCTCTATACATTACATCTCTATAGACTATTGCTAGTCGTAGTTATAATCATAGCGTCGTATAAAACGAATTCCAGATTAATCAAACACGCTCCTAGTTCTATCATGTTCTCACTAAATAACAATAATTTTATAATGTCTTATTTTCAAATGATTTCTATTACGAATTACTACTACTTATCAAGGATTTTTCATACTATATAATTAAGTTTTTCGTTTGCTTAAAGTTGCTCAATCATTAAAATATTATTACTTAATATTCTGATTTCGTATACAGAATTTCAGAATATAATTTTTGTAAAAATTTAAATGACTATGTCTTTCCTAAATCTACGCTTATTTTAAAAACAACAAAATAACATTTCAGACTTAACTTAAGAAATAAGAATATTATCTATACAGGAAACTGACTTAACCATAACACGAGTAACTTTTTTACTTGTATAAATGTAGTTCCAATTGAAGGCCTTAATTAAGAAACTTGTCAATAAATATTCAGACCACAACAAACAAAATATTACTTCCACAGATTTTAAATAGGATACTAAAAAGAGAATCGATAGACGCAAAAAGTAACATTTCTTTCTGTCTCTGCACACGATATCCCATATGAATGATCAACAGAACAAGTTGTAAAATAGGATCACTTTGTCGTCTGCCTGTCCATCTGTCAGGCCTTGTTGTTTTTGACGGAGACACAAATATCTAAACCTAGGTACAAAACGTACTTATCATACCCCTGGTATAAACTCGAACATCATTTTAATACCACACGTAAGGTAAGGTATCTGCTAACGTCGCTTTTGGATTTTTGAAGCTCGGGACCTGTCTATAATATGGCTATGCGTGGACATGGACGATCATGTTTACACGTGCCTCTACAGGTCCCATAGTGCTAATGTAGAAACGGATCAACTCTTGGGACATGTCCAGGCAAAGACTATTGACCTTCTCTCTCACTGGGCGGAACACACTCATTCTTCATTCTATAGACCTCTCTGGGGATTGGATGGGATGGTACTGGGCCACGACATTTCTAGTCATCTATTGATCACTATCACTTTATTGAGCGAGGGAGTATATCAGGCCTGGCCAAAGACTTCCGCCCTATAAGGCCCAGGTCCGGCCACAAATGGAGTACTGTTCGCATCTCTGGTCCGGATGATCCCAATATCAGCTTCTACCGTTTGACCGCGTACAACGGAGAGCCGTTCGGAATATCGGGGACCTGATGTTCCGCGAACGGCTGGACTCTTTGGTTTTGACTTTGGCTTTGCGTAGAGATGCGGTTTCTCTGTGCGTCTTTTATCGCCGATTTTCATACGACCGTACTACCTGGTGTGTGGCGATCTTCTATTATGTGGTTATCATGGACCTTTCTTCCACGTGCAACTAAGATGTGGAACGAACTCCCTTTGGTGATATTTACGGATATATTCAGATTACCTTCGAAATAAGCTTATAAGCCCACCTCCAAGGCCGGAAGTGCTCTTAAGAATCCTGAGTTGTTGCAAGAGTTAATGGGCGGCGGTGATGTGTGTGTGACCCGCACGCGTTTGCCTTCCTCTAACATAAAAAATAATTATGAAATTTTAGTCCAATTTTTAAGAAAAATCTAAATACTCTACTTTTGTAATTAAATCATAAACTAGGATTCGCCCATCGTGCTTGGCAGGAATTTAACTGAGCGCAGAAAAATCCATTAGAAAAGAATAAAAGGAAATAAATATTTAATAACAATAATAAACAATTAATTGAAAAAGTTTGTCGCCATGAAAGATAGACTACGAGCAACACAATCACGAGTCTCTTGGCTTTTTCTTTATAACTTTTGATTTAATCAAGACATTTTCATTCTGTTTTCTTCTGTAGATGTTTATTTACTGGTTCTACATTCGTACCAAATTTGACTTAAATCGCTCCAGTAGTTTTCATGTGATGAAGCGACTCAGCTCATTTTGAGGAAGACGACCGGCAAGCGCGAGCGGGAACAGTTAAGGTTAAGTCTTTGGGGATTCAGTTTTTCGACTATAACTTTTGATCAAATCAAAATTTTATTAACTTGTTTTTTTTATGTAGAAGCCTGTCAACAAGAGCTACAGCAATGCCAATTTTGATGAAGATCGACTGAGTAGTTTTTATGTGATGTGGCAACATAAAATTGATTCCCAAAAGATTAAGGGCTTCGCTTACGTTCAGCTCAAAAATATGTTCTTATATGGTGTCGAAATTTATAATTGAAGCTACTGGTCCAAGTAAAGTATCATATAAAAGGACTTGATATGGATGCTTCAAAACATGTTATTATTTATGACGCATAAATTATTTATAATGAAAAATACAAAAAAAAAAAGACCATTTAACCATTTTTGTAGCTAAAATTCAGAAATAGCTCGATTTTTTAATTTAGTTTCACTAAACCATAAAATATCCTTACGATATTTGTCTATTAAGAATTTTGATGAAAAAGCGATTAATATTTTGGTGATAAAGTACGATGTTATAATTTAACAAAATAGTTTTATTGCAAAATACGAGTATACAAAATACTAACAGTAAAGTATCAGCAAAGTAGAGGAGTAATCCTTGTAAGCCAATTTAAATTCAAAATGCTCAATCTCTAAACATTTAACAGCGAAAGTCTTACAGAAAGAACTGGAATATTGAATAGTTTAAAAGCTTTTATCATGCATACTTTGCTAGAGCTTATAAGATCATCCTCACCAAAAGTGCAATGGCTATCTCAACAAAGTATATACCATATGAACTCGAACCTGGATTTTTTATAAGATTTTGATTAAATATCTTAGTTGGAAGAAACAACTAATGTCATAAATTAAATCTTTAGAGAGTCATAAAAGTATCCAGATTATTTATTTGTAATATAAAATACTAACTGTTAAAATTAGTCATCACCAGAGCGAGAATAGTTACAAAGTTTGTCGAATACAAGTATATTAATATTAAATATATAGCTTATAAAAATGATTTACCATGAGTATAATGGCTGCAAAAAAAAAACAACTAATCAAACGACATTCTTGCTGACTGTGTGCATGCAGTTCGTGTAATGTACCTCCACACCATATCAAAGAAATTAGAATGATAGATTATTATTAATATCCAAGTTTGTACCGTACCAAAAATAACCAAAACATTTGATTTAGTGCAGAAATATAGTAAAATTTTATTGTAAGCTATCTTAAAAATGAGGACCTTATCGTTTTTTTTTCTTCCTAATTAAGAAAAAAGTTCTGACAAATACAAGCATAATTGACAAAATAACCCTACTTATACGCAGGTATCATTCCATTTGTGTATTATGTATATGTATACATAAGCTTCTATAGACATTATTTGTTAGGAAGACTCACCATGGTGTACAGAGCAGCCGCATAGCAGCCGCGACGCAGACTCCTCCAGCAGCAGCAAGACTGTATGATAGGCATGGTGCCGCCTTCCGCCGCCGTCTCTGTACAATGACAATTACTTTAATACAAACGTGATTCATTAAGATCGGTGTTATATTAAATTATATATTTTTAAATACATTCTTCATAAAGATGTATTTTCCTAAAATTTTCTTCGGCACAGTACGCTGCAGATAGCTCTATATTACTAGGGGCGCCAACAAACCCTCAATTTCGACTCGCTGCGCTCGCGAAATCTCGGGTGCCGTTTGCATATTGAGCGAAGCGAGCCCAGTGTAATTGACTCATCGTTTATATCAGTTAATGTCAGTTTTTTGACAAAATATTAAAAAAAAAAGTTTTTGAGGTCTGGTTTCAAAAAATTTAATGTGCGTCTTTTTGATGGCAAAGTTTCATAATTTTCCGTCAAGTAGTTTTCGAGCCAATTCGTAACAAAGAATGTAAAAAGTCTGCAGTAAAACGCTCCGCTCACTTCGTTCGCTTCGCTCAACTATTAAACTTTGTAATGACTAATATTATATTCATTTTAAATGTCTTACTATTGTAACGTAGGGCTCGTACTTATTATAGTTTTATTATAGTTATGATCATAACTTTTTAAAATAGAAGGAAATAGATAAGCACGCAGTACGTATCAACTGTTTTCCAAAGCCACCAAACTTTCTATGAATGTCAATTGTACTACGGCTTCGATTAATTATGGTAAAGTAAACTTGTATAAAAATATCATCTTACATAATAAAAAGAAGAAAAATTTATTGTTAATGCTTATTTTATAAATGTATAGTAAATGTAAGGATGTAATAATATAATAAATTTTTCATAAAAAATGGTGGAAATATTTACATTTTAAGATTCTGAAAATAATATTTAATGGACATATTAAGATCTTTTTAATATTCATTAATTGCATCAAATAGACTGTTCCTTTAGGTCTTAAAACTAAACGTGTTAAACGTTCTCACAAACACTCTTACAAAAATCTAAACTGTAACAAAAATCTAACGTAATTTATGAGATACACAAGACATTAGTTAAATTGGAATATCAACTTTGAACAAATATTTTACGTGGTGTGACTTAATAAAATTCATGTTTATGTTATCAGAAAGCTCGTTATGTTATTTATTTCATTCCGAGTTGAGATTGAATTTATTAATTATTACTGTGAAACATGTAGCTCACGGACATGTTATTAAAAATACAATAATAATGTTTCCAATTTATACAATTTATTTGATATTTTAAGCTTAGTACAATATTTACTGAAACATTAGACCACACACAGTTAGACCTAACAATTTTTTTATATAATTAAATAAAATTTGTAAATTATGGATAATATTAAAATCGTATATTGTTAAAATATTTTATATTTGATTAGTAATTGAATGATATTTATTGTAAATGTAAAAGTTTATCATTAGTACTGGTAGTTTTAATATTATAGATAGTTCGACAAACATACCTTACTAAACAAGTGGTAGCTTGGTTTCTGTTGCGAATTAGTTCTTCGCAAATTAATGTTTCAAGAAGTTGAGGTTTCAACTCAGAACAAGCATTTAATATATAAGGTTATTTTAACACAGTTTTTATCTTTTGTGAATATACATGTGTCCTGAAATTTTGGTATCATGTAAAGTTTCTCGTTATATGAAATTATTGCGACTTTAGCGACAAAACAACAATTTTTTTCAATACATTTCAACTAGGTACAAAACGATGAAAGTAAGATTTATTCACTTAATTATGGATACCGAATATTTACTAGGCACTTAAAAAATATATATTTTGGTTAAATTATGTTGATACAATATCATTTAAAATTCCTTTTTTTGTATAAAAAGAAGAGACAACGAAAATTACTACTGAGTCTTTTTATTAATAACATAATTTCATTTACCTTCCATGGTCTTTTTAGGTAATCGCAAAAAAAGATCATCGTTGGAAATATTAGGGCCCAGTATTCCGATACTTGGCGAAGTAATTAGGGAAGAACTCTGCGGTAAGACAGAGCAGTGATTCTGGGGATTAAACTGAAGGACGTTCAATTCATCTCATTCCGAAAACCTCATTAGGAAAGTCGAAATAGAAGATAGAAGTTTTATTGGTATATTCACGAGGTTTTCCGAGAGAGTTATGAACAACCAGAACATGGCGTATGCCAATAATAATGAATACTGGAAATATCGAACATATCTTTTACTAGCAGATCGACAACTGGTCTACGATGAAGAAAGTCATATAGCCAGCTAATAATTAACTGGCTATCCTCAAAGTAAAGTGATTAGGGTTTATAATGTTGTCCATTCTTTTATTCAATGTATATTTTTAAATTACTTCACCAATTACAATATATTAAAATTTATTTCAGCTCTAAACCCGAACAAGCCTTAATAAACTCCATACGACATAAGTTGCATAATCATAATATTGACACACTGGTATTTTTACTCTTCAATCACTCCACTACCATAAAAAGTAAAATATACATCCGGAAATATTATAAATTTAATATAAATTAACAAATCCAAAACGTGTTATAGAATAAAAAAAATCAAGTTTTTATATACAAAGCTACAAAACGACTATCTACAAATCATGAGTTGAGCATCGGTAGTCTGACAATAATTAGTTTTCTAACAATTCTGTACATGTTGCTTCATCTTTGAAGAAGTTATATAATCACTTCCAAGATATTGGCATCTTCACTTAAAAAATGAGACATTCTATTATTACTATTATTACAAATGTTTAAAATTAGAAACCATTAATCCTTTATAAATGTGAGAGCATGATAGAACCAGTAGTGATGTAATTAATTATCTAGTCATCCATTGGAACCACGCTTTACTTGATTCCTAAATTCTCCTCACATCATAACTAATAAGTTATGGTTTAATAGTCACTACCACATACAAATGTAAATTAATAATCAATTAAAAATTAAAAGATTATTCGCGGAGTTTCTTGTCTATGAAGATATGGAGGTTCTTCTCTATGGAGTTACATTCTAGAAACAGGTACTATAACTAGACTTAAGTACATTGTACGACTAATTGAAAGGAAAAACTTTATTTTGTTTTTATAGAATATCTTAATAGTTAATATTAAGTTAAAAAGGTATCCATAAAGTTTCTTACCAGTTCTTCTTTAGAACCGAGAAACTGGTGGAAATGTAAAAAAATCGATGATCACTTTAACTTTTATTTTGGAGAGCATTGAGGTAATGGCAATTGGTTTTTACGTAGCCGAATCTGAGGTAACGCTTTTTTAAAGATTCCAATGGACAAGGGTGGTCTTCCTTGTAAATTTAACGGAAGGGACGGATGTTCGTTTGAGAGCCTCCAGAACTTTCATGTCCCGAGTGAATAGCTTTCCAACTGCCCTTGGCAGTTCCCGACTATATGCCCTATCAGAATATAAAGGGTGTTCCGAACAATATTGCTAGTTTGTGGAAAGGGATTGACTGTATGGGGTTAGAACTCGCTTTGAATCGATTTCTTTTCTAGAAGGTCCACTATAATATTCAGGGTGTGTTGGGATTGTACGCGAGTGCACAAAAGCAAACTCATAAAAACAAAACAAAGTGTCATTGAATCTCTATCTATAGTAATTCTTAGCGGTCATCAGATGGTTACTGCTATCGGCACTAGTCATGTATTATTATTCCGGACAACCCGAGTAACAATTATATTTTTCTTGTTTGCATGCATTATTACATATTACAAAAACTGCTAAACTATTGACCTATAATCCGATATTCATTATCGACAAACTAGTGGAGGATAATAACCTATTTATAAATATCCTACTTTACATCTAAATCCGATAGTAGAATATGATCAGTTAGCAAAAAGTATTTCCATTATTACTCATTCGCATAACTGAAAACAGATATAAAGTAAGCCAATCTGTAAAAGCAACATAATTATACGTAATAAAATTACATCTATGCACACGGACGTGATGATAGGACTATCATTACGATATATAAAGGTTTAAGCATACTAACATATTAAGTAATTAAAACTATGTAAATTTTGAGTTTTTTTAATAGTTTAAAGTATTCTAAGTTTATCAAATGAATTTAATTATGACAAACCAATATACGATACGATATCGTGTCACGTTATTACCGGGCAACGTTTCCAGAGTATTTCATTTCAATTTAGTAAGCAGTAGAATTCGAGGAAAATTGGCGAATTACCTATTCTATTTCTTTGAATTGGAGCGAACCTAAATTTATTTTTAACTTTCGTTAATGTGTTAGTATAGCCGAAACGATATTGATGTTTCTAATTTCACATGCCTATTGATTTATATATTTGTGATATTTAAACGACAGTAAACACATTCAATAGTTGTCGTTTCAAATTTCTAGATCAATCATCAAGATTTTCCGTTAAAGAAACCTTTTGATGTTAATTAAATTAAGTAGTAATTTATATTATAAAACTAATTTTGGCAATGGATCTAATCAATCTACCTAGTTAGTATAAGCGAAGAAAAGCATTACTTTTATTAAAGGACGACTTGTTAGTGTTCATCTAAAAATAGTAATACTGTACGAGTATCTGTATATACTATCACACTAACGGTGTCTGTGGTGTTCATGACATCTTAATGTTTTAAATTGCAAAAAATCTTGGAAAATTAAAACCTGATTCAAGTTCAAGTCAGTTAGTTGGCTTGAGAGTTAATTATTTTATCAACGTTTACAGCAGTTTAATGTGTAAAGGTAGACCTCAAAAACTTTCCACCCATACTCTCGAACTCATGGCAGGTCGACGCTCAATGGTGTTGCAGACATCCTATGACGCAGAGTCATATAGGCAGCTCAATAGAAAGATAAAAACTTCCTTGCGATACGACATCCGTGCTTTCAACACTAAATGTATTGAAGACACGATCGAGCGAAACCAAGGCTCCAAAGTATTCGCTAGGAATGTTTCTATTGGGCAAAGCCGGCTGACAAAGCTGAAGACGGAGGACGGCAATATAGCGTTGACTAAGGCCGACGTTCTGAGGGAGGTGGAAAGTTTCTATGGACAGTTATACACATCAGCTAAAAAACCTGTTGTTGCCTTGGAGAAAGAACCCAGAGCCAAGCTAACCCGACACTATACTGAAGACATCCCGGACATCAGCCTGTGCGAGATTGGGATGGCTCTAAAACAGCTAAAGAACAATAAGGCGCCGGGCGAGGACGGAATCACCTCGGAGCTTCTGAAAGCGGGTGGAAAACCAGTACTTAAAGCCCTTCAGAAGCTCTTCAACTCCGTCTTGCTCGAACAAGGGACCACGCCAGAAGCATGGAACAGGAGCATCGTCGTCTTGTTCTTCAAAAAGGGAGATAACACCCAATTGAAGAACTACAGACCGATATCGCTCCTGAACCATGTTTATAAGCTGTTTTCTAGAGTCATCACGAATCGTCTCACTCGCAGGTTCGATGACTTCCAGCCTCCCGAACAAGCCGGATTCCGAAAGGGCTTTTCTACCATAGACCACATTCATACGCTGCGGCAAGTTATACAGAAGACCGGTGAGTATAACTTGCCATTATGCTTAGCGTTTGTGGACTATGAAAAAGCCTTCGATTCGATCGAGACTTGGGCTGTGCTTCAGTCTCTCCAGCGGTGCCATATTGACTATCGGTACATCGAAGTGTTGAAGTGTTTGTACAAAAACGCCACTATGTCGGTCCGAGTACAAGAAGAGCATACCAAGGCTATTCCGTTACAGCGCGGGGTAAGACAGGGAGATGTCATATCTCCGAAACTGTTTACCACCGCGCTTGAAGACGCCTTCAAGCTTCTAGAATGGAAAGGATTCGGCATCAATATCAACGGCGAGTACATCACTCACCTTCGATTTGCCGATGATATCGTAGTCATGGCAGAATCGCTGGAAGACTTAAGCACTATGCTCGTAGGCCTCAACAGAGTATCCCAAGAGGTGGGCCTTAAAATGAATATGGACAAGACAAAGGTCATGTCGAATGTCCATATTGTGCCCACCCCCATAACCATTGGGAACTCTGTTCTCGAAGTTGTTGACGAATACGTATACCTAGGCCAAATGGTTCAACTAGGTAAGTCCAACTTTGAGAAAGAGGTCAATCGACGAATCCAACTCGGTTGGGCAGCGTTCGGGAAACTTCGTCACATCTTCTCGTCCAAAATACCTCAGTGCCTCAAGACCAAAGTCTTCAATAAATGTGTGTTGCCAGTGATGACTTACGGGACTGAGACGTGGTCTCTAACTATGGGCCTCATAAGAAGGCTCAGAGTCACGCAACGAGCTATGGAGAGGGCTATGTTAGGTGTTTCTCTACGCGATCGAATCAGAAATGAGGAGATCCGTAAAAGAACTAAAGTCACTGACATAGCCCAGCGGATTAGCAAATTGAAGTGGCAATGGGCAGGGCACATAGCTCGACGAACCGATGGCCGTTGGGGCCGTAAGGTTCTAGAGTGGAGACCACGTACGGGAAGGCGCAGCGTGGGTCGGCCCCCCACTCGGTGGACGGACGACCTTGTAAAGGTTGCAGGGCGCCGTTGGACGTCAAGTGCGCAAGACCGTCCGTTTTGGAGATCGTTGGGGGAGGCTTATGTCCAGCAGTGGACGTCGATTGACTTATGATGATTACTATCGTTGTCATCATAATTCAATCGACATATATAGCCGTAATAATAATAATAATAAATAATAATGTGTAACATTTATTGTCATACATATTATTCGTCCACGTTAATGCTGTAAGTCACATTATTTCTATAACGTTTGTGTAATAGTGATATTATTTTAGTCTCTAAGTAAAGCTGCAATGACCTTTGTCTATCATCAAAATAGCTTTTGTTATTATCATGTGAGTGTGTTTAATATTTTCTTATCTTAGTTTGCTTAACCATTATAGGCTTTGCTTCAATCGAGATAAGAAGATTTACTGTAATTGATAAAATAGTACGTTATTATATTGAAAGGTAAGAATTATAAAAGGATCGACTATGAAAATAACAGTCACGAGGATTGCAATGTTACAATTAATATTAAAATGGCTCAATTGAAACGAGCTTTTTGACCTATCCTATGGTTGCTAAGACTTCAGCAAAACTTTTAAGATACAATTCTATCTATAGCAAAAGAGTTCTCTAGTAGCTCTCTGAGATTAAGTACGTGGTTACACCGACATATAATTAGCATACAAATGACATTTATTACAGTTAATATTAAAACTATATTGTGATCTTTTATTGAATATAAATGTTTTTTCATATGAATATGTATGACGTCTTTTCATTTATCAATCCAATCGGTATAATATCAGAGACTATGACTCAATACACAATTCACTTGTGTTTATGGTATTATAGACATATTTCAACGTTACTTCTTTAATTACTCACTCTATCAACTCTATAAAATAACAGCAATGTTAGTGACTGAGTGACTGGTTAATTGAACTCAAATAGTCTTAGTAAAATAAGTTCAGACCATTTATTAAATTGGTAAAATGCAATACAATCTTACAGTCGACTCGATTATTTTTAGATGTGAGATAAACGACTCGCCGACGCTTTTAATGCTCTCATATATAACGTAATTTATTTGTGTTATTCGTAAAATATTCTATTCGTTTATTAATCTCTTCGGTATGTGTATACCTACTGAGGTCAACAGACAGGGCTGTCTGTTGACCTCATGGAAGTTTTAATTAAACTAACGTTTGAAGTAAAATTACTTAAACCGTATTAGTTGACCGTAATTGCTTTCATTTTTCATTTATATATTCACACCATCGTGAAAGTTACAAATTATCTTACATGCTTCAGACTGTTCATTATAATAATAATGGTCGTGGAACCTAAATACTATTTTGAATGACTTTGTTTGTGATATACATTTTTTTCTTAACGGATTAGTAATTATTAAAAATAAAATGTTGAAAAAGACGTCTTATAAAAGATACTTCTTCCTACTTATACAACTCTTATTTTTATATTTATATCGATATAGACAATATGGACAACCCTAGATACGTTGGCTATTATTCAATCACCCAACATCTCCACGTTCTTATCCCCTAAACATATTAGATATTGCTAAGTAAAAATATTTATTTTACCGCGCGAAAGAAAACAAACTCGCTGCAATACCAGTTTTATAACTCAGACGTACGAGTATTATGCACTAATCTCTCTAATGACATCCATTTAAATAAATTGCTTAGGAATATAAAGATAGTTTATGTGTTTCTTTAAATACGATTAAATTCTACGATTTTAATAACATTATTTATCAGATTTTTATGAATAAAAGATGAAAACTTCAATTAATAACTATCTGTAGCCCGTGACTGAAAAAATGTTCCATGTTCAGAAATACTGATAAACAAACCATTTAATTCACATTTTTTTATATTCCAGTAGATTTTTTTTAGTAATGGTTGTAGGATAGACTGAATAGAGGGGTTTGATGTTATTAATCTTATAACCTCAGTGTGTAAAGCATCGATGTAAAGAAAATTGGTTAAATCCTATATATAATATCAGAAATAAGGGCTTTGAAACCAATACTTAAAATAAAGAATCATACCAAGTTTTTTTTTATACTTATGTCAAAACCTCATTAGTATTTTATTATATTCAATATATATAATAATGTAAACAATGTAAATGCTATCGATATATAAAAAAATATCAACTTTTATTTTTGTGTTTTATTACTGAATTAAGTTTTGTTCTTTAAATACCCGTAATGAATATTAATATAATATTTTTTGATGTTTGCTTTTTTTCATTAGTTTCATTCTCAAAAATGAAGCGATTGCTATGGAATTGCAAAATTCAAACTTATTTCAAATTTAGGCTTAGGTATGTATTTATTTTCTGTTCTGAAATATTTACTTACAGAACACGCCCTGTGGATGAACGGAGACTGTAATCTATAATGAAGAATGAAATGTGACCTATAAATTGGAACATTCAAAAATCTAGTGAAATATGTATCGCATGAATTGATTGAAGCACATCAACAAATATGCATTGAGTTATGCGTTATATTACTCAACAGTCTCAATAACGAGAGAATTTTGAATCGTACCGTTACTTGTGACGAAAAATGGACCCTGTACGATAATTTTAAATGCGTGACGGTGTTTGAACCCAAGAGAATCATCTATATCATATCCCAAGCGAAAAAAAAAACTGAAATAACACTAACCCTGGAGAATTATCCAAATCATATCCCAAGCGAAAAAAAACCTGAAACAACACTGGTAAATATTTGACGACCGTTACGGTGGAGCATATTGAAATGCAAACCAGGACTGCAAAGTCAGCTGTTAAACAATCGAAACTGGGAAATTGTTCTGGCCCACTGCTAGCTCAGGAGCTAGACCCCATATTTGATAACAAACGGGCTGCGATACATAAACATTGCCATATAAAACGACAATTTTATCTGTAAAGACGTGTTATTAAATTATATTATATCAAAATTATTTATACTTTTGGTAGGAAATAAATAAGGTAAGCAAGGAAGAAAAATCCATATCAATGTTTTAGGCAAGTTATACCTCACAATTGATAAAAAAAGATTTTGATATTCATGAAGCAAAATGATTTTCATTCACAATAAAATGCCAATGCCAATATTAAAATTGGAGGAAACCTTTCTCCGCTAACCATTTCGCCATATAGTCGCAGTTACGTGGCGTGAACGGCTGTGGTTTCCTTCTTCTTTCTGTGATGCTATCATGGTTCAGAAGGGTATCCTTCTAGCAAGCAGAGTTGTATAACTCTGCTTCGCGCTACTATATGGTTGCTGATATTCCACAAAGCGGTATACTCTCTCTCCTCTTTTATTTATTTATAAAGTCCAAAGCTAACTAACTCTTATCTTTTGTATGTCGACAACGTACAAATATAACTATATATATATCGTACACCCCACAATATTTATATTAATGTTGCTATTGGCTTCTGTAAAAAATCTATAAACATTCTACTTTAAATTGAAATACTCATGTTAGTGAACTAAAATGCCGTAAAATCACTAAATAGTTACGTGCCTTACATCGGAATAAAAGTTTCCTGCCTATTCGAATCAAAACTCTAATAGTGCAATTACTAATCTTTCCTCTAAAAAGAGGCATCAACATAGTCAATGTTCTATACTTGATGTCTGTTGTTCTAATTTATATGCATACTATCGCTATAAATTGGATCCCTTCCTTCATAGTTGCAAACTCTATGTTTTTAATCTTCGAAATTGTTTTCATGTGTCACAAATGCCGTTCAAAGCTAAATTAGCTAGTCATCTACGAAAGATGAGATTCAAGATATTTAGGTCAATTGTTAAGAATAGAAACTCTTAATTGTCCCCTTTCTTCTCCATATTTAAAGTGTAAATCTTATATCCAGGGACTTACATCTTCGTTCCTCTTCTAATCTCAAACTTTTTGTTCCTGCACACCATTCTGGATTTCTCGCAAGTTTCTTCACGGTAAACACAATTAAACTCTGGAACGACTTTCCCGAACACATTAGACGCTACTGGTAGACAGTTCTCGTTTATCCAGACATGTTTATAATCAAAGACAATACCATTCTTGATTTATTTCGTTCTTTCTTATGTTTATAACCGACATGATAACCTTTGTATGCAAGAAAATATAATAGAAATCTACCGGAAACTCTGAAGATTAAACGATATTATTGTAAGATAATAATAAAGTACGATGATGTCAAATCACACAGTTCTGACGTGACATAAAAGACACAACAAACGCTAGTGGCTATAAAGACAATATGAAATAAACGGTATTAATATATTTCTTTAGTGCACTTTTAACTTTATACATCAGGAAATTGCATCTGAGGATTAGGTCAGATGTAAACTTTTCATAAAAATAAACCAAAACATTTTGCATATTTAAAATACAATAAAACTTAAGCGTTTACTCGTCATCTTTGATGTCAGTAATTGGGTCCTCATAACTGATAATAACTCCATTTACCATTCTTGTTAAATTAAGTGTCTTTTATAAATAATTTAAGTTCAGTATTTTTCCATGGTATAATTGCTGAAAAAATTTTGCTAATAATTTTTTGTAACAATCTATTTTATATTCCTAAATTATACATTCTTGATTCACGCAACACACACACACACACACACACACACACACGTTCTTTAAATCGAAATTTACCCGAAAAGATTGAAGCCATTTGGATTCCTCATTCATAGCACAGATTCTGGAGCATGGAGGAATAGCATGGTGGTTGCAGCGTGGCAAGAAGGCACACTAAGCTACAGTAATTTCAGTATGTTTGTATGATTTTAAATTTTCTAAGTAGTTGTTACTTACCATATCAAATTAAGACAAGATACTTATAACGACAGAATTATAAGATTAGAACATTATACCGATTTTGCAAACATCCCTGTGGAGGGAAAACAATCTTTTAAAATACTAAAATATAAACAAATCGTTTGTTATATATATTTTTTTAATTTCATATTTATTTAGAATTAAAAATTTCCGTACTCGGATGGAGTACTAGGAATATTATAATTTGGCTACAAATCAGCATGGACAACTGCATCAGCTACGTCGACAAAGTGAAGCAATAAAAGTTCAATATATTTTTAGGGGAGATTTTCTAAACGGGGTTTTATTTTATTTCTTTTTTACCAGTACCCCGTGACGAGATGTTTTATTTTATTCCTTTATAAAACGAGTACGTTACGATTAAAATTCTTTCAATAAAGTCTTTGATAAAACGCTATGTTTATCTATTCAGTGTTTATGTAATATTTTTCACGAAAGTAAAAAAATTACAAGCGTTTAGAAGTATTTTGTTTTACTTACGGTATCGTGACCGACGCAAATGAAGATTTAACAAGAACTTTAGTTCCGTTTGTCTGCTTTGTTACTGCAATCGCTCTTGTAAAGAGAGCTAACGATTCCTTTTGTTGGTTTATTGTTATCATTTTATCTTACATGTAAATGTGATCGAGTGGAATAGGGAATGGGTAAAAACTAGAGTTTAAGCAGATCTTCATTACGATCTAGAAATCAATTAAACATGCGATCAAAGTGTTTGTAAGTCAATATTTCTGATCCCTTTTGGTTTAAATTTGAAATTGTAGGTCGCTTTATATTAACCCTCTTTGAAATTACATTCCCGTCTTACCCCTTTCCACTCCCTCTTTCTAAGTATAAAATTGAGTTTCGTTTTGTCATTATGTTATTAAATAAAAATAATCATAAAACGTCCACGACTGAGTAGTCCAGTCATTATAGACTTAATTTAAAAATCATCAATTAATTTGATATTGTTAGATATTAATAAAAATAAGACAAGATGAAATTTTATATGTAAACTATGTACTACCCTTTATCTTAACTCTCAAAGGATAAACTTCCTTAATACATTCAGATCAAATTTAAGAAACTTACAACCTTTCACCGGAACCTTCAAATTGTACGTAATTATGTCAAACACCTATTTTTTGTCCCTTTCTCGTCCCAACAATCGGAGCATCTGTCTCTGTCGTCGTGCCCCGTGGAGCTCGTAGCCCCATAGCCTATGCCATTCAGAGCACAAGTTTTCCTAAGATAATAAACACTGTTGGTTTTATATCAAAACTTCTTGTATTACGAAGTCGTAAGGAATTAAATAAGTTTTCTCAGATCATAATCGGGGTTATAAAAGCAACTAAAGCTATCTAAGCCAGTACAGTGATTATAATTTGATGAAGATTCGATTCGAGAAGATAATGATATTGTTGATTTAATATATTAACACACAGAAATTATTAAACGTTCATCGCAACATCTTTTTCTTGATGTTTGTAGGGGAGTTATACATTTAGAATATTAATTCAGAAATCAATACGTTGGAAGCCATCACGAAAAGAGCAGTGATATATCACATGTATTTATTTTTTAAATTTAGGCTCAACTTTTTATTATTATTCTTATGCTATTAGCTAGCTAGAATAACTTATAAGCAAAATGTATCAAAATTTAATATATTTTTTAATTATCTAAAACGTTATCATTCAACTATTATCCTTAAGGAGGAAGGAAGCGGTTAAAAAGTTGTAAAAAATATTACACATAAATGGACAGTACCGAAGCTATATTAAAATACTGAATCATAATTAATCAGTCAAAAAATCAACCAATATTTTATCCTGTGCGATGTTTCAATGTGATTTTTCTTCGAATTGTATAATAATAGACTTTTTGTTTGACAGAAAATAGAATTGAATAATCAGGCAAAGAGTAAAAGAAAACCAAAGTAGACATTACACCGAAGGTCTTATGTGTGTATGGCAATTGATACGGTCGTGTAAGAATATAACAACATATAGATGTTGAGATGGAGAAGCAATTTGGAATTCAGAGGTGCATTATTCTCAACAATTTTATGATGTATGATAATATTTACATTCGTTTTTTTATTCAATTTGGGGTAGCATATTCACTTAAGTATTCGAGTAAAAAACCTGCTCCACTTTGCCTAACATCATTAATAAAATAATTGTATCCTATATCAAGACATTGTTATGCTTATGGCAATGAAATACATAATGGTTATAAAATTCCTTTGTTTTAATACTTTATCTGGTTAACAGTATCTAGCTGGGCAATTGTAGTTTAAAACTCAAAGAGTCAAATCTTGGATTATAATTGTAGATAATGGAAATAAAGAAATTGTTAAATAAAAATATCATAACCTAGATCAATTTAGAGCATTTCATGGTATTGCTTAAAGAATTAAAAAAGTTTGTTTTTTCCAATCCGTCTGAAAATATCAGAATTTAAACTATTGAATAAAAAAAAACTTCATTGAAACTACTAGAGTTCTTTAATCTAATCTCAAATAAAAATATTAGGGCACTAATATTATTTAAAAAGGAGCTACAACAATGTTTTACGACATGTTTTTGTTTAGTAGCTGAATGTAGGAGGTTGCCACATATTTATGCATAGGTAGGTATTTTAATAATTGAGTTTTTGAAAGTTGAACCTTAAAGGGACCTATTATTTTCCTATTATTTAAGTTTAATATATAATATGAAAGAACGTTGTTCAACTTTTAAACATATAGAAATTATAAAACTACACAAATTCATCATATATTCTGAAATATTTTGTAAATATGATCAACTATCGAAATCCAGAGGCTTTAAAAACACTTTATTTTTCAGTTATAACATTTAAGATACACTTTTTTATAGATTACTTATTTATTTCGAAATTTAATTTTTTATACTGTCTTTAAAATATTTTGTAATAAAATGTTCGATTATTCTAACACTGACTACAAGCTGTTTTGTTTCAAGCTAGCATCCAAAGTCAGTTGACGGCAACACGTGCGAGCTATCAATTGACGTTAGTATATCTCTACTACAACTCTTGGCTCTCAATTCGATCGATATAATGTTTTACGCCTGATTTGTATTACAAAATACTGCTATAATAAGAGTTCCATTTTTTATTGTACATGTTGTTGAAAGTTAGGACTTCCTAATCAGATTAAATTTTCAGGTCTTTCGTTTAATTTTCAGTTGTGGTTTAGTTGTCACTATTTTTCACTAGTTGTTTATGTTTGTTTGCGCTCGTATTTACGGTATATACATTGCGAAAAATATTAATAATAGGACCAAAACTATCAAAATGCTAAAAACAATATTGAAATCTGTCCATTCGGCAACCGTCTTGATCCGGTCTACACCGTCAGATACCTAGACAGAGAATACTATATATGCTATATACTAAAATTTTACGTGGTCGCATAGAATACAGAGTTATCGTATTTATAATTTAAAAATAATTGAAATTTTTGTGACTCAAGTGCAGTCATAATTATTGTTAGACGAAATAGAATCCACTAAGGCATGGTACACACTGTTACCGAACCAGTGTAAGTGGGTTGTGTGTAACCAATAAGTCCTTTTAGGTATGTGAAAATGTGCCAGCTATCTTCAGCAGTTGGTCACTTGAAGCAAATTTGAAATCTTAGGCACCACTGACCATTATCAGACAAGCGCAGATAAATAGAAAGTCCCATTGTTTGTCCCATTTATTCTTTAAATATTAATAAAAATTTAATGTTGAACAATATTTGTTAATATATAACATTTTACATCACTAGCTAACTTTTAATATTATAGCAGGAATATAATAGAGGGCTTCACAAGAAGCTACAGCTACAGATTAGAAGTGTAGACATTCAGGTCTACCCCCCAAAAGTTTCACAGATACCCGTGATAAAAATATAAGGGTGAAATATTTCATACTAATAAAAAAAAACCTCCTTATAAAGGAAAAAGGAGTTCATAAGCAATACAATAGCCTTTGTCGACTCCAATTGTCGAAACAGGATAAATAGAAATATCCTTCCAATAAACTTTTAAACTGCCCGCAAAGTGCGGGAAATACGAATTATCGTTATGCCATAAAATTTCATCAGCCCGGAAGCTAATTACAAAATGAACCGAGTAAAGCACTTCCGCTTCCGATAGAAAGACCTAGAGGAGACACGACATCAAAGTAAAAGTTTAAAATATGCAAATAAAAATTGTGTTTTTACGTCAAACGAATTGTGGTTAAAAATAACCACCAACGAATATAATTAATTTAGTTATATAAAGATGTAGAACAGGTTATCTTTGGGACCAAGGAAACATTACTAAATTATTTCATTTTGATATAATAATATATGAATAACAAAATGTAAGCGGCATCCAAATATCTGAAACGAATAACAGCTACTCTTAAATAATATTTATCAATATATATAATTTATAATAAAAGCAAAGCACAAAATTTTGATAATTAAATGTTTTCAGACTACACGATTGTCAGACATTTTAAAAATTACAAGACACATTGTAATTTTTAAAATGTAATTTGTAAAAAGAATATTTAAATTACTACAGAAATGAAAATTCTACGTATCAATAGGTATACGGACTAGGTCAACCGTGGCACTACCAACGTATGAAGATATGGACTTTATATTCACTGTTATAGCTGCTTTTTGTAAAGTGAATGAAAATGCCGTATGACCTACCTTCCTACCTTCCTACTCTTTATAAAAAAAATATTATTTTTTACATTTTATGCTTTTGATGGGATCGTACTTACGAGTGCAAAGCTAATTTAGTTTTTTCCGTTCACTATAAGTTGACATTCAAAAAAATAGTTCATTGATTCATTCAGAATAACACATAAACTATAATTTTTATTTTTTTTTAACTGAACGAAATATGAGTTTATATGTCAAGTAAATACGAAAAATACTGATCTAAGAGCTATCTCGGCGGGCACTGTATAAGCTGTTAGTTACATGAAGAGAACGCTGGGTTTCATTATCTTGATTCAACCCCATGAAATTTGAAATAAAAATAAAAACGTATATTTATACTCGTTATTTTTAAATAAAGAGTAAGAGAGAAAATTTATATATAGGATGCTGATTTGTAACCATGCTTTTTTTGAGAGTTTGGAAATACAAGACATTTTTATATGATACACTATTAAATATTCTTTTTGTTTTTATGATTGTTGTGGTATTTGTAAAGCCAAACAATTTTAACAGGAAGTCGTCAGAGAAATAGTAAAGTGGGTTAAAAAACTTTAAGGTATAAAATGTGCAAATTGCTGCTAAAGGCAAATTATTCTACATTAACAACCAAGAATTATAGTCACATTATATACATTTTTCGGACAGTGAATGAGTTGTATCGTTGAGCAATGCGTAACGCTTGTATTTTTATGTTGGCCATATATTTCACTTAATTTTTAGATAATAATTATAAAGCTAGAATAATCCAATTAACAGAATAGTCTCAAAATTGATAAGATTATGTCTGATATAGAATAGGTAAGTTCCATTCATTTACAGTTAGAAACTATGCTATTCTCTAGGAATTATTTGTACACTATTATACGGTCTCGTTTTAATATACTTAGCATGCATCATTAAATTTAATTTAGCTAGGTGGAGTTTGGGAGACATGACGTCACGTCAAAAATAAAGAAGTCTTGGATAAAAGTAACTCGAAACTAGATGATATTCGTCAGAAGTTTTTTTTACAAAACTATTATCTCCATTGGCTGACGTGGACACTGCCTATAAAATACCCATATTTTATGACGGATATCTAAGAGTTCTTTTTTTGTTAAAATTATATGAAAAACACATTTACGTCGGCAAATTCTGGTTGTTCAATTTTTTATGAGGAATCCGTCAAGAATTTTTACGTCAAAAAGGGTTGGGTAAGTTATCATGCAATAGTAAAAATATTACTTCCCCAGCGGGTTAAGGTAGTTTAATTTACGTCTTTGTGTGAAGTATGTACAGTCAGACACTGAAGTTTTTAAATAGATCCAAAATATTCAAACAAAATTCACTTAATATACACATATTAGTAGAGAAATTAGAGAGAATTAGATGAAAATCTTTAAAAGACAAAATTATCGAAACATCAGGTATTGTAGAATTTATTTATATATCTTTTCCATTTTAAATCAATACCAGCGGTTATTTGTGTAGGTCAAATGGAAGGGTCAGGAGGGCCTATTTTGATACCAAACTTATTGAACTAAGCCCTTCTGTAAAGACACTCTACAATTTAAAATAAAGGCTACGAGTTCGAGTTCGAGTTACGAGGTTTCAATTTGCCTAACTGTCCAATACATATTTCAGTCGATTTACTCGTTTTTAAATGAAAGATCAGATTTCTTTAAACATAGAAATGATAAACCAATATTTAAAAATATAATTTTAGTTAGTCTTGTCCTCTTCCTGTAAACACATTTGCTGCAAAGCATACGAAACGTCGGACAAAACTTTTACTTTTACTTGTTATCCTTATCTGTTTATGTCTCCTTTAGAATTAAGAGAAGAAGCTATCCATTAAAAAACATTACACTACAACCGTCACATTTTATGTTTTACATACCATCAAAACCAATAATGTGAGTGAGTGAGAGTTACAATGAGTTTGGGTTTGTTTTGCAAAACAGGAGAGAAAAAATATAATATTTCGAATATATATAATTAATTTATTATTTTCTATTGAAATATCAATAGTATATCTGTATCAATAATATATGTATGTACGTATCCACGTATTTAAACAGTGTCTCCTCCGCTATAACCCCAAACAAGTGACCTGTTTATCAACCGCATATACCGGCGGTGAGCGCTTGTCAGGCGAATAACTGTTGTAGTTACACAGCTATTTAAAAATTCTAATATTTGACGTAATTCAAAGACTACACAATCGCACTACACTTCTAAGCGTAAGCTTAGAATACTGATAAAGTTTGAGATGATACTTTCGAACATTATACGTAATTAAAATTATATATACTTACCATTTATTTTTAGATATCATAAATCTCTTAATAATCATTGTTGGTTAATAATATTTTGCTATATTATAAGTAACGATGTATCTTATTTTTAATTGTTTAAAATCAATTTATTTGATATGAATTAGCAAACATTTTTAAGTAGTAAAATTTAAGTACTAAGCATTCTTTAGGAAAATAGTGTCATGAAGCTGAGTGAATAGAATCTTAAGGATATGCTTGTCTAAATTATTCTAAAAATAAACCACGGTACATGTTTAATATTTGATCTTAATATACTTTACCTACAATTTTTATAGAAATATTAAAAATAATTGTCTAATAGATAAATTTTAATTTTAATATTTATACACACTTTTACTAAATGACTTTCTGAATCTAATTCTGCAGTCATAAACGAAAAGTTATACTTTTTTTAAAACAGTATTATTAAAAAAACTTTTTTAAGTTTTTAAAAGACGTTTTTTATATTTTATCCCTTCCAAAAATATATAATAGTGCTTTAATTTAAAAATGTTTCTTCCCATAAGTAATATTAAAAGAATCATTACTCACCTTTTCACTGAATCACTTTAAACTCATGCTTCGGTATTTCATTATATATCTAAAGTCAACCAATTAAAAATGTTAACGTAGCTTTTTGCCAGGAAATGCCGAAATATTTATTAATGTACCTACGCGAAGTTTCATGTGAGAGTGTCGAAAGGCACGACCTCTCCCTTCAAGTTCTCTCGTTGGACTGACAATTGACTTTACCGACGGCTTCGAAATTCTCGGTTATAGTGACGTACGCATTTCACCGACACCCTCGAGCCTCCCTTACGCGCCTACTTTATTTGTGTTTTATTTTCTCCTCCTTCAATGTTACCTTGAATACTATTTGATGATTTATTTCAAACCAAAATTTTATGTAGATTGATTTTGATTTCCGATTGCGACATAAAAGAAAATTACGTTTTTTTATTTATAAGGTAATTGAAAATATCACAAAGTATGTTGATTTAATAATTCCGTATATTAAATTATTAATAAATAACTTTTTCTAATTAAACGCGTGTATTTTTCGAAATAGTAAAATAAAAAAATATATATTTATCTTTTTACAAATTCCATAATATTTCCTTTATAATCCCATCTCTATTCCTGAAGGTACCGGCCCATTATTCCTTCATCCCTCGCGGGTGGAACGGCTGAGCCTATAGATGTTATACAATTATATGTTTATATTCAATGTTCCTTACATTGATCAAATGAAAAGCGACCTTAGGTCTCTCAGAACTGATGTTCAAACAAATAACTTTATGAATAAGGATTACATAAAGATTATAATTATTGGATGAATATAATTATAATTCGACTGACGATTAGTCGAAAATTAACATCCATAGGCATATATATGCTTTAAATGTAGTGGTTTTCTTTAACTAGGTCAATTTCAGCTAAATTTCCAATCAATAGTTAATAAATTCTCATCGAAATATTCTGTATTTCTCATTTACCTAATTCAAGCTCACAACGGAGCTTCGTATTACTTTGTATGTACGATACTAACCGGGAACCGAGCTCGTTAAGATAAATTATTTTCCGAAACGCTAAATTGCACAATGATTGTTTTAAAATGTTGTAATATGAGTACGTTTTTGTGGAGATAATAAGCGTATTAAATTTTTAAGCTATACATTAATACGGGTAAGTTACATATAAAATATTTAGTAGTTTAAAACTTGCAGAATTGGCAAACGACATAACTTAGAAACTTTTAAAAAATACATAAACTACCGACCTTAAGTTTATTGGGATACCAAATGTTTAACGTTTTAAAGCTATCTTATCTACTATTTTAAAAGTAAGTTATTCATTTAATATACATAATTTATCGTTATTCTATAGAGTTAAAAATAGATTATTACTATGGTGATACGTTAGGACGTCTGCGATCTATATTTTAGGCAAAATTGTGTTTCTAAAAAGTAAAAGCAAAGTAGATTTAATTTTATTCGTATTTATTTAAAACTTAAGTATTTTACACACATAGATTACTGTAGAGATGAAAAAAATATTTATCTAAATAAAATGCCCGCTTGTATATATTTTAGGAATTTACATAAAAAGACAATTAAGTCCGTACCCTTTTTCCCTCAGGTTTATACAAACATGGGTTGTTAATGAAATAGATGTTATATGTATTAAAGTATGTTATAGATATATATTAGTATCAACCATAACGTATATTTACCAATATTCTCAATGCAATGTTACTAGATGTATCCACAATTATTACAAGCCATTAAAATTATGCAGTATAATATTTACTTATAATTAATTTATCGAAGGCTGTATCATAGACATCGCTGCGCCTTCTCTTATTGCTACTTAGCTTCATCGAGTTGTATTAAATAATGTTTTGCTGATATTTTATCCAATTTTTGATATATCTATTTTTTAAATCAATATAATTGCAATTCTTTTTTGTGACTAGCATGAAGAAATTAAGTTATATTGATATGTGATTACAATGAAAACTTTTGGAACTTTTTTATTGTATATCACTGAAAACTTTTGACACTTAGCAAATAACGCTTATACGATCTATATTCTTTATTAATGTATGTTAATGTAATTAAAAAAAAATATTAACTATAATTTGACTAAAAATAGTAGATACTACTCTTACATGGAGATGGTTTGCTCGTCAAAAGACATGAAATTATTAATAATATAGATTTTTTTTAATGTTACATAACAAAAATAACTGTAAATTTATAATGTGTATATTCCCATTCTAATCAGCTTATTCGGACAAACAAAATAGGTATATATATAATTTGAATTTGATATTATAGTTTCAGTAGAATAAAATTTAAAAAACTTAGTTCATTTTGAATTACAACAAGTTTCAAGGAGCAACAATATTATGAATAGAGAAAATTACAGATTGTCAAGTTCGTTCTATAGAGAGAAAGCTTTATGCGATCGCATATTTATCTTAGCTCGTATTGAAGTAGTTTTAAAATCTCGATCAGACATAGTGGCGCTCTTTAAATGCAACTGATAATAATTTATGTAATAAAGTTCTCGATTATTTGTTACATGAATTTTATAAAATTATTAAGCCAAAAACTATAACAAAATACAAAAAATTAAAATTCAGGGATTGGGCTACCGTAGGTAAATATAGAAGTAGAGAAAAATTATATGATTTATATGAGAGTACATAGACAGAGTTTGTGTATAGCAGTGGGATCATGTATAGTGAACAATATGGTTTCACCAAAGGCAAATCAACGACTGATGAGAATATCGCGCTTCCTAAGCACATTTACGACGCTTGCGAGAACACGCAGAATGCAATTGGGTGTTTTGTGATTTGTCCAAAGCCTTTGATTGCGTGAACCATCGGACATAGTTATGCAAACTTAACCACTATGGTGTACGTAGCGCTGCGCTTGATATTATTGCCTTTTACCGGAATTAATAAGTCGAGACAGTTTACGAAAATAATTCTAAATCGTCTAGTTCTCATCTAAAGATGGGTGTTCCACAAAGATTTATTCTTGGCCCTTTTTATTTTTACTTTATATTAATTACTTGACCTTTTTCGTTTAAAGGTCTATGCGCCATTGTACTTTTATCTGATGACAACTCGCTTATTTTTAAGGTTGAGAGTGATAGGACTAATTATAACGAAATAAACAGTACTCTGTCACGTGTCCTTCATTGGTTTGAAGTTAATAATTTAGTCTTAAATGCTAAGAAAACTCACTCATTCCAAAATTTACACTTGCTAATGTAAAAAGTAAAAAATTCATCTTGCTCCTTAACAATGAAGTGTTAGAACTGACTGACTCAATAAATTTCTTAGGTTTAACACTCTTCTTAGGTTTTTCTCAACACTCGCAAGCAAACTCAGCTCGGCCGTCTTTGCAATTAGAAAAGTTAGACAATTAACGGATGTTAATACGACTCGACATGTTTATTTCAGTTATTTTCATAGTATTTTATCTTACTGTATTTTATTATGGGGCAGTGCTGCCGAATTTAATTCTACATTTATTTTACAAAAAAAAGCTGTGCGGGCTATTTATAACTATAAAGCTAGAGATTCTTTGAAGTATGTTTTAAATAAATAGGTATTCTTACAGTCGCTTCTCAATACATATTTAATAATACAATACGGCAAAATTTAAATTATTATATAAAAGGCAGTGACAGGCACACCATAAATACGAGAAATAAAAATAAAATTCTAACGCAAAAATTTCGGCCTCAAAAAATTAACAAATTTTTAAAGGGTTTTACTATAAGCATATATAATAAATTTTCACAAGATATCTTTCACCTTCCTTTTCTTTAGTTTTAAATCTAAAATCAAAAGTGTATAATTAAATAAATATCAATAGAGCAGTATTCCGAGCTGGTACTCTTAGGTTGCTCATGAACTGACCACGCTAACCTTTTTTATAATAATAATTGAATTGTAAATGCCTACTTCAATAAAGATATTTTAAATTTAGATTTTTTTGTTGGAATTGAGCCCCCGAATTATTTTATGTAGACTCCTCAGCGCTCCGCTGTAGTCTTCGAGTGTGTCTTGTTAAAATGTGCTTTATGCAGCCTTTAGTTATTATCTTTTTTAGATTCTTAGCCTTTTCTAGATTCCATTGTTGTATATTATTTAAACCACGCTGTATCTAAATATTTCTTACACACACTATCAACTTATTTATTTTTGATGTTAATTTATTTCTTATCATCGAGCAGAATCATAAGGGATGTTCGTTACTTCTTTAAGAAAAAATGGAGATAATTAATGAACAAGTGTTTATTACCATAATGTCTTCAATGAAGTGTACTAAATTATTTTACTAGGTTATTTTGTTTATTTTTTGTTATTTTACCGTAAAGACTTTTTTAAGATAATTGTAATAGTGTATTAAATTTGTGTTTTTTTTAAGTAAATAGACGTATTTAATACCTTTAGTGTTTGTATCTATGTAATAGATAAAACACTGTCTCATGTACACAACTAGAGGGGCAAATGTCAATCTGTCAGTTAGAAAGATTAGCTGACACGATTGAGAAGCAGTTTGCACGACGTACTTGATGTGATAGTGAGCCAGTGAGTTAGTGGATGTATTGTAGTGCATATAAGTGATACACTTGTATAAACAAGTGGCAACAAGTTAAAACATCAGATATTTTTTCAATAACAGTATTAATGTGTTTTATGAATTTTGTACCATGTTAACATCAAACTTTTTTTTGTTTGGTACCTCCCAAAAATAAATAAAATGAACTTCTTTTGTTTCTTTTAGAATGAAATAAATGTTAATGTTGTTTTAACTACTTTATTATTTGATTACTGTGAAATAAATAAATTCATATAGACATCGTATATATCGGAGTACAAAAAATATTAAATTCCTACTCTTCAATTATTTAAACTAAATTGATATGTTACAAACAATTTCATGAAACTAAAAATTACCTTTTATTATTATATTATAAGTTGTTTTTATTTAATAAAAATAATTATTCTAGTGTGTTGTCCATTATATTGGAGGCGAAGGCATATATCACTCGGTTAAATTTCGATTAAATGGAAAGTGATTTCTATTAAATATGAGGCATTGTTCCATTCAATTGGAGGTCTCATTGATTTCCATTCATTGGACATATCATGTTAGTGTGATTTAGATTAATTGGTAGTGAGTACTATTAATTAACTTTCATTAAATAGGAGGCACTGTTTGAGTACAAATTTAATTACATTGGAAAAATGGGTAATCTTTTTAGGTAACCAGTACCACATTATGCCGAATATTTTATCAGTGGCAGATAAATTCGACATTGAAGAAGCATGTTTTTGTGGGTTTAATATGAATAAAGTGGTGGAAGTTGCTACATATTTATTTCGATGTAACCATTACATCTTCAACAAAGAAATTGAAACTACGACGAAACTAAAAGAGACTTATTCTTATACTTATTATTCTTAACCTTGCATGGAAACTTTGCTTCTAACATACGAAAGACTTTCTTTATCATATTTAACATATTTATAACATCTGGAGTTTTTACAGACACGTAAGACTATACTTACAATACTTGTGCACCTAAATGAAGATAAATGTACTTATATAAAATATATACTGTACTTATATATAATATTCCTCTTCCCCCTCGGATGGCTTTGCAAGTGGACGTGTGTTAGATTTCTCTAAATCGTTTGTTAAATTTTTAAATAAATAATAAATAAAGTGATTAAAGTGTATTGGAGGTGGCCTTAAGCAAGAAAAAGTTGAAGAATCTGGCTCGGTTCCGAACCCGCAGCTGGTGGCATGTGTCTTTGTGCGTTTACCACTAGACCAATTAACAACGCGAATGCGGTTTGAAATATAGAACCACATTCTAGTGCAGTGACTTGTATTGTAATAATTGTTACTGTTTGGCGACTTTTACTGTAACCAAGATTATTATATTTGTTTATTGTTCTTCTATTTCTTTTATTATTTTAAAATGCCGTTAAGAAGAACACCCCCAACTGGTTCTACACCTCAAAATCAACTCTTCCATTCAGATCCTAATCTGAGTGCCTCGGCTGAAGCGGAACTACAATCACCGATGTATGTATCTCAGCGTACAAAAAGACGAAGAGAAAACAACGACAACTCAGAGTTAGAAGATTTTAAAAATGAAATTTTTAATATGTTCAAAGATCTTAAAGGTGGCCAACTTTTACTTTCGAAATCTTTAAAATCTGCAAAGGACGAACTGACGTCGCAAAACGAAAGACTCCGGGAATCTTTAGAATTCATGTCTGCTAAATACGATGAAATAGTCGATAAGCTAAAGATGGCCGAAAAGGAAAGAATTGAGGATAGAAAGTACATTGGTTACTTAGAAAGAAGAATTAATATCTTAGAAAAACGATCCCGATTTTCTTCCTTGGAATTTAGAAACATCCCGGTAAAACCAAAAGAGACAAAGCAAGATCTCATGAAACTTGTGTTAGAAGCTGGAAAGTCGGTGAGTTCTAGCATTCATACTAGTGATATAAAAGATGTTTTTAGAACTAATTCTAAAAGTATTAACAAAACTATGGTCGTTGAATTTAACTCTGTCCTAGCAAAAGAAAATTTTCAAAAATCGGTTGTTGCTTTTAATAAGACGAAAAGTGGAGAAGAAAGACTAAATACTACTCACTTAGGAATTAATGGAATTAAATTGTCAGTCTACATTTCTGATAATATTCCATCTAATATTAGAAAACTTTTTGCTATAACCCGTGAATTTGCTCAAACACACAAATTCAAGCACTGCTGGATTTCTTACGGTAATATCTATCTCAGGCAAGATGATGGCACTCAACGGATCCACATAAGTTCTGAAGAAGTCTTACGCGGAATTAAAGACGAGATTAAAATATGACTAGTATGTAAACCTTACGCACTTCTCAGTCGTCTGATTTCTTATTATACCCTCATTGTTAAATTTGTAACGTTAGGCTCTGATTGTATACGTTGTTTTTTATTATATATTAATTGTTATTTTAGATTTAAACAGTCAATATACACACACAATATACCTTACTTAAAATATTTCAGATTTTATATTTTATTAAACACTATTATGTACACTACATTAAAAATATTCAACTTCTATACATATACACACCATATTCATATTATATACACTACATTTATTACTCAACAGTATGCACTTAGAAAGGGATTCTTAAATATAGTTACTATTTCTTTAAATGGACAAATAAAAATCTTCTCTGTCTGCTCACATTCAGATCGCGACTTATCAGGTAAAACATGTAATAATAATGGATACTATTATCAAAATTAATGATGAATTAGACTCCATGTCAGTTGCCCATTCTGCATACTTAGATGAAATTGAAAGTATAACAGATATTTTAGCGAATAATTTCAAGTATCCTTTTAAAATAATCCATCAAAATATCAGAAGTATCCAATGTAACATGACGGACTTTACAACATATCTTTTAAGAAGCAAAGTAAACTGGGATATTATAATATTAACTGAATGTTGGCTTTTTCAGTCACAAAATATTCCTGATTTGACCGGGTATAACTACTGTTTTACTGCTAAACATTCTTCACAAAATGAGGGAGTAGTGTTATATTATAGAAAACATATTCAAGTTACAACCAGGGAGCCATGTTTTACAGATGCGAATTGCTTATTTTCAGTTATAAATAATGAAATAGCATTAATATCAATTTATCGCCCACCTTCAAAATACAATATTGATAACTTTATGTCATCACTAGACCAGTGCCTTGAAGGCTGTTCATCCTTTCAAACTGTTATAATAACTGGAGATATAAATCTTGACATCTCCGACTCGTCCACTGACAGTCGAATCAATACGTACAGTGAACTATTGGCTTCTCATGGACTACTTCCAGCTCACACCATTCCTACCCGCAATCAGAGCTGTCTAGATCATTTTATGCTCAAAACAAACAAAACTGCCCATTGCTATGTTGTAAATTCTTCTGTCACTGACCACTACACAACAACACTTCTTCTGGATTTTAAACCCGTTGCGACTCATGAAAATTATATTGTTAAAAAAATAGACCAAACCGCTTTAAGCGAGACCCTATCCAAAACTAACTTTCAATCCGTGTTGTTAAAAGATAATGTTAATGAAGCAACGAATGATTTGATCTCAATTTTACAAGAAACGTTACAAAAACACACAAAAGTTTCAAAAGTAACTAATAGAAAAAGAATAACTAAGCCTTGGATCACTCCTGGTCTTCTAAAATGTATCAAAAATAGAGACAAACTACATGCTAAATACAGAAAACACCCTGATTGCAAAGATCTTGAAATTATTTATAAACGCTATAGGAATCACTGTAACAGCTTACTCAAAAAACTTAAAAAGGAATATGAGACACTTGAATTACAAAAAAATAGATATAGCAACAAAAAACTATGGGAAACAATAAAGAAAATAACAAATACTCAAAACAGTGTTAATAAAATCCCTAAAGAATTATTATACATGGAAAATTCTATGGATAACGTTAACCGTATTAATAAGTATTTTTCTGAAATAGGTAAAAAATTAGCTAAGTCAATACCCTTGAATCAAAATACTACTAAATTACATTTTAGTTTAACTAATAATTCATCTTCTTTGGTTTTATTACCAGCTACCGAATCAGAAGTAAATACGCAAATTATGAAGCTTAAAACAAATTGTGCTGTAGGTATTGATGGCATATGCTCATTCTTTCTAAAGACGTACAAACAATTTTTACTACCGGCCATAACTCACATTTGTAACTTAGCGCTTTCTACGGGTAGTTTTCCGTCTTCCTTTAAAAAGTCTGTCATAATACCGATTTTTAAATCTGGTGATCGTTCTAGCATAAACAATTACAGACCAATCTCAATTTTGACAGCTCTCTCTAAAATACTTGAGCGTTTGATTAACTCCAGACTGACGAATTATTTAGAAAGTAATAAACTTTTATCCCGAAATCAATACGGTTTTAGGGCTGGTAGATGTACGGACCAAGCCGTTCATAAATTGACGAACTATATAGTTTCAAATTTAGATGCCAAAAAGAAATCGGTAGCAATATTCCTGGATCTAGCTAAGGCTTTTGACACTGTGTCTATTCCTATTTTATTAAAAAAGCTTGATGCTTTAGGTATTCGTGCTGAACAATTAAAACTATTCGAAGATTATCTCACAAATAGAACACAGTGTGTCAAAATTGGAGAATTCTTTAGTGATGAGGCTCCTGTTGCTTATGGTGTCCCTCAGGGCAGTATTTTAGGACCAACACTTTTTTTGGCTTATATAAATGATCTCTGCAATTTAAAACTTGAAAACGGAACTATCATTACTTTTGCAGACGATACGGTCCTTATGTTCAGTGCTGATTCGTGGCCTGAAGTTCTTAGTAACGCTCAAAATGGCTTAAATATTGTGACTCAATGGTTAAATGTAAATAAATTAACCTTAAATACTGAAAAAACGAAATTCATGACATTTACTTCTAGAACACAAGATCATCGAATTTTAGAGCACTATGAGTTGGTAGCCCATTCTTGTCCTAATATTACAAGTATTTGCTTGTGTCCCAAAATCCAAAAGACCAATCAAATTAAATATCTGGGTATAACTATTGACTACAAATTATCCTTTCTTCCACATATTGAATGTTTAACTTCTAGATTGCGCAAACTTATTTATGTATTTAAAAAGTTAAGTCGCGTGGCGGACCAAAATCTCATAAAGAGAATATATCTGTCTTTATGCCAATCTTTAATCACTTATTGTATTACTTCATGGGGGGGTTCCTCAAAAACCAACATATTGAAATTAGAACGTGCACAAAGATCAATTTTAAAAGTAAGTTTTTGCCTGCCCTTCAGATTCTCAACAGAAGAATTATACAATCTATGTAAAGTGCTTACAGTTAGACAACTTTTTATTTTACAAATTACTCTAAAACAACATTCCCATTTAAAATATGTCCCCACGCAAAATAAACGACACAAACAATACAAATGTCCCAGTAAAATGTTCAAATCCACCTTCTCTCATAAATTCTTTTGCTACCTCGGTCCCTTGCTTTACAACAAAATAAGTAAATCAATGATCATTTATCCTTTGACTAAACATTCGTGCAAACTTACAATTTCTGAATGGCTACTAGGCCTAGATTATAAAACAACAGAAGACTTACTGTTACCATTGTCTTAAATCCCAAATAGTGCTGGACACAACAATAAAATAAATATATATTTACACATACATATATAATTACCATACACACACACACACACACACACACACACACACACACACATTACATATTATTATTATCATATACATACACGCGCTCATAATCACAACACTATATTAATACTGCTATTTTTCTTAGTAGCGAATTAGCATCGCTAGCAATTCTTTTTAAGCTTTGTATACTTGGGGGAAGGGCCTGGTGATCTGTCATACAGGTTTCCTAGTACTGACACCAGGCTCTCACAGTCATAATTTTACTAGTTTTAATTGCTGTTTATAAATCTACATATTTTTCTATTATTGTGATTTGTAATCTTAAAGCATTGTGAGAGCAAATAAACCTATTATTATTATTATTATTATTATTATTATTATTATTATTATTATAAAAGAAAAAGTGAATTGCTTTAATTCATGAACTTTTTCCTGAAAAAGAGATATCTTTACAAAAATATACTTCCTAAAGCCGGTTAACAAAAAAATTGAGAAGAAAAACTGGTATAAAGACTACTGGAAAAGAGTCAAGACAACGCTTTTATAAAGTTAAAAGAAAAATGATGACGATTCGAACTTTTGACTGATAGTCGATGCCCAGTGGCACTCAGTGAAGTACTGGTAGATAATAATGACCTAGTATTTGGAAAAAGGACACTTTCGAGATTTAAAAGGACAAAAGAAAAAGAAACTCTTGCTCTTGAATGGGTAATCAAACATATTAATATATTACTTTTTATTAAAAAAAAATAGCCGCTCATAAGCTGCTAGAAATCCTATTTAATCCTAAATCAAGACCTTGCGATCGAGTCCATCGATAATTAAGTACTGAATCATTAAACAAGAACCATGTATAAGAAATAACACAACTTGCAGAACCATGTATAAGAAATAACACCCATGCAGTTGTAATGAAAGTGTTTGTTACGAGTTCTGAAAATAATCCCGAATTATTTGCGTTGAAACGGATATTTAGGAAAATCATGGGAATACTCGTTAAAAAATTATAAAGTTTTTTCTAAGGAATAGGTTTATATGAGAACTAGTGGTAGTCGAGTGACCGAAATTCGACCTTAATTTTAAATGTCAATGTTGACGAGGGTTTGGACAACAATACACCTCTATAATCA
This sequence comes from Melinaea menophilus ssp. n. AW-2005, assembly GCA_918358695.1. Classification (NCBI taxonomy): domain Eukaryota; kingdom Metazoa; phylum Arthropoda; class Insecta; order Lepidoptera; family Nymphalidae; genus Melinaea; species Melinaea menophilus. The sequence continues at coordinate 7,780,289 of OU911050.1, read as the reverse complement.
TTGCATATATATATTGTTTTTTATTCTATTATATCAGACGACAATAAACTTTTTGCGACTATTTGACTAAGATTGACATTGATAGTGCAAAAGTTAACAATAAATCTTATCGCATGGTAATCTGTGTAATATTTTCTATTATTATATCGAATATTAAGTTTCTGCTCTACTTCTCTGTATAAAACGTGCTAAATTACATACTCATTATTTCGCGTATTATTTTATCATATACTCTATTGTTATAGAATAGTTATTCGATAAAATCTAATAATATAAGTATTGGAAGACGCTCACGAAAGACAGCAAAGAGTTGTGCCTATGAAGGGTTGATTATGGTGTAAGGTAAGGTAGCTAAAAATCGACAGGAACGAAGAATTGTTAGTAAAAAATTGCAGATTTATCCTATTCGGATTACCTAATCATCTCATAACAATGACATTTCGAAAACTTCCAGCAGGCCGTTAGATTGATATTGTAATGGATCTTTTAGGGTCTGCCGAACAACGATTATCTTTTAGGAGTCATAGATCACCGTACCCGATATACAGAGATTTATATCACAAAAGCGGTAACGTAGTTCTTGGCTTGGTTATTCAATAACAATCACTGGACACAATATACTGCAGAATTCGGATACGTAAATATAGACGTAACATTCCTTACCACGATACCATATTGTACCATACCACAGATGAATGGAGAAGTTGAACTACTGTTTAGTATTAGCGATGTAGAGAAAAAAGACCTAAAATATCACCCTAAGAATGAGTAAAAAGAACAAGGTTACGTCGAAACATAATACATTAAAAAATGGAAAAGCAAAATCAAAACCTCTACCTATATTTTTTTAATATCAAAGAATCCAATCGTGTAATTAAATTTATAAGAAATATATTATAAATCTGTTAGTATACATAAGTCGTTCCTCTACTGCATTAACTGTTTTATATTGCATTGTGTTTTTATGTGCTCGGAATAAGGTCGAGAGGGTTAAATTATTTAACGGGTATTGATTTGCACTAACTAGGTGGATATAATAGCATTATAGTTTATCCTCTTTCAGAGAATGCTAAAATGTTGTACAAGCTGTTATAAAAAAGTTATTCTATGTAGATAGTGTTGTGTATGTCTAAAGGGTGGCATGATCATGTCTAATGAAACCCTCTTCATTTAAATAAATATAAAAAAATATATATTTTTTTGTATTTGTTAGAACATAATTTTCCATTTCTTTAATTACATCATGCTTTCTTTACATTCTTAGACTAAGAAATTGCATCATGTGGTTAGTATCTTCTAGTTCATTTTCATTATTTTTTTATTTCTTTGTTATCCGTATCACAAAATGCTTGAAGTCTACTGAGTATTCGTTATTAAATTCATTCAATAAACAATTCAAAAACAATTGAAAATGAATAAAGTTTTAATACAAATTGTTATAGTGATCCGAACTTTAAAATTTTGCATGCTGCATCCATGTTCAGATTCGATAAAAATAACTTCGATGGCCTTCTAATATGAATATCTCTTCTGATGAAATTTATTAAGAAACTTTACTGACAATAAATGAAAGTAACCTTTTCAAAAATTTGCATTGAATTCTAAATGTAAAAACCAATATTTATAACATAAGTACTCTTACATGCTAAACTGCAATATGCTTGGTAGCAAAGTGAATAAAAAAGGTATATATAGCTATGTAACAGGTCCCATTTTATTACTATGTTGCGCTAACAGCAAACAAAGCTGTATTTTGTAAACAGTTTTGTTTAAAACGATAACGTTAGCAATCGGTAAATGGACTAAAACATTTTGATTCGATATTCAGTGTTCCAGAAGTTCCCAGCGATATGACGAAACTTTTTGCGGTTGCAATATTTTTAATCTTCGCGGTTACTGCTGTAAGTATTATATAATATAATCAAATAAAATCTGTGTGTGAAGTCGACTGAACAAACTTGAAAATATTTATTTTTAATAGCGTTTGTTAAGGTTTTTATATATTGATATTATTGGTTATAACTTCATTCAATATATTTTATAATCTGACACTTAATTTTTTTAACGGTGTTTTCAATGATAATATAAAATATAATTAATTTTGGCTATAATTACAATAATATATCAATTTGTTTATATTGTATTTACAAAATTAATACATATTTTTAAATTGTAAAACTTATAAAAGATGTCATATAATTTAAGTTAGAAAGGGAGTGTAGTTTTTTGTTTTATTTAGAAAATAAATAATATTCATCGGAATTTAGAAAAATGAATTAAAATAAAAAAAATCAAGTTCTTAAATAACGAAATTAATAACAAAAAAAGGGGAAATTTCTCAAAAAAGAACACTCGAAACTAAAACTGAACAATAACAAAGATTTGAAAATACTGGAAACTCGTCATTAAAACCAGAAGTTTAATCTATAAAAACCAGGTTTTTTCAAACATGCCCCCGAAAGTTAGAATCTGGGTCTACAACAAAAAGTTAATGATTCATCAAGAATCAGTTAATGGGTTTGTCAGTCAATTAATATGTTCTATGATTTACTCTTTAGTTGCCAACGCAATGATCAGCTTGCGTAATTAGTAGCTGTATTTTTTGTTGTTTTTATTTGATATATTTTTTGTTCTGAATTAGTTTTCTTTTGTTTTTTTTTTATATCCCAAATAAAGATTTACTTTACTTTTGACATTGGGTGGACATCTTTTCTGAAGAAAACTCCACTGTAGAAGATGGCCACGCTACCAGGAGGTACGGATTGTATTGCAGGCGATGACACGCTGTGCGGTGATGAAAACCGGCGGCAGAAATTAAATAGTTCTTGCAAAAACCCGCTGACGATGCGATAGAAAAAAGATGTACAAAGAAGCTACGTCTCTACGCAATGCCAAAAAGTCCAGCCTTTCACAGAGCACTGGGTCCCCAACAATCCGGACGGCTCCCCGTTGTACGCTATCAAAGAGTAGAAGCTGATATTGGGGCCATCCGGACCTTATAAAACGCATAAATAATAATTTTTAATATAAGACACTCTGTCATCGAAAATGCTTGTATTAGTTACAAAACTGAGTCGTAGACATTAACGTCCACCTCAAAGGAAATATTCTTATAGAGAATATACAATATAACCAAAATAATAATAACAACAGGAATAAAAAACAAATTAAAGCTAACATGCTTGTGTAGGTTTGTGTGTATTTGTGTGTGTTTTCAAATCTTCATAGGTGTAAAAAAAATATAATTTATCTGTAATCTGATATAGAAAACAATTTTAAACTTTGAATTAATCACTTATTTCGAGCATCATTCGGAGAGAAAATATGCGATTTTGTAATACATACAAAAATCACACTACAACCATTAATACAAATGATTAAACGAATCTGTAGGTTCATTTCTATCATTATTATATAAGCAGTTTCACTAACCGTGATTTCTTCTATTAACTTTTATCACTAAGGTTATTATACACTATTATCGGCGGAACCTTATCACTAGCATTCTATCACTAGATCAAGTAACTCAAATTACGGGTAGCTTAACTGTAATTCATACATCATTCATTTAGACAGTTTTCAGAAAAGTTTTAATGTAGGAAGCACTGAGGAGTGTTTTGAGGATTTTGAAAATGTAATTATTTAATAGGTACAAAAATAGGTTCGTAATTTATATTCTTTACTCAATACTGTTAAAACCGTTACAATTAAGTTTACGATTATGTTTTTTGCTTTTGGAGAAAAGGGCCCAAAAGAAAGCGCGTGTGCACTTAAGTCAAAGACAAGAAGAAAAACTTTCTAGATATCACATCGGTAAAACTTTTGGTTCATCTACCTTAAAACCTGGATTTAGCAGCGTGAAACTTCTTCTTCCCTAAAATTCGGGGCCACCTCAAGGGGATATAGTTTTCATCGCCAGAAGATGCGGTCACTGTTATTACTTTTTAACAGTTTTATTAAAAGAATTATTTAATTCCAGATATCAAAAATCATTCTCCCCCATAAACTGCGATACCTGGAGAACATGTTGAATGCAGAAGTCGTAGCGAAGGCCGCTAAGATACGTCAACGCCTGGAAGCAAACCCCAATGCGCCCGACAGTGAGAAAAGCTGGCCGATGCTACTAGCCCAGTACCAAGAAGACAAGAAGCAGAGCTTAGCTCACAACGGCTTCTACATTCGCCGACCACCTAACCTTTAGATTTAAGAAAGGCACATAAGACGTACACTTTTGTTATCAATTAAGAACATGTCTAAAAGTATACTTATAATCATCTTAAACGTAATACTATTAAATAATAAATATTTAAAATAGGGATGGTTTATTATTGTACTTATAAGAATAGTCCTTTATATAATGTCTATAATAGGTATCGTGTAAAATGTGATTAATCGCATGTAATAAACATGCGATTGAAACGTTGTAGCAATGTAAAATTTTCTAAGCGTTATTATTAAATAGGTTTTAATAAGATAGGTTAATGTCTGTGGTCGAGGCGAAAGAGGTATACAGGGACCGTAGCGTTTGGCGCTCCATCATCTCTGGCTACCCCGCAAGGGATATGGCGTGAAGCTAAGTAAGTAATAAGATAGTGAATATCATGATACATAAAAAATTTATACATTGAACTTTTTTGACATTTTTATCAAAAATTACACATCTTTCTACTCAATAATATTATCTTTCTATGATACTTAGAGACCTTGTAGATTTATTGAATACTAGCAGTGCTAATGTTTTTTTTTTAAATAGCCTTACTTTCTCCTTATAACATCGTCTACCAGTGAAAGTCATGTTAAAATCTGTCCAGCCGTTTCAACGATTAATCTATACTTAGATATATTTAGTGAAAATCTGTTAATTTGGAATTACTAATAGACATTTCAATTTGATATGTAGCTTAAATCTACTATAAAATAATTAAATTAAACTCGTAAACTGTATATGAGATAACATTTTAGTATCTGAAGAATGACACACAGGGCGCCTAGTAATCACTTTAATACCACTGTTACATCCAGCTGCCATTGTCATGTTTTTAAGGCTCCAAACATGAAAAGGACAAAAACGTAAACCTTACTCGTTTCTGTCATATGTCCGTACATCCATCTGTCTGTCAAACGCGTGGAGATATTGAATTGTAAATTTTTTCGTTGTTAAATTATACAATATAGATTGTTTGGTTATTTTGCCAGCGATGTCGCTAGTACTAACTATCTTTTAATGCCTTTGGTGTGTAATCAAGTAATGTTGCCCATTGAGCAAATTGAGCAGGTTATATTCGTTCTCATATCCATTTTGCAAGTAGTTAAGCATATAAGAATCGATTATTACATCTTATTATAATCGATTCGCATTTGCTTTAGGTAAAATGCAACTTACTATTAACTGTACGGTAAAATTAAATCAAAGTTTGCACGTCCGTATCTTTAACACTAAACCTACCAAGTACCGGTCGAATTGAACGTTCTTAAACTTTTGTAAAACTTGCACATTTTTAAACGTTATAATATCGTTATTCTTAGAATATGCATATAATATTTTCTTCACTCTTTACTTTTAGTTATGTCCATTATTAAATGCGTTATATAATAACAACTTTTAATTACCGGTCAATTTGACTGCGTGCGGTAGGAACAGGTATACAAGAATTGTCGGTAGGTTTAGTGTTAATAACATGTGATGATATACTTGAAGAACCTATAGAGTGAGAGGCGTCATAGATACTGTGTTAATATAGAACTAAATCTAAATGGAAATCTTTATAACCTTAAAGCTCTTGTCGTACTTACTCTGTTAATCAATTATATGGCTTTTGGTAAACAATTATAACAAAATAAATCGTTGAAGTATATTTATTACATATTAAACATATTATGATCCATATTCACATTGTTTTGATGTCACTCACTGTTTTATTTTTCACATTGAAAATTTTAATGATTTTAATATAAACTAAATATTCTTACATCATCTAGTCATGCAAAGTTCGAACTACACAGTATTAATTTATTGGTATTATATATTGTGTTGGCCACTCGGTTGGCAGCTCGACCCCTTTTTTTATTATATATAGTCGATTTGTGTTAGATATTAAACAATTTCGATAGAATTTTAAGCTTACACTATACAGCACCTTACAAAAATATAATTTGTTTTAAAAGTGATTTTAAGACAGGAATATAATATCATTTAAACCAACTAATTGTACTTCGATTATATTACATAAAAAATATAAAATTTGTATAACATCGGTGTTGACATTTTGTAACAGGATTTCGTTTGACAACTTGTGATAGACGTGATGATCATAACAACTATTAATTGTGATGCTATTTTAATAAAAGTGATGAAATATAAAGAATAATAAAAATTATCTACAATCAATACGTTATACCAAAATACGGTAACAAAATAAAATGGAAGAACCGATAGCACACCGCTGACCCTTGAATTCCTTCACAGCGGTCTCAGTTAAACATTCGGTCAGCGGTCGACACCTATGACGCACTTTATATACATATATCATTTACGATATATACAATTTGATATGTAACATTATGTACAATACGAAATAATAATCTAAAAAAAGACTGCAAAATAAATATCTAGTGCTAAAGAAAGCGTATTATTATATTATTTATGCGCCTTCGACATTCACAGCCTTCTCAGCCCGGTATTGAGTTTAGCCTCAATTGAAGGTGGTCCAGGCGTCGGGGGTCGACACTTCACTCAGACCAAACTGACCAAAATCGAGGCCGTATTCGTGCAAAAGGGCACTGTCAGTCGAACTTTTGATGGGTTTTACATTTTTATCCCTACATTTTAGGGGATCGAAATCTTCTAGGCCGGTCGGTGAATCGTCTAGCTGTATGAGATCAGAGCCTGAGGACTGAAAAGGAAATTTGGTGTTAATAAATACAAAAATTTGAGCGCTCCTACCTATGCAACATTCTGTGGCACCAGAGCAGTGTCGTATGCGACATAAAACATGTAATAGGTCAATAACTTACCAGTATTCGATAATCGGATGATCGTTAAATTAGGGTAAGGAGTTCTCAAAAATAATTATTCTCTCCGTTTTGTATTTCCCAAGCAAAATATTTCAAGATAGTCTGAAAAAAAACGGTCAAGTGCGAAAGTGCATCGCACGATTAGTGTTCCGTACCTACTGCCTACGAAACTTACTTAAGTCTTTAAACATACATAATTCGAATATTGTACTATATAATTATGATTATATGATTCATTATCCCTAAAGTTAGTTTACTGCCATCCATTTAGATAATGCCTTCAAAGAAAATTGTGAAAACTCATCATAACCGGTTAATTGAAACCCAGAAGCTTATTCTGCCCGAGTTAATAAAATAAATAACTAAGAAATAAAAGCGTTAATAGGTAATAAATAAATAATACATTTGCGGTAAAAGACGACCATAGGCCGTAGACCGTAGCCATCGTAAAACCACACAAAAAAAAAATCACATACAAACAAGTGAAAAAAAAAAACAAATTCGATAACACCTTAACATAAGACTTAGAACTTTAGATATATAATTTGAGACAAACAAAATCTATAAACACATCAAGTCAGAGTAAAAAAAACAAGACTGAACTATCTTTTAAGATATGTAATAATTTAAGTAACAAAAACCCCAAAGTGAGGACGTACGGAACCCAACGTGCATCCTTGACCGCTTTTGTAAGTAGTTACCATTTATCATTACGGTACCCAAGAAATGTTGCAGAATCAGAAACATTATTAATTATTATTATTATATTATATTTGGTACAATGGATTAATATAAATAAAATAGAAAAAAAAATGTGATCGTCACGTTTTAATGCTTCACAATTTATAATAAACGATCACAATCGGAAATCGTGTTTAGGAAATAAATGTTTTAATATTGTGAAAGGTTCACGATATAACATTAAGTGCATACATGCATGCAGAGGTAATACATTCACGTGTCACCCCACTAGTTTATTATAATTATATATTGAATATAAATATATAGTAAGAAAATTATGAGATACCAAAGAAATAAAGTCCTTATTTAGTTTAAGAATCATTATGTCACTTTTGACACACAAAAATGAAGATTACGATGAAAAATATATAATGGAAAAAACTAGTGGAATAACACGCACGGAAACAGATAAAGTTTACAAAAAAAACATTCCATACAACGATCTATAAACGAAACATATAAAGCTTTGTGAAGCGAGTTCAAATATTAATATCGGCATCGGTCGAATATTGTATTTGTGAAGGCATTATTATTGCATTATTCCTGTAATTGATCATTTGGGACGTATCGATCTAAGATTTCTTCCAGTCACCACACATCACATTCACCGACACTTCCAGTTATATAATTCTTTAAGATTTCTGTGTAGTGAATATCGGTGATCTTGAGGAGACTCACTCAGTTAGTCGTGGGAAGGAGGGTGAGGGTGACCAATATATACGCTATTGTTAGGACAATAGCGGAGATGATTACCTCTTGGGTCCTGCTCTTCGCGGGGCCCGGGGGCGGCCGGGGGAGCGGGGCCGCTGAGGGCGAGGGCCGCGCGTGGGCCGACAGCGTCAGCTTGAGCTTGGCCTTATCGTTATCTTCCGTGAACCGGATAGCACTGGTGTGAAAGTCTGTGGGGCCGTCGTGTTTAGTGATGTTCGTGGTGAAATTGGAGACGGGTATAGCGCGTGGGGGGGGCGCGGGGGCGTCCGACAAGTCTAAGAGCTTCCTGGTCGATACGATGGGATACCTGAGAGGGGGGTGGGGGCGTAGTGGTAACCGCGGTGGGTTTAGTGTTTTCTGCAAACAAATAGAGGATAATGTGCCAAGTGGACGTGCTAAGCGCTCTCGATTTTATAGAGAAGATGTTAATTCTAGTACTTCAGGAGGAATTATTTATGACTGAAAGTTTGCTTCATCTCAATCTACGTGTTAGTAACATGACACGAATTAGTGATATTTACAATATCTAACAACAAACTACAAACTAATTAGATACACAGTCAAATCGAGTGAATCGTTATACATGTTCGAGTGGACATGACGTGTTAATTGTAGATCCAGATTAATTTTCACAGCTAACTATTGACAGAAAAGCATGAAAAAAAGGACAAACAAAATTATATTTTTCTTTAATTAGTAAGCGTCATCTATGACAGTAGACAAAAGCACTACAAGCTAATGTAATCATTGTGAACAATTACAATACCTAAACGAAACCAAACTAATATAACATCATTCACATAACAACACGAGAAAAGCGTGTCAGTACTCACCGCCTTCTCACCGTCGTGAAGGGGAGTGCGGCGCTCCGGAAACAGCAGCTCCATCTCGGTGAGGAGGTCGAGGGGTAGAGGCGCGGGGGGCGCGGGCGCACGCGGAGCCGGCGTCAACGGAGCCCGCGGGGACGGGGAGGGTGAAGGGGATGGGGAGGGGGAGCGAGAGCGGGACGAGTCCGAAGACACCGGCGTCGCAGAGCCGCAAGAAAACCTGCGAGAGACATTCATACTCATTAAATAGTAATCATTTCATAAGTTTTTCCCGACGTCGTAGAAAGAAATCCTCAGTTTAATGCATTACTTCTTATAATAATTACCTGCTGTCATCTGTGGTGTTTATAGAAGAAGGGCGCGAGCCCGTCTTTGGCATCTTGTTCTTTAGGCCCTTCACAGCCGACTTCATGTTCTTACCGCCTTGTCGCACCTTGAAAATAATCGATACGTTATAGATTTTTTTTGATGTCCAAAACCTCTAATCGGAGTGAATCTTTTAGAAAATTTACAAATAAAAATGAAAATCAATCTTTTTACTTTTCACTCTTCACGTATTTTACACAAAGCGAATAAAGCTCAAGGATCCATATTAAATCGATTATTTGAAATTATTATAAACTAGCACTAGCATCCACGTACTAGAAGCGGCATCGCGTGCATTCAACATTTGAAACCATCGTTTATTTTATGTTTTGTCTAAACGTGACGTAACAGTTCAAGCAAATAATGGAATAACGCGTAAACACAAGACATGAATGATAAATGGTCTTCTTTGTAGTCAACGCCATTGTAATTGCATATTAATATAAATATTTTACTCTTACTATTATCAAGGAAATATAGATTTGGGTTATAAGATAAAAAAATAGAAAAGATGTGAATTAAAAACATTAATTCATTATACAATTAATACCTGATTTAAATTATAATAGTACATCGTTGTTAAACCACCGTAAATCTTAAGAGTGCCTCATGTTTGTATACTATAAACAGCACATAATTTTCTGTTTGCCTTAATGTGACGTCACAAACGTAATTTACGCTGGTTTCAACGTAGCTTCGTTACTCCGTCTCCAGTATGTGAATGCTTAGTGATTGTGTGTGTGTAGCAGAATAAGCTGAAGCATAAGCATAATATAAAATCTTTCAAAGTCACCGCTCGGTTTCTTTTTATTAATTAATAAATATGTATGCTTATTATATAATGTATTATATTATGTCTTATAGAATTAACGTATAACATGACAGACACAATGTTTCAAGAAATGAAATACAAAAATTGCAAAAAAATCATTAAAATCGATCCAATAATAGTTTAGACGCAACGAATTATTTTCATGTGGCAAAATCATTCACATGCTGCCTTGCGTGCATGCTTAAATTGTATAATAGTAGGCTATAGGTTAGGAGAGTTCAAACACCTTCAACAAATACATTCTAAAACTACGGTAGTATATACATTTATGTTGTATAATATTGAACAATTAATTAGTACAAAAACATCTTAATATCTTTATTATTGAAGCAGGTTAGTAGTAGTCTTTGCTACTAAGAATATTCACAAAACGTGTCTTAATAATAATTAACAATTACCCGAAACATACTTCGCAATCTCTTCAATACAAAAATTTGTAAATGAATAGGATTGGACCACGTTCGAAATTTGTTTTTGTATAATTTTTCGCTTAATAAAACTACTAGTGGTATAATTTTTTTAAAATAAATTTAATTATAATTAAAAAGACAAATAATCTGTATCAGTGTTTTATATAAAGTTTACTTTAAAAAAAGATTTTTATATGAGTTGATTTGAATAAAAGACAACTTTTACCACTTTTTACGAACATGACGCGGACGGAGCTATATTAAATTTGGTACAATTAAGTAAAATAATAATCTTATAAATAGTAAGTTAGAAATAAAAAATAATAAAAAAAGCACATTACACACACACACTACAATGCGTTTGACACACATAAATAGAAGAGAAAATAAATTGCTATACATTTAATATATATAAATAAATAATAACGGCCATATTGAAAACTGAATAAAAATTTTGTGGGATTGTACTTAGTACAATTTAATTATGAATTTTTTTTACAGATATTCTACTAAAAGATTATATATAATATTAATCAAGTGATCAGTAAATTTGTTTTAATATAAAAATATCTGATAGTTCTGTCACTTTACTAACAATGAGACTAACGCTGAAGGTTGAAATAATAAACTAAATAACAAACAACTAGGCAAAGGGCGCTGTTGCCACACTTACAGGTTATTGACCCCAACAACGTTGCATTTTTATATAATTTGACCTTTAATTTATTTAGCCTTTTTATTTTAAATAATTAGTCCATATAATTAAATGAATAAATATATAATAAATTAGAAGTGAATAATATTTTGTTAAATTTATAACAAAATTATTAGATATTTTTATACAATAACATACCATACAAATTTTCAATAAAAGTTAATATTGAATACGCCTATAATATTTTATTATTTGCGATATTTTTTTCAGCAGTGAAAAATATGTGGTACTAAAAATACGTAGTAGAAATTATAATATACCAATATAACTTACATTTTTTTATAATAATTAATTAATTTTTGATTGTTTTAGAACTTTCTTCAACGGAAATTGGACTGAGTAATCAATAAATTTCACTTTTATTCTAAGATGGCACTAAATTTAAGCTTGAAGCAATAAGTTTCAATATTCCAGCGAATTCCAGTGAAGTAAAATTGTTGGCAAAGTTTTTGTAGATATTAAAATGTTAAACATATACCAGGTATTTTTAGATTTAAAGCTTTTTGGGATTGGCTGATTTGGAAAGTGAGGCGGTATATATACGAGGGGCGACTGATAAGTTCGCGGTCTAAGATTACTACACTTAATGCAGGTGTAGTATAAAAATGACCTATTTTTATTTTATTAATTATTAATTGTACTAACGAACGAACCTTGTCAACCGAAACTGGAAAGTCGTGAAATTTGGAGCACTGTGATTATATTCCTTGTTAATAAAGGAAATAACCCCAAGGACTTTTTGAAGAGATGTCATAGGTTTTTCAGGAGTCTGGACTTTCATACGCAATAAAGAAAAAATGGTCAGACCAGTAACATTAGTGACAGAAAACTCCAAAAAGTAAAAAAAAAAAGGCAAAAAAATTTGAAACTAGTACTGGCTGACCGCAGAATAAAATTATGGCAAATAGTGGAAGAGTTACTTATTATATACGAATAGAAGAAATTTTACACCAACATTTGTACATTAAAGAAAACTGTGCGCATTGAGGGTACTTAATGCTCACACCGCTTGACAAGCGGCGGCGATTTGCGAACTGTAAAGAGGTTTTGGAGATAGACAAGGTCATCCTTGTCTATCTCTAAAACCTCTTTACAGTTATATATTCTCGAAATCATTCGAGAATATTGGAAAAACCAGGATCAGGGCCAAAAAAGCCAAGTCGAAAAATGGAAGATTATCGCGACTGATACACAGGAGCAAGACCAAAAAATTCAAAGTCGAAAAATTGGCGTCTAAGATTATCGCGACCATTTTCTGGGATCCCGAGGGTATTTTATTAATTGAGTAATTTATTAAAGGAACAACGATGAACAGTCTATATTTAGCAAATTTATTAGCTCGAGCACGTGTTGTGACGTGACAAAGTGGAGTGAGTTGTGCAGTTCTTGCAAGACAAAGCACTAGTCAGTTCACACCGCTCGGAATACAAGGATGGTACGGAAAGACAGGGGTATTTCAGAAATTGACCACCCTATAGCCCAAATCGGCCCTCCATTGATTGTCTCCTTTTTACAAAATGAAAAGGAGTTACGGGGCAAAAGATTTTCAAATGACAGTGAGATGAAGGCGGCCTTAAAAGCCATTTTGTAGATGAAACTAAAGAATATTATTTGAATGGTCTAAATGCATTAAAGACGATGTGAAAACTGTATCTTAATCTATATCTAACTTTTATTTCATTACACACTAGGCCGCGAACTCACCACCGACATATTAGCTTATAGCAATTGCCATTAAAATTGATTAGACATAAGACATAAAGAAGCATATATATATAAACATTAATATGGAGCAAGGAGTAATGGGCACGTGTAGTGTAAGGTCCTGTGTAACTCACCGTCTTGACGGCCGACTGTACCGCGGGATTCGCCTGCAAATATTAACAGTTTAAAGCGAATCCTCCGATGCCAAGCGACTCCACACCGACATGGCACCGCAAGCAAAGCGCCGCGTTTAAATAAAATTAATTATAAGCCACTTAATACACACTTATTAACCCATCGATTAGAAATTAATATTTTATATTATATTGCATATACATTGTGAATTGAAATGTACAAATCTTTGAGCCTTCATCGCTCAGAGACAGTGAACGTGACTGCGTCTTATTAAAATATAATTAGAGGACACATCAAATAAATACCAATAAAATAATATAATATAAATTAGATAACTTTCGTTAGATATACGCTGATGTGTGATGATCCTCCTTGCGACGGGAACCCCTTTAAATAATATTTACATTTAAAGTAAGATTTGTCTTGTCTTGTATTTTACCTTATCCTTGACAGTCTTGAAGAAGGCCCCTCCCTCCCTGCGGACCCCCCGTGCCCACTCGCGGTACTGCTGCTTGAGGGTGTGTCCGCCACCTCCTGCCCCGCCCCCGCCCCCGCCCACTCGCTCCGCCTGCCGGGTACACTCCAGCTCGAACTCATCAGAGAAGCCACGCCCTGAGTTCAAGAGGTCCAGCCGCTCGTCTATAAACTAAAAACATCATGACTTAATAATCAGTGTACTGTTTATATAACAAATTAGCTATTATATTAGTATTATTATAGTAATGACCACCGTTTATATCAAAAGTAAACATTAAAAGTTTACATATAATTACTTATAAAAAAGTAAATATTATAAGATTACTTATGATAAAATAAAGCAGAGCGCTAAAAATTAAAAATAAAAATATTAAGATATAAGATACAATAAAAAGGAAAGATGTAAACTATATAAGGTACATTTATATATATATAAATACTAATTAAAATATCAATAACAAAAATGTTCAAGTATTGACAGAATTTACTTTAAAAAAATATTTTTTTTAATAAGTATATGAGGTGTAGATTTTAATACTACCATTTTGTTATATGTCAAAGAAGTATTCTCACCCGTCCATCGCGTGTAAATACACGTAGAAATGTGAAAGTTTAGTTTGTTCAATCAAGCATGAACGGCATAACGATAACAATATTGTGAAACAGACCGCAAACTGAACAACCCAAATCACATACATACTTTGTCTCACGACCGCGGTCCTATACATGTATGTGGACAGCGATGTGTGGTACGAACACACGCTATGACAACCATATTAGTTTATATTCAATTTGTTCCTGATGATTTAGCTTACCTGTTGAAATATTTGTGATTGAAGTATCTTTTTCAGAAAAGGCTGCATATTTTTTCTGGTTTTTATGAACGCTTCTGGATTGAAGGTTATAAGCTGACCCTTTTCTATCCTATAACGAAAATTTAATAATAAAAAAAAGTTTTAGTGGCTTAAGTATGTAAACAATATCTTCTGCTATGATGACAAAATGACGTGTTCTTGCATTATGTGCGAAAAACAGATAGAGACGAAAATAATATCGCGTATAGTATTTTTTATATACATTATGACATACAAACGGCATATATAGAAGTATTAAACTACCTGATGGCGTCCCGGTAGCCGCCGATGAGGGCTACGAGTGCGCGCAGAAAGGCACGAGACACGGCGTCTCCCAGCGCGTGTCTATCGCCCAACGCCTTCTGAAGGTTTCCCACTATGTCCGTTGGCAGACTCTCCAGGTCGCGGAACGGAGTCCTTAACTCGTTTGAGTCCACGTCCAGCACTACAACATCGCCTATTTCCGACAATCTAACTGTCTAAAACAGACATTTGTATTATGTAATTGATGTACGGAACACTAAATTGTAAAACAGTATAATACTAACCTCCATGACGCTTCTAGGAACTCCGATGAGGAAGGGCATAGGTGCGAGAAGGTAGTCGACGAGGTGCTGCGGCAGGATGGGTATGAAGATGTGCTGCCAGGACATTGGGAAGAGGGTGTCGTTAGCGGCCTGCACGCAAGCGGAAAGACGCGCCGGCTTACTCGCCACCACGGCCACGCGACGCTCGTGCAGCAACGCCGCCCACAGCGCCGCCATGCGCCCCGCCTCCAGGGCGCTGAAGTACTCCGTCAGGTTGCACTGCAATACGACACCCCTCACTGCTCAGTCATACGCTCCCACACGACACTAGAGTACCTACGTTATCGGTGTGCAATACCACCACTTCTCACTCACTCATACGCTCCCACACGACACTAGTGTACCTACGTCATCAGGGTGCAATACCACCACTTCTCACTCACTCATACGCTCCCACACGACACTAGTGTACCTACGTCATCAGGGTGCAATACCACCACTTCTCACTCACTCATACGCTCCCACACGACACTAGTGTACCTACGTCATCAGGGTGCAATACCACCACTTCTCACTCACTCATACGCTCCCACACGACACTAGTGTACCTACGTCATCAGGGTGCAATACCACCACTTCTCACTCACTCATACGCTCCCCCACGACACCAGTGTACCTACGTTATCAGGGTGCAATTCCACCACTTCTCACTCACTCATACGCTCCCACACGATACTAGTGTACCTACGTTATCGGGGTGCAATACCACCACTTCTCACTCACTCATACGCTCCCACACGACACTAGTGTACCTACGTTATCAGGGTGCAATACCACCACTTCTCACTCACTCATACGCTCCCACACGACACTAGTGTACCTACGTCATCAGGGTGCAATTCCACCACTTCTCACTCATTCATACGATCCCACATAGCACTAGTGTACCTACATTATCAGGGTGCAATACCACCACTTCTCACTCACTCATACGCTCCCACACGGCACTAGTGAACCTATGTTATCGGGGTGCAACACCACCACCCCTCACTCACTCATAGTTTCCCACAAAGCAGTAGTGTACCTACGTTATGGGGGTGCAATACCACCACCCCTCACTCACTCACACACTCTCTCACGGCAGTAGTGTACCTACGTTATCGGGGATGCTGGGGAGTCCGCTGCCGGGGCACCGACAGGAGAACACCCCGTGGCCGGCATTGTAAGTGACCTTTAGCGTGTGTCCCGGCTGCGGGGGCTTTATGCGACACGCGCTCAGGAACGAACTCAGTTCTCCCCGCTCGGGGCCATTTTGAAGATTCGCAATGCAATTTAGTAACCTGTAATGAAGAGAACGCAATTTATATAACTAAATTTTTTGACTCGTGAAAATTAAACATATATCTGAACTGAAAAATATCGTATTTGTTAACTAAATCAATGCAATGGTTTTATTATAAGTATTTTAATGGTAGCCCAAATAAATTTAAGTGTCAACCAAATAAAATTTTACAAATATTTTTCGTTTACGCATAGAAGTTATATTTTTCGAACTAAAAAGTCCCAAAGATAACAATGATAAGCGGTACTAAAGACAATAAGAGCAAGACATCTGCCAACGTCATAGCATAAGTATCAATATAAATACACACAATAATTATGGTCAGCATAGAATAAATATCGAAATCATCAATTTACAAAACTAGCCCACACTGAGTCTGAAGTCTGTATTTATTTCTTTCTCTGACGTCTTCTTAATCACAAATAAGACAGACAGAGCTTTTAAAAACTTGATGGTGCTGGTAGATGGATAGCAAGTGAATAGGTTGCTTTCACCTTATATTTCATTAAGTATCAAGACAGTAAATACATTTTAATATATCGCTACAAATCATTCAATCTCTAAGTCATCTTCAGATGACATATGCTATATAATAATAACATCTCTAATATGGAGGGAGCAAATCGCAGTGCAATAAGTTTCTCCATGTTTTTTAGCAACTAAGATATGGAGATTTTGGAGAAAAAATTCATATTAACACTCTATTTCGCTAAAAGTTACATTATTAGCTTGCAAGTAACATTTCAGAGGCTATAACTAGAATAAAAATATCTTATCTATATTGTCCAACAAGACAATACATCTGATTTCACTAGCCCTGATTCCATTTTCTATAATAAAATCTTTTGCAATTATGTATTGGAATTTAAGAGCTTATATATGAATACATTTTCTAAACACCACAACTACACTCAAATATTATACATAACAAAATTCTGTATACACGATATATAAGGCTTAATTTATCATTTATAACACCACCTTGCATAAATATATTATAGATATAATTAGTTTAGATACACCTTTTATTATTATATAGATTCTTTAAAATCAAAGGAATAACAAAAAATATTCTGTTAAAAAAAAAAGTAAAAAAAATCGCAAAGTGAAATGTCACAGCATAATCAATCACAAAGCATGGGTACAAGGTCAAAAAAATAAACTAAATAATAAATAGTCACCATTGTACATTGTATAGCACCAATTGTGATAGTTAAGGACGGGGGAACAATTCTTGATTGAATCAACACCAGCTTATGTACACGTTACACATATTTATATTCGCTATGCTATTAACAAACAAACAAGTTTTTATATTAAATAATTTAATTTAAAGTATAGGCAGTTTCATTATAACTTGAAATTTTGCCTTAAATGTATGTAACATAAAAACTCAAATATATTTAAGTACCTCATTAAGAGTTACAATTATATTGCAAACTTATATACCATAATTATACTGAAAATTCAAACCTACTTGTAAAATATATCGTGCCATGGCAAGTGTGACAGTAACACGAGGGCCGTGTTGGTTTTAGGGTCGTAACGACAAAAACAAAATGTATATTTTGAGTCCACCGAAGTCAGCACAAATGAGTAATGCTGAACAAATGTACTGAAACAAAGTTGATTAATTAAAAAATTTTACATTTTATGACAAGAATAATGCTTTACTGTGTTTTTTATGTATAAATAAATAAAGATATACCCCTAATCTACTGCATCAACAAAGATCTATGTATAAACATTACTAGATTATTTAACTAATATTACTTCTCGATTCTTTTTTTAATACTGTTCTTAAATATGTAATTATTCACTTGAATGTAGCTATATAGTGTAGCTTACAGTATAATTATATCCTTATTATATACTTTAATAATACCAATGTTATATTTTAATTTCTTTTATTTGAAGTATTAACAAAACACTTACTTCTCTAATTGGCATGGAAATGTGAATTTAGGTACATTCTTCAACTCCTCCTCATTTTTATAGGAATCTGGGTACTTTCTGACAATATATGGTTCTCTTATATGGTCCCCGGGAGAGACTTCACAAAACAATTCAAACAGGAAGCGCACAGTGTCTCTGTGGGAAAAATGTATTGATTACTTTCTTTGTTAATTAATTTCATTCAACCTACTATAACTTTAATACAAATGGTATGTTATTAACCCAACAGATTGATAGTAAAATTATTCTAAGTAAAACACTTTCACTTTCAGTTTATAATTACTTATTGATAAGACATACAACATACTTACACCTTTTGAATTGAGTAGATAACACTCATCTTAATATACAATTACGATACTAACAAACACAACATTGGTATGAGAAGTTTCATACTACAAAAGGGGGAGTAATCAAATGCAAGCTACAGACATGTATATGATTGGCTGCAGTATTTGATTATCAACAGGAAATTGTCGTCAGAGCTTAATAAAAAGTACAATACTTCAAAATGCACAGAACACAATTGAAGTTAGAAATCAAAATCTGCTAGAGGTTAGGTGATTTGGCAATATATTAAATAACTCAAAGTGAAAAACCTTAAACTAAAGTTATAAATGTATTGTAAGAAAACAAAGAATTATCTTTACCTTAATCTGGAACCCATATCTAGTTGTGGAATTTCTGATATTTTAATTACATTTTATTGTAATTATTTATTGGCGAATATTCGAAAATTTATCATTCTATGAAATATCACAAGCCATAGATATCACTACCGGATGGTGAGGTACATTTTATAAAATGTTGGTTTATGTCATTTCTACCATTGGGAAATAAAGGTGTTATTGAAATTTCAGTCAATCTTTTTTATTCTTATAATGACCTAAACTTTATTCTGTTGATGGTTATTTGATATTTCAGTTTGCACAGAACTCAGAAGTCAGAACAAGACATTTATGAAACTTCCTTTTTGAACCACAGACAATATATATATATATATATATATATATTTATTATGTTATTATTTTTGTCCAGTGAGATTTTTTTTTTAATAGTTTATTTTGAGAATCCAAAGTAAAAATTAGGAATATATCATTTTAGTAGAATTATCTTTGTGCAAACTATAAGCATCAAAAAGATATTACAAATAAGATGTACAACTGATTTCTATACTAGATCGCACTTTAGTAAACTTAAAATTATAGTATTTTGTTATTTTCTGTGTTACGGTTTCTATCTTTCGAGTATTTAGTAGTACATACTAGATATAAAATAACGAAATTATTTTGGAACCGACATACATTACGTTTGTGACGTCACGTTCAGGAAAAAAAAACAAAACATTTATTTATTTATTTACCTAACTTGTTTTAATAAACTATTTATAATAAATAATATTTTTGCAATCGCGTTATATTATTGAACTTGAGCTTGAACTGAGACGTCACGTTCAAATTAATGTTGGTTTCAAAGATAACTTCATTGAATGCACCCGATGCCGTGAATATAATTAACCTGGATAGCTTTGCAGTGTTTGCAGAATTTTCTTTTATTAATTTAGTATATTTCATAATGCGTTATCAAATAAGATTTTTACGGAGAAGAAGTCCAGAAAGCCCCTTTTTTCCATATTTTCTTTTTGCCATAGATCATACTCCTCTACCTAATTCGTAACAGGGGCTACAGTTTTAGATTCTCATGAAAACCAACACGACTCATCGATATTTTTATATTTAACTAAGTATATGATATATTAGTATTTAATAAATGAAAAACTACTTTTAGAATTTACAAAATAAAGTAATATATGGAATTTACAAGCGAAATCCAATTTAAAAATAATCTTAGATTCAGACTCATATCCATAAATATGTAAAAGCAAACTTTCTTCCGTTACATTTAACTAATTAGAAGTTAAAATTTTAATTTTAGAAGTAATCGAAAACAATTTTTATATTTTAACTTTCACGATCTCTGATTATAAATAAATACGAGTTTATTAAACGGGCCGTACTCACTTCCTCAAAATGGAATTAACCTATTAGTTTCGAACCCGCTTCCAATCTTTACTTATGGCAAAAACACCCTGGGCGTCTCACGACGGATAGTGTCGTTATAGGAGCATGTAGTGTTGTCTTAGAGGTATCTTGCAGGTCTTCATCACTCAATCATGGAATGGAGTTTGTATATAGTGAAGTTACTGTATCACTTTTGACTTATTCCGGACGATGGTAGCACCCAATCATTATCCCTAATGAAATTCGACAGAGAGCTGATTTCAATAGCTTCACGATAAATTAAAAGTACTCTGTAGCTAATATTCTTTTTCTTTATTGTGCTTTATCAAAACCAATGTAATGAACCGTTTCTGAATCCAAAATGTCTGAAGTTATCGCCGATTGCTTTCTAATGCCTTTCTAACTTTGACAGCTCCGAGCAATACAACAAACATGAATGAGGAACTTAATTACGTAATAAAAGTATTAGAAAGTAACGGATACAAGTACCGTCAAAAGTTAGGCTATTAATGGAAAAGGGTTACAAATATTTAGATAACAGACAGGACATTGACGCCCTATCTTTCCTCCTTAAAAATGAACTATTGAAGTAATCAATAAATTAAAATTCAAAATATTTTTAATCAAATTGATATTTATACGTACTTTTGAATCGTCAATTATCACATTATAAAAAAATAATTGTAGTCGGCCCGTGAGAAAGCTACTATCAGATCAGTGCTATTCTGCCGAGAAGAATTGACCAGAAACTCAACAGTTACTCTTTTTAAATATTTTTTTTTTGATATATACAATATATAATCAACCTTGCAAATGATCAAGAAACTAACAGTTTCATGAAACTTATTCACTTTCAGTCACTAGCATGCTTCAGCTGGTATGATATCAATTCTAATCGCCGTCATACTCCTCACTGCTACTCTCACTTCATTTAAATAGACCTTTCGCAAACCTAAATCATTAGGTACATTCCAATTCTATACTCTAATGATCTCCATTCATTCCTTTGTTATGCTTATATTTTTCTGCTCTTCCCTTAAGTAAAACCATATGATTTTAACATTCATTGACTCTTCTGTTAAGACATCGGTGGAAGCAGCATTTCAATTACTATACTCCTCTAGTCCTTACCGTAGGAGTTTTGCTAAGATTAAATAAAAAAAATTGCTTAAGTGTTAATGTATATTTTATTAAGATTATAATCAAGATATCGAACTATGATTAATTACAAGTTAATCACCAGTCAATGTTTATCAAACAAACCAATAGATGGCCCTATATGAAATCGATGTTGAAACCAAAAATTGTTTAGTTTTAAAATCCCACAGAGTTAGTAACCATCACTTTGTGGTAAATGAGAATTGTGTTATACTTAGTTACGTATAGTTTGTAATTAAACATGGTGTGCACACTTGCAATGTCGGTCGACATGCACGAGCCTTATGGCCCCCAGCAGCCTCGTAAAAGGTTCCATGACGTCGGCCAGCCCCAAAGCCAGTGGTTGCAGCGCTTCCCTTAGCGCTTGCATGGATTGAGCCAAGCACACCAGCGGTGGATGCAGCACGGCGTTAAACGCTAGCGCCAACAGCGGCTTAACCAATGTGTCTGTAGTCGTTTGCACAATCCCTGTAGCCGCCTCCCGTACTCCCAAAAGCACGCACCTCAAACGACAACATAAACCCCATTAGTCACGAAATGATGAGGTTTCCGTTGACCATCAAAGCAATTAAGTTAATAATAAATATATGATACTAGCTAATCCCACTAACATTTTGTTATAGCTCAGTTTGAAATTAATGGTTAGGGAAATATATAAATGTATGCTAGTGTTTTTCTTGGTGGAGAATTTTCAAGTCAATCAATCAAGAAGAAAATAAATTCTATAATAAATGAAACTTCAAATTAATTATTAGTACGTGACAAGTACATTTAGAAAATATTAAACTAGATTGATATCATCTTCATGTGGATGCAACATTTTATAGACCTTATACCACCACAACATGTACCACCTTATATCACCTATCGAGTCTAAATTAAGTGTTGGAAGGAGAAACATTATTAAAAACTTTTATGTTCTTAAAAAACGGTAAAGAGTAAATAGATTTGTATTTAGAGTATCTTACTGGTATTTAACATAAGTTACGGCTCTCACCAGAGGCCTAGACATATTAAAATAGCAATGGAGAATGGAACGCTAGGCCATACAATTTACAAAAATCAGACCCATTATGACTTGTCCTTCCACGGCATCGCTCACAAATGGAGCGACATTTTTTAAGCTTTTCTAGAACCTCAGCTAGTCATCTAACATTGCATGATAGACTAAGATTAAAATGACTCAACATCTATATTATACTTTCAAACACGTAGTACATGTCACCTTTATATTTAAAGGAGAGGGTACAAATACACACTTTATAAGAAGTGTATAGACAGGAATCGATTATGAAAAAAAACCTTTGAAGTTGCAAGGCAACGTGTATTGGCGCGGCTAAAACTAGGCGCGGCACGGCCAGGAGCTCAGCGAGCAGCGCCGCAGCCGGACGGGATGCACGCCGCACACCTCGCTCTACACACGACACTGGGCCCGCACCACGCGCCACTAGCGCCGCGTAGCCATGATCGAATTCGTACACCTCCATGCAGTCGGGACCTATGTTTTTCTATTAGAACAATCCCATTACCTTGCACATTAGTGCAAGCAGTAGTTTTTCGTCAAAGTTTAACAATAGTATAGTGTGTTTATTCTCTTCATAATTATTTAAAAATAAATTAGATCTTATACGATATAAATGTTAATATACATTGACGTAAACAAAACAATCAATAATATATAAATATAATATAATACTCTCAAACAAAAATTATTAATATACTTTAAAACAGATATATAATACCTTATGTAATAAGGTAAAAAGACGAAAAAAAATAAATATTAATATAAACAAAAGATTATAATTACAATAATAAAACTGCGTATTTTGTCTATTAGGTGCGACAGGAGAGCTTATTGCTATTAGAGATCTTTTCGCATCGAAATATAAAATTAGCCACAATAGCAACATCTATTAAAGAAATGGGTTTTCCCATAGTCCTCATTTGAGCTAATATCAATATAGAACTCACCATCATCATAGTCATTAACGTCATGTTTGTACGAACTGTGCACTTTTTTCCAGAAATATTGTTGCTTTACTCTCTGTATATCGTTAAAATATATAAGGAACTTTCTTTTATCGTGAACGAGATGATACAAAGAATATCATATAATATAACCTCAGTATTAATCTCGCTCTGCTTAACCGTGTTTTGACCGGCTGGAGTGCGTGCGTCGCAGGCAGCGGCCTGCATGCGAGTACCGGCTTCCAAAAGACCATGCGGTTTGTCCCATCTAGTGTACAAGTAAACAATACAACAGAATATAATTTGCATTGTACAATTAGAATATTTATTGATTAAAAACGAAGTATGTGAATGGATTCCTTACGTTTTTCATTAGAAGTCACTAATACTGGTCATCTGATCAAAGGGGGAAGACGTAATCCATTTCCAAAAATGATGATACAGTATAAGAGTGAATATTTGTTAGCTAGGACTTACGATTGTTGATGAAGTGCAGCAAAAGCTGGACATGCTAGCAATACTGTCGCAGGTAATGTACCACTTTCAAGACTAGGAATCTATTAGAAAAGAATAGTAAGAACTAAAACTAATAAACTAGCAGGAAGATTAACACAACTTGAATATATGAAGTATATATATATAGATTTAAAAAGAAGAGTAATTGGCATAGTAAGCGATACTTTTCTGGGAGAAGATTCCTTTTTTGTTTCCTTATCTTGATGGAAAATTAATGTTCAGTATTTGAAATAAATACTCGTGTAGTCTTCCTATAAATGCAATCCAGATGGACTGATTTGAGGAACAGATCTGATTTCTTTGATTAATCAAATTTTGACCACTTAGTAACTAAACTAGATGTGGATAATTAAAATAATAATAATAATAATTTTACAGCTTAATAATAGTCTTTACACCGGGGATTCTCAAAGTCTAAATACGTTAGTATCAAAATTTTTGGACTAACCGGCAACGTAGTGTGTGGAAGCTCAGCACGCATCGGGCTGGAGGCTGTGGGGTGGCGAGTGCCTGATCGTCTTTGCTTTTGGACCACCACCTGTTGACAGTCTGTCTGCTTATATATTGAGAATAAATGTGATTAGGCAAAGAGAATATATCTGGACGTTTCACAAGTAAATCAACATGTCCTCCATCAGCCTTTTTAAAACTATTTTTGGGAAAACCATTACAAACGGTATAAATATAAATAAATTGTGCCCAAAAACCCAAACTCAGTCAGGACATGGGTGACGGGGCAATAAATGTAATCTTCCGCAAAATTTTGTTACGCCTACACATAAGAAAGTTTATTTACAAAAAGATAACCTGTACATAAGAGATAGACTGGTCTGTTGAGGGCGGTGTAAGAGGCGTGGGTCCATCGCCGGCAGCCATTACGCCGTCTTTTCTTCCTGTAACTTCCTCCACAACCGCATTCCCCGCGCGATACCCGAATGTATCCGCCGGCCAATCGCAATCTATAGTACGATTTAAGCCTAACGCGTCTCTATCTACAAAAAAAAGTGATGTGTATAATGATTATGTAGTATTTCTACCATTTTTACTGATACCTGAATAATTTTAATATACCTAAGTGAGTATTGGCAATATCTATTTCTCTTGCTTGAACTCCTCTATTCGCAGTCGAGTTAATTGTAGAAGAAACATTTTTTCTTGGTGAAACGGGCATGTTTGATCTTTAAACATATGAGTACATCTAAAAATGTACAATTTATAATTAATGATATGAAATATCAATGTCACGTTATGACGCTACTAAGCTCCGATTTCTTTTTTTTTTTGGATAACCGTTATTATAGCCAGTACAGTAACATGGACCTTACAAATTATTTGTCAAACAGGTAATACGCAGTTCAAACTTTATACTATCACACTTACTAAAGAAAGTTTATTTTTAGTCATAATAGTCTTACAGCTTTCATGGTAGCACAACCCCGTGTAAAATGCGTTTCATAGACTCTGACAGGTGATGTAAGGGTTGCGTAAGTTTACAAATATTACGGAAAATAAAAGTAGATGAAACATTTAGCTATCATAAATCGTACCGATCCAGCTTCTAGGATAAATCATTCAGATGTGTACTTTTTAAAAACAGTAATAAGTTTATTTTCTTATCTATTCTTCCAAAGGATACAACTTTTTGAAAAGACTATGAATGTAATGTATTTTCTATTTATTCTAGATTTGATATAATATAAGTGGGCGAGGAAGGTGAACGTGCTGTATGGTTAACTATATGAACGATTATAAAGACTGAAACTGTGTGAATATGAAGCGCAAAAATTTAAAACCACAAGATAATGTGAAAAAGATAACTGTTTTAAATAAAAATTGTTTGTTCAAATAAAATTCCTTTAAAAATGTGTGCGTGTGCAATTCACACACGGTAGAAGTGAAACTTGTGATTTAATGTAAAATTTTTGTATTTTTTTTAAACCTGCTTATATTATGTTTAAAAACTTACCTCAATTAGTACTATTCTAAAAGTATCAACGCATATATCGTAAGTTTTAAAAAATAAAACTTCAATATGTGCCTTTAATTACACTTTGGTTTGAAGATTGATCAATAGGTGGCACTGTAAATGCAGCAGGCAATAAATAAATAAAAATAGCATCTACAGTCGATCGTCTGAAACGGGACGAAGCGTGAATCTCAGAATCAGGTGACCCTTGCCATTTCGAAATGCTATTGCCTCTTGAGATTTGCCCTCGAGAAATTGAGGGCTCTCTTGATCTGATGCGTAATGATCGCCGATACAGAAGCTTCAAAATTCAAAATCAATTCCAAGATAACTCCACTGCTCCATGCGAGATACTTATCGCAGCTTGTACCTAACGACCATAAAGATCCTCTTAGTGAGGTAATGGTATTTCTTGCGATATCCGTCCAGTACCATCAAGAGCACAGACCTTTTTCTCATGTTGGTCAAAGTCAACCCATCGTTTCTCCTATCTTAAACAGTGTCTATAAATTCCTGTTTTAATCCTGCACACATTAGTCTTCGACACAAGCTAGATTTATATATTTATTAATTTAATTACATTTTTCGACCAAATTGAGAAAAGTGAAAAAGATAAACACGAATATCATCACTAATCAATATGAGATTATATTTTTAGTGTGTCGTCGACAGGTACTTCTTTTGAGTATTATTACTTATATATCTCTATATTAACTATTTTCTAAAATCGATAGGAATTGAGGATAAATAAAACAAAAAAACTCTTTATAAGAGTGTAATTATTTTGTTCTTGGAACTGGGAAACATTAGTCATTCATTTAAACGCACCATACTTTTATTATTATATTTAAAGTTAATTGCTTTAGTATTTTTTTTAAATATTTATAATAAAATAATAATTAATCTTTCATAGGTACTGTAGTTGTGAATCACAAGAAGGAATACGCGAGCAGAGCAGCACGAAGTCTCTTAACAGTTGACACTCAACACTGACACTCCCGAAACATACATTTTAAACTCTTACATAAACATCCCATCCAAGCACTCATACTCACATATGCTGAGACAGAAATTTTGCAGCGCAATGCCGCTCGCTACAGTAAATACTTATAAATACAATACATATTTAGATCTAACTTGTACTCAATTTCCTAAAAATAAATAAAATGACATTTAAAACTACAACTATAACTAGTAACTTTTGAAGTAGTCATAATACTATTAATATTCAACAATAACTGTTATTGATAAAATAAGTACTTCATGATCACTACATCACATTCTAAATTTTATTCTCTATAATCACAACGATACGTAGAGAACACTGTGCTCTGAAATTAATATAGTTTTTACAAAAATAACTCTATGCGAAACGTAGACAATAGTCAACTAAAGCTTATCTCGATCACTCT
Organism: Melinaea menophilus ssp. n. AW-2005; assembly: GCA_918358695.1. Classification (NCBI taxonomy): domain Eukaryota; kingdom Metazoa; phylum Arthropoda; class Insecta; order Lepidoptera; family Nymphalidae; genus Melinaea; species Melinaea menophilus. The sequence continues at coordinate 7,752,637 of OU911050.1, read as the reverse complement.
CGCGTCTAATACTGAGAAGACGAGCGCGGCTCATCCGAATCACAGCGCGGCCGTAGGCTTCCTTGATTCCCCGACCCATAAACATTTAGTAAAAATATGTGTGTATTAATTTATATTAGATATTTTTTCTACGTTAGAAGTGAACATCAACATCCGTCACCATCAAATCTCTTAGAGAAGGAAATATGATCGCTATAGTACGTGTCCATCGACACAGAATAATACAACAATGTTAATACCAAAATACCACACCCTTCGCAACTCTATATGGAACTATACTTAGGACAGAGGTACATAAATATCACAAGGCTAGGCGTGCATTGGAGGCGGCTTATGCGGCGCGAGACGTTCGTCTGCTGCTAGAAGGCGGTCCAACTCGTCGTCTTCGTAGAACACCACAAAGTGCTCTGGCTTCGTTACCGCCTCGAAGATAGAACACACGGAGGGCTTTACGTTATAGAAATATAGAGGCTGTTGACGCCCGTGGAAATCCGCGGTAAGTTGTTCGATGCTTTTAGCGGCGGTGTAGTCGGCGCTGTAGATGTGCGTGCACTCGATGACGACAGGTACCGAATTGCTGGTGGCGCACTTGGTAACCAGTCGGCGCACGTAGTCCACGGACGGGAACATGAGGCAGCGGTCCGGCGTGATCATCAAGTACTCCACACCCTGCTCCGTCTGTTACGAATCATAAGATTTACAAAAGCTCCCACGACCGCTTCATAATTGTAATACTATTTGTCTTACAATAATGTTTAATTACAGTAATAATTGTATTGTAATTAAAGACTCACTTTTAACATCTCTACGGAAAATTTGGGGCGAGCCGCATGGTACAGTATGAATATAATGTTGACAACGACACCAGTAAGGATGCCCAGCTCGATGGGAAGAGTAAGACAGAGAATAAAAGTGCCTATGCCAGGTATTAGGTCCAATTCTGAAAAAGAGAAAATAATAAATAATATCTACTATAGTTGCAGTTACTTACATAGGATCCTATTTAAATGTTTACTCACTCTTGGCTCTCCACATAGGTTTGACGACATCGTACTCAACCATAAATAAAATTGCAGATATAATAACGGCTGCAAGTGCAGCTTTAGGGATGAATTCAAAATATTGCGTGAAGAATTGTAAAGCCAAGATAACCATAACACCTGAAATATATAAAATCATATATAACATTGAACATTATCAAGAATAACATGGTATTTAAAATGGCAGTCAATTGGTTAAGGAAATATAACAAAAAAAAAAAAGTACAAATAAACAAAACTTTAGAATTAAGACTAACTATAAATATAATAGCATTTTTATATTAAGATAAGGAATGCACGTAAGCAAAAAATAAAATAAAATAAAAAGGAAACTTTGTGACTTTATTTTTCGATCCGCAGGGTGTTTTCAAGTCATGTATCGAATATTCGATTTCGCATTCGTGGGTATTCATATATTGTTGCATATTCGCTTTCGCATTCGCAAAATTTTTGCAAATTTTTGGCGAATATGAATATCAGAAAAAAACAATTTGAAGTTAATAGTAGGCTAATAAAATAAGTATAATCACATTAACAGTTTTCACTGTGGTATTTTTATATTACGCAGTGAAGCGACTTTCCATGGTCTTCTTTTACGATGTTTAGTAAAATCATATTTTGGCCATGTAGAGAGAATTAACGAAACGAGATTGACAAGTCGGGCATATAAGGGATGTGTGGATGGATGGAAAGGTTGGAAGAAGAAAGAAAGAAAGAAAAAAGAAGAAAGGAAGGGAAAACCTAGACGAATATATCTCGGTCAGATTGCTGATGTTTTAAATAAAGGACAAGTCAAGAGTACCTGGAACCGATAAGCGTGCATGAACGGACCTATGAAAGTAGAAGAAGCGAAAGTAGTGTGTGGAAATCATGGCAAGTGGAAATTTTTGATCTCTGCCTATACTTAACACGCCTCGTTTGTATGAGAGCCACCAAGCCATAAACAACGTAAACCAAATAAAATAAAAAAATAATAATATTCGCATTCGCAATCATATTCGCATTCAGGAATTGCAGTAACAGGTATTCGCATTCACAATGTTCCAAAAATTACATTCCTTTATTCGTTTAAATTACATCACTTGTGTTTTCACGTACCCGTGTAAAGTCCATTAAAAGTGGTCTTGACTCCCGAGCCATTGCAGACGACAGAGCGTGCCAAGGAGCCTCCACCCGGGTAGGCTTGCATAAATGAGTTGGCTACGTTGGCGACGCCGAGTGCTATCATCTCCTGCGTCGCGTCGATGGTGCGGCCGTCAGAGAACGCCTTGCAGATCGCAATGTCCTCCAGTAACACAATGAGAGGGATCACTAACAGCCCCGAGCCTAGCTCCGAAACCATCTCCAGAAAGTCTGCCGTAGTGTTATCGGCGCGTACATAGCTCATCGGCGGTAACTGTGGCATTGGAACTCCTGACGGGATCGGTCCTGCAATATAACACCATCGTTTAAAAGCTCTGTAGATCATGCCCTATAGTATTACTTAGGAAATGAGAGAAATTAAAACATGGGATGATATCGTGCTATGTAAACTAAATCTACTTCGTTTTCTACATCTATGATGCGCCATATCGTCTGTGTGATCAGTACTAACCGTCGTGCACGTTGTCGCCTAGAGGGCGTAAAAGAGAAAAATATATGTTCAGTATTGTTAACAGTTATTTCACACTTAATTTTATTGTAATCATTTCATTTATTTTAAACATTCCTACGAAGCTGTTGAATAGATAAAACATCTCTCTATCTTATAGATTATAAACCATCTCTATCTTAACCATTATATTTGCCAAAACTGTAAATGAACTAATCAAGTAATTATTACCATTAAAAGTAGTAAGCCGAATTATAAATTCCCTTATACATACCCATAAGGCGGACGGGCGACTCGCCGTGTGTTTTCACGAACCAGAATCCTAGCATGCCCGTCACTACCACCACGAAGGCGTTGCGGCACGTCCCTAGCATCCACATGCACTTCGTTAACACCTTCTGTCTTGTGCTTGGGCCTTCCAGATTTTTATTTCCGAGTTTGATCATACCAATTTTCTGAAGATCATAAATAAATTAATTTGACTTTATATCTATATAATAGTATAAAGACATTTTTAATGAATGTACATTAGTCAATTTAAATATTTATAAAACTTTTAAAACAAATATTAAATACCCTCATGGAAAGAAGGAGTGCAATACAGATGAATCCGAGCACTGGATCCCAGAGTGAGGCATTGTGAATGTTTTGAAATACAGAGATCCACTGTTGTAAGAATGTGGTGCCAGTCACGTGTATAGCAAACAGATCTTTTACTTGAGACGTGGCAATCATTAGAGCCACTGCTGATGTAAACCCGGATGAGACGGGCCCCGAAACAAAATTGATTAGGAAGCCAAGTCCAAGCACTCCCATCAGCAGCTCCACGAGTCCCGTGAGCAAATTCAGCAGGATGGCCTTCTCCACCACGCCACCCGCCACCTGCCATGTTAGCAACGAAGCGATGGCCGTCGGTCCGGCGGGCACGGCACGGCAGCCACCCAATACAATGTAGACAAAACACCCGAGAAATGATCCATATAGCCCGTATTGTGGAGGCAACCCCGCAATGTTAGAGTACGCCAGCGACTGCGGAATTACTGTCAATCCCACAGATATTCCAGCAATGACGTCTCCAATTGCCTTTTCTGCGTTGTACCTGAGAAACGAAAATATATTTACTGTTACAGTTACAAAAACTTGAATAGTGTGAACTGAGTTAAGAATTTTTTGGTATATCAGCAATTTTTTATTCATAATATGTATATGGCAAACTTACTGCGGCAGCCAGGAAGTGATGGGGACGCGTTTGTGCAGTGTCTTACGGTTCAATCGCCGTCGAAGCACTGCTCGCCATCCATCTCGCGGGCCGCTGTCTGACACTGTCATCATATTTCACAATTATTGGGCTTGACCTTCCAACGATTATTTAGAACATTATCTTTTTAATAAAGAATTTTCATCAAAAATATGATTGTCAAACTTGTAACTGCTTTCAAAGTTGAACCAATTTAAAGTTAATGTTGTAATACACTTGATGAGTGAGTCTAAGAAGTTAAGCATAGGTCAAAATTAGAGCCGTTTTCGGATAGTATATACCTCTTTATTGCCACAACACCACTTGCCTAATGATTTTAAATCGATTTCATATTTCATTTTGCGTAATATCACCAAGTCATTGTACGTCAGTCGATTAAAATATTTTATTTATTTTGCGATTGCGCAGTTGTTTTTTGTGTCGACTGTTTATAGAATGGATCGATAAAATGTATCACCTGTAGATACAGGGCGATCGAATCTCGTATACTATATAACTATTTTAATATCAATACTCATTAAAAGTTTTTATACTTCAAGATACAGAAAGATAAATGTGATTATAATTAAGCAAGAAATGTATTTGTGTATAATCTGTTTACAAAGTTGAACCGATAAAACGTGAGATTTAAAAAGTGTAAGATACTCACAGATGTAGTCATTGCTGGCGTGTTTGTCCTCGGGGAGCGGCAGCGACCCAGACGACGCATTGTGTTTTCTCCGCGGAATCATCCTTAAAATTCAAAAACATACTTTTAAATCTGAATAGAAATAAATAATTTATTATTAAAAGTGGAGACATATTGACTTTATAATTTTAAACACAATTAACATTAAGTTTAAATTTAATTGGTTCTGATGACTTGCAAGTTTGTGTTAGTTACGTTGTTTTGAAACTTCGACATTTAACGATTATACGGATCATTTAAATTAAAATAATATTAGTCACCGTTGATATTATTGTAAGTTTTGTTTGTGTTAAAGATAACAAAAAAATATATATTAACACAGTTTTCCACCTTCGAGAGGCTAAAAGAAATAAACGTAACAAACTACTAACTTTGTTAGCAAGTGTTTATATTTCAAATTAAATCAATTTGGTAGCTTTTAATAAGTATTATTATTTGTCAGTGTCCTATATATTTCACAAAAGTTTAAAATTCCTTGAGGTTTGTAATTAAATATCTCAACTAAAATGAAGCATTAAGAACATTCAAGAAATGTTCATTGCAATGCTATGAAACCACCCGTTAATAATAATGCTTCCTCAACTTTTAAAATACATCATTTTAACGGTTAACACTGTCATCTGAATATATTTAATAAATTAGACATTCTAATTCATTAAACGGTCTCACTGACTCAATCCATCAAAAAAATTATAAGAAGTAATAGATAGTAATTGTTGACACAGCAGTGTGCCTAGACTGCTACCAAACGAACACGGACCAGTACTTCCGTTGGTCTGGTTATGATTTTATAAACATAAATAAAAATTTATTACCGTAATTACAGACAAACCTTTTATTTTTAAAATATAATAACTTCAAAATGTTGTAAATATTTTATTATCATTTTACAAGTGGCTATCACAACTACCCCATAAAAATTTTTTGAAAAGTTAAGAAAATATTTAAGTATTAAAAAAAAGTCGAGGCAATTCCATTATTAATAAAAAAAATAAGCTACTTAATAAAACCTTCACATCGGAATTATAGAAGTTTAAAAAATGCAAAAATATGTTATTACGCACGACTCATATCCTAGATACGGGTGTTGTTATCAGAATCATGTAGTTAGTTATTAGTTATGACGCTGCAACCACAACTCCGTACTTCACACAATTTATTATAAAGTAATTAAACAATAAAGAAAGTATGTTTTTAGAAATACTAAGACCCTATAATCTTAAGTGAGTAATACTTTATTTCGCCCACTTTATCTTAATATGTATGAAGTCGAGAAATCTCTTAAACGAGGATAGAATACGAAATAGCGAGAACCTATTCAGTGGAATTATTTAAAATAGATTAACGGCAGCGGTATAGAGATAAATCAATAGCAACAAATACGTATAGAAGTCCTCAATATGTACCTACAGATTACAAAATCGCGTTAATTAAAATTAAAACAGTATTAACTAAATAATTACTCAATAATGCGACATGAAGTTGGCTTTTCCTTCAGTAGTGATAAACCGCGATCGAGATGGTTTCATTTTGATAATTTATATAGCAACGGTGTATCAAGTGAATTTATAATAATAAAAATATAATCAAAAAAATAATCAGACACCATTTTTAATCCCAGAAATAACATTCCCGTTAAAAATGATAATCAATACTTGCCGGTAAAAGTTATATAACTTAGAAATAAAAAACACTTAACGTTAAAAACCGTTACAAAATATACGAATAGTAGATAAATAAACAGAAGAATAACCAACAACTCGAAAGTTGTTTGGTATAATACTTACAAATATAGGTAATACTTTAATTGTATAGGCTAAAATTTTTTCAGACCTTAGAATTTCAGTGAGGTCAAATGAGTTAAGTGAAGAAGCAACACGATTAAAATTTTAAAAAATGTTCCCCATGAGGTTTCGTTAACAACTATATGAGTTATTTCTACACATTAAATACATATGAATGAATAACTTGGGTTCCTGGTGCGTGAGATGTGCGGGAGCTCTGTGGTCACTCACTTAGTTTTGAGTGTGGGATCGTGGTGCAGGCGGTAGTTGGGCCGGTGTCAGGTGCACATGCCGCGGGGCGAGGACGGGCTCTGCGACGGCGGTGGCGTGTTGGGGCTGCGCGACGGGCGACTGGCGGACACTTGCGGACGTTTGAACTCGTCCACGTACCGAGCGCGACTGACTTGTGATGACAACTGGCGTGCGACCGCCCGAAGCGCATGCTACGACTTACGAGATGCGCCGGGCAGCGGAGGCTGCGCGACGCCCCTCACACCCCGCAACCCCCGCCCCCACGTCTGGGAGCCCCCGCACCGCAGCTGATGATTCCGAATTCCGAAGTCATTCCTATCATATCCGCAACAAACATGACCACCCATCTCTGTCTTTAAAAAATGTGACACATCTATAATTATAAAAGTTTGTGATTATAACTTCACTCATACGATATTGAAGTGCTGGTTATGGTCAATTATATTTTAATTATAAAAACAAATTAAGTCATGTACATGGATTGTGTATATAAGTTATAAAATAATGGGTCATAAAAGACTACTTATAAGCCACGAAAATCTCATAAGTCATTCCACCCATCAACCGGCTGTAGGGTTACTTGAAGGGGGTTGTGTTGAATACAATACTATGTACAAATAATAATAATTTTGCACAACCATTACTATTTTGGTGCTTTATGTATGGTATTTCGTATTCTTTTCCTTATCATAATGTCTAATTAATTAATAATAATTAATAAAGCAATAGCATCGTCACGTGAAACTGAAATGCGAGTTGCTAATTCGAAATAATTAATGTAATTGGTTCATAAGCTAAGTGAAGTAATAATATTAATTTAATTATAATTGTTTCTTATCATAAGCACTTTATACTTAAAAATGTTATCAATTATTTTTATTGGTCATAACACATTGTAACAACAACTTTGATAAATTGATAAAAGTAATGCCAATTTTGCATTGTATTATATTTATTTAATAATAATAACATGTTTTTTTCCTATATAATTAATATTTTCCTGTAACTAGGTGCTTATCGAGATGAGTCACTGACCATACCGCACTGGACGTTACAGACCTCTCCCCTCCCTTTCCCTCCCCGTCCTTTGTTCCTTCCAAACACTTCTAATTCTACCCGAATCCCGTCTGCGATCGCGCCTGCTCGCAAGGCTTCATTTGCGTTGAACTCTTTAGTACGTATTGTCATCTTTTGTTATCTTTATCAATCTGATATCTAAAATATTTTTTTAATATTCTTACAAAACTAATGTTTATTTTATAATTTCATAATTCTGTTGAAAATCATCACAAGGATACGTCCAATTCAATGTTATAGGCATAATATTTAAAAGATTTGAGAGAGTGGAATTTTTAAATGAATTTACATTTAATGTTTAACTTACACAGTATTTTGTAAAGAATCTATGAGTAATATAATAAATATTTCTTACTTTCAATTATTTTGTATATTTATGTATGTTTGTTTATAAAAATTACCTCTTTAATAAATTATAGACTGTTCTGTTCAAACTTATAAACAGAAGATCCCTCGATTCATCGTTATCATTCGGATTATTTAACGACGGTCGAGGATCAAATTGACAGTGGTGACATCAGACATCTATATATATAAAGAAAATTGAAATGTATGTTTGTAATTAAAAATTAACAGCTTATCACTAAATGCATATGAAAGTAGAAACTCGAAAAAAATATAATATACATATTCTTAATTTTTTCTCTATCTGTTTGTTTGTTTATTCCGGGAAATCTGAAACGGGTGAACCGATTTTAACACTTTTCACTAGCCTTAGCTGTGATATAAGGAGTAACTTAGACTACCTTTATTTATAACATATTCCGCGCGAACGAACTCGTGGGCAGAGCTAGTCTCACACAAATATATATAGTTTTACTGGAGCGACAAAAAAATGTCCTAAAACATGTTTTGATATTACATTAATGATATCCTTTTAAGTAACTTTAGTAATAACAAACTTTAACATATTACCACGACGAAGCTTCTAAAACACGATATCGAAATTTATTTTAACATCTACAGTTATTTATACATATTTGCCAACATTGAATACATTATCATTATTAATTCAATGGTTCCTTTGATCTTGAATGGCTTTCCCCGTACTAACAATAGACTAATAACTCGGCCACTAGACTTTGGAGTTCGTACCAGAATTATTTTTCAATGCAATTCAGATGTGTGTTGTGTTAAAGTGGGAGGGGCATTCGTCTGAGACAATAACTGATTGATTGATACATTCTAATTTAGTACTGTCGATAAGACATCGGATACTATAATAAAGTGCTTGCTAGACTCGCGCTGTAGTCAGCGCAATATCGCAATTATCAATTCATTACTAAACTATGCTGACGTTAATACTAAGAAGTAAATTAATAATGATAAATAAATATTTTTAAATGAATCTCTTAAATTATATATTGTTTTATTAAATATTCCTCTGTCTTCTTTAAAAATAAATTCTATACAATGGAATAAAACTAGAGTTATCTTTTTTTTATATCAACATGAAACTTACTGTATTAAAATATAGATAATTATTTTGTTATTTTATATATGTGTATAAATATTGCTATTTCTCTGTCCGGGTATAATCGTAGCTTTAAAATTATGTTTTGAATTTAAAACACCCTTTTCTATTCAACGCAAACGAAGCCTCGGAAAGTCACTGCAGATTGCAGCTGCAGGGCGCAGGGCCGGTCTCCCGCTCATTGATAGCTCGGCAGCTTGTGACGTCGGAGCACGTGAGGCGATCCCCGCCCCCTCGCCCCTACCTCCCCTCAGCTCAGCTACCAGTTCTCTTTAGAAAGTAATTTATTCGTTTCTCTGCGAGGATTTCCTTAGCTGTCGATAGCGACCGTACCCCCGCCCCTCTCTGAGGTAGGTTGTAGGTATAACAGAAAAACAGCCAGAACGGGTTTCAGTCGTGGCCGAGTTGGCCGAGTCATGTGACTGACGAAGGTTTATCAACTCTACACATTCTTATAGCGTGTAACTACTTTCTAGTAGTACTCGTGACGCCTCCGCTGCTCGTCTCGCATTTATCTACTGCCCATAAAGGACAGGTCCTGTTTCTTCACGACCTATTATTTATTCATACATAAATTAATCGGAGCATAACAGTACAAAGTGAACACTCCTAAAGTGTAGGGAAATTTTAACAATAAGTATTTTATATATTTTAATAATTATTTTTAATACCTACTAATATTATAAATATTTGTTTTTATGAGTTTGATTGTTACGCAGACATATAAACGACCAGTCATCACTACTCACCAGAGGGCAGAAGGGCGACGGTGACTAAAAAGCTACCCAAAAGTTATTCTCTGGCTTATATAAGAGCACATAGCCTAAATTACTGAGTCTAGTAAATTTTTATATTCAATCCCTTAGGGTGACCCCCAGTAAGGAAGTTTGTATGGTAATCTGTAATTTTTAAAGAGGCTGTAAGATGTTGATGATGTTGTATAGCGCTTAGGCATGAAGCTTTCCAATTCTAAACCAACAATTATTTGCTTTAGTTTTTAGATTTCAATTCTGAGGGCAATAGAAAAAATCCGTGCCCGCAGGGGGACACGCGTGGGTAGACCTCGTGTGTAACTCGTTTAAAATATAACTCACTACCTAAGAATAATACATGATGCCGTTGTTTACATCAAAAATTTTCAAGCAAAAAGCGGTTTTAATTTTTTTTCTCGGAAAAGGTATCTTTTTTGGAAATACTTTTGGTACTTAAATTTAGAGTAAAAAATAATCTTTCTATTAAAAATATTTGCGAGGAGGGAATGTTTACCAGAAAAAAGTTGCCGTGGTTTTACCTACCTAAAATTTAAAAGCTAAAAGTGGTTTTAATTTTTTTTCTCGGAAACGGTACATTTTACGGAAAAACTTTTGGTACCTAAATTTAGAGTAAAAAATAACCTTTCTATTAAAAATACTTGTGATGCAAGAATGTTTACCAGAAAAAAGTTATGATTTTTTTTCCAAAAATTTTCGGTTTTTTTACCCCCACCCCTAAGTTATTGAAGTTGGGTTTTCGGTTTATCTACATTAGTTATAGGTATTTATCAAAGACATCATATAATATGAACGCGATTGATCTCCTTTGTATAGGGACAAAGTTATGGTCGAAAAACTGAAATCAGAAAAAGTGAGGCCCTAGCGCCCCCTGTGACCGGATTTCTCTGGTTAACGAACTTGACCTTCATTTTTGGATGGTTGATTTTTGTGCAAAGTTTGAAAGCGATCCGAGCGAAACTGCGGCCGCTATCGTGCTGACAAAAGTCGAATCTGGACGCACGCACGCATATATATATATATATATATATATATAAACTTTTTGACCAATGGTCATTTTGGACTCAGGCGGTCATAAGAAGACCTCCTGTGAAGAAATTTTTCCAAAATTCGAAAGTAGGGGACAAATGAATGGGCAGACCGAATTCTTCGAGGTCTACCCAAAACTACGACACACTTCTGTATATAATCAATCCAAGATGGCTATTATCAAATTACTATTTACTATTTATTTTACAAAAATTGTATATATTAGTCTAGATGTCACAGTATAGTAAAGCGGCAGTAGTGGAACGCCACAGGTTAGGTAGATACATCACATAGATAGATCACATGACTCGTGTTCACTTGTGTGTTCGTCTTGTCACAACAACGTGATATCATAATCCAGACGAGTGTCAGCATAATCCTCAGTCATATTTTATTTTATTGCATTGTATTTATAGAATTAAATGTTATAATAATAAATTTGGAACACGTTGATATGTGCGTTAGTCGTAACTACATCTATTTGTGGATATTTATTAAATGAATTTTATTATATTAAAATACCGCTTCCAAATGAAAGGTTAAAAAAAATAAGTAAATTTTTATATTTATTTTATCATAATTGTTAATACGCAATTAAATAACAACATTACTTAGAGCAATTGAAGATTGCATAAATACCTAGTAATTAAATTCGATATCCTACTATCAACATCTTCACGATTCTAATAGGATATATAAATTTACTTACCGTTGGAAGTAAGTATTGTAGGTAAATAATAATATCAGACTAAAAATACTTTTTTATGTTCACAGAATAAATTGCTATACTTAGTTAGGTTTAGTCTTTAAGGAGCGATGTCTAGCGCAATGGTTAAAAAGGTTACCCGAAAGAGTGTAGTATGTAGCGTATGGTCAAATAATTGTATGATACATTTCAAGTACTGTTTATGAAAACATAATACTATATTATATGACATCAGATGTTCGCATAACCTCGACCAAGATGCGGAAACGCAAGATAATAATTGTGTTCAAATTAAAGTCATCATAATATTTACCTTATAACTATCACCAATATGTATCACCTGCATCAACTTCTCTTTAACAACCGCGAATACATTCATTATTAGTCTCTTGATTAGTAATATATAAAATTAGTATATACCCCATTTAGTTACAGATATAAATATATAAAGAGTGTTTACGTTAAAAGCAAATCATTGTTATTTTTGTTTATCGCATTGCAGTATTCGGATAGACATTTAACCGCAAAGACTATTTCTCCGCCGATTGCATTAGACGGTGATGATAGCACAATAAGCCATAACTTGTCACACCGCAATAGCTTAATAACTAGAGAATACATATTACTTATGTTGCATTATATAGCACCTCCGTATACGGAATTGATCTCGGCTCGGTTGTACTCTCACAATTAAGTGTTTTATGCATTAAGTTACCGTATACATGATTTCCCATTTTAAACCATCAGAAAAAATTTATTTCCCACAGATTCTATTGCCAAGGTACTATTTACTTTTAAAGCTTAGTGTAATATAGTAGATATTATTTTGGTTCACTCTTCTAATATACCAATTTAGTTTGACAGAAAAAGAATTGCTCGTAAAATATGTTTTAAAATTTTAAACCTAATAAGGCTTTTAAGGATTAACACTTATCTTACTTATTATCTTATTTATGTTTAATAAGAGTACCGAGTAACAAACAAGCTTGCGTTGTATGTTACTCTTCTCAAAAGTGTGACCTATCTCTCTCAAAGAATAATATATAATCAGTGAACACTTGTTTAATGGGCTCCCGTTAAGATTATACTTTGTTATTAATAAAAAAGATTAAAAAGCATTTGAATACTGGAACCTAACCTTATATTGTTTTATCCAACATGTGTTTATTATTATTAATGTAGTATTTTAATGTGACTAATAAAAAATATGAATTGTTAAAATTTTCTATGACTGTTTTATAATCTGTGGTACTTATCAAATTGTCTGAACTGAAGGTAGTTTTAACAATAAATAAATGTTATTTATTAACTTAGTTCTGCACGCTAAATAAAAATATATTTTATGATATTGTGTTTTTAATCACCAAACTTAAATGTTAAAATGTATACCAGAAACTAAATTCATTAATAAGAATAAATTCAAATGGCAAGAGGTAATCGATCACTTGAAACATTCAATAAAATCCTAACGAGTTACAAGTAGCTCAATGAGACGTAATCAAAAATGAGAACGAAACATGTGCTCAAATCTACCGACTACTCCTATTTCTTTTCTCAGTATTACACATATTAAAAATTTCAAGGACTTTTCACACTGTGAATTCGAAACTATTAAAAAATTATAAAAACCCAATAAAACTAAAAGGACAATTGAGCACAAGCAAATAATCGCAACGATCTGCGGCTCCGGTTGCGTCATACCGTTATCTCAGCGGCCGCTTCGAGTTCACTGTCACTGTACTGTGTCTTTATTTACTGAAATTTTGCAAACAGGTTGTTGTTGTTAAACTGCTTATTAACTTATGAAACTTTTTACAAAAAATCGTTACATACTTTCATTACATAGGTATAAGTAATAAGTAATACGTCTGTTGTAATCTAACTAAGAGAAGAAAACGAGTAGACATTTATTTTCAGTTTGATTAAGCCAGTTATTATCTGGCGGTGTGTCATACGTAGAGACCACCCACGTCGTGACTTCACACAATTGCCTCTTCCATTGATTACTTGTCATAAAGTCCCACCATATGTTCTGAGCACAGCATGTGCCGTGATGCGCCGCTGATCTCGGTCAAGAGACTAATAAATTTCAATAACGAGGATTTTTTTTCCTAACTGTTTATTATTCAAATCAATATCAGGATGGTATATTAAACAGTTGTATGTAAAGGCACAATGGGTAGAGGCATTTTGTACTAAAAATCGTGCTGCTCATATCAATTATGATGATTTGGAAGCACGCTCGCTAAAGTTGGATCAAGTTGTATTTGTAAATAATGATACTTAGTTCCGACTAAACCGCGACCACGTGCGAGACACCTGTTAGATACAGATACCTACATATGTTTATAATATTAATATTATAAGTTATAATATGGTGCAATCATTACGTGACTAATTTCTTTTCACTCTTAAATTGTAACTTATAATCTTTGTTTAATTCTTCTAAGTATGCATATATAAATATTATGCAATCAGTATCAGCGAAAATGATAAAAAAATCTAATTAACTCTCTCTGAGAAATGTTTACCATTGAATTAGTGCTGAGTATCGGCGGGTCACGCTACCGTCAGCCTACTGCCTACTTGTTATGCCTCGTTACCTCGCTCTGTTATTCTGAGGATAAACTTTTTTAATTATAAGTAGGTATAGGTAGGTATAGGTAAATTTACCATATAAGTATGACATTGCTGTAAATTATTTTTTTTCTTATTTTACCGACTTTTAATGCAAATCGATTTCATAAAGCTTGATTTCAGGTCAGGTGCACTCGATCTCGAGAGAACAAACAGCCGAGCACCATTATTTACATTTTTTCGAGTTATTGTATCGAGTAAATAAAAGGAGCCAGGTGTCAGAATGTGAACAGGTAAAACGTGAGAACCCCGCACCGTTTGAACAGTTCTAAGAAGTACGAAATCATATAAAGTGAGTCATCAGTCACCGAACGAACGAACAAAGGCCGGCGACGCGAGACTACACGTGGCGTTTCAGTTTGACTGTTTGTGTACACTGTGAAGAGAACAAAACGCTCCTCGTGGAGTCGGGCTCCGCTTTTTAAGGAATCAATATTTCATCTAGTGATTATGTTATGTTCTTTACAGCTGCTTAATAAAAAAACTTCATCTACATACAACATTTACACGCGAAATAATTCACTTTGGCGAGTTGGATCTCGTGGCGTAAACCGTCGCGTCGGTGAATTCTTTAGTAAATAATTAATTTTTATTATACTAAAAATAGATATGTCATTCTAAAATAATGTCTTTATACTTTTATCAATGAACGTCCTTCACGCAACGCACATACGGGTGCACGTGTAGGTAGTGAGTACTCGGCCTTTATTGCGTGGACTCGTCTAGTAAAACCAAAGATGAACCAATTTGCTAAAAGATCTGAAGATTGTTTTACTATAACCACTAAAAAGTTCTATGAGCATTGCTAGTTCAAATGCAAAACTACTTATTTATATTTAAAGTTTAATGAAATCCATTAATCTCTTGTAAATGTGAGATCTCACGCAACTAACTCAAAGACTTCTTTTTGTAACAGTGTAACTAAAGTCGGATTTTCGTATGTGCCTTAGGTGCCTATTTGACATAATAATTGACTTTTGCTTTGAATTTAAAGAATATTGCATTGTTAATCCTACTCAAGAAAGCGAATTGTTTTAAAAAAAAATGCATGTTAATAATATAAATTAGTTAAATTAAGTATAGTGTTTAATCAAAAGATACAGGCAATAACAGCGGATGGTTACCTTAATAATGAAGATAAAGAACACAATACTTTTTTTTTATTAAATATGTATTTATTATGAAATGATTTGTTTTTGTAAATAGACATTTAATTAAATCGTGGCGTGAGTTGCGAACGCAATTTGTCTTTGTCATGTTAATTATTTATGAAAATTATGTTACTTTTAATAGATATAAATAAATCTAAATTAATTAAGACATCCATTTTAATTGAAAATAAAAAAATATATAAAAGACACTGATTATTCTGTAACTAAGTCCATGAACATGATTAGCGAGACATGTTTTCCTTTTTACATCTATAAAACTTTAACAACTAAACGAGTTAATTAATAAATAAACTGCAATTTCAGAAACACTTTAATAGTATTTGGTATATGACACAATTCAAAACAACATTTAAAAAGAAGGGTTGTTTATTTGTTTCTTCGCGTATCATGCAAGACAACATAACTTTATTACTTTATAGTTTGGAAATACCTTACATTTTCTACGAAAAAAATAAAAATCTTTTAAAGTATAATTATAGAACCAACAATTCATTGTATAAGTTATAAATTACAAACTTAGGATTTTCTTTTTAAAATTTATAAAATAATATATTAACAATTAATTATGAATAAAAAAATCTTGCAACTATAATAAAACTAAAAAAGGATTTACATACGATTCAAGTCGAGTGACGAAACAGACGATGTCACTGGCAAGAACTAGTGCTTTAATATTTCATACCTGTATATTGTATTAATATATTATAAAGATATGTAATCTATTCATTATCATAAAAACAGATTGGATTAAGTCAATTTCCACATTGAAACACCGACTCTTGAACCTTAAACGGAAATTACCACTACTGATAAAGACGACAAACTCCTTACATTGAAGTATATGAATGTATTTTATTTCACTCACATAATAAAGTAAATTTTGTTTTCAGTATTATACATACTTTGTACTTTATAAGAAATACATTATCAGATTATGAGAACCGAATAGGTACCCTCAGTTACATTATCAGATTATGAAAATGATTTAACTTAAATAAATATTATTAACTAGAATTCCGATGATATATACTCGTAATTCAATTAACAAAACATCTACTTGTCTTAAAACATATTAAATATTTACTTTTTTTTCTCACGGCCAATGAAAGGTGAAAGAAAGGATTTTTTTTTTATCAATGTAAGAAAACGATTGGGGTGAGGGTCGAGGGACCGGTTTGTAATAATAGTAATAATATTGTTACATAATAGCATCGAGTATTAAACGTAAACGAGATGCGAGCAGCCTTGAGCAGGACCGCGAAAGAACACCTGGTATATATTTTGTATATATATTTCTTTAAAATTATACGTATTTTAGTTTTATCCGCAGATTACAATAATGACATTCTCTACAATTTACTACACTCGGAGAACTTAAATAGTTAGTAACGTGGCAACATTAACTAAATATTTTTTTAAGTTACAGCTATTTTAAATGTAACCATAGCGTATCATTTAGCTACGGTTGAATATTAAAATGTTTATTTTTATACGGAAATATTTTTTTTCATTGTTGTCACATATTTAATAAATTATATACAGTAATGTATAAATTATAATTGTATATACAAAATTACAGACGTCTTGTAACCATAGTGGTCCTCGTTTTTACTAGCCTTAGGTAAGTAGATAAAATTATTTGTGAGATAATGTCAAGTTTTTCAGAAGCAAGTAATTAATTATCAATAATTCAAGAGCGCACGTAGAATGTAGACGAGCGTTGAGAGCGGCTTATGTCATTACAAACTTCATCACATGATCGCTGTTTTTACTACCACTGAATATATTATGGAAATAAACACTATGTTTATTCTGGGATATCTTAGAGCAGCTTATACTGCTGTTGTTGTGTTCATTGTAAGATAATGCCATATCATTGCTACAGTTTTACGGCTGTTTTTAGTTTTCACACCGGTTATTATCTAGTTACTATCATAAAAAAGATTATAGATATATATTTACCAAAACATTCAAATTCCACGATACTTTAGTTATTTATTTTGTATTTTAATTGCTAGGACTAACTACTATAATAATTAAAATGATTTTCTGAACTATTCAACAAACAGGAATAATTTGAAATTATATTACTATAACGTTACCTTAAAACGATGTGCTACACCTATTCTATTGAAAAAATAATTGTTTATTTATACGTAGTTTTTTCCATAAAACATTGAAATAAATTAAATAACAAAGAGATAACGCTATTGTTGGATCATACAGAAAGGTGAACAGAAAGGTTAAGTGGCAAGAGCGAGGACTGAAGGTGATGAGTTTCCGTCAGACAGTCGGCATATCAGTTATCAGCGAGGATGCTGCATCGGCGGGGACTGATTAAGATGTACTGAGTTGGTTGGTTAACTCACTAAACGCTCGGGTAAGCACCGCGATAGTGTAATTACCAGCTAGCCGATTAGCTTGTTAAAACACGTGAATAAGCGGTATTTAAAAGTTATGATCTATCTATCTACCTACTAAGTAATAACAAAATTATTTAAAAGGAAAATCATACAACCGTGAATGGTCCAGCCGATGAAAATTTGTATAATAAATGTTTTTTTTTAATGGTATCTGGTTAGTTGTCACTAAATGAGCGAAAACTCTAAAACGGTGGTTTTAATGCTCATTTAAGATGTTTGATATGGTTGTTGGTATTTAGCGGTTGTAAAATACTTTTTACTTTGCAAAACACAAAAAAAATATTATATAATACACCTATGTAGTTGACAAATACAAATGTTATATAGATATCATTGTACCGGCTTATGATGTTTTTCAACTTAAAAAAACAATTACTTATTTTCACAGCAGGCGACAGGCGATAGACAGACAGCTCTCAATATCTATTTTTTTGGTACTATACAGGGAGTCTAAGGCTTCACTACAAAAAAAAATATTAATAAAGTCAAAAGAGTATCTATACAGTTTATTGACGGTTATTCTTCGTGGACCTACAATTTTGAACTAAGAACTGAACTAAAACATACATACGGCTACGTTAAATAAAGCTTTATTCCGAATTATTAAGAATAAATATAAATTCCACCTTATTTCTGTTAAAACTGTTTTTGCTTATTAGAACATTTACTTATGTAAAGATTCGTTGTGAAAGATCTAACCATAAATTATTTTAATAGTACAATATTATATTTTACAGTCCGATATATATTCACACTAGCAATAATAGCAAAGAAGTAAACTTGAACTTTGTCAACCCAGTCAACTGATTGTACTATAGTTAGCAGTTTTACAAAAAACTACTTAATGAAAGAATACACCTTAACTCATTTAAGTTGCCACTTGTAAATATGAATTGACTAAATATATTGTTAATTTGTTGTGAAGAATTACTATTAAAATTTACATTACAATACTGATTGTGATTTTATAACTGTTAGGGCAGCGGTCCTTCGACGCTTAGTATAATTATTTTGCTATACACAATCGCGAGCAAAAGTATGAAATCACTCACTTGAAATTGGTTCCGCGCGATCTCGAGTACTAAATAATTAGTCAAGAATAATAAAATGGTACCATTGTAAAATTTAAACTGTTGTTTAAATTGGTTACGTTGTGAGTTGATGCCTATTGTCCCCAATAAAAGCACGTGTTATTGGATTTTGTTTATCAGTCGGCTTTCATACGTTGATCGGTCAACATTACCGCTACTTTTGACCCTCAACTTTAAACGAAAAAGGATACTACGCCTAACAAAGTAGCACAAATCGTTGCCCTATTGCAAAAAGGGCTCAGTCAGAGGACTGTCGTACGTCAACTCCACATAAGAATGTCCTGTGTTTCGAAATTTTATAATCGCTTTTAGGAGACTCGTGACTTTACCCCGAGACTAAGATCTGGACGTCGCCGGTGCACATCGGAGAGGGTTCACTGTCATTTAACTAATAAGTCATCCTTGATTTCGAAGTCCTGCAATAAAGGGGAGTTCTGTTCTCCGAGGAACGTAGAATGTGTTTCGTCGGTAATGACCGAAGAGGCCTAGTCTGCAGCCAACCTGGCTAGTGATCTCCGCAGTTCTGTTCTTGTAAGATATGAGCGGGCATTTTTTTCGACGGTAAAACGACCCTTGTTCTAGTTGTTCATGACTATGACCCTTGTTCTAGTTGTTCATGACTAGCGGGAAAAGAGGAGGCGGTCTAACTTCCGCTACATTTTCGATATTCTGACTTTCTCCTTATTCACTATAATGCCCGTTGCTTCCCTTGCCCCGACAAAATATCTCGAAGAAGTCGGTGTCGCCACATTGGATCGGCCAGCGCTCAGCCGGACTTAAATACCATTGAGTACATGTGGGATGAACTGAAAAGGAAGGTATGTTCCAGAAATCCTACCCCTTCAAGTGTGATGTACTCCGCTTTAATAGAGGAGTGAGAAAGAATTAAATAAGTTGACTATAAAGGATAAAGGTAAATAAAGGATAGTCTCCGAGTACTTGTTAGGAGAAAAAACAAAATATTAAAATCTAGTTTTAAGACCAATAATTTTTTATTAATAAATTTTTGTTGTTTTATTCAATCATAATTTTTCCATATTTCCTTATGTTTTCTGAACCCGGAACAGCTCCTTAAATAATGTTGTTATTTAACAGAACAGTTTAACCTTTACAATGGTGCTATTTTATTATTATTGACTAATTATTTATTACCCACGGGATCGCACGGAACCAATTTCAATTGAGTGATTACATACTTTTGCTCGCAAATGTACAATATTGTTCTCATGTAAATGTAAATTATTTCACGTTTTGTTTCTTTAACAATACAATTCTTTCAAACTTATTATTTATTTTGTGACGTAAGATATTGTCTAAAATATTACATCTTTATATATTTAATGTTCGATATATTTTTCAAATCCTCAATGGGCCAAATGTCATACAAAACTTCGTAATATTTCATGTTTTATTATTATTTTTACCTAAATTGTTACCTGGAATGCTACTAACTGGTATTTCAGAACCAATAAAAAAATTAAAGTAACACAATCCAAATAGTTTTATTATTTTATATATTATCTATCTTATCTTGATTTATCATTAATGATGTATTTCCGCAATTCAGCGGAACTTTACACCTTGACCAGTTTGAATCAGTCTCTCGGAAAGATAATAGAAATATAATATTAACTTGTTTATAGAATTAATAACTTGTGACCATCATTCACACCATCACAATGTTTTTGTTTCTTTTCACGTAATTTTAATATTTTAATTTCATGTTAGGTTAATAAACTCGGAATTAAATAATTAAATTACCTTTTAAATACATCTTGGAATTAAAAACAAAGAGGTTCCAGACAATTACTTGCCCATGTCCTAGGAAGTATAAAAAATATATAGACAATAAAGAAAAAAATAACTCTAAATAAATTTGCTTCGAAAAATACGATTTCATTATCGTAATTTATTACTAAAAAGTAAGTAAAATCGTCCCTTTATAATGTAAATGCTTTTAAAGATAAACTGTGCGTTAATTAGATACTGCTCCTTCACTTCAATTGCACAGCGGCGCACTTGTGGAATCACTTCAGTTTCTGTATTTACTGTATCATAATACTCATACATATTTGTAGCCATAAAATGTATCAATAAAATGTCACGTGTCTGATTAGATCAATTGACGACGATCAATGATTGATGACTCAACAATATTTGACCTCTCGAGGGACATTCCGGTACCCGCTTCTCAATCAATACAATACATAAATAACATATCGTAAATACTTAAATATAATCAGTAAAAATAAATATTTTATACGCAATTTGCACACGATAAGAAATACTGCGTAAAGGCTGTAATAATTTCAAAAGGCTGTGTGTGATTGTAGATTTATCATGAACGGTCAGAGGTAGTCAGTCTAATTTCTTAGATTTTGAAATATGACTTTAGAAAACTCCTACCGATATAATTTGTTATATTTACTTTAAGACATACAGACTCTTGTTAGTCCCTTCTACTTCAGTGGTTTACGACAGTTTATAACAAAACCAGAAAGTCAAACTGATTATCCACGACTTTTGAAGGTTGAAACGTATATTCAAATAAATAACAACTATTCAGAATGTATGAATCACAGAATACTAATCGCAGACCGTAAGAATGCGACTATTATTATATAATATATTTAAATATGTAAAGTTTGAAAAGTATTAAAATAAAGAACATCTTAAAAAAAATCTAGTTGACCGTCAGAAAACTAAATATTCTACAGTTCCCTGACAGTGGATTAATATGCGATTAAGTACGAAGTTTTATATAATTTTATCGGTAAAGTTGTATTTGGTTTGGAAATAAATGGAATTGTGTTAAATTCAATCAGTATCTTATCAATACTTTTATATTAAACTCTTTTCTTTATATTATAATTTTAAATAAAACAATATATTTAAATAAAATTAAACTTAGACAAATATCAAT
Source organism: Melinaea menophilus ssp. n. AW-2005 (assembly GCA_918358695.1). Taxonomy (NCBI): domain Eukaryota; kingdom Metazoa; phylum Arthropoda; class Insecta; order Lepidoptera; family Nymphalidae; genus Melinaea; species Melinaea menophilus. The sequence goes on along the minus strand of OU911050.1, from coordinate 7,730,722 downwards.
AATTAGCGACATCATCTTTTCTTTCCATTTCTTTCCCAAATAATATCAAACCTAAGTTTTCTGTCTATTATTTTCTTTTTCAGTTATAATATAGTCAAACTAAAATCTAAGGGTACAACTATAATAGCTCTTTATTATTAAAATTAATTAAAAAATATAGGAAGTTTAAAAATGTAAAATATAATATTATAATAATACAAATATAAGTAAAATATATATATATTCGTCAATAAATTAAAACATTCAAACCTTAAAATATTCATGTATGTTTAAATGCGTGAAAGAAACGTTACACGCCTATCTAATAGAACCGAGAAGATTCTGTCAAAACAATATTCCTTACTCACGAAGACAGCATATTTAGATACGTATGTAAATTTTTATATGACATTTTGCTAAAAATTGTCACCTGCGACACGATCGTTAATCACCGCGTGGTCACCAACCAGCTTACCTCGAGGCTCCTCCAAAGTTCCGGTCGTCTTCAATCCCCTGACCTCTTGTGTTTAATCCTAGGTCGACTTCCTTTTCGCTCGTATTCAATGACCTTATGTTTTTGAAGATCACTTAATAAACAAACTATTTGTCTCCGTCGTAATAAAATTACACTTTTAAAAATTTTAACAAATTTCTAATCATTTAAAATGTCCTAATTTCTGTTGCTTTATATTCTTTGATGCTATTTTGTTTTTTATATAGCTAGACTTAATAATAACATGTGCAATTTGCATTTTATATATATTATCTATATTAACGTATCAAGGAAGTCCTTATATAATCTATTTTAAATGCAATGTTCCCTTGGGTTGATAATATATAAAAGTTACTATTATATATATATGAAAGTAGAAGTTACATTATTGTTTTAATTGTGACGTCACAACTCTATTCCCAATAACCTTGGTGCACAGTCTGGGCGATCAATAGAATGTCTTCGTAAATTACTTCTGGACACTGTTTTCCAACCCGGTATTGTCTTCGTATACTCGCTTGATGCCTCCCTGTAACAATTATTCAATCCCATGATTGATCGTTAATTATTTTCACATTTTAAAATTATTATTTCGTTTTTAGAAATAACAATTGTTTAAGCCATACTAAAACTAGTGCCTTACAAAATACAATGGCAATGTAAATTGTCAAAACATGTACTCATTTCACAATTAAGTAAAATTATGAAACATGAGGAACTTAATAATAAATTTATGTAAATAAATTCGTAAATATGTAGTTTAGTTATTGACTGCATGTTTTTACTGAGATATATTCACATATTTCATCAGTTATGTGTATAAAACCTGTATACATACTTATATATATAAAACAAAAAATACAATTGCATGGCCTCTAAAGGAAGCTAATAATCTCCATTATTATATATTTAATCCTTTGATCCCCACTATTAACAATAATTAACAATAATTTTAAGTACTTAATACTTTGAAGTTTTTTCTTTGTACAAGGTAACTTAATATAATGATTTTCTCGACTTTTCTACATCCACTAGAACTGCCGGTTAAAGTACCGGTAATACGAAATGTACCTTTACATTACGAATATATTTGTCAAAAACCTTTTTATAACATATTTAATTATTATTATTTACCTATAATTAACGAATTTTGTCAATTTATAAGCTTTATTCAACGAATTAACTTAAGCTTATCGAATTGATTACGATGGTTCTAGTTGTCCGTAAATAGTTCGTACTAAATATATTGACCTAATTTGTGAAACAGTGATCACAATAAAAAAAAAATCCGGATGAGTTTGTTGTGTGGTTCTTCTCAGATCAGGTCGCGTTTGGAACCCTCGTAGCCTTTAAGTTGGACTGTCTCTACAGAAGGGCTTATTTTGATTCATACGATATCAAACTAGGCCCTCCTTTGACTTCCATCTGACGTATACAAGTGATCACTGGTATGGATTCAAAGTGGAAATTATATAAATAAATAAATAAATAAGTGTTATACATTACTTATCAATAATTCTTGACACTATCAGTTTTATTTTGTGACATAAAACTAACTATTATTTAATTGAAAATACAATGCTTTTTTTAATATTTCATTTATTATTAGTGATAATCGTACGCTATAATAGAATAATAATTAATACTGATGTAAAGTGGAGATTTAAAAAAACAATAATATTATTTTAGCGTGTTGAAACGAATCGTAAACCAACTTAAAAGTTTCTCTGTAACAAACCTCACTACAACTAATTATTTTATATAACGAATATTTTCAAATTAATTTCAACATCGTTATATCGGATTGCACTGAAAACATGTTTTTTTTTTTCCTTACGTATTTTCCTATTTCGGACAGTCATCAGTGTACTTTATTATTCATAACTACTTCCTCGTTGATATAAATCATACTTTGTATAATATATGTAATAAATATTCTTAATACCAAGCTAAATCTAAACCAGATTTGTTTAAAGTATACAGAACAGTTTTACTCGAAGTGTTTTAAAATCCCTTACTTCCAAATGGCTTTGTGATTCCGTACAGGTTTTTCCAAGGCAAAAAAAAAACTCAGCGTAGAAACCAAATGATACGTTGTTCATAAAAAAACCACGGTAATAGACAGGAGTATCCCAAAGACTTAAAAAAATGGTCTACGTACTAGTATACTAAACTGAAAAGTATTTTTGGAATATCTAAGAAATCAAGGTCAATTTGCCACCAACAAAACGTAGTCAGATGAATCACAGTACAAACAAATAAGCAAGGTAAATCGAAGTATAAATAAATTTTATAAAAAATAAAAATGTTCAGGGCTGACGCAAGTTCTCTTTTTTTTCTCATTGGAAAATTTCTTATCGGATTTCCGCAAGACAAGAAAGGGATAATGAGATATTATGAGGGATTACCCGCCAGCAGAGAGGACGCGGCAATTTTTGAGGCGACCAACTAAAAAATCAATGGACGCCCTTATCGTCTTAATGAGATGCCACGGGATCCCTTTTGCATGCCCTACCGACCCTCTTTACCCGCCATATAGAAAAGATCCAAGCACCTTAGAGAACACTTATGGCGCAGACCTGTAGTAAGTGAGAGAGGTCACCCTCCCCTCAGCAGAAGAGGCTAGCCTGATGCCAATACACTCTGGCCTGCACATCCCCCTATTCCGAGGCGGAACGCTCGTCAGGAGTGTGCAGGCAATGAATGAAACCATTCGGCAATCCCGGATCTCCCTCACCGCGAGAACAGGCGCAAGTCCTCCTAGAAGTAGTCCGCCTGCAACTCTGAATTGTTACAAACTTATAATCACTATTTATTTATATTAAACAACTTATATTACCTTTAATACATAGACTTGTACCTTCATAGATAAGTCGTTAAGACGATAAATCCTGTCACAGAGAAATCTAAACCTGTTATCTTCTATTTTGCGAATACTGTCACAACAGAAACAAATCGTTATATTCAATATGAAGTACTTGACATATAAAATATATATAAATATAAAATATATCCCTAGGGTAATTACTTATTTATTTATTTGCATTATTGACACACCAACATCATGGCACACGATTTAAAACATACGTTTTGTGTTCTTTGACGCATTGCATTCCAATTAGAAGCGTGAACATTTTTTGCTCTAAATAGTACAATTACAGTTATATATAAACTATAAAAACAAATACAAGAAATATAAGGATAGAAAAGCGAAAAACAATTAAAATAAAGACAATAAATTTTAATTTGTATAAATAATCAAATGCTGAATCACTATAGTTTAAAAAAACTGTTCATAATGAGAAAACGCCTTTCTTCCAAAGTTTTATCCTCAAGCCTATAAAATGATCTTCCAAGGCTTTGACTATTCATTCAATGACTTGGTGATTGATATTAGCTCAATCACAAGTTTTGAGGCATGGAGTCTATTGCCTTATTTTAATTGATAATATAATAATAATGATAATCATTCTGATGAATCAAGATCTAATTTCCATGTAATACTATACTGGGTGTTTTCTTTTATTTTTTAATTTAAACGCAGAAGAGTGTAGAATTTATTGATAGTTATTAAGAAATAGCTAAGCAAATAACGGTAGGCTAAAATTGGTGAAAATAAATAAATATCTATATCCCACTATATACACGGCAGATAGAAGACGGCCGAAGGAAAGATGGATGGATTGCGTGAAAGATGATATGGAGAAGAGAGTGTGTACAGAGGTGACGAGTAACAGGAGAGTATGGAAGGAAAAAACACGGTGCCGAACCCAAAATGGGATAAGGGCAGGAAGGTGATGATGATCCCAATACACGTCATAGTTAATAACATTTTCAAAATCGTTTTTTATATTAAGTAGAAAAAATACTGGACTAATGAAACGGTTCCAAGGCTTCCAGTATACACTTTGATGTAACTTACATCCAACACTTGATGTCGAATATTGTCATGCGTTACTTTATAAGATTATAAGACTTTTAAATGTGTTTCATATCTATAAGTCTAATGACTTATGTATATATATATATATATATATATATATATATATATATACTATACTTGTTCATAGTTATATTGATAACTAAAACCATTATGTTAGTTATAAAACATATTTGTGTTATGGGAACCATAGTTGTCTCGAGTTTTCTTTACCTTCTATTTCCCAAATAGCACTAAAGCTAATTACATTGTAATAAAGTACCTCAGTGAAACTGTATTTTTGAGGTGCTATATTCTATTTTCCTCTTAGTACTACTTTACTTAAATTATATTTTTTCCGACATATCAATTAATATCAGTGACTGTGTGTACAGTATTCTCTGAGTATTTTGTCGGTACTTCTTCATGGACCCACCGTTTGGACCAGTGGAACTAGAGTCTGACGTTTCATACGTACAATGTTTGCCTAATTGAAATAAAATATATAACTATGATTATTATAATAAGGCGGATTGGTAGAGAATACTCTGTAGCATTAAGTTTCATCCAATCTACCATTCTTTTAAAATATATATATATGAGATACTTATATGTTCTATATTAGTATGATGTAACTATTAAATAAATCTTCAAGAAACTCTTTTAACTTACTTATTGATTTACAATTTTTTCTTTCTGACTATTGAGTCACAATCTGTTCCATATATAAGGATAAATGTAGGATAAAAAAACAAGATGATGACATGGTTTCAAGACCGTGTTTTTGTAACATTTACAAGATTCTGCAAATAAGTATAACTTCAAACATTTGAAATAATACTGCGCCATAATACGTAATATATATTATAAATAGTTAACACTAGAATTGGTAATGGCACACAAATATGACAATACCCTGTCCCACCAAAAATATTTTGATAAGGGTGGGGCAATCCACTTACGCAGGCGCCCTAATATAACAATATAATCCAGAATCCTAACAATCAGATCTAGGTGAAAAGTACACTCACAAAAAGGATATCGAACTGATTCAAGACCACACCTGCAAAAGAGGATATATGGTCGACATTACACCATGCATCTAGAAAGTATTGAACAAAGTGAATGACATTGACAATGACATAGGGATAATCGACTCTGACCAAATCAGCACCAACTTTATGGATAACCACAAAATACCCATTTCATAATGAAAAACTTCAGAAGGGTCTATTACATCCAACATGCGCATTGGGTGGTTTCAAATTAAAACTCGATGATAGCCGAAGTCAGTATTATCTAGAACTTTAAGGTGCAATCAAGCGCTACATCGATACAATAACTAACAATTTTAAGTAACATTCTCAAAAGTAAAAAAATAAGATCGAAATCTCTTTCCATTTTGAAACATTTAAATTTCTAGACCACAAAAGGGAGAATAAGAATTGAAGATCAGCATAGTTACACTTACGATTTAAATTTAAATATTTATATAAAACTTTGACAAACTAAAAAGAAGGAAAACCGCGAGAGCACGTGCTCGCTCGGTCGCCTAAGCGCTGTTAATCATATTGGACATAATTGAGCGAACGCACAACCAATCTCTTCAGCGGGTTTTTAAGAGTGAAACGAATGTTGAGGTATCTTTACACTAATAATAATAGCTACTGAAAGCGACTTCATGAGCTTCCTTCTCTCCACATTTGGCCAAGTAATATTAGAAGGAACTGAAAAAAATATCTTCAATTTTAAATAAATGATTATTAGTACAATAAATCCCACAAACGCATACGTACCCCTTAAATTTGAAGATCGCAAGCTTAAAATAAATTTGGAAAGTAAAATATTTTTTTCAATATACGCTGGTTTTTCTCGTGTACTTGAATAATTTTCCTCAGTTTGTCCAGTGCCATTTTTGGAGTGTAGAAAATGAGAAAAGTGAAATTATTGCGATTGAATCGTAGAATCTTAGGAATCCTAAAGCGGTTACTCATCCTTTCTTGTGAGGAAATGTAATAAATGATATAATCAGTAACGCAGATACGAATTCTAAACACGTCAGAGATCCGGAACGCTCACGTTCTTGAGACATTAAAATAAAAAGTCTGTAACTTTAACGATCTAAGGTAAAACTCATGCAAATTAACAAGGAAACATTTGTTAAAAGGCAATAAAATAAAACATTATATGAAACAATAAACATGACAAATGTATTGAAAAACGTCATAACAAAATACTGTTTCAATAATTTTTAGTTATGAGTTATAATTTATAACTGGCTGATGTCAGCTTTTTCATAAAATTCCCCTCCTCCCTCTGACTAAAATATTAAGGAAATAATGACAAGTACAGATATAAAAAATACCAATCATGTAATTAAGTAATCATAGACATAAATACATGTATTTAAACCCTAATACCGATATTTAGAACATTATCACGACAAACTTCGTGTTAGGATAGATATTATATATTTAACAGTATATACTGCAGAACTGAGTTTTGGAGCACATAAAATTATTTATATATCATTTATTTTCTTTAACTGTCGGTTATTTGTCAGTTTCACTGTTTTTTCGTTTATTCGTGTAATTGATTTTGATTTCATTTGATTTTTTTAAAATTTGAAACTACTAGCACAAATGAGGTATTCTATTATAGGATTTGATGTGAATATTTCATAACATGTTGTATTGTTTTATCAAGCAATAAATTCTTATCTATAAGATATTCAATTTCAGAAATAGCAGAATTATTTGTAACCTACAAATTTGTAGGGAACCCTTGATAGGCAACTTTTAATTGCTAATATTTGTCAATGTTTTATAATTATGAATTTGTTGTTGTACGTTATATTTGCGAACATTATTCATAATAATATTGTCTGTCGAATTGTCCTTGATAACTATCTTCATGTCTAATTAACTCATTCAATTGGCATGTTCTTCTTCTTCGGAAGCCACTCCGGTATATTTACATCCTTGTTTCTGATATCATGATTTAGTTTTGCACCTCCTTTACAATTTAACGGCCTAAAAATAATGCCTTTAAAATACTATAATAATAATAAAAAAAATACTAATCAATCATTTTTCTTCAGTCTTATTCCTTGTATAGTCCTTGGACCTTATTAGGTATTACACTTCTATAATTGAAGTAAGGACCTTATTAGGAGTTTAAAAATAACAATCATGACAACCATTGCAGTTAAAAGATTAAACGTTATTTATTTATATAAATATTCATGTTTATTTATTTATCTTTATATATAAAATCTGTTTTTAACAAAAATCGAATGGGCAAATCTGGTTCGAAAATAGTTTTAAAACTTAGTAAGCCATATTTGAAGACAAAAGGATGGACTTTCTAAGTCAGTTAAATATGTAGTAAGAAAAAACAACTAAAATGGACTTAAAAAAGTAATAATTAGGTTGATCCTATTTCTGAAAGTCTTTTAATAATACTATAACAAAATTATTAAATAATAAACACGTTTTATTACTAAAATACCCAAAATTTTATCAGTATATTTTATACGAAATGGCAATCATGACAGCAATGATCCTCGGTGCGTTTTTATGTTTGGTTACTGGGGAAGACCCGCACGTTGCACATTTTAATATAAATATTAAGTTAGGGAAGTTTGAAAAGAGGAATCTTATTTGGAACCGGCCCTTTTTAGACGAATATACCTTATCTTCAATTTTCTAAATGGAACAATCACTGATTTGGGTTATAACAATAAAAAACTTTAACCGAAGGACAGGAAGGATTCTATACAGTCGCCAGCAACAGCTAATATGAATATATAACATGACAAAATGCTATGAAATTCTAGATTTAATGACTTCCTTTAACAATACGCAGTAAATTCTGGTAATGAGTGTCAGTTCACCGTTTAACTCAAGTAAGAAACAAGATAACTGTTTAAAAAAAAAATTACAAACATATTTCTAACATATTTAATGATAATCAAATTAAACAAAGGAAAATGTTGCCAGTATGGTAAAAATTCCCTTAATCTCACCATGTCTTAATAGCCGAGCTTACATAACTGATAGCTATTGTTAATTATTTAGATAAATTAATAAACAATTCCTCAGGTATTTTCGAGAATTAATACAGCATTATTAACTGTTACATAATTTTTCCTAGTAACCTGAGTAATGTGACAAATATGCATCAATACTTCATGAATATTTATTAACGCATATATAATGTACTTGAGTTACTTGAGTTAATTATATTTTTTTTGACACGTCAAAAAACTCTTTTAACAAGATAAAATTGACTTATTGTTATATAACTAAATTGACGTAATAAAATTAGAATATGTAATATAATATAGAACAAAAGTTTGTTCGAACAAAGTCTCACTTTTTTTTTGCTGTATAAGTAATAGTAATTGTCGCAAGTTGTTTAATTGACAAATGGCGCAGCTGTCTAAAAGTAAATTCACGACTATTTCTCAATCACACACACATACACACACAGTTAGGTAATTATGTTACAACTACCAAATTCTTTAGTTTCTTATAAATTTTCCTTAAACACCAAATTCCCCAGCACCTGTAACCACTCTCACCCGGCGGCTTTTATGGCCTTGGAATTTATATACGATTTTTATATATTTATTTTTATACATATAAATCAAAACTGTTCATTGAAAGTTAGCTAAATTGAGTAACTTTAAATAATAAGTGGAATAACATTTTGTAATATTTTTTTATGGTAGCTCCTCTACATCTACGAGTATAGTAGACTGTATTTATTTTCTCGATTACCCCATGACCCCATGTTATATAGATCTTTAAAAATATTAGGGATAACGTAAACCATTTTTAAATAAGGGATTCGTTTGTCAATATTAATTAAGCTTTAAAGTGCAAACTTTTGTTAGCCATTCAAACGGCTAAATAGTTGATTTTGGAGATGCAAAAAACCACGATAGTAGTACAAAGCAAACTTTAAGTATACAAGTAATGCCCTTATAATGCAAAAGCAAGTTACTTATTACGAAAGAGATCTACATAATATTAATTAAAAATAAAAAAAATAATTGCCAAACAGTGGTCACAGTTTGAAGTACGGCATAAACAATGAAAATCTCTGTTTACTGTCAATTTTCGATGCCGGTTCGTAGATTACTCCTTCCTCTGTTTGAAGTTCTTTAAAGCCCTTGCTTCAACTCTAGAGTCTAAATTATTTCACTGCACCTTTGAGCTCTCCTAGGAGTGGGTAAGAGACGCTTCACCACATTTTTCCACGTAAACACTTTTCCGTATGGCTTAGCATCTTAAATCCCTATGAATGTTTTACAATCCCCATCACTTATGTATGTAAGATACGGCATGTTTCTCCGTTTATTTTTATACTCACTTTCTATTTAACCTGGCAATAAATATTGTTTAGGCGTTTGTGCGATGTTCAAAAAATATACTGTTTAAAAATATAAAATAAAGCCTAATTTAAGAAAAAATAATAAATATCAATTATTAGGTAAGAGCCGAGCTATAAAAATATATATGTATATATATATATATATATACATACATATATATATATATATATATATATATATATATATATATATAGGTCAGGACTAGATGACGACTAGGCTTCAGCTCTGAAGAAATCTGGAACATTCGTTTCTCATGCGCCCCACGTTTTCAGTCTTCAGCTTAGTACAAGAATACGAGTGACACAAATTAAGGCAACAGCTGCAGGAGGGGTGATGGAGTGAGGCAGACGTGGAGCTCAGAGCTGCCATAGGGCAAAATGATTTTCTTCTTTTAAGTGCATTTGTAAAACGTGGGTTTTTAATTTTTTTTTTTATTATTTAATTATTGTTTGTCAAAATATTATTTAATTTTCAAAAATTCTTATTCGTACACAAATTTTTTTGTAACCTCCCTTTGTGTATTGCTTAAGGAGTTTTTTGATTTAACCACCCTATTCTTTTTTAAATTATCAGTTAAAAAATGACCAGTGCGTGTCGTCAAAGATGACTTAGGCAGCAAGTCCTATGTCACGTTTTAAAATTCGCGATGTGATTCCCTAGAATCACATCACTATTCCGCTGCTATCTCTATCTCCCGAGATAAAATCCTTTGCTTTTGGACAGGATTTCTTCGAATTCTTTCACTTACTGCTTTGATCACTTCTATAAGAACACTTGGTGGACGGCCAGATCTTTTTCTGTCACAAACAGAGGAGGTTTCATTGTACCTATCAATAGCCTAGTAAATAAAACATTTGACTTATAGCGAGTGTACGGAGGATTAAAAAAATTGTATTTTGCCATACCCACTTTATGTAATGTAATCACAGCTATTCGATAACAAAATATTGTACAATAGGTATATTGGCGCGAAAAAAGGAAACCATGAACAATCTTATAATAATGAGATTCCAAATTTAAATATTTTGTTTATTTTTAATTGTAACAGTATTTATGGCTAGACTAAGTATATAAAGTTTATTATGAATGACTAATTTATCATTTATATTGAGATATCATATAATCAGGGTCGTAGGAACGAAATTTTTACTGGGTGGGCAGGTTTGAAATCGTACCCGGGGGGGGTACCCCCCCTAGTTTTTAATAATGTTACAATAGTATGTCCAATATTTTGTATCCCATAAGTAATCAATAACAAAAGACTTAAAATAAATTGCCTTCCCGGAAGCAAACAATGGCTTTCTGATTACAGGAGTTGATGAGTCATCTAATCCGCCCAAAATAGAAAAAGTCCATTTTGTCGTGAAAAGCGACCTTTTTGCCTCTAAAATGGTCTTGAACAAATTTCCATTGAAACAATAAATGTTCAATTTCAAAATTTTAATCCTTTGAACAAAAAGCATGGGTGGGCAATGCCCACCCCGGGAAATTTCTGGGTGGGCAGCTGCCCACCCTGCCCACACGGTTCCTACGCCCCTGCATATAATTAACTTATTGCATAATTCTTTTTAATATTTGTTGTACAATATTAAAAATAAAGTTTTTCTAAATCTTCACAGTCAAAGTAAAAAATTCAAACAACCCAGATTTAATTGGTATTTAATAATATTTTATTTTTTTTGCCAGGCCTAAATATTATCAACATCGTCTTTAGTATCCCGCTGATCTAAAAAATCTATATTTATTCCAATTCTCAAAAGCGGGATAAGAAACTGAGACAAAACAATTATTACCCTACTTTTATATTTAAATTGTTGAACAAACCTTTTTAATTGATGGACCACAATTTGGACAAAAATACAAACGCTGTTAGTATCTTAAATGATATTATAATCAATTTATAAAATATTGAAATAAAATTTCTCGCAAATATTAGGTTCTTTTAACACCTCTCATTCTAATATTAATAATATTTTATTTAACTTTTAATTAATTTTATTATAAGAGTTGATACATATTATACATAATTGAATTATTTCTTGAAAACATGTATCACATTTTGTAATTGCTTTTGAATATTCATTAAAAACTGGTTTATTACATTCTTGATCACACGATCTAATTGTTTATGTCCTATTATATAATACAATATGACCCTACAACTATTTATCATCCAGTGGAAACTTATTTGAGTGAACCCGCCCGCTTGGTTGTTTCTCTGATTGTAGAATTTTTCAAAGATTTCCAAAGATGTGATCGCAATCCAAGTGATGAAATTTCATTAAAATTTGAATTTTTTGCGACCGTGCTTAAATCGATGGCATACATGATTCTTCATTTATGTTGGGGCAAATAATCGTCGTCGTCAAGTCCTCCTCCAATCTGCGGTTGCAAAAATAATTATTTATCACCTTTTATCGTTTTGTTATTTTTATGATAAATTACCTATGTAGCAACCTGCAAGACTGACCACATCCGAAATATTTAAAAAAATGCAACAGGCATCGGTTTGTCCGACTGTGGATTGTGTTATGACCTAACATTTCATGTATCGAGTCCCATTTGTTTGATTATAATACTGAATAATTTCTGTTTTCTTTTTTGGTGCATGTTGTTAGTAAAGAGCACGCATGAGTACCTACCTCATCGAATGTGACATATGTCGTAGGGTATGAACTAACAGAAAAAGATATTCGCCAAATGCTGATCCTTGAAGCAGGCCTACTAAAACACTAAATCTGACGGTGATGACGGTAGACGATTTGACGAGCACTGGCCGTTTATACAGAGCAAGAATCCACTCCACATACTAAATAGGCATAACTTTGTCTATCAGGGTCCATGAAAAAATATAAGGTGTTACGACGTACACCGAAGTCCATAATCCTCCTCTTGCAACTTATTGAAGAACGAAGTCAACCACATACATCCATCCTCTCCAAGTGATTTCCATATTTATATTAATGTAATTAGCCCACTGATTTTCGATACTACATTCTAATTAAAGTACAATATCGCCAATTGAGTATTGACATAAAAGTTACCTAGTATTATTAGAAACTTTTCAATCTTTCGTATAAATAAAATTATTTCTTATATTTGTTATAAGAAATGCAAATGCAACTATTTATATTTAGTTTAAATGTTTTAATAAAATCCTTCACAGATATATTTATTACAAAACGATGTAAATAAAATCAATGTTAGTTTTTCTTCGTCATCTATTACTATCCACGAAGGCTTCAAGGAGGTCGGACATCGGAAATTATTGGTCATTTTTAATTATTACCGCGTAATAACGATTGGAAATGACCATTTATTGTTTTTATTTTTTTTCTTATATTTTTTTTATTTCCTTTATTTATATTTTTTACTTGTATCGTATTGTTCGATTACAAAAACTTTATATAATAAATTTTACCAGACATTAAAAATGCGTCTCCAATACCGTAAATAATATATTTTGTATTATAAATGTATTTATTACAATAATTCAAACAATTAACAAATTTAATATTGGGTACTACTAAAAATTATCAGTGAATACAAAACTCCTATTGGGTTGGCTCGACTGGCAAGAACCACCTTCTGACAGAAGATCGACGTGTAGTAACCAATTTCACTTGATTATGTTCAATGGTGGGTGACAGAATCTGGAACCCTGTCATACCTAACATACCCCGAATATAAATTAGAACATCATTTTGTACCACACGCCGGGATATCTGTGTTCGTATGGAGAATATCATCGAGTTCAGAACTTTGAAGGTCGGGACTTGTTCGTATTGTGGCTGCGCGTAGGCAATGACGACTATGTCAGAGTCTGCGCGTCCCTCTACAGGTCTCTTGAGCCATGTCCAAACAAATTGACGATCTGCTTTCAGACTCCCTCTGCCGAAGTGGTAGTCTTCGGGAAATTCATTGCTGTAGTATTTGGGGGATGCTTAATGCACTACAAGGCAGCGGGATGGGATGCGGTCTATTTTCGCAGCCTACCCATGGTGTACAGTTTGTTTTCCTTCCAGTCCTTTGCATTTACCTAAAAAAGATCTACCGAATAAAAAAAATTAAACGTATTTTTCTATTACAATATTATTAAAAAATCAATAATAAACTTAGGAGGCACTTACGCATATGTTGCTTCACTGTAATCACTTTCAGGATGATGCCATTAGCATCCATAGTTTAAAAAATGGTGCATTGTATAATTATTACATTGAATGATTAAAGTTTAAATCTATTAATCTCTGAAAAGTGAGAGAGTCATAGAATTAATACAGGTGTAGTAGTAGTTATTTATTCTAGTCCTCTTTCGGTATCACACTTTACGTGTTTGTGTTCTAATCTCTAAGGACTATTAATAAGACAATGTGATGTTTACAATTTTATTTACATACAACTAGCTAGTGTTTGACCGTTTGCTCTTGTCGTCGCTGCGTCTCTGTTTCTTAACGGCTCGGTACGCGGCCACTACATCCAGGCGTGCTTGCTCCCGCCGCTCACGCTCGCGCTGCTCCGCTCCCCCCACTGCGTGTCCTGTCCCTCCCTCCCCCCGCAATAGACCGGTCAGCAGCAGGTGCCGCCGGCCCGGACGCTCTGCGCCCTCCCCCCGCCGGCAGTGCCTTGGCAGGACACTGATCGCAGGCGGCGCGTGCGTCACGTCACCGAACGACACGCGATCGTACACCAGCTCTGGACGAGTCGCCTCCTGAGTATATACACATCACTAAACAAGGGATGACTGTTGTTCTACATGGTGCAAGTGACAATAGAGTCCCAGTATAATTTTAACTTTAATCTAAAATATAAATTATAATAAGAATGTATACCTCCTTAGCTTTCTCTTTCTGCGCCCGTTTCTTGAGAGCAAGCCTCTGTACGCGTCCCGGCTTGCTTTCTTCCTCTCCGGCGTCCCCAGGCTTCGAAACGCGCCCTTTCTTCCGTCGTCTCCGCTCGCGCTGCTCCGCCATGCGTTCCCCTCTTCTGTCCTCCCTGTCCTCCTCCTGTAAAGACTGCTCAAAAGATGTATATATTTCTGTTTTATGAACACGTAACATCAATACAAAATCAGATTAAAATTTAAGTTTTTAATAATAAATCCAATATTTTTAAATATATTTTATTTAAATTGATAACTACTGAAAGAGTAAGAAAAGAAATCCATGGTCATTAATGACCTTTTTGTGTCTTATTTACATAGTATATTATAATTTAAGTACATGTTGTAAGGAGAAATTTAATCCTATAAATGTTAGTTTCAGAAGGTTTATTTACAAGCTGAGAGTATAACATTTTATTTTCATTGTCTAAAATAATGTTAAAGTAAAATAGGTATGTTCAAGAAATATTTGCATAGAAAACTCTTATCTAAGTTGTGAAGTGTGTGTTCTCATTTACTATTATATAGTGATCCTACATGTAAAAAAACTCATCATCATGTGCAACACTGCACATGTCATGATCCGTTGATGTACTAGACAAATTACTTTAAATAACCTTACCATGTAGTCTACATTCTCCAATGGTTCATTAAGGGCTCGAATAGCACTGTTTATGCGTAAAGAGAATCCTCGCCCTGACTCGCCTGGCAACTGCTTCAATCTGGCAATCGGGTTGTTAACCACATTTGCCTTGGCTTTTTTATCTGTATTAATATTTTTACATAAAAAAAAATCAAATCAAATTACACTTTAGTGTCAAATGTCATCAAAATAAATTTTTTCTTCAATTAATATAACATAAAAATGTACAAAGTACCTGTTTTTTTATTCTTTTTCTGTTTTTTATTTTGTTCTTTATTCTGAAAAGCAAAGAGCTGAGTGAGAGAGCGAGGCACGGGCTGTTCATCGGGGTCGCTGGGTGGCGCGTTGATTTTGCCTTTTAAACTGGAATTACATCATCGTTTGCGTACATAATATTGAAAAGGCAAACGTAAATATTGGCAATGTGATATTAAGGAAACCTACCTTTCTAAACGTCTAGCTTGTTGAATTAAAGGATCTTTAACACCTCGATGTTTTTTAGCAGGAATTTTACGACCCATTTTTAGTAACAACTTATTTTGTCATGCCGTATTTACAAATATAAAGCAAAAGTAGTAAAAATATAACTATTTAAGTGCAGTTTACAGAGGCACGTGCTTTTATTCAATAACAATAATGGAATTAAATTTAAATCTCGTGTGATTGACGTTTAACGTCAGCTGATACTGACACAGTGTAAATCTAACATTCAATCATCAAATGTCAAAATCAGTCGCCTTCTTTTTTTGTATATCTATGCACATATTACAAGTATTATAATCTATATATTTTCTTAACCACTCTATGCAGATTCATAACGATTTTCATTATTAACAAAAACGAATAACATTATTAACATTAACAAAATTCAAGAATTTTTATAAAATTTATTCATTACATTATTATAAATTTAAAAATATATTTATGATCTCAATAATCGATTTCCTGCCATCTATTAGCAGGTTACGAAATCTATTGTGTTTGTATTGAAAGGTCTCATTTTATGTAGCGATTAGCGAACGAATAATTTGAGTCGTACGGGAGGGGGCTTGTTTTTAGCAGCAAGCAAGGTCGTTCTTTGTGTCAAAAAAATCTACTTCAGACGAACACTTGATTTTTGTTATTATATCGAGTGAGTGACTGTTTCTGCTCAATAACAAAGATCGTAGTTTGCGTATGTCGTTAATAGTTATTAGTATTTGAATCAACTCGTAATTACGAACGCTCAAATGAGTTCGGGAGGAGGTCACAGCACAGAGGGATCAAATGCAGGGGAAATTTTTGTACAATTCAACCAGGACTGCACGTAAGTCAAATATAGTCAATTATTCGTTAATCGGAAGAAAGCAATGTAATATTTAGACCTATTGAGGGAAAGTTGTGGAAATACATCGTCATTACTTAAACAACTGAACCCAGCTGTATGCTCATAGAACGTCAAGGTTGCTAGGTTCGATGCTGTAGATGGTTGCTAAGGCACGGAGGTACGTTGGGCTCTGCCTCACTCAACAAACGCAATTTGCGTTATTGCGCGATGATGCAATATGTCAATGCCAGATTTTTCGTAACAAAAAACGAGAGATGTAAATACGAAATATCTTACAACGACACAGGGTTTTCTATCTTTGTCCCTTTGTTTCTGAAAACAGGACTTTTAAAAATTATATCTATAACTTTCATATTGTGACTAACATAATAGACTACCTTGACCACCATGTTAAAGATGAAACATTGTACAGTATTAATGCATTAATCATATCACTCTGTTAGTGTATTTTCTTTGTGATCAGCTGATTTTTGTTTTGATATGTTGTATGTTGATGTGTCATTGTATTAGTTGATATAGGTATATGCATTACATAGTACTGATTACATTATGAATGTAATGTAATTATGTCTAAATATAAAATAGGTAAAAATTATTTTGTTAATGATGTCATCCCTCAGATCAAGCAAAGATAAGTGTCTGAAAAATGTTTTAATATTTATTTGTTTTATTTAAATATTATATTTGAGAAAAAAACATTAGTTTACCAATGTACTTCCAACATATTTTTTTTCTTTGTTTTTTATACCATATGACATTACTGCATTTATATTTCACCATCATTTATGTTATAGTGTATGAAATCAAGTTGATATTTCAAGTATAAAGAAATAAGTAACGGTGTAATGATTCTTATGATATATTTTGCAGAATATACAAATTTATAGTTTGGTTTTATTAGCACTACTTACAATTTATTTTGTACAATTAAGATATCCTAAATCAAAAGCTTATGTATTGCATAATATTGAGTAACACAAGAGGCTAATTGGTGCCGCAGGTCACTAGTGGCAGGCAGTAGCAGCGGCTACCACCTGTTTGCTCTAACGCCAGATGATGGCGTGGAGGAGATCTACGCCAGTCGGTCGGGGCTGGATACCTGCTTTGTGGACCGCCTATTTAGCAGCTCCCTGGTTGCAGTCGTCACCGTCTCCGCTCCCAGGTTTTGGTTTATTCGCTTATATAGAGGGAAAACTTTTGGTTAATAAATGATTTTGGATTTTTTTATATCGGCCATGCTATACTGTCAGCTAAGTAATCAGTATGCCGCAGATGACACCACCTTCCGTCAGCAGCACACACTTTTAATTATAATGCCTTGCGAAGGTCTCTCTTATTGGTCCCTTTTAATATTTCAAATGTAATAACACTGTTTTTCTTGATTTTGCTAAAAAATATGGATTAATCAAAGTGAGCGATGATAAACTATGTGATGTGTTTTGTTAAATATGGACTAATACTAATTCTCATTATAATTTTTTCTTTGCAATCTAATACAAAGAATACAAAGTGTCATTGGTGTAAAGTAAGAGAATGGTACTAGCTTAAAGAGCGTAGGTGCGACATGAACTTGGCCGTGACGTTAGTCGCGTGTCGCGCGCACTGACACATTTGCGTGTGACACTCGCCCTGTGCCGTGACACACACCTTGCGTTCTTAAGAGAATTCAAGGAAATAAAATAAACAAACTGTAAATGCTGGATCATAACATCCCCTTTGATTTTTTGAGGTACCTGTTATTACATAGTAAAAAAATAAACCCGAATCGCACACAATGCGTCGTTTTGTCAGGTATAATTTAAAAACATAAATTTAACAATGAGAACTCGTTTCTCGCAAAACTTGGTGCGTGTGCGCAATAAAATAATTATTATTGTAATGTATGCCCAAGTGTATTCATTATTGATTGTACAATTACTTAGTTACAGTTTAGCTTGTAAAACACTAACGATTTATATTTGTTTTTTGGAGAATAAAGTTTCTATTTATATACGATTGATTTTACTGAAGGGACATTTATTGCCTGTTGGCATTCTCTATCAATTAACATCTGTTGATGGTGAGAACTTGCGGTAGGAATCTTAAAAACAAAATGGAAAAATAATGTAATGCCAAGTAAAAGAATAACATGTAATTTATGTATGTATATGTATATAAGTAATGAATAAATGCGTACAATCTTTAAGAAAGGAATACTGAACTCTGATGATAATGGCTAGTAAACCTTAAACGTATTCGACTCTCAGGTCACCTTGTGCCATTTTATTTTAACTGCACTTTATTATGTATACGTTTCTCAATAATAATGTATCTATTTGGTAATGTAATATATAGTCACGTACAAGTTTTCTATATAGAATATATTATTACAATTTGGGACTCTCTTTGAAGAAGTTATTTCGTTTCCCGGGGAGTGGTGTAACTTATGTCAAAGATCAAACTAAGCGGAGTTTTATCGGACAACTATCATAGAAAATATGTAAGAGATCAATCGTAAGCAGACGTTGGTCGTGACGCCATGAGCGTTGACGTCAGACGTGCTAACGTGCAACGACTACTGTTGGACGTATATATTTTTTTAATATTCTATATTTGTTATGACAAATTAAATGCGACTCGCATATTTACGTTGTCATTTTGTAATCTTGAACCAGGGATAACCAATGTTGTTTTGTACTTCCACGTTTATTTTTAACGGAAATGTTTGATAAGCTTTGGCTCCATATAAACACGAGTTTTTAATAACTGAAGGTAATAAATTTTATAACTTCATTATCCGATACCCTTAATTCTCTTTTAGGTTGAAGAAATGATTAGGTTTAGGTCAAAATTGTCAGTAGGTCAACTTGTATATTTAAAAGAAGTAATTGACGTACGACATTAACGTATTGTTGACGTTAGCTACAGTCATAATATAGTATTTTCTACGGTTTCCAATGTCGGAATTTACAAAACTATACCTCATGATATTTCAATTATCGATTTTGTAATAGATTTGTAAATCCTAAAATAAAAACAAAGTAACAATTTGTTCAATAGGCTTTTATTGCAATATTCACACCTCAAAACCATTTAAGCACAAAGCGGTTTCAGTTCTAGAATCTGTAGACAGTAAATATTCGTAATTTTTTTTAATGTTTTTTTTTTTATGATAGTAAAATTATTAAAATTAGCAATATAAATAACCTGATGGCATCAAACGATATGTCGAATTTAATATTAACTAAAATTTACAGGAAGTTAATAGTATGTCACTACAAAAAAGGCACCGAGATATGTAACTATAGCTACAGCAACACAATCCTCGCCGTGAAGCTCAATCGATCCGTAAGTTGTCATCAATGACATTTGCCCTTGTTCACCGATATCATATCATTTACTGTTATAACAAAAGAATAACAACCGAAATCTATCATCTTGTTCACAATACAAATAACTCCGAATTGGGTTCTAGCGTCTGATCGTGTGCCTGGAGGAGTCTCTGCACATCCACAACATCCGCGACATGAAGATACTGCACACCATCCGCGATACACCGCCCAACCCGCGCGGGCTGTGCGCGCTCTCCCCGTGCGTGGAGCGCTGCCTCGTGGCCTACCCCGGCTCCAGCGCCGTGGGGGAGGTGCAGATTTTCGACGCCGTGCACCTCAACGCTAAGTGCGTGATCGCGGCGCACGACAGCCCGCTGGCCGCCCTGGCCTGGTCCATGTGTGGGCGGCGCCTCGCCACCGCCTCCGAGCGGGGCACCGTCATTCGTGTGTTCGCCGTGCCCGAACGCACCCGCCTCTATGAGTTCCGGCGCGGCGTCAAGCGCTGCGTCACCATATCCTGCCTGGCCTTCAGTGCTTGCGGGACTTATCTGGCCGCCACGTCCAACACGGAGACCGTGCACGTTTTCCGGCTGCGCGAAGGCGCGCCGGCGCCGCCTCCCGAGGACGCGGCCGCGCCACCCGACGGCTGGATGGACTGGCTGTCGCAGGCCGTGTCGCGAGGCGTCACTTATCTGCCGCCGCAGTTCACGGACGTGCTGACGCAGGGTCGAGCCTTCGCTGCAGCCCGCCTGCCGCGCCCAGCGCGCCACGCCGTCGCGGCCGTCACGCACGCCGCACGCGCCCCACGTCTCGTCGTGGCCACGGCAGCCGGGGACGTTTATGTGTTTGCGCTGGACGCGGCGGAAGGCGGCGAGTGCGCGCTGCTGCGCACGCTGCGGCCGCTGGACCGTGCTCAGCCTGCACCTGCAGGTACGAACCCGCCCTTGCCGCGCCGGTGCGTACAGTGGCCCCTCCCCTCACCCGCCCCGCCTCACCTCACCCCGCGTGCGCCTCGCGCCCTCCATTGGATTCCCTCGGCAATCTTATTTTAGGAATTTCTTAATTTCATTTTTCTTCACTTTTTTCGAGACCGACCGCCGCGTGCGGAAGGCCGATCACGCACAAATACTATTACTTCCTCGTCTGCAGCGGGATAAATTCGGTAATCATGTTTTTTATTTTTACTCCCGGGTGGATTTAAATTCCTAAATACTGTATCATTAATCTTATGAACCTTCTCTGTCTTATTTTATAATATAATTATTATGTTTAATTTTATTATTATTATGTATATTCTGTGTCCATTATAAAATATGTTACATTACATAATGTCACGTATGGGTCAGAAGGGGCAATGAATAGGTTTAGATATGGGAAATAATATTTGTGTAAACTTTATCTCCAGATCATATTTATGTATCGATTAGTAAGTCCTCCCAAAAACGTACACAAGGGACCGCGCGCTCGCCGCCGCCCGCGGACGTGCCGCGTCACGTGTAGCGCGGCGGCGGCGAGCGCGCGCTCACGACTGGTTCCCCGCAGCCGCGGCGGGCTGCAGTTATGCGGGCGCGCTGCGCGGCCGCCTCCCGGACCACATGACAGGTAGCTAGCGCCCCGCCCTCGCCCCGCCCCGCCCCGCACGGACGACGGCGCGCCGCTCTCTTGACCGCATTGCCGCTCTGAATCCCCCTCCCCTCTCCGCCCCCCATCCCCGCACTGCCCCGTCCCTCGCGCGCACTCATTGCCCGCGAGCGGTCGGGGCTCGGCCGTCCGCTTGTTGTATATATTTATTTTTAAGTAGCCGGAGAGCGTAAGTATTCATCTTTCACGAGAGACTACAGAGCACGTCGTTTCTAACATTTTGCCTCAGACTGTAAAATCACTATTTACATTAATAATGTTTGGTGCATTAGACACTACGTCGGAGGAGCGCCGGCGGTACGTACGGAATTATAGAGCGGTCGCGGAGTCACGTTAAAGGATCGGTCGTACGGACACTCGTACAAATTATTAACAAGTGTGTGCCAAATTATATTTTAGTACGTTCGACGACCATCAAAAAATTGTGACCACACTACCGCTCGTACACCTTAAAGCTTCATCGCAACATTGAACACTACACGAACACGCTTCATCTAGTAAGAATATTATTCTCGTCCATTCCAATGGCCGCTGCTATTAAGATACTTGTATGACAAAGTATTAGGTGTCCCCCACCGGCCGACTCAACAATGCGACTCAATGTACAAATTATAATTCATTATATTTCATTCAAAACATACATACATTAAACATTGAGTCGTGTGATTTCATCATTGATTTTATATTGCATATTATTTGTTTTATATCCATTCCTTTGTGTTATATAGAGGATGGACGTTATGGTAGACAACTCTCCAGTGTTCTGCATTAATTTTAAAAAATCTTTACGAATTCAAATGTAAAAATCTTTAAATTTATTCTTATTCATCGTCAGACGCCAATAAAGGAAAAAACATTTCTTTTGAGGAATATATTTATGGAACATTTCTCCTGTTAAAAGTAATTCGTGAACACTTTCTTTCTTGAGAATCGAAAAACAGAAGAGAATAGCTATCAATTTTATATTTTTTTACAATAATGTTATAAATCGATTTTTTACTGTTGGTCGTAATAGTAAAAAAGTGTTTATATTTAAATTTTAATCAACAAATAAATTTAAAATAATTAAATCAAATGTTAATTTAATTATTTTTAATTCAAATTGCTTAAAGAAGTCATTGTCATTATTAGCGAAACCCATTGACAGCGGCTACGCAAAAGTCGTGTTTTCAATTTTAAAGTGACTAATAAAATCACTAAAACACACATGTGATGTTATCACACTAGTACGGGCAAAACATGCACTGTAATCTGAACGGAAAGTCTATTTGATAAATAACTATCTAAGTACTTACTAGCAATAGTAATTTAACGCTCTCGTTACGAGTTATTGTTCTAAAATCACGACTGCTACTCAAAACACATCCTGCATGTAGCCCGCAGTAGTGGATATTTGTCTACTGGTCAATAACATTGTCAGTTTTATTACAACAATTTACGTATAAAACCTTTTTTTTACTTATTCACAATACAATTTAGGGGAATGCTTTGATTTGCTATATTCTAGTTCCATAACGATTTGCTTTTAAGTGATATTTACTATTAGTCAGGATGTCTGTCTGCACTCTGCATGCTTCACAATAAAGACATGTGGTGGTGTAATCATTATGTGTAACTGTCGACTCGTTGTAAAAAGTGTGAAATGTGTATATCATTAATACATCAATGTAAGATGATAGCAAATTTTTTCAAGCCTTATTTTGTTTTGTTTCTAGAATTATTTGGTAGTAAAGGACTTAATGATATATACATTTTTTTAACGACCCGTGTCTTACTTAACAAATAAACACAAATTCCACGTTCTGAGATCCCGCCGACACGACACGACACCCGCCGACGGATTCTGACGATACAATATTACTATCTTATAACTTTCAATCTCGGGGCGGAAAAATCGAATGTTACAAAAAGCGAAACTGATTTTTTTTTTAGTTTTCATAATATTTACTTAGATATAAAAAAATATCCCATAGATATATATATCTCTATTTAAAGTCTCATAATCGTCTGTAACGTCCGTTTCGGTACTCGGGTGTGCGTGTGTGCGTGTGCTGTGTGTGTACGAGGGGTTCGCGTGTGTGCAGAGTCGGAGCGCGCACTGGAGCTGGGCGCGGCGCTGGCGGGCTCCCCCCCGCGCGGCGCCTTCGACCTGCGCGACCACAAGCACTTCCCGCCGATGCGCGCCGCCGGAGACATCGCCGAAGATGCGCCGCCCGCCGACCAATAACCGCGCGAATGATCTACTCATAATAATATATTTGGTCGGTTGAGGAGAGTTTATTGTAGATATATATTTTGGACGTCGGGTGAGACGTGCGTGCGTCCTTGTACATAATGGCTGCGTGTAAAGTACGAGTCACCTGTAACATATATTGTAATCGTAGACTACGCATTGTGATAGTTAGGGTATGATGGCTGTATGTGTGTGTGTATGCTGTTGCTTCTGGCGACGATGCGTGTGAAGTCTGCTTATAGAAAATATAAAAAAAAAGTCAACATTCTGCATAAAACAGCGGCAATTACAAACATTTAATATGATTGTAAACGACACCGATCGTGAGACTTCACATATCAGTACTGTAGACAATGTAATTAATATTTATTGTAATTTCTAACTATTAAGTTCTGTGACGCCGCACGCCGCAGATGTCAAGGAGTACAATAAAAAATGGTTTATATATTTCGTATTGCAATAATTTAAATATAAATTTATATTATTTTGCTGTGATGTGCCGTTGTTATTCTTCTCGTCTGCCGTTTTAAAATAAATTGTACATAATAAATAAAATTTACAAAAACACGATTTAGTCTTTCATTTTATATTAAAAGTACGTAAACTAAGGAACTAAAGACAGCTACCAAATTAATGTTTAACCCTTAAATGCATGACTTTTATTTATATTTTAAAAATATATATATCTTGCAGATAAGTATACTACAATGCAGGGAAAAATAGCAAATAATATCTTTATAATATTTTTATACTAATTTATTAAAAAACCGTATGTTGCAGATATACAACACTATGCATTTACTGTACATTATTGTATTCAAGCAATGTTTTAAGGGCCGTTTAAGTGGTATGTTGCAGTTTTTCAACATTATGCATTTAAGGGTTAAAATTATCTAATAAGCATACTTGAATGTTATTCTATTTGGTACAAAATTTTCGAAAAAAACTACATAGATATCGTCCATTGTCAAAAGAAGCCTAAAACAATGATCCAAGAAGAGAAATTCCATGTTACTAATTACTTTCCGAGTGCATTTGTTAAAACTCCAAGAATAGATCCAGGACTTTAGCCATAATTAATTATTTTCTTTTGCTAAAATTAATCCCACGTTACAGTTTCAATAATATTTTAATAGACCTACAATAAACATATGTTAAAACTAAAGGCTTTAACATATTATTGTTTTTAAACGAGTTAATGACAAACAAAGTGTAATACCTGAGTACACGTATATAATATTTGACAAAGACGCTGTGAAGTAGTGTATATTATACGTTAATATTATGTTTTATATTCTATGGTATCAATTTGCTCTGATATCATAAACTATAGAAGTAATTATATTTAAACAATAGAAGAAATATTTAACTTAGGTATGAAACGAAAATATACAAAATGTTGTAACAATATATTTCTACTAAATTGTAAATGAGACCAATAAAGAATCCTCCCAGATTCTTAGTTTACATGCACGCACAGTAAGTGCCAAACCATGCCAGATGCCACTATAGTATGAATATAAATATAAGACACTAACATGGCTTTAATCTCGTCAGGTAGAGATTTTTTTTAACAGGGTATGTGATAATATTATGTTCATTAGTCAAGCCAGCCAGCTAAAAGGAGGCACCTTGTAATCTGCAGTGATTCTAAGAAAGACTGTGGATTGAACCACATCCATCGCTTTCTTATTTCAAAGCACTAGTTGCTACCTGTTTTACATTTGGAGTTAAGAACCTTATGAAGGTTAGTAGTTTATGCTCACTTTTACCAACAATCTCAATATTTTAGGGAATACCTAAGCCTAATTAGGGGACTTACAGCAGTTTGGTTCACCATCGTTTGATAGACACTTATGCACTAAGAGACAAAATTAAATTGGCCGAATCATTTATTACTAGGGGGCATATTTTTATAAGTATTAATTTGAGGTATGCTAATCGAATTCTTGGAAAGTGTTATTACTTTGGAAGCTATTGAAGTAAACATATTCCATAGACTATTGTAGCGATCTCCGAAACGATCATTCGATACATTTTTTACAGAATCAGTGTCGTTTTATGTAGCCGCATAAAAATATAGTTCAAGATTACAAATTTACGAAATTTTTGTTACATTTTCAGAGACAACGCTGGACCAATGTCCATGTTAAATTAAGTGGATCAAATTATGCGTTGCTAATATATTCGGTTGGTTAGATAGAACACAAGAAAAACAGTCACAAGGTACATAATGTGAGGATACTATTTAGCTTTACTGTATATGTAATAAATAAAACACATATCGCACCTTCGGTGCAACAAAGTCACAACAGCTCATTTCTAAATTTTACAGGAGAAGACTTTTAAATTTTTTTTCGCATGTATATTGCTCATTTCTGGATAGCCAATTATAGTAGGTATGAAATATTTACATCATTAATTGTTTATTTAGTTGGCTATAGTTTTTCGTAAAAATCTTATATTTCTTTATCAAAAAAATACTCGATCGCTCGATTTTGCAGTTTTGGCTATTTGTGACTTTGTTGCACCGAAGGTGCGATATATTTATTAGGCTTAATGTCCTCGAATTAAATTTAGTTTTGCGTTTCCTTTTCCCAGTCATAAGTCATGTACAAAAAGAAAAGATTAGAACAAAGTTGGGATACTGCAATAGTATGATTAATCATGTTTTCTGAAGTAAGTTAGTTGTATTATAAAATATATAATAATAAATATATAATATAATCTATAGATAATCTATGTAATGGAGACTGCGTTCAGCATTAGCTTTGTCTATTCTTTCTTATTTTTGAACAATAAATCCTAAACTATATTGATATGGAAATGAAACCTTTTCGTTCGTGAAAAAAAGCTACTTCTATATTTTAAAGACAACAAGTTTAAAATATTTTAAAATTGTTGTCTTTTTTATTGTTTGGTATTGTTTAGAAGTCTGTCAGAACATATTTGTTAGGACTTATTGAGTAGGAAACTTCAGTTCACATTGTACTATGTTATGTTATTGAAAGTAGATCCTTTTGTAAATATTATCTCAAAAATTATTCGAGTTAAAAAAATATATTCTAATTAATGAAAAAATATTTAATTAAGTCTAATTAAAAGTGCAAAATAATTCCATCTTTCCTTTTTATTATTTATATACATACGACAACCACTTCTGCACAAAAAGTCTGCCTGCATACCTACCATTCTACAAATACGGCGTATGTCGTTACGAAATAAATAATACAATAAAATATCATTTATTTTAATGCCTTACAAGTAAATAATATAAAACAAATAGAGGCTAGCGACTAATAATTTCTAGAGTTCGTCGGCGACGTGACCTGCGACGACCCGACGACTCACGCTCGTATCAAAAGTAGCCCAGCCGGAACTCGCATTACATGGCGTTCCTGAAAACAGACGCGTTTAAAAACCGCGTTCGAGCGAAGGAGGAGGGGGCGGGATTGTGTGTCACCTGGGCATGGCGCACATCTCGCAGGCATCGAGCGGCGCGGCGTTATGGAAGGTGCAGAGCGGGCAGGTCCAGAGGGCGGGGCGCGCAGACGGCGGAGCGTCAGCGGCGGCGCGGAGCAGGAGCGCAGCGGGCGCGGGGGTAGAACGCCAGGCCTCCGCCGCCGCCGCGTCGCGATTTCGCACGGCGTCCAGCAGCGGCGCCATCTCCTCCGGGCTGAGCGGTGCCGCCTCATTGGTGGCAAGGTACAGCAGCACGTGCAGGTCGGAAACGGCCTCCAGGAAGGAGTCGGCTTCGGCTAGGTGGCGGTGCAGCGCGCTTAGCGACTGCACGTGGCGTTGCAGCGGGCGATGCGCGGGCGGGAAGGACGCCCGCGGACTGAACGTGGTGTCGGCGGCGGCGGGCGCCACCCCCACAGGCACGTCCACCAGCAGGTAGGCCACCGGCAGCCGCTTGGCCGACACCCCCACCTCATTGCCGTACGCGTCCTTCTCCTGATCGTTCAATGAGAGAAAAGGAATGGTCAATTACGGTCCCTCGTTCGATGGATGGTACAATATTCATATACATAAATAATATATATTGTTAACATTTAAAAACATGTAATGTACATTTCTGAATACAATTTAATTGACATTAAACCATAATTGTCGCGTTTTAATTTAATAGGGTCACATAAAACGACGCACAAAGGTTGTCAAGTAGCGACCACGAGCCGGTAGACGCGGCGTCGGTAGGCCCCCCATTAAGAGGTGGCCCACAGAGTCGAGTTCGCGGGAAGTCGCTGGCTGCGGGCAGCGCAAGGTCAGTCTTTGGGGGAGGCCTATGCCTTACAGTAAGCGTCTATAGGCTGACATAATGGTGATGATGATATAAAAAGGTGGCCCAAACTATCATTCATTAAATTCAGGGAGTGAGAGAAAGTTTTGCTGCCTCGGCTCGATAGTGGTTGTATCTCCAAGATATTGATTTTGTAATAGAGTATAGGCAAAGAGTGATGATGCCACGCTGTGGTTGTGTACCAAATATCGTGTCCACAATTGCTTAATTCGCCGATGATGAGGCTCGCACTTTGATGGTGAAATTGTGGCAGAGACAGTTAAATCGTAACCGTATTGTCGTTTTGTCAATGACTTTGTCAAAAAACGGGTCCTCTGTTACAACTTTGTTCAGAAAGGTGAAAAAATTAGGTTTTCATGCTTAAATGCTAAAGGTTGAGTCTACTTAGGGCCTTTAGCGATGAACGTCAACATATAAACGCCAAGAAAACTTTAGATCTTATATGAAAACATTTTTGGTTCCCTGGCATGCGCACTTTCATTTGAAAATACATAGTCTACTGTATGTGTGTTTCAAATAAACGTGTACCTCAGCAGGCTCTACAAAAAATTATCTCGTCGCATAAACATTTGAAATGTTTCATGTCCTGTGTGTCATGTGGGTCCTTTACCGATAAATATTTACAAGTTTATATTAATTGTAGTAGATGCATTCACAACCTCGAGTCTACACTATCATATTCAACGACAAAACGCATTGGAATTGAACGCATGTCTTTAAAAAACGGTTCCTCTCTTTAGTGCTCCGAATTAATGATTACAGATCGAGGAAGTATGTCCGAATTTTCAAGTTGGATATAGGAGTTAAGCTCGTCAATATATCATCACAGGGAATGGCCAAGCCGAGCGATATGTCAAGACACTCCTCAAAACCTGCGCGTGGAAGCGGACCTCAACCATACTTGGTCTGATACCCTGTGGAAACTTAAATCGACTTTGAACGTCACATGTCTGAAAACCACGCATTCATCTCCATTATAGAGCTGGTAGGTATCATCTTGAATACGCTCCTTTAATCGCGATATACATAGTTCTCTGTGAAGAGCCTGAGCCAGTACTTGATGGATATCGATGAAAACGAGATGACCGTATTAATTCGTTATTAAGTATTCGCAATCTGTTGGGAAGTTAGATCCTGGAATGCAGGCACGTAACAGGGTAACAAGAGAACTGTCTCGTGGCCGTTACGAGTTAAAGCTTCGAAAAGCATTATTATTATTATTATATATTAGCTGTGCCCATGACTTCATTCGTATGTGGACGACGGAACTTAATAACTTTTAGTGTTTAGCACCGTATTAAAATATACATGATATTAAAAACTTACTCTCTGACTTAAAAGCATTATAAATAACTTCTCATAAAGTTAGTAGATTTTATTCAAGTTAAGACCTATATAAGAATGTTAAGTCAATATAAGGACAATGAATATATTGTCAATCCTTTGGACTTAATTTAGTAGTTGTAGTTTGATGCATATACAAACACACAGACAAACAACAGACAGAGAAATATTATAAAAATGTTATAAATGTTATAAAAAGTCTTTGGTTTTATCCGTTAACGTTAATTTATGGGACAAGCCTACTAAAATATATTCCATTACTTCAAGAATATTGCAACGCAAAACGTATATGCACTCATATCAAAACGTATTGCAGATGCGGCTCAACACGCAGGACGTAATTAATATATATAATTTTATAACCTTATTATTTTGGATTATTTTATTATCTTGCATCATCAGGGAAATCACAAGAGCATGGCGGCCTTGAAGGTGCGGTATACGCCGTTTTATAGGTACCCATGTCGTATCGATCCAGATATACCGCCGAAGTTCGTTCCACATCCTAGTGGTACGTCGAAAAAAAGTGCTTGAAAAAGCACTAAGCATCCAGGTGATACGGATGGTAATGCAGACGATGATGTGCTGTGCGGTGATGAAATTCGGCGGCAGACATCAGATCAAATAGCTCTTCGGAACACTCCCCGTTGTAAATGCGACTGAAGACGCACAAAAAGGCCACGTCTCTACGCAAAGCCAAGAGTCCAGTCGTTCCCACCGAGCACCGGGTGTCCGACAATCTAGACATGAGAACGGTACTCCATATGTGGCCGGACTTGCGCTTTATAGAGTACAAGTCTTAGGCCAGGCTTGAAATACTACCTCGCTCAAAAATCACTTCAAATTTCGTCAAGGTCAACTTGACTTGCTCTCCAATTGACCACGAAACTGAAAGTCGTTTGAAATGAATAACACTGAGGGTAGGTAGTGCTGTCGAAGAGCAGATATACGACCAATGGCGTTTTTTAGTGGTAAACGCTCAAAATTGTACTTGCACTTGCATTAACTCTCGGGAAACCGATTACAAACAAGCTCTGTAAGAAGCACCTTGTGCCATACACGATCCAAGGCTTTTGATCCACATCCAAACTAACTGCCAAATCCTCGTCCTTGTTTTCAATAATAGCTGCTCTACAGAAGACCATCAGCTGATCAACCATGGCGAAAGCCATATTGCCGGTCATTGATCAAATGGGGATCCTCGAGGTACATTAAGCGCATTTGGTTGATGATACTCCTTATTATTTTGGAGAGAAGAAAGGTAACGGCGATAGGTCTGTAGTTACCAGAGTCTGATATTATCGCCTTTTTTAGGGGTCGACGCAGGCACACTTCCATGAGACCGGGACTGCGTCTTTAAGATAAGAGTGCCGCGTAATAAATTAGATTTTGGCTAATAATAATATTTGGCTAACATTATTTATAATATTTATTTCTCTCTTCATACATGCCCTTCGGGGGGTCCTCATGCTTTTTACGTGACCTTCCTCCACTATCATAGATACTGTGTTTTCGAAGGTCACTCTCTGTCTGTCTTACCGCTCACTTTTCCTATATAAATCTTTTTTACCATTCTTTCATCACTCATTCGTTAGACGTGCCCAAACCACCTGAGCACGTTCTTCTTCATTCTCACCGTCTTCGTTAGTACCTGCCATTCTTTATAATATTATAATTATTTCTCAGTTAAATTATGAGGTTGGTTATTTTTTATTTTATTACTCTACGTGAGTTATCCATCGCAACTTGCTGTGGGTCCTTAAGACTGTTTAGAGGCTCAGTCATTCAGTCCTGTCTTATTCGAACATAATAGTAAAACATTCGAAATATATTTTCTAAAAATGCGGCATGAGGAGTTCAAAATGATCTCGCTACGAAAGTACGCAAACAAAAAGCGACCTTGCTAATGACATTTGAATAAGAACATAGTATAATTATATATATATATATATATACAGAGTAAAAAAAATCATCAACTCAATCTCGCATCCTGGGTATCTGTCACCGAACTAACAGTCTTTATATATATTTTAAATAAATAAATACAAATAAAAACTGGATTGACTAAAATGTTTAATTATAATTTAAAATATTATTTATTACAAGATATAAAAAAAATATAAGGCGAACGACCTCTCGTCCAAAATTCATATAAAAGCGTGTATTACGACGAAACAAATAAGCTGTTTGTTACCCCGCATCCTTGTATAGATTTTTATTAAACACAATATTTTGTGTTTAAGCCGCATTCGCATTGCATTCAAAATTACACACATGTCGTGAGAGCGAATTCAACGTGTTAACATATACATATTGTGACCCGCTGTTTCATTGCTGAGCAAAAAACCGTTTTGGTGTAGCAGTTGTGCCGAGTTCTTCTTTTTATATAAGTATTATAATACGATAAGATACGGAAAAAAGTTCGCAACACAGTCATAGAATAAATCGACCAAGCGTTTGAGCCGCACTGCACTTGCACATATTTGATCATAATTAATTTTGTTGGGGAGTTATCTTAAAACTATGATATATCCCAAGATATTGAATAAATCAACGGATGTAAAGGGCAATTTTGTTCAAAATCAAATACTAGTGATGAACAATGTATATATTTGGATTAGGATTAATATCATGTTTATAACAAAGAAAACCTTCGCAAATTATGCATTATTTTAGAACAAATTTAATTAACGTAAAATAGGTTATACCTTAAAAAATAGATATATGCTGGCGCGGACGTTTTTTTAGTACTTTTAGAGAGTAACAATTCCATCATACATGATTTTTTAATATCTTTAACCGTTTAAACAACGTAAGCAACGGAAGCTGTCAAAAGAGGAATAATTTGCCCGTTTGTACGCTACTTTTTACTGTTGCTATGTTTCTATTGATCATAATGTAATGTTATATAACCTCTATCCTTCGTCGATAAATGGACTATTCAACACTAAAATATTTTTTCAATTCGAACTAGTAAATTCTGAGATTAGCGCGTTCAAATTTACAAACTCTTCAGTTTTATAATTATAAAGCTGAAAAGTTTATTTGTTAAAGATTATTTCGTTACTTGTTTCAACAAACAACAACAAGTATTAATTGTTAGTTAAATAGTTTATTTTTTATTATTTATTTATCATAGAAGTTAGCAGTTTTATTTATATCTTTATCTATCGTTAAATAAACTTATAACTTTAACATTCGCTATGCAGAGCGCTATATGTGTGTGTGAGTACCGACCTTGTAGTAGACGTCAGGCACGTAGAGGTCGGGCGAGCAGTCTCGTATGTAGCCAAGGTCAGGCGCGTCGCGCGTCGGCAGCAGGATGCCGTCTCGTACCAGCGCAGCGCATTGACCCGACACCTGGTAGCCCTCCAAGTGGATGCGGTTGTCGGCGTCGCCTGCACATACCCCAGCGTCAACACCCGCCGCCTTCACCCACGCGCTCACATGTAAGCACTCACCCGTCACGCACACCGTCACGAACTTGGACCCGAAGTGGCCGGAGGAGGCGTGGCGGCACACGTTGGGATGCTCGTTCTGGAAGTGGCCGGCCATGATGCACTCTTGCGCCGATAGAAAGTGAGTGTCCACGCCCCTGCGGTGAAACTCAAATTGAGCGGAATCGTTCAGGTATGTGAGTGTGTGCTAGCATGTGTATATTAATGTGTATGCGTGTATATGCATGTGTGAGCGCGTGTGAGTGTATGTATCTGTGTGCAGGCGGTGTCACCTGAGGCGCTGCACGGTGCCGGCGGCTAGATCAAGCGGTAGCAGATCGGTGAAGATCCACCCGACGCGGTGCAGCGCCAAGCGGCTTGCGATGTGCTCCAGCGCAGTGTTCCGCTCGTCGTCTGCGGCGAGACGCACGAAGTCGCGCGAGCTCTCTTGCGGCGGCTCATACACGGCTGCCACGCGCGCGCGTATGCCTGCAGCCGACGAAGGATATATTTTTATACATATTGCCGATTTTATTTACTTCGAAACTAAGTGCGACGGCTCCCGCCGTGTCGCGAGCACGAATGCCGTGAGCATTATGTATGAAATGAAAGGAAAATTTTATCACTGATTATTTTTATTATTATTATTTTTTCACAGGCAAATATCACGAATTAAGGATGTGTATCATTCATTTGGATTGTTGTGCGAATCGACATCATAAAATAACTTCAAAATCGATTTCGGATATTCTTAGCATTATAAATAAGACAGCAAACGAGCTGAAAGTAAAAGTTTGTTAAAGGTTGGGATCCTTACCAAGTGGTACGTCTGGGTGCGGCTCATAGCGGCCGTAGAGGTAGCCAACGCGCTGGTGTCCAGTGGCTCTCCAGTAAGCCAGGAAGCGCTCTACGGGCGCGGCGTGTTCCAGCAGCACGTTGTCCACGTGTCGGTAGCGTTGCCGCGTCAGCGTCACGGCGCCGGGCTGGCAGCGAGAGCAGATGCCACGCGGCCACGGAGGGTGCTCCTGGCAGCCTGTCAAAGATGGAGGGAATTAAGCTGCTTGTCTATTATTTTATTACTACTATTCACCTAAAAGACAAAGATTAATCAATCACCTGGTTTAATTTTACACGACAGTTCGTCCAGTGTGATAAATTTGCCAGAAGTCATCTTCCGCAGGTAGGCGTGGAAGGACATATGTTTAATGTTGTGTTCCTTGAGATAGCCCTCGTCCCAGGGCTCCAGTGCCGAACAGTGCACACAACATCCATTGGAATTGTGACGACATCTGCAATTATACATGACTCATTTTGTATTGATATTTATGGTCTACCTGTTCATTGATTGTAGAGATTGACAAACTAGCCTTCCCTACCACATCCTATTAGGAGCAATATGTGAGTTTGATAGTAAACTACTTCTTATCATCAGTGAATTTTCACTTACAATTTTTCATCTCTTTGTCGATGAATGCTGCCTGAAAGAGGATATAGCTGCAGATCCACCTCATCCTCAACAATAGCAGGAGATTTTTGGACTGATATGGAAGGACCGGCTGTTGAAGGGCCGGGCTCTGAGGAGGATTCTGCTAGTGGTTTATTCAGTGCCTGCAATTTTTGTTATAGTTTTTTTAATAAACAGAAATTGTTTCTTAGACTTTACTTTATCGTAACACAATCTTACTTCAGAACTAGTAGAAGGCTGGTCAAAGAGTACTGTTCCATTGACTGAGGACAAGTAGAGCATGTCTCCATGTTGAAGTCCATAATCTTGCAGTAGACGAGATTTGCTTGAAGAGATTTCTTCTTTCCGCGCGCGATCCTTGTGCAATGCGAAGCCGTATGAATTAAGATTCAGACTGTCATGAACACGTTCGTAGAGGCGCGATGTGACGTCAGTGTCCAACATCTCGACGCGAGCTGTTCCCTCGGGAGACTGCACCCGAAGTATCTGATTGTTAACAACAAACTTTACTAATTGCGATTGCGGTCAAACACTTCTTAGTTCGGACACAGGCATTCAAATTGCCGAAGACATCTCTTCAGAACGATAGTATAACTAATTACATCGAAACTTTTAAAATGCTTAAGAGCATTCGAAATATTAGAAATAAGTAAGAAAATTTAAAACGTTGACAATGACACTCAAATATATTGAACTTTTAGTTTATTAGTAATGGAAACTAATTATTAGATTTTTTTAAAGGCGATATAATCTTAGAATTAAAATATAGATTTGAAATGTTTACCATCTTTTTTGATCCAGCCATTTTACTTTACAAATAAAATAACTACACAGCACTACACTGACATGACAATTTTTACAATTGACAATCTGAATAAAATAATGACAACCATGACAACAGCTATCGTTCTGAAACTAATCTTATGAAATTACAATCGTTCAGAAAAATATATTCCTTATAAAATATATTTTTCTTAACGATCAGAAACTTAAAAAAGGGACATGAAAAAATATGCCAAACTTATATATAATGTCACATTATACAAGGTCACATTTATAGGTTAACCTGATAATTAGATCTTGGGGTCGTTTTTATAGCGTTTACGTAATTTCACCTATTTTTATAAACATAGTTGAAATATGATTCTAATAACTTAACAAATACTAAAGCAATATTTGAAAATATAAAGTTAACAACCAATATGCATTATGTATATCAATCATTTCTTTAATTTCTTCTTTATAATTTAATATTTACAATAATGTGGAATAGGTTCCATGACGAATAGAAAATTAAATATACATAATTTTAAATGTTATTATTATTAATACATCACTTTATATTTTTATTTTATCATGTCATGTATTAATAAATATGAATATACACACTAGATGAATTTGATCACTGAACAATGACATCATGTGAATGTCAAAAAAAGCTGTCAATTTTTGTAAATAGAAATTTATCTACAATTCTAAATTCGTCCCACCAAAGCTATAATTAAACGGTACTACTATGTTAAAGTATTAGAAATATTTATTTTTAGAAATATATACTTGATATTAATTATTTATTGTTAATTTATGTATTCACTCATTTAATGTATACTTTTTTGCCCTGATCTGTTTAAGTTATGTGAATAGCTTTATGTAAGTTTGATGTTTTATGTGGCGTAAAAATAGTTAATGTGTACGAGGTGGGCGGCGCTAATGTGTCGCAGCTCGCGCAGGCCGCAGGTGACCACTGACCGTCGTCCGTCGCACTGCACGGCGCGCACACGCACATCGAGAATACGGTTGTGGCGTGTTTGTTTATAGTGATATAATATTTTAAATCGTAAACAAAGCTCCAGCAATATTTTGTAAGTTAATTTTTCAACACTACTAATGTATTTTTTTATTATATTTTACATTAAATTAATACTATTATACATACTTACCTGTTTCTGTTTCAATTGTGTTGAGTTTTCAGTCAACATTCAGTACACGACATATTTATACATAGATATTATGCACAAGAAATCTTTTTAAAGTAGGAAATATGTTTTATGACTAGGATAAATATTAACAGATTGGCAGTGAGCTGATTATCACCTACCATGGCGAATGAGGAGGGGGTGCCCGTTGAACTGTACATCTATGACCTCACTAAAGGCCTCGCTTCCTTATTATCACCAACAATTCTAGGTAAATATTGCTTATTCTTTTGCTCTATTTCTCAGTCATTTAATAAAATGTAAAATATAAAGTCAGTCATAATAAAACTAAACGAGGAAATTACTGATTTTTAACTTAATTTTGCTAATGATTTATGAGTCATTTTTTTTTTTCTAGAGCAGTATTTTACTTAAAAAAATCCTTGTTTAGAATAATGTTCACATCATATGTGCTTATTAATTTTTTCTTTTAATTATCTTGAAGTATTGTAGTGCGTGTTAAAAGAAGCAATTTATCTTTGTTCATAGCTCGTTGTGTTTTGAACCCTCATAACTTTTATTACATTATATTGATAATTATTAATTACTTTATGTTATCAGATAAACAAATTCATCATGATATGTTTTGAATAGTGTACTTATTAAACATCTTAAGTTGATATTGCATCTCATTTACTGACATTAAAAAAATCCTGAGTTTGTCACTGTCTCACTCGCTGTAGATAAACAAAATTCTAAGAGTGCTAGAAATACTAGAAAGCTGAAATTTGGTATGTAATTAAACAATAGAGATGTTAAGGACGTAATTTTTTTTTAATTAGCAAATGCGAATATCTGCTACCAACATTCGAGAAAGCGAATGCGAATATTCAAATTATTTTTTTTAATCTGTCGCAAATTATTATGTCTTGGATCTAGTCACATTCAAACGAGGTGTGTCAAATAAATAACACCAAATGTCACAGTGAAGACTGATAAGTTGCTAGCATTTATTTCTTATATTAAAAAACATAAGAAATGAATGGATTTTGATTTAATTAAACTAAGTAATTTTTTTTTTTCTGATATTTATATTCTCAAACATGAGCAGAATTTTTGCGATTGCGAATACGTATATTCAAAAATATGCGAACATCCGCGAATGCGAACGCGAATATTCCTTACATCACTAGTAAGTTAGTGTTAGTACTCAACAACAATAAAAAACAAACATGGAACTATAATTCCCTGAACTTAGTTTAGGGATGAGACTGTCAAAAAATTTTGGTGCTAGTGGTTTTAAAATCTATATTTTGAAAGTTTGTATTTGTTTTACCATATTAACTTACTACTTATTACAAATTAAAAATATAAAATATTGTCGCAATCAACTTACAAAAAAAAAGTGAAATTACACCAAATGGGTAGATACAGAGAGACTCACGTAGAGTCAAACATACTCTAATTCTACATGCCTTAACTTTACAAACTTTTTTTCACGTTTTATTTCCATTTTTTTTTTCCTATGAATTTGGAAGTGTTAGTGGGTACTTCCGTAATTACAACCCTTTTTAATTAACAAGCCATTCTATAATCCATACTGTAATTATTACTTTAGAAGTGGACATTGTGAGTGTCATCACTAATTAATCGATGGCAATAAAGGAAAAGCCTATTATTCAATATTCATATTACTCGCTCAATGCTATGTGATTGTTTTGATCTATGAGAATGATGTTATTTTACTTATGTAATGCCAACTGCAAAACTAAATATATATTGTTCTTCAATGAGTGAGTGAGATGACCTAGATTAGCACTACACAACGTGATACTAAGTATTTCAAGGACCAATTTACTGACCCACATAGTTCAAATACGTTATTGTTGGAAAACATTAAAAAAAATTTAAATCTAATCGTAATAATCAAACTTTAACAAACTTTAAGTAGCCATGGACCATAACCAACTATTGGTTGTGGTACGAAAACGCCTACCGTATTTAATGTAATTCTCCTGTGCAAGTACCATAATGGGAATTGGTATGTGTTCCAGGGCGGCAGGTGGAAGGTGTGTGGCACACGTCGGTGGTGGTGTTCGGCCAAGAGTACTTCTATGGAGGCGGCGGAGTCACCAGCTGCTCTCCCGTATGTATACACGTATGATTTATGACCGCATACACGCTCCTCCCTTGATAAGAGTGTATGCGGTGTATCCACACGTATGCGGCTCACTCTGATGCACTCATATTATGGCTACCACAACTATGGCTAAGACGGTTTACTTACATTGCTAATATATTATGTATTCAGACTTCAACTTTAAAATTTCTACAATTTTAAGTTATATTAATAAGAAAACCACGTTATCGTTTTAATCTTACATCCCTTTTTAAAACCATTATTTCATACTTACTATGGCATTACAGGTAGAGAGTTTATTTCCTCGGAGTATATTTAGTCGCGTAATAAAATAAATCACATCACGCCTCGCGTGTTTCACGCGCTTGTTCTATTTGTGTACTCGATACGTGCGATCCTCCGTCACGACTGGAGAAAGAAATAACTATCTATATATCTTATTTATTCGATAGACCACATTCAGCTGGTATTTGCTGAAATATTTTGAGATTGTGAACATTCTCTCCATCAGCGGGCTCGTCGCCAAGATCTCTTCGCACAATAAACACGGGAACGTTGCGGATATTTATAATATTATAATTACATTAACTCCCTGCACCTACTTCAAATAAACAACCTAATTAACATTTATGATATTTGTATATATGTATTGATTGTATGAAACAACTAGAAAAATATGGCACGTAAATAGCAGTTAATATAATATTAATACTATGTGAATTGAGGAAGTGTTTTACTAGACAAATCTTTATTTGCAAATTGCATTGGTGCGGAATCTTTGATATATTAGTTTCATAAAACATAAATGTCATACAAGTCGTTTTATTAGGAGCTAAAACTAAATTACTAAAGAAAACTGCATAATGCAGGGCGACGAGACGTTTCCTGCGAGCGTGACGCTTGCTCTATATTCCCACCCGGAATAACCAACGTGCTCCGTCTCGCTCTCACAATAATGCTATCCATAGCTCCGTCACACTCACACTCTAGACACATTACTAAGAGGAAGGAATGTTCTCAAATCGTAAAGGTGACTTCATCGTTTTTTTTCGAATATCTCATAAAACAAAACACAAGGTGGGCGGTCATCTAGAAGCTAGAAGTTGGGATAATGTTAGCGAAAAAATTATAAATTAAGGACCCTCGATCTAAAATATCACAAGATATGAGGCTATATTTATGATATGATGATGTTGTTCATATTATGTAGCATCCGATCGGAAAATATAACGTTAACAAATTAATTAAACTAAAAATTGATAATATAGTTAACAAATTGATTGTATTATTTATAAAGAAAAAAAAAAATGTTCATATTGTACAAGTAATTTAACGATGTCATAAAAAAAATCTTTAATAGATTTGTATATGTACGTAACGTAAACTATATTTTGTGATTTGTAGACAAAAAATACGTAAAAAAAACCACGCGAATACATCTTTATGACAAAGCACTACCTAAGCCATAGCAAGCATATTTAATTATTTTATAAAGATAATTACAATTATTCCTAATCTTAGTTAGATTAGTGTTTGTGCGTTATTACGTCGATGTTACAATTTGGCGTAAACAAGTCGGCGTTTTGCGCCTTCTCTTCTACTGTACCGCCTTGTTTAAAATCTGTAATGCAACATGTTACACGTTTTCGCATAACCTTATGATCTTTGATATTTTATCATATACAATTCAGAATTTTCGTGAAAAAGGCTGTGTGAGAACTACTGTGTTTATGCCCTTAACAGCTTTAAAAGAGAAAAACTTTTAGCCAATTATAATATACGAACCTGGTTCTACTGCGGCTCAGCTATGTATGTGTAGATGTAGTGTGTAATGTTTATTAAATGGAATAACCAAACCTAACTGTAAAGTATTAATTGGGCAGCACTCAGCAAACCGAGTGACGGTGGAGAACCAAAACTTATTCTCACCTACCCCACGATACGACGTTCAGGCGCGAATACAAAACAATAATATTTTAAAACCTGTCATTAGTTGTAAAATGTAAATGGCTAACATCATTGATTATATTGGTTTGGTTTTGTTATTAAGAAAAATTGTAATAACAAAAAAATATCGTTGGGATAAACCTATATCTTGAAAAGCTTAAAATGAATAAGATAATGAACGCACAGTAAAAAGACATAATTTAGAAAAAATAAATGTAAATGAATTAAATAAGTGTAGTAATAATAAGTATAAAATATTAGCAAAAAAAAATACACTCAAAATACCACACGGGTTCTTATCCTAAATCTATAAAGAAAACCATCATCCTGACATAATTTAAATCGAAATTAGGCATTGTAATGTCGAAGAAGTGTTAAAATTTATTAAAATTTTGAATATTACAAGCACCGGTATTGATAATTGATTGGTAGGAAATGACAGACAGAAGGACAGACAGCATTAGATATGTTTCTCCTTATC
This sequence comes from Melinaea menophilus ssp. n. AW-2005, assembly GCA_918358695.1. Lineage (NCBI taxonomy): Eukaryota > Metazoa > Arthropoda > Insecta > Lepidoptera > Nymphalidae > Melinaea > Melinaea menophilus. The sequence continues at coordinate 7,689,866 of OU911050.1, read as the reverse complement.
TTACTAACCGTAAACAGGTCGTTTGAACTGCTCATTATAAAAAGACTTCACAACTAGTAATATATGGTATTTCACAGGGCTTAATTTTAAGACCATTACTCTTTTTGACTACATTACATTACTCTGCTTGCGGTGACTGGTTGTGTTTTATTTTTATATTTTATATTATTATCATTATTATTATTTTTTTCATTATATTGCGACGGTTCTAGTTGTTCCAAAATAGCTTTTAAGATTGACATTTGTGAAACAGTGATCACAATATAAAAAAATATATATCCGGCTGAGTTTGTTGTGTGGTTCTTCTCAGACCAGGACGCGTTTGGAACCCTCATAGCTTTAACATTAAGTTGGACAGTGCTTTTACAGAAGGGCTTATTACGATAAATCTGGTATCGAAATAGGCCCTCCTGACACTTCCATTTTGACGTACACAAGTGATCACTGATAATGATTCAAAGTGGAAAAGATATAAATAAATAAAATAAATAAATAAATGACATACATTAATAGTAGAGTGAATCTCAACCTATCAAGCTAATTAGCCATGTGTCATGACAGTTGTCTACTTTACTATACACATTCGATTCATAGAGTTATAACACAAGCTTAAAAGGATCTTGACATATTAAACGAATTATTCTTATATAATACCATCACAATTAAAACACTAAAAACTTTATTTTAAAGCAAGATATAAAAACCGTATCTAATTACACATTACTTCTTATAAATATCACTAGACTAGGATACTTCTAAATAGAGGTAAATACTCGCGTCGCCACGATAAAGTATTAGAAATCGTACGAGAAGCGGTTAGTTTATCTGTAGCAAGAGCGCAAAAGGGTATGTATGACAACCACCAAAATATCAGTAGAGCTTGTAAAGGCAGGTTCGTCCAAAAAACGTAAACTAAAACCTTATTCCATCTTGGACGGGTCTCCTGATTGGACTCTCATGATGGACACGTATGAAAGGCAATACTAAATCCCCGGTGATGTTTGTGTTTCGTCATCTAGGACTTATTCCTGTACTCAGAACAACTAAGGCGCGTTATACTTGTGATGTTATACTTACTGCCCTGGAAAACAAACATACCCAAAGATCATACATTTAAGCTTAACAAGTATTACGAACTATGTACCGAACTGATCAGGAATAAATTTATAGTTAATTTGTACGCTGTAGAAATAGGAGCTAGAGGTATAACAGCAAAATCTCTCTACAATTTATTTAAGGATCAGTTCATTTCTGGAACGTATTTCAAAGGCTTCTTTGGTAGGTTCTTACGATATTTGGTTAGGTAGGGAGAGGAGCGTGAACAGTGAAGGTGAGCGTGTATGCGCATAGCAAAGGGGCCCCTTAAACCTACACCTGGGTCGCAAGTCCCAGGCAGTCCCAGGCACCCGCACGGTGAATCTATGGATTGCTAAGAAGCTTCGTCTCTCTCTTGACCAATGTAAAAATATATATTTTTAGGTATACTTTTAAATGGAAAACTTAGGTATCCTTATATTGAACAAACATCATCAAAATTATCATCACTGAAGGGAGCAATCCCCACAAACTCTGAATCACTATTTGCAATGCCCTAGCTACAAGCCACACTTGGAGTATCTCAAAGAAATTTAGGGATCAGCTGCACAATTACATTTTAATAAACTGCAATAAATAAAGATACTAATCTGTTTTAAATACTTAACAATATCTAAAGATATATATTGAGAACTTAAACTCCTCAATATAAAACAAATGTATACTTACAACACACGCAAAATAAAAAGAATGCTACGAATAATATACATTTCCATATAATGTTTAAATAAAGGGTATTGAAACACTATCTAAGAAACAAAAACAAAATACGTATCTGAAACCTCAAAGGAACACCTAAATAAAAATATACTGTGTACGGATGCTATCTTAAATACGCAGTACAATTACATGTTACATAAGTGAAATAATACTCATATAAATTACTCATTTAAAATTCACAATTAATTTCTTCGTTAAGATACATTTTTATTTGCAATAACTTATAGTTTTGATATATGTAAAAATAAATGAAATGCATGCTAAATTACTTAGATGTATACTTAATCTTTGTATAAATGAACAGTATGTTGTTCATATAAATATATATCTTTAAAGCTAAATACTTTAACTTTAAAAATATTGAAATGTTTTTATTAAAAATATACCAAGATAGACAATTTGATTAACTTTAAATAAAAAGTCGGGTTTGCACATCTACCACTTTCACTTCTTCCAGGGCAGCACGCAGCTCGGGGAGCCTCATAGGATAGAGCGTCTCGGCACCACCTTCGTGCCCTTCGCTGTCTTCGACGAGTATATAAGGGGACTCGCCTCCACCACCTACACGTTAGTACCGACCGCGCCTTTGGTATCTCGACCGTTCTCTTGACACAGTAGTGTAAGGTGTTTGTTTACCTGCAGTGGCGCCGCGTACCGGCTACTCGAGCACAACTGCAACCACTTCAGCGACGAGGTGGCGCAGTTCTCGTGCGGCGCGCGCGTGCCTAAGCACATCGTGGCGCAGGCTGAGCGTGACCTGCCGCCGCCGCTGCGTTTGGCGCTGCAGGCAGCGTTGGAGCGCCTCGCCCCCGGCGCGCCTATCGACGAGCGACGCCCGCGTGCGCTCAGCCCCGACTACCTTACGCTCAACAACCAGATTGAGGAGGCCAGGTGAGAAGCCGCCTCCGCCGTCCGACCCCGGGCTCGGCCGCTCGTGACCTTCACCCGTGTGTGTGTAGCGCGAGACACGCACGCGCGTTTGTGTGTGCGGCGCGCGTGTGTGCGGCGGCACTGCGGCTAGCGGCGCTGCTGCGAGCGCGGCGCCGGGCTCGCTCTCCCCGTCCCCCCGCACACCCTGCACCCCCCGCTCCTCCCGCACCTCCCGCCCCGCGTCCTTTCTAGGCGCTCTGGCCCTTAATAAATGTTACAGCTTCATTGTGTGGTTTATTCGGTAGACTATAGTTTATTAAATATTAAGGTTTCTAGTATTTGATGTTCGATATCTTGCCTTCGACGCTTAATACCAGATTCAAGAAACGAAAGAGTCTTTGAATTTAATATTTATTTATTTATGTAATATATCTATAACACTTAAAGGAAATAATTTATACATGGTATAGTTTGTGACTTTAAAGAGATTTCTTTCAGCTAACCTTGAATATAAGAGTGTTCTTTCTTTTTTATTACATCTTTATTCAAGTAAGCATTTACGGGCACTTTTGAATCGTTAAGTATTACATTAAAATGGTCAGTATAGTGAGTATAGTGAGTCCGTGAGTAAGCTAACAACAGCTCGTAATGCTGCTCTGCTGAGAAGATCCGATCTGCAACTTAATGGTTGCTCTCTTTAAAGGAAATTTAACAATATTAGATGTAAAAAACAAATGCAAATAAGTCAACAGCCTAAGTTCTACACATTGCGACCAACTAAGAGCTCTTGAATATTATATAACTTAAGAAGAGACCGTAGGAATATCATTTTCTTTAAAACTTATCTCAAAGAGTCTCTACCTTTTAAGTTATAAATAGCCTGCAAAAATTAATGTTTGTTAAAAAAATATAGAATTAATTTTGGCAGCACTACCCCGTAATAAATTTAGTGGGTATAGGATAAAAATCACAAGAAAGTTTAGAGTTTAAATATTTTTATAAATAAGGTAAGTGGTTTCAGAATCACACGAGCGCAAAAGTAGACGGTTACGTATTGAACATAGATTGGTGCAGAGTTAAATAAGATGTTCAAAAACATTACTAGGAGTAGAGAGAAATATGAAAACATTTAGTCTCATCATTAAGATTGGTTGTATCTTAATTAATAAGTCGAAGTTTCTTTTCTGTTTTCAAAAATGAAATATGAGTAGTGTATCCGAATACTACTAATTCTAAATTGTAGGGAGAATTTTGTAAATATAGAGAACAGCAAAAGGAATAGTAATACCAGCAGATAGATCAGCCCAACCCAAGATATCCTCCTATGAATGTATGATTTAAACCAATCACGGTTCAAGATATGTTGATGAAGCTCAAAACGGCAAGTAGGATTTAAAAAAAAACAAATTTTTGCATTAATAAAGTCAAGCAAAACTAATATATATCTAAAAATGTAAGCAAAGAAAAGTGCATTCTTCTAGTGACTTGACAAACTGTGGAGAGATTTATAAGATTATTGTAATCACCACCACCTGACGTGTATTAGAAATTTAGAAAGAATACGGATATGAAACAAAAGTGTGGAAAAGAATAAGGAGCGCTACATTTAGAAGAGGAATGAGATAAGCTTTATTCCATGTTGTAGGAAAAGTATTGCAGGATATGGAAAAATAAAAATGTGCGAGATTATTTACAAATTTATATACACTCAAGATACGCATGTCACGACTAATGCCATCGTCCCACAACCTTTGGTGTAAGGGGCAACAAGGTCTTTACATAACTTTAGAATAGTATTTGTTCTTATAGTGCTACAACTGGTGAAGCAAAATTTATCTTGAGCAGATTTATCACTAAACTTTTGCAACTCTTCAAGTTGTACCCCAAATCAAGAGTTTTGGAAAATATCCACATTTGAGACGAAGCTGTACTGTAAATTAAAGAATGTATATAGCCATTTTTTGCGTTCCTTCACATTCTGTTGCAAAGAATGCAGTTTCTTTAGAGGCATAAATATTCATGATTGTCATGCTTTAATATTCCTCTTTTTGGCCATGTTTTGCAGCTGCTGTGAGCCATAAATTTATAAAAGTATAAATAAATTTACAACTGAGCCAAAAGCATAGCACGTAGGAGTATTATATTATGTTTGGTCTGTATTCGTAGGTATTAATCGGGAACTTTCATTTCACCTTCTCATACTTTGCAGTGAATCATTTTATTTAAAGCAAAAGTTTAACCACAGCTTCCAACAGATTAGAACTTAATTCTAAAATGAAAACAAATTATTATTATATGTTTTTTAATTAACAATAACATTCAATACAAATAACATTATCTCTTTAGTACAGCGTTGTACCTTACTTAATACAAATGTCGATTTTCCTTTCTGCACATAGTGTAGGCATATCTTGTTGTCGAGTGTGAATGAAATAGTACTTAAACGAGCGTCTACAGCATAATTCAGACATTATTAAATGCGATGGCAACCTTTATTTGGGTTTATAACAATTAAAAATAAAAAGCGTCCATGTCTCTCGTCATATCATGGCGAATCATACCGCCATACCATCGATAATACATTAGTAAGAGCGAGGCCAATGTCGGACCAGGGCGGTGTCCCAGCAGTTGGACGCGCGACGCAACACGCTCGCCGAGAAGCTTGCGCGCAAGGAGAGGCGCCGGGAGAAGAAGAGACGAAAGCAGGGAGGGAAGGAGGTGGCAGAGGAGGAGGGGGAGGAGGCGACCGAAGAAGGTAAGTGAAAGTGCACGATAATAAAACAATAGCCACAGAGTGAGATTGTTGATAACGATTATATACAGGACACTCGATAAGTCCTTATTAAATATTATTAAACGAATCGAATCGAATCGAAGTCCCGTATTCGTTCGTTTGTTGTTTAAAGCAGCAAAAGAATTTGGCAGACATTTAGTAGAGTACCACTCTGCGTAGATGTTACCTTGATTTGTTGCAATTAATAATAAATATCCCGCTGAAAAGATAACACTGACGATTAAAATGTTCCTAGTTCGCCTCCGTCGCTTCACTTTGATTCTGGATCATATTGACAAATTTTCTCTTCGCTATAAAAATTTCATTTCGCCAAACTTTCTCTGTGACCTATAAAACAAAGATACAAATACTATTAAATACTGATGATAACAATAAAATTAATTATCGGTGCTATACAACCTTACTATAATACGAATTAGTAATATATGTATATACATGTATTTGCGGAATATTGTATCTTACGGATTTATTTATGTTTAAATAGACCCAGCTCCTGTATACTAGGGTAGTGTTAGTTGTAACGATTTTGTTTAGAATTGAAGGTATCACAGTATATCTATCTTTTATCTTTTTGTAATAAGACGGCTCGCAATTCAGCTCACTATTTTATTGGTTTCACAAAAATTTGCAGTTGTGTCTGACATAAGTAATATAAATAGTTACGCCTAAAAGTAGAAATTTAAGACGATCAAATAATGTCAGTACATGAGGATCTGAAGAAAAATGCTTTTCTCACGTAGGAATCTTTATCTCCAGTCGAGAGTCTAAATAAGTATAATAATACAACATAACAGCACGTTACAAATAAAAAAGAACGTAGTATAAACAAAATTTATATGTACGATTAGAAGTTAAGTCTCGTAGACAATTGTAACACTAGACAGTGTGATCGGCCTCGTCTATTTATTGCCGTCTCAGTTGAACGATCCTCATATAGGTCGCGAAGTACTCTCGGGCACTCGCACGTGCCTCGTGGGTCAGGGCTGCCTAAACTCACGCCGACCGGACCAAATCGCTGAGGATAGTATCAAGGAAACATTGAATTATGATGAGCTTCCGAGGGGTAGCGGTTTTATGGAATATTAAAACACGACGCCAACCGGCTCGCGGGGGGCTTGGCTCAGTGCCAGCGGCGGGCGGGGGTTCCGCTGCGCACTGTCGGCGCGCCGGCTCGCACTCCTCGCGCGACCCCTGACGTTCCTCCAGTGCGCTTGCATCACACACGAGACAGTATTTATAGTGGTGATCACGTTGCCCATAACTGCGTGGTGAAAAAGTCTACCTGCTGGTGTAATTCTGTTGTGATCTCTTCAGTTCCAGTGTAAAATAAACGCCTAAAAGTTTACGCATAACAGAAGTTCTGGAAATAGATTGTTTATTAATAAACTGGCGGTAGTTTGTTAGACTGGCGTTCAACTTAACCTACAATCTTAGGCGTGAAATTTTATCGGATCCGGTAAATACATATTTATTTTGCTTTTGTATAAAATTATTAATAATGATGACTAAACTAAAGATTGGTATTGATAATTGTTAAATGTTGACTAACATCTTAAAATATCCCGCGGTAAATGCGGTCACGTCATCGGGTAATAATCGCCTCGTACCGGCCGGTGCCGAAATACATTTTATTCAAGTTCCATAATATACGATTAAAATAGCGACATACGTTTTGCTTTGTTAAGGGTCCACTTTAATTAGTCTTTTTTTTATTAGTCTTTAAATAAACCATGTATAAACTCAAACTCAAACTTGGAGACTCAACTCAAAATTCCAAATAATTCTGCGAGATCTAACACTACCACTCATCGGGTTTCATGTTCACAATATGCATCCTGCTCAATCCATCTCACTGCTTCTCAGACATGGCGGAGGCGCTGCCCGAGCTGGCGGAGCGCGAGGTGCTGGCCGGCACCAGTGCCCCCGAGCGCGATCAACCACCCAGGGAACCGCCCATCGTATTTAGAGATATTGATGTGAGTTCATGATATAGTGGTCCATAGATTTTTAATGTGTAATATTATTTATTGACGTGTGACGTGAACCAACTCAATAGTTGGTTCATCTCCGATTGAAAGTGATTGTGAGTGAGTGATTTTGATTTTTTTATTGACTACACTATATAACTACATACTTAAAAAATATTTCATGTTTACCATTATTATATATTTTTACATGATAAGTTCCAATTATAGGTACACAACAGCTATATGTAATAAATGTGGTCATTGAGCTCTTTCCAGAAATCAACTGGAATTTTAGTGCGGACGTTGTATGAGTAAGCGATCGTCACACGTTTTGTACGTGGGCGAGTATAGTTAAATTTGTGTATGAAGCCAAAATGTCGATATTCACCTAACATTACTGACAGACATCAATCATTATTACCAAAATTAATTACCTCATCCATGTCATGAGCGAGACCGAAAGGGAAAGATTTGGGAAGTCTAAATCGTACCGGAAACTTTAAAACAGCTATCCAATATATCCCGGTAGGGTGCGGTAGAGTACGAGGCGCTGACGAAGGCGCTGGAGGGCGTTGCGCTGAGTGAGGAGGAGCGACGCAGCGCCGATGAGCTGCAGCAGTACCTGGTGCAGGGGGAGGGCTCGTGGGTGCTGGGCGATGACTTCCTCGCCTTCATCGGTAGGATCGCACGCGGTGCGCGACGCTCGCTCTGTGGCCCGAGTGGTGACGGCTGATTGCGCTTCCCGCAGGCCGGGTGCTGAGGGATGGCGCGGTGCCGGGAGAGGCGCGTGTGGCGGCGCTGCGCTGTCTGGCCGCGGCGGCACTGCGCGACGACGTGTCGCTCCTGCTGCACCAGGACCGCCGCCACCACGCACTGCTCGCCTACGCCCACCGCATCGACGCGCTGCCCGAAGACGAGCAGCAAGCGCTCGCGCTGTTCGTGAGTACACCTTTCTGCGTGGTCCATACCAAGGCAAGTGCGGGAATTAAACTAGCGTTTCCTTCCAGATGTGTAACCTGTTTGAGAACACATCCTCCTCGGAGTGGTTGTTGTACATCAGCGAGTGGGAAGCCGACGGCCAGTCGCTGTCAAACATCCGCGTAACTACAAAGGTGCAATACCGTGTGTATGCGTTTAAAAGAATTTTATGTGCGTAGCACTTCCTCTACAAATGTTCGTTCGGGTGTGTGCGTGTTCCGTTCGTAGTCTGTGGTCTGTAAGTGTGCGCACGTGTGTATGCGTGTTTCGTCTGTGACGTGTGGTTCACAGATGTGCGTGCGTGTGTAAGCGTATTCCGTTCATAGGCTGTGATCCGTAAGTGCGCGTGCGTATATGTTCGTGTGGTCCGCAGATGTGCGTACGTGTGTGTATGCGTGTTTCCTCTGTATCGGCTTATTTGCCGGTGTGCGTGTATGCGTGTGTTCGTGTCCCGTCTGTAGCGTCTTGTTTACAGGTATGCGTGCACGGCGTGCTATCGTCGTGTCCGCCTCTGCGTGACGCCGGCACGGCTCTGCTCTACAACATCGCCACCAAGGAGGTAAAGACTGTGGTCTGTATCGCTCTCTACTACTTTCTTTATTATTATTGGGCCTGTTGCTTACCATAGTCTTATCGCAAATATAGCTCATTTATTTTTTTGTATACAGAATTGTGTTTTCTAAATATTTACGACCGTATTTGATGGTTTGATATGCTGTGCAAACAGAATGCCGGAAATTATATAATAATTAGGGTGATAGATATTATTATACTATTTCAAACCACGTTTGAATAAACAGGAACTCTTTTTTTTATCTTTACAATTTGAAGGTCTCAACAAACTTAATAAATCAAACAGAAAGATTTATTTCATTTATATTATAAAAAATGTGCAAACAAATCTTATGTTATCATAATACGTCGCACATCGCACGATAGCCGAAAACAACAATTTATGGCGGTATGTACCTTTAAAAACAAAATGTATTTTTTTACTAATTTATTATTTTTATCTTTCATTTCGTACATCTGATTTCTCGATAAATTTCTTTTGAAAGAAAGGACATATAAAAAGCGAGTGTCTCGCTTACATGCGGATGTAGAAAAGTTAATTAAAAAGTGAAAAATAAAGGGTCAGACTCGGCTCGATTAAGTAGTATATCCTCATAAGTGCGGTGTGTGTATGTGTGCGTGTGTGTCGCCGCAGTGCGTGTGCGTGTGTTGCAGCGGCTGTCGCTGGGCGCGGCGCTTCGCCGGTCGCTCCCTGCCGCCGCCAAGGTCAAGGTATATAGCGCCGGTGTGCGTCTGTGTGCCGTCCGTACGTCGTGCGTGTGCATGTTTGCGTGCTTCGCTGAACTAACTCGCCGTGTGCTAACCGATGCTGATGACTGTTGGAAGAATTCTCGCGAGGACATCTTCCGTTTATATTTGGGTCGCGTTAGTTAGGAGATGGCTGGAAGAATATGAGAGGAAAAATCATATTTATCGGAACGCGAATGTCGTTAACGGCTTAAAGTTAACGATCGGTATTCCCGATAGTATAAATCTACAAATATTTGCTCTTGTAATGTTTATCTCTGTAGATGCGCTGACGTTCAATATCACTGATTAATTGCTGTATGCACAATGTTATCTAAAGAGAGGATTAGATCAGACATAAACCATTGTGAATTGGAAAATAAGATGGATACTATGTTTTCTTTCTATGTATTTAGATATAATAATATCATATTGACCTGGAAACTAACCAAACATCTTTAACGTCTACTAAAATCGGCATCATATTTTGCTCCGTTCGTACGTTGAGTATCGGAGATGTCGTGATAATACACGACTGCTGTTGCTGTGTACATCACAACACACACATGTCATAAAACTACTGAGCTAATCCAACCCATCTACCATTTTCCTTGTATACTTAATAATTATATTTGTTATGTTAATAAAAAACAACTTTATTTAAGATTAAATTGTCTGAAATAAAGATTAAATTAAATGTACATATACATGTAAACGATTTATCACCTGTCATGTCTATTTATGAAGAAATGTCTGTCCGAATGGTCGAGTATATTCTACTGGATTCGTTTAGTTGTAATGTTGTCACAATTCTGTTTGAGTCTCCTCACTCGTTTACATTTTAGTTGATATTTAAATAAATGCAATTTGTTTCTAATGGTAACCCGTCACCAAACCATCAATGTATTTAAGGTCTGTAATATAGATGGCCTCATTATGACATGATTATATACATGTTTCCCTGCATCTTAACGTGTTGTTCGCTTTAAACGCACCTCTCGCACCTTCCAACAGAGTTGTTAATATCACGTCTGGTGCCTGCACGCAAGCGACGTTGAAAAACATTTTTTCAAGGTTTACTCATATTGGACATAACTGAACGACTAAAAACTGAGCTCTGAAGAAAAAGAAAGAACTGCAACTCGTTCGAAAACGGCCTTTATTACTGAGATTAGAAGTTAGGAGAATAGGAAGAATATTCAAGATGCGAAATGCGAAAAAGTCCCATAAAAAAACATAGTTATATTATTACACGGGTAATACTGAGGTACTCATATTTTGGTAATGGGCAGGTGTTCGACGAGGTGTGCGTGGAGCTGTGCATGGCGGCGTTGCAGCTGTGTGCCTGGGCGCCGGCCGAGGAGCTGCTTTGGCGCGCTCTGGCGGCGCTCGCACGACTCGCCAACCACTGCGCTGATGTGCCGCAGCTCGTGGCGCTTGTGGGACCCGACCCCGCGGCCTTCCGGTATGTATGCACAAGCACACACACACGCACTGACACGCAGGCACTAACGACACGTCGCCCGCAGCGGTACGAGCCCGCGCGTGGACGAGCAGGTGGAGCTGATCGCACAGCGCGTGGCGGCCCGCGGCTGAGGAGTGGATGGACCGATGCACCGACGGCTGCGGGGGATGAGGGTTCTGCCTTGTGGAGATGTGTGCCCGGGATGAAGTCTCGTATTCGAGTTATGCTAATCGGTTGTTGTTTTAAATGTTTATTAATGTTTGATGTAAATGTGAGTGACCGAGCTTATAGTTATGAAACCCGTATTTTACATATGGCATTGTTTTTTATTGATATACTCGCGTTGCGACGTTACGGTCTAGAGGTTGTCGGTACCTTTAAAATATATGATATTGATAATTATATGCATTTTTATTTGTATAACTCTATACCTTCATAAAATAAAGGTGTGATAATTTGAACAAATTATTCCCAGAAAATTCAAGATTATATTTAAGTAAAAGAGTGACAAGGCAAAATCTGTAAATTAGATACTTTTTTTTTATAAAAATAATTGCAGTGTGTTTAATAAGATTGAAAATAATAGTTATGAACATATTTGTTTTGTCGCATTACACAAAGACTACTGATCGACTTAGTTTAAATTTTGTATCGTCAATATATATAGCCTATGTTTTACTGTAAGTTTTTCTCGCTTTTACGAGAAACCTACAAAAAAGTTTTGAACTTTAATTAAAATAAAACCAAACTAAATTGTTACACGACTTTATCTACAAGACTAACTCGGACTTTTTAGTGTGGTTTTAGTTAATCTAAGGCAACATATAGGATGCTTTTCACTACGTAAAATTCATTGGAAATAAAAGCCAAAACGAGAAAGAGCAATAATTATTAATATGTAACTAACTAAAAACATACTAATTTGTACAGATTTAAAGTGATGTGATAGATGGTTTTTGATTTAACAAAAGCTTGTTGGAAATTATCGAAAGAACTAAAACACCCAACAGAGTTTCTATGCACTGTTACATTCTACCTCTCTTGTAAGATCTGATCGTATCCATTGATTTAGGCAAATTAAATACCTTATGAATGAATAAGAAGTAAAGTGTAATAAGTTAACGATGTATTGCGTCACAATCATTAGGGAGCTTATCGTTGACAAATATAAGGAGCCGCGTGTCATCGACGAGTGAGGATTAAAGGTCGCCTGCAGCTCAACGTTAAAGTTACAGTTTTATCACAATCGTATTTGTCAGATGCTGTTTACCCAACGTCGACAGGTTCGCGCTCACATAAGATAATGAACAAGCGTCGGCCTCGTAGTTCTGTGACTTACGGCAACGCGGGCGGACCACGCTCTTGAGCACGATAATCAGAAATATGGACACGACGTCCAGGCAGCAGGAGGAGGAGGAAGTTCCTATAACCAATATGGCAGGAGGCGGGGGATGGCGCGAGACACTGGAGCGGCGGCTGCCTGCGGTACGGTGGGTGCGGCACTATTCGCGTACGGCGGCAGCGGCGGATGCGGTGGCGGGCGTAACGCTGGGGCTGACGCTGGTGCCGCAGTCCATCGCCTACGCTGCGTTGGCTGACCTGCCAGTGCAATACGGACTCTACTCCGCATTTATTGGTGAGTGGCAGCCGTGGTCTCCATCCAAACGAGAACTCTACCTTCTGTCTTCCTCTCTGACTTGTAGTGATATATAGTAGTTAGCCTTTTTGTCCTGCTGCACGAGAACAGAATTTACCTTTCTTATCGTGCAACCTTAAATCAAACTTATTATGAAAGAAAAAACAAGTGCAAGAAAAGGGCGATACTTTTAACCATTCAATCAAAAAAGATTACAGAGTTTTAAATATTCAATTGGTTCAACCAAAGAAGGAAATCGAAGTCATTAAATTTACTGAGATTCGAAAGTTGAAGTCGTGGCTGAGGGCGCGTCTGAGCACTGATAGTAGGTGAGTGTATGTGTGTGTGTCAGGCACGCTGGTGTACGCGGTGCTGGGCACGGTTCGCGAGGTGTCCATCGGCCCCACGTCGCTGACCGCGCTTCTGACGCTGCAGGCGACGCGAGGTTTGCCACCCGCTGCGGCGCCGCTGTTGGCGCTGCTGGCCGGTGTCGTGGTGCTGCTCATGGGCCTGTTACGCCTCGGTGAGTACTACGTTAATTCGTATTTGTTTATGGATTTCGTTGACGTGTTTGTATGATGATAGGGTGTCGTTCCATTTTAACAAATTATTTAATTATCTATTGACATAATTTAAGATATAGTTTTATACATTTTTAATGACTGCGATGTTGTGGAAATACGTAGCATGTTTGCAGGTGATAAACAAATTATCTGTACATACATTGTAATGAAATTTGGAAGTTAATTATTTTTTTTTTAAGTTGCTACGTGTATTTAAGCAGACTTCTTGGCAATAGTTTTGTAGTTTTATCTATGTGTGTTTATTTGCGCCTTGCGCAAACACTATTTGACGGAGTGTTACAAAATTTATTGTAGGCTTAGGCTAAGATTATTCACTTCTCTCTAATTCATACCCTTTAATTAGACTTATGTATAAATTAACATACAGGAATCTATTAACGGCGGTTATTTTTGCTTATTGTCGGTAATAAACATAGAAACTTAAAATTACAATAACATTGGATTATATCATTTATGTTAATATTATTCCATGACATATTATCTTCTCTTATTATCATATTATTTACCACAGTACATACTTAATAATTACACAACAAAAAATAATTACTCAGTTACCATTACATATTTGTATTAGTTTCAGGTTTTACTGCCTGTTTATATGACGTGTCTTCTTTAACTCACGGATAACTGCTGCTAGCACTGACGCGTCTTTTGATACTCTAGGACTTTAATTTAAATCATAGCTAAAATGTATTTAGTAACTGACCGCGTCTTGTCTAAACTGGCCACATGCTGATCATTTTAATATCTTCACTAGTTCTACTCCCTCCCATACATCTTTTTTTTACAATAACGGTTTCATTTTAGTAGCAATTTTGTTTTTTTTTTTATAAACCTTAAATTTATTTAGTAGATAGTGAAAACTAATTCCAAAACAAATGCCTATTAGGTTAACTATTGTAACTCTTGCATATAAAGGTGTACTACTAATAGCGCTTTGTTATTGTTCTATGATTTGTAATAGACTAACTAACTCGGATGCGGAAACTGGCTCACTACTCACAATACAATCGGCATGAACAAATTTAAATTGCAGGCTTCCTTGTGGACCTGATCTCGCCGTCGGTGACGAGCGGATTCACGTCAGCGACGGCTGTGATCATCGTGTGTGCGCAACTGAAGGGGTTGCTGGGGTTGCGCTTCACGGCCGAGTCGCCCTTAGACAACTTGCGCCTCATCGCCGAGCGCTGGCGTCTCGTGCGTGCGAGCGATGTCGCGCTCGCCGCCTCCTGCTGCGTCGCGCTACTGTTGCTCCGGGTGATGTCACACAAACAAGCACCACACACTCAATGTGCTGGTTGCCTCTTACTGCCTCACACAAACACTAACTAACTAACGAAACTAAATAACACGCTTTCACAAAATGTAATAAATAATTTAATTTACAGAAGCTAAAGGATCTCCCTATTAGCCCGAAGCGACGCAAGCTTAAGAAGGCGCTTTGGTTGATCTCGATAGCACGTAACGCTCTGGTCGTTCTTGCCGCTTCCGTGCTCGCCTACTGCACCTACGACGCACAACAGCCGCTGTTTCAACTGTCGGGTAATTTTAATCAATTATTATTTCAGACAAAAAAATAGAGACAATACTTAGACTACATAAGTCAAAAACTATAAAAATTAATATTAAGTTTAAACAATATCCGTGTGGTTTCTTGCTTTTTTCTTTATAGGAAAAGTGGAACCGGGTCTGCCCAAATTCGGACTACCGTCGTTTAGCATGCTAGTGGGCAATGAGACGCTGGGCTTCGTGGAGTTGACGAGCCGCCTCGGACACCACGTGCTGTTGCTACCGTTCATCATGGTGCTCGCCAATATCGCCATAGCCAAGGCCTTCGGTCAGTCTTTGCCTCCTTCCCCCTCACTCTACCGCTCTTGATCGTCCGCTAACTTCGTTTGTGTGCAGTGGAGGGTGGGCGGGTGGATGCTACGCAAGAGATGCTGTCCTTGGGCGTGTGCAACGTGTTGGGGTCGCTGGTGAGCGCGCTACCGGCGTGTGGTGCCTTCACTCGCTCAGCCGTCAGCCACGCCTCCGGGGTGCGATCGCCCGCCGCCGGTGTATACTCGGGTATCATCACCCTGTTGGCTCTCCAGTACCTCACTGAGTACTTCTTTTACATACCTAAAGCTTGTCTATCGTCCGTTCTCATCTGCGCTGTCATATTTATGGTGAGTATGCGTCCTGGAGTGTGTACCGTAAAAATGTAAGCGTCGAGATGGATGCCATCGTTCGTGCAGATCGACTTTGGCATCGTCGTGCGTTTGTGGCGCACGGATCGTGCCGAGGCGTTAGTGACGGCTGGAACGTGTGTGGCGTGCGTATGCGGCGGCGTGCTGGGCGCCGTGCTGGGTGGTGCGCTGGGTTCGCTAGCGGCGCTGCTGCGCGCTCTGCTGCCGGCGGCGACACTAGCGCGACGTGGTGCGGCGCTGGTGCTACGGCCGCGTCGCGCTTTTGTATTCGTGAATGCGGAGCGCGAGGCGGAGCGCGTGCGGTCCGCGCTGGCTGCGCACGATCTCCGCCTCCTGCTCGTCGACTGCGTCGCGCTCGTGCTTCTGGACCGCGCCGCGAGACGGGTGAGCCTCGAGACAAGGTGCGCACGAACGATCGAGCCGGCCTTATCTCGGTGTTTTGCAGGTGCTGGAACGTCTCATCGAGGAGTCCAAGGAGAGAGGCTATCGCGTGATATTCTTCAACGCGAACCCTGAAGTGCGGGAGGAGTTGCGGCGCGTGAGTGGGTTGGACGCCCGCGCTCTCGCCGCGACCTCTCCCAGCGCCGCTCTACTCGCCCTCCCCCCGTCCCCGGCGCAACATCGCGCTCGCGCCACCTCCCGCCTCGCCCCCGCCGCCGCCGAACAAGCCGCGCTTCTAGATAAGAAAGAGGTTGCGACAGAAGACGTATAATGTTTTTTAGAACCGTAACAGACAATAATTATTAATGAAATAAAAAGCAAAATATAAAAAAATATATTATACAGAATGTTATATTTTAAATATTATATTATTTAACAGATATTTTGATGTTATCTATTTTATTTAACAGTTATCTTGATGTGATCTAATTACCAACATTACGATAACATTTTACCAGACTTGAGTAAGTCGGTATTAACGATAATAATAGTTATGTAAACGGTTATTTACCACCACCTGGATTACCATTTCTGATGTCACAACTCATAAGTAACAAAAATTTTATGGGTCATTTTTTAAAACCTAATTAAAGAAATATTATTAGATCTTGACAAAGGGTAATCGTCTAATAATCTAGTAATTATGCGTTGTTAACTCGATAACAGTTCCAGTATTGTTAATGTTAAGTTAACGATTTCTGAGCTTCAGTACTTTTGATTATTCGAGTGTTTATTTGAAGGACTAATTAAATATGGTGGAATAATAATAATTATTATAAACGGTATTGCCCGGGCAGCTTATGTAGTCCCTGAAACTGCCCGGGCAAGACTGGTTAAATAAATTAAATTTAATACTTCAATAGAAATCAGCGAAATATTATTCTCAACACTATCATGCTTTACTTCCAAATGGACTTTCCTTATTTTCTAACTATTTATGAACCCAGAATTCACCGAAAAAGATGTGTGATCAACTGCATCAGCAATTTTTTATTGTGGATTGAATGATAGGGGCTTGCTCATGTCTTATGAGTATTTTGTGTTTCGTACGGCCAGGCTAGCCGATCATATATAGTATTCTTAGTCTACAGAAGAATCTATGTATTGATTTGTTATTTATGTCATATAATTCTAATAAATAATTTTTGTATGATTGTTCTATTTTCATTACGCATATAACTTATTTGTCATGCGAAATAACAGTGTTATGTAATATATTATACTAATTGTTTGGATTGTCAAAACAGTGGTAACAACCTCTAATATTATTGATATACAGCAAGTTTCAAGATTTTAAAACAAATTTAAATAGAATAGTAAATGGCTTGTCGTTTATGTGCACTCTAGGGACATGCACTTATCGTCCATATCTACCATATGATATATTGGATTGAATACTTATTTTAACTAATAAATTTTATTATCGTATATCAAGTATGAAATTGTTCATATTTTATTTTTGTAGTCTTTTAAATATTTTTTAGTGAAACATTCAAATTTTTATAATGTCTGTCGATGGTATAGTCTAAAGACATTAGGTTAATTAATTATCTGTTGATACTCGACAGGTTACTTAGAGAATAGTTATGACAATACAATTTAATGTCACCTATACCAAATATAACTACAATTTAAAATATTATCTTTTCGAAATAAAAATATCAAAATTTGCGTACATATTTATTATCGAGTTCATTTACATAATGAATAATTACATTATTTTGCATTTTATTTATTTTTTTCTCGACGCCTTTCAATAATATGTTGATAATATTACACCAGCTAATAGCTATAACAAAGTGATGCCCTTCATTGAGGTGAAAAATATTACCTTAGTTATTGTTCTAATATGTTGGGACACCTTCCAATATTATATACTAATAATGATTATGTTCAAGTTTGGAAATATTTTACTTCTCTTTATATTAGTTAATCTAACCAAAATCCTTCAAATTTTAACAAAACATTACAAGCATTTTTATTTTGTTTATGGTTTATTTTATACCTTCTTTTTATTATTAAAATTAATAGTGTGGGGCTCTCACACGTCTTAAATTACTAGCATTCAGCAATGATAGTTAATTTATTCAAATAAAATACTGATAGAAATGATGAAGTATGAGTGTAATGATTGCTTATTGCGAATTGAAAATGTATATTATGACCTATAGCGATACCATTAAAAAGTTGATGTGGCGAACTGATAATATATATTATTTATAGTGATACAATTAAGAATCTGATGTGGCGAGGCAAAAATTGAGGTAGTGTTGCCAACTGGCCAACCCTTATTGTTTATGCTTACCTAATACAATACCTTTATTACTTGTAAATTTTTTGAGATTGTTGTTTATTTTCTAATATGATTTATATTAGAAAATAATTACCTTCAATTTCAATCTCAGATTATAGATTTACTTCAAAGATATGCACAAATCTTAATGTCTTCTGTTTATTTCTTTTACCGTAGCCTTGAACAGCATTAATGCAAATAATATAAAATATAATTGGTAATTCATTTAATTAATATATATTTAATATTAATGCATTTTAAAATGCAATACTGTTCTTCATAACAAGATGTGAATTTAAAGATGCAAGCGATATGTAAAATCTACCTTGTATAATTAAAAAGACAAAACTTTCCCTTTATAAAATTAATTAAAATTATATTAAATACTGATCAACAGATCCTAGTATTCAAAGTACTTGTTAAAAGTTGTAAAATACTGTCACAAAACTACTTGCAAAGATTATAGCGAAGAAACTATTCTTACAGCTTAATTAAAATTGTCTCTTTAATGAAGAATAATTTATTGTTTTCAGATATTTAGTATTATATTTTTAAACAAGATATAAGTAACTTAACATTCAAAACAGTATTAAATAAAAATGTGTAACAACGCAACTATATTTAATATCCAATGTAAAGGCCAGCAAATATTATTTATAATAAGTTATAGGTTCATATCATATCATGTTAGTATGTGAAGTAAATAATAAGAGAAGGTAATAATATAATTTCATTTAATCAACTTTAACTGTTATGATATGATATGGGTAACCATAGAACCTTACTATGTATGTTTAGTACTTAAATACAGGTCACCAGGATTGCGTCAACAATTCATGAAAATGTTGATAACTTTTTACTTAGGATCCTTCCAGTCAGCAACATTTCCGTGCTTATATGAATAAGCATTAAGTACACAGAATGGGCTAAGCTTTAGTTTTCTGATGTATGATTTTGGGATGATATATTTTTTTATTTATGTACTTAGCGTTTACGTACTTGGCTTAGCATTTTTTTACACTATTAGTTTAGTGTTGTGCGAATTTATAAGTAAGTAAAGGTAAGTTTGGGCGGTGATTAGAGAGGGGAAAAACTTTTCTCTAGACACCCATATTCTGTGCAATTGTTTTTAGTGTTGGAGCTATAGGAAAAATTTCGCAGAAATAACCTAAAGTTTAAGGCTCAGGACTTCTGTGACGACTCTGGCGTTTCGGAAAGGTGAGCTCCTACAGTCTTGCCAAACATTGCTTGTTGGTCAACGACCAGCATCAACCGCACCGGGGAGAGGGTTTCCGTCCTTCCGAGCCTCCGATTTATAAAAATACTTAAGGTTAGGGCAGACAAGACTACGTAGATTAGGGTTCAATAGCGTCGGGTTCGACACAAATTTTTTCAGTTCAAAGATATTGGAAATAGTAAAAACAAAATGTCGGTTCAGTCACCAAATGGCCGCCGTTTGACATTAAACAATAAAACGAAACAAAGATTTTCTACAAATTATGTGTTGTTTTCAAGAAAAGAACTATTATAATAACAGATATACTAGATATAATTATTTAATACACGTCGAAATATCTAAGTTACTTGAGCACGAAGAATGTAACAATAAACTACCCGTTTCCATAGGCTGCGATTGGTATAAATAGAAAGGAGATACCAACCCCTTTCAAATGATACCTCTTTCATCCCCAAAATCGTAGGACCTTAAAGTAAAGCCAACCCTAAAATTAATTTTAAAATATTATCATTCTTATAAGTTCATGTGCATTATTGTTCAATATTAAAACTCAAAATTAACTCTACGAACATCAAATATCAATATCGCTAGATATTAATATTGACATTGACAATATTAGTTATTACAGATAAATTTAAATAAAGGGCGAAAGAACCGGGCTGATTCTTTGTAGAGTATATCAAAATTTAAAAATACTAGAATCTTTGGAAAAAAAAATTAGGAATTACACAGGACCTTCGAGCATCCATATAATAGACACGACATAATTTAAATATGTTGAAACCAACATACATACGTGATACCACACTCAGGCAAAATAAAAAAAAGGTTATGTATTTCTTTGCCGAATTGGAATAGAATTAACTATTTATATTGATATAACAATTTCAATTTTCTTTACTGGATTTGACTTTTTAGTCAGCTCTTTTTATTTATTCCGTTTTATATATTTTTATGAGTTATATATACAAAGAAAACTATAGACGAACAGCTAACGTAGCCGCGTCTGAAACTTTAAAGTACACTACAGTTAGTTTAATACAAAAACTAAAGGAAAATTTAATATTCCTAAGCGTGTTATGTAACAACCTCAATTTTTTTACACATAGAGCGCATGAGCGTCTATCTATCATTCTCTGAGTATGAGCATCTATCGTTAAGGTTTGATGAAGAAACTTAGATTATGATCTTTAAACTTTAACCACAACAGTTAAGACCGTTGCTTGATAGATATATAATAAGGATAAATAAAAGAAATAGAAACATATAACTAGGGGCGCCAACAGACCCTTAATTTCGACTCTCAGCGCTCGCGAAATCTCGGGTGCCGTTTGCATATTGAGCGAAGCGGGCCAAGTGTAATGACTTATCGTGTGTGTGCTGTTTTTTGACGATTATTCATCAACGATATGTTATATATATATTTTTTTAATTTTTAACCATCACCTAATCTTTTTAATTGCAAAATTTGGTTAAAAAAAAGATTGGTTTAGTTTTGATTCAATATAACTCTTTTATAATACTGCATTCAACCATTTCAATATATCATTGAAAATAATAATTTACACTTATTTGTAACATATGATTCGCATTTAGTGTTAGAACGCATGAATGGGCTTTGCTACAAGTGCCAAACAACAAACAACAAAAGTGGATTAATATCAGCGTCATTTGTTGGTATATATTTTTTAGACAGATGTATTATTAACCAACAGTTAGATACAATAAAAACAGAGACATATCTTTTGATATATATTTTGAGTAACAGACAAAAAAAAGTTGCAATGTGTTTCAATAGACCTCGACATCTAAGAAAGTTATAGCCATGAAATATATTCAAACGGAATTTATCAAAATATTATTGTTGTTGTATTGTAGCTGTAGTATGGCCTACAACCTGATATAACTTTTCGTGTACGTTAGTGATTAGTTATGCGATACAAACTGAAAAACATCAATCAATCAAATGAACAAAAAATTTTTTTAATTCTTATTTCAATGCAATAGATGACCTGTTTTCTATAGCAATCTTTGTTTACGATCCCAGTTTTTTATCTAAAAAACTGAAAAAAATAATATTAATAATTATATATTTTAATAATTTATTTATATGGCAAGAATCAATTGAACGAATGAACTAGATGGCGTTAGCATAGCGCTTATATTTAGCAGCTATTTAAAATCAATTTTAACCTCTCTAGAGACTGCTGTCTCTGTCTATGCGCTCGAGGAACATTCAAGTCTCTACAATCTACAGTCGTGCAGTACAGTCATTCACTGTTTCTTCCACCGTCTGACTTGTATCGTCCTTTATTACGTTTATATCAAGTGACAAAGAAAAGATCTCATAAAACGACATGAAAATCTTAACTTAAAACACGGCAAATATAACTTAAATTTAAGTGATCAGCTGTAATTTCGTCGTGTGCATAATATTCATTATTGTGTTTATTTATGTTTTGTGAGTGGGTATCTTTTTACGTTTGTTTTGCAAACAGATAGTTTACCTGCATATTGTAAAGTATAATTTTTGCTATCTTAATTATGTGTACGATTTTACACTAGTGTGTGATGCTCTGAGTCCAAGTTCGAATTCATGATGTGGAAGGCGGTCGTGATGTGCGCTGCTCTGAGCGCGGGGCTGGTGTCCGCCCAGACGTGGCTATCTAACATCACAGACCAATTCCGCGAAGGCACCTCCAATGTGATGCGAATGTCTGAGGTGAACTACTCGAAACCCGTTATCAACGTTACGTATGTGGCGAAGGTGGAGCTGGATATGCGGGCTATGGGACATCTGTACAACTCCACTCATACGATTATCGACTTCATTGCGAACAAACAGGCGTATCCCGAAGGTAAGCTCAGTACACTTATGTTATTGAAAAAATGGTAAAAAGTATAAAAATTTCATGTTTGTGCCACCTTGCAAAATATGTTAGAATTATCAATAAATCATTTCTCCATCAGCTATTGAATTAGTATAGAAAGTGACAAGGTGAGCAAGTGGTCAAGTGGTGTTTGTGAAACATTATTCAGTCCACTGATTTGGCATATTTGAATATTACAATAAATCATTGCAATACTTGCATGTAGTGTATTACACTGTAAATTATTGTAACATAGGTGGTAGGCATTAACATTAAATGTGTATGTACTTAAATGAAAAGTGAGAGGTGGTGTAAGAAGCAGTCTCATTGATATACAAAGGTGCTAACGACAATATTGGCAGGATCAACATTCGTTATCAAAAAATATAAACACAAATATGATTTACATTCAGGGGGTTGCTGTTACAACTTATTTAATTTAAATTGTTAACAAATTTTGATAAATCATTCAATTTGTATATTCAATTTGAAAATGAAGAAAAATTTTTATATAAACATATGTATTAAATTTAATTTCTTAATATGAAGGAAGAGATCCTTATTCTGAGTGTATAACTCATTTATGATACACTGTTATTCCAATTGATTTTCAGAAAGTAGATCTTCATATTCATGGATGTATATACATTTGTTACTCACACAAACTATTGAACAATTTTTGATTAAACTCTAATGAAGCTTACAGATCAGGATTACATATAGTTTACAATTTTAGACTTTATGCAATGTAGCAATGAAGGTGTTGAAAGTTGCGGGCAAAAGCTAGTCTTTAACAAACAAATCAACTTATATATTTTTTATTAACATACCTTTTTAGGTATGTCATCTAAGCTTTTAGGTATGATAAACTTTTGCTTTTGAAAACTAAAATTACCACTTATCTGAGATTTATAAGGAATTATGAATACACCTTCAAGTTATAACAATATCTTGCATACATTGAATGCTAAAATCAAACATGCAACTTCCTTACCGTTCGTATTGAAACAATACATTTCTGAACACAATGAAATGTTATAGAACATGTGAGAAATAAGATGTTGGCATTCTGTTAATTTGATGCAAATAATTTCTTAAAATAAAGCAAATGTGTGCTTATGGGGAGAGAAAGAGGGTATGAATGTCTTTATGCCATCTGTGCAATGTTTACTCTATTTACTTTTAAAATTATTGTTACATCAAGAATAAACTACATTCATCTTGTAGCAGCCTTAGTTAATAATTTATCCTGATTGTTCTGCATCTAAATATTAAAATAACTATGTAGAGATATCACTGCCAATGATCGCTTTGTGCATTGGGTTTGTATGATGCCATCTGTTGATCTCTAATCACCTTCAATACTATTTGGGCTTGATACTTGATTGATGACATTTAATTTTGATCTAAATCATACAATATATGTTGTACTGATGTATGTGAGTGATACCGAAGCGTTTGATGTAAATACACACTAAAATCAATCTGCTACTTACATACGTACTAAATGATAACTGCTGATGCAGCAACTCCGCGTTGTTCGGTGTAAAGTCCGTACAAATATAATTAGTTTACGCTGCTATTCAGCCACGCTCCGAGCTCATTAATAAACACCCCGAGTGGGTTTAAAACCAGTCAGCCAAATTCCTACATAATCTACGTAAATAGAGTCGGTTATATATAATAATAATAATAATAATAATGGTTCACGGAAAGTTCAAATACCAGATTGAAATCAAATCTCGAATTACAATTTAAATAACACTTTTGACCGTCAGCCAATGACAGTGAGTTAATTGTCCATGAAATAAGCCGAGTCTAACAACTTTAGTTTATAGAAGTAGTTGGTGTATGATTTATTTCAAAAACTCCAGATAAATTTAAGTCTCAAAATAAAGATGTTCGTTGAGACATGTGCGAAGCTCGGGGGCGGTCGTCGACCTTGTGTCACCCGTCGTGCATACTAACTGGTCGTGGGCCTGTCTTAGTCGTCGCCATTAGTGAACGGTGTCACATAATGCTAAGCCAAATGTAACACGGCGTCTGTACGAAACAGAATATATAACTAGGATCAACATTCCCGTTTTGAATGTGCATCAGTCAAGTAGATACAAACAAATATTAAACGCAACAACGCTCATTGCTTCATTTGTCACTATCATACAATTCACAATTGACCTTAATCCTAACTAATAATGTGACTAGACACTTTCAATATAACTTGTTGTTTTTAATTTCTATAGATGCCTATATTTGAGTGTTGACCCTTTTTGTAATAATTCTGGCAAAGCAGAGGCAGAACGCGCTACCCGTCCATATAAGTACACTTAAAATTTTATATAAATTTTGTTCATGAGTCACACAGTCCACGTCGCAACTCAACTGTGGTGTGTTAGATCACAAAATTTTCTCGTTTTGCTTATTGTCAAGGTCGCTGCAGCCAAATATTACACCACTAAAAAGAGAAAGTCATGACTTTGTATTAATATCCGCCATATTGACTCATAGTTTTTATTAATATAATTAATTTAATATGGTGATAGGTGTCGTTAAATCTTGTTTGTATGCTCATAAGTCAGTTATGCAGCTTTGGTAGCTGACGTCACCCTGTGAGTCAGGACTCCGCGGGGTAGAACTGGTCTCGGTCCATTAGAGTTGCTTTCACCTCAAATCGAGATCTGAAGTAACTGTAAACTATATATGGGTATTGTTTTTTACAATTTCAGTTTGTTACGTAACCTTTTATCTTTAAGCATAAGGTTATAAACTTTAAGACAATATTTTGGGCTGTACCGATAACGAGTCGTATCAAATTATCACACTTTTATAAAAGTAATGGTCAAAATTGATCACGAACTGTTTTTTATTATATATTCGTATAAATTTTTATAACAGTATCGGGCTCTGGTTAGAAGCCTGTTCTATAACATTAACTATAAGGTAAGTGACTATAAAAAGAGGTAAATATATATAAATAGATGAAGGTTAAGTGAGTGTTTCACATGCTGTGAAGGCGCCAACTAGTTCTGGATGGTTAAATAACACAAAATGCTACTATTATTTTTAAGTTAATATTTTTTTTTCAGTATTGTGTATTGTGTTGTATAAATAAAGTTAAATAATTATTACTTTTAAGATTCAATAGAATCTAAGTTCCAATTTTACTAGCTACTGTATCGGCGTTTTTTTTGCATATTTGTACATCCCCATTTATCGCGGAGAGTATTCCGAAGTTGTGGAACGAACTTCCTTCGTCTCTATTTCCAGATCAATACGACATGGGTATCTTCAAAACGTTCTTGAGGAGACCGTGAGCGACGGTGCTTATTTTCCTCTAGATGCTCGTTTGCTTTCCTTTTAAATTGAGACGAAGAATTTTTTTAAAATAGATCAATGTTTTTTAAGATAACATATAAATGTTTCACTTGTAAACATGGAAAGAGCAGTGTTAGAGTTTGTTAGGTTCCTGATGCGTAATTCGGCAGTGAATATGAAGCCTTTTCTTACGATCCGAGGTTTCTTACTACGAGAATGTGTTTTTTATGTTCGTGGAATAGAATTGATGAAAGGTCGTTTAAGTTCCATCGTATTCAGTAACTAATCATTATTCCTATATTTCTTATTAAGTGGCGAAAAAACGTTCAAGCCATATTGAAAGAGATGTCATCTCTTTACGGGGACTCTTGTTAATATAATATATTATGGTTTTTCCTATATCGTGTATCCGGTATAATCAATTGAAATTGATTCCCGACCTGGACGGTCTGTTGAGATTACTGCAGATCCTAAAGAATCGAAAATGTAATATAAGAGGATACACGTTTGTAAAAAAACAACTCGCAGCCATGGTTGAAGTATTTGAACACTCATTTTCAGGGTCCTCCATTTTCATTGCGGCATGATCAAATGTCAGTGTAAGATTGGTGCCTAAAATGCTCACTTTTGAACCACTATAAAGAAGACATGGAAGGTTTTTAGAACGGAATGTTACTGGGAAAGTAACTGGGTCCGTTAGTCTTAGCAAGTTCCATGCAACGACACAATATCATTAATCACCAACCTTTAAGCCAGAATGTAAATTTTCAGCTCCCAGAGATTTTATTTTTTTTCCAAATCTTAAAAAAGAGCTTTAAGGAAATATATTTTCTATTGTTGAAGAAGTAAAGCATGCAGTTTTAACGTATTTTTAGAGAGATATATTTTTTTTATGAAGTTAACAAGCTATAATATATCTGAGAGATGTATTAGGGTTGCAAGTGAATATATTGAAAAATAATTTTGTCATATTATTTCATCCCCTTGTTTAACATTCTGGAACTTAAAAATGCACCCTCGTATTACTGCATATATCTAAATACGAAAAATCCGCGGTTATTATTATTTTATTACCTTAAACATACAACTTTGTTGCTAGATATAACAGAATAAAATGAAATAAAGATAAGTACAAAGATAACAGATATCTATCTTTTTCCAAACAAAAAAAATATACATAACAATATGTTTATTAACATTCAAATTCTGAGTTTTGGTCGAACGTCGGCCGCTCGACGACTACTTTTTATTCTTAATTATTTGTTCAATAGTCAATGTTGAATAAATGGTTTTATTTTCTCTACTTTGCCCCACATACGCCTTGTTTTAATACTTCATATTATGTTTGTACTTATTTATTTTAGAGTGAGTGTTTTGATATTGTATATTTATATTCAGATGTAAAACTTTGTTTATTTTTCTGAATGTGTTATTTATATACATTTAACGAGTGGGTATACTCGTCTAGAGGGTTTGGTTGTTGGTTGTGCTGTTTGTTTGTGTTTTAGCGTTCGTTTTAAAATGCAATTTAATCATCCATTATTATACGAATATTATTCTGTATCGATATTTAATTAATTGTTTTATTTGTATCGAGTATAGATAGACTGCAATGTGTAGTGGAGGACCGTTCTAAATGCCGTTAAACAGTTACGTCTACAATTGGGTCGACTTTATTCAGTCCGTCCTCAATTCGACATCTCTTTAATTGACTTTTAGTTGTAAATCATTATTAATACTTGACTCGTTTTGAAAGTTCTTATGAGATTTTTTTTTTAACATTTGATTAAACAGTCGTATAGTTACCGAGTATTTTATGAGTTTCTGTGTGTGATTGATTATTCAGGTATAAATGATATTCTATTTGACCGTAGGTACACCACTGACGCAGACTGTTAACTGTTAGGTGTTAACAATGCTCATTGTGTGCTCGATAGATAGCGTCTGACCTTCCCTGACCCGAGGGATGTCAAAAATAACATCTGCCCTAACGAAAAAAAATAAACGAAATATCAGTTTATGTTATAATGTCATAGTAAGTATTCTTGACGGAAAAATAATTAATTTTAATATTAGTGATTGTATATGAGTCGTCTGACGAGGTCAGTGCCCCACTGTCTCTATAATGGTCATTTGCTATCTTTTGTGCATACTCCTATTAACACTCACTGTGTTTTTTTTTTAATAACTATATAACAGATTATTATGTGATCGAAATTTTGTTTATTGTCATATTCATGAAATAATTACATGTCTGATAGAGTATTTTCAGTTGTTCTTGTGTATTATTGGTTACATAATCGTATACAGTCAAATCTGGAACTAATATACATACTTAATAAATACAATTGCCGTATTCCAAAATAGTTAGAAGAGATAAGAGCAGCAGTGTGATAGCATATTGAGCGGCGCGGTCAGCTGATAAGATGTAATGGTAACAAACTAACGTTAACGTAGCTAAACAGCTGCGACTGCCGTCACCATACGACCACTCCCCCCCGCTCCCCGCCTCCCCGCTCGCCCCGCGGCCTCGCGTGATAACAATGACTGCATTCGAGTCATGATGGCCTGGTACATTTTCAGGAGACGGGATGTGAAAAGAGTTTTAGATTGAGAAACATCGAACCAAAAAACATCATAGATTGTATCGATATATTGGTAAAAAATAAAATTTAGCAACTAAAGAGAGATTATATAATTTTTAATAAATGCATTCATTTAGAGCATTAGTAAATTGATTTATGAATTCTTAGGCATGTTTTAATAAATCAAATGTTAAATTCTAAATTCTAAAAAAATATGAATAATTTTCAAAGAAAGAGAAATTGTGTCAGCTGCAGGGCGAGTTGTCAGAACTCAAAGCTCGTGCTAGTGGATCTGGGTCGCACCGCATTGCGTCGAGAGGCGACCTCACGCTACTCGCTGCATTGCAATACCAAGTTATTATTGTTACACTCGATAATCACATTATAGGCTTTACTCTTTTACTATTTACTATTTATCACTTTCATAACGGTGATGATGTGATAAATCTTTTATCTGATGAACATTCATTTAACAATAACACAATATTATACTATTAAAAATAATAATCTAATGAAATGTTGGTGCATCTAAATAATATATAGTCTAAATTGGCGGCAGAAGCGTCAGGGCCGTTTATTTGCGTACACGCCGCCCCGGAGGTCAAATCAATTGCACACTTCCCAGCTCACTCCCCATTGCTGGGAACACACACACACACACGGACCTATCATGTAATAAAATAAGATAGAACTGCGCTTCTTTGCGTACTTACGCTGTAGTCTCGCCTGTCCTCGTAAATTAGTTATTCCCGAATCTAATAAAAACTTTATTATGTAAGTTAAATGATCCCCCTTGTACTTCCTCTTCTCCTACTCAAATAGTTAGCTTAATTAACACAAGTTCCTATATTTCTTAATTTTTAATTTTATAGATAAACGGAAAAAAATATATTTTTTTATGAAATCTGTGCTTGGTTTTTAAAGTAACGGCTGTGACGGGTCTAGTATTATCTGGTGTAATATATATATGTAATATGATGGATGATACCGGAGTAAATAACACACAATTGCATTTATCTAAAATAAAAAAATCGACAATTTAAGGTTTTTACTTCCAAGATTGTGGAGGCAATGAGGAATAACAATTATATTACTTGACGAGCAGGATTAAAATCTCCATCTTTAGTCCGCTGTCATTGTCATTCTTTAATTTCCATCTAGATATAAGGCAGCGTACAGATACTTGCACATTAGCCCATGTACACAACATACAATGTACAAAGATTACATATATGTTTTTATTATTATAAGCACCTTGTTATCGGATAATAAAATACTAATCTTGTTAAAAATGTAAAACAATCGGCTTTTTGTCTTATTAACACAATTATATTGATATATTACGTGATATGAAATGTTTAAATTATATATTGTTAAATGTATTTTTTTTGTTTCTTTCCTTATTGATAAGCGGTTGTTGGAAATTGTAATGTTATCTACTATAATAATGTATGAGTTCCTCTATAAAAATAACCGATTTTTAAATCCACAAATATTAACCCACGAGAGATAAAAGTTTGTTTTACAGTGCCCATGTTTAAGATAATAATGAATCACTTCACAAGGCATTAGCAGTTACAGAATTGTATAGTGACATTATAACAGATAAAAATGTCTTTAATCAACATCACGTTGACTTCGTCATTCATTTTATACTTGACTAACTTTTACCCGCGATATTGTCAGCCTGAACTATAGTGTATATATACACAAGTACATTATAACATAACGTGGTGGGCGGACGTGGCCGTGGCGAAACCTAATATTAATATAATACCTACTTACAATAATTTTACCCTATTCATAATCAACTGTGACATAAAATTGACATCATATAGTGAATCAATTTAACGGGAACATGTCTTTACTAAACCCAACGTGTTTACCAAAATGTAAATTAAACAACGATGTATCGTATACCGATATATACAACGATTATGTACTTGGAATCGGTGGTGTGTCAATGTGGTTTTAAATTGTGGTCAATTAACGAATAATTTGAAACACTAATAATATAATAATTATTAAATTTTATATGTTCTTTCTCTCTTTATCCTCCTTCTCTCTCTTTTCTGTATTTAATTGGTCTGTCACGGCTTCACTCCAGTCAGTAACTATTACATTAACCCGAGCCAATGCACATTTAATACTGATGCTATTATAAACGCTGTTACTGTTGCCATCTGCACCGGTTATATCTACTAGTGATGTAACGAATGTCATTCTTTGGCGTTGCGAATGCTTATGCGAATAAGGTTACTTTTTATTGTATTAAAAATGAATGCGAAAAAATATGCGAATGCGAATATCTGCGAATGCGAACTCTTATATGCAAAATTATGCGAATATCTGCGAATGCGAATATTCGTTACATCACTAAAAGAATAATAGTAATATAGTATAATGAACAATTTAAATGTTATTATTAAGCAACAAAGTTTTATATTGCACTACTAAACCTTTTCACTAAATTTTGAAACACCCAAAATATAGTACTAGATAGTGTAAGTCATATAAAGAATCTACGATCGAAATTTCAGATTTTTGATCTGAGTTTAAATTGTGTTGGTTAATTCTTCAGACGACAAGTCTCTTCAGATAAAATAAGATTAATCTCAATTCAATTAGATTGTCTTTTCAAGTTTTGTTAATTGTCTACATTTCTCTCTTTTCTCCTCTCTAAATATGTAAATAAAAAATTATTCAGAATAATTTAAATATTTTTTACGTAAACTTGTCAATGGTTTAGTGTCTAGAATCTCAATATCATAATAAAGGAATACCCGGCTGGGTTTTTTGCGTGGTTCTTCTCACACCAGGGCGTATTTGGAACCCTCGTAGTATGGTATGGTATTAAAATAAACCCCCCTGACACTTCCATTCGATGTACACAAGTAATCACTGGTATCGATTCAAAGTTGAAAAGAAATAAATGTGTCACACTCCTTCGTGAAGGAACGGATTCGATTCCCGGTACGGGTAAATCTTTTAGTTTTTTTATATAAATTAGGATGTCCTTGAACTATGTCGGGCACTTTCTAGGACACGAGTGAAAGTGAAACTCGATCTTTGTCACTCCGCGAGGACGGTCGCTTCTCCTGACCACAACTGAGGAGTTTGGTCATAATATTATGTATTTCTACATTATTAGTTTATTAAGTTTCTGCCTGACTACCCAACAACATACGGCGCTAAAACCAGGTTGTTTCTACCAAGTTTTTTCAGATGAAAAGTTTTTTATATGTGAAAAAAAGGATTTGTTTGGTAATATATATTTTTTTAAGAAAACAAAACTGTTGTTCGATTGTTGTGTGAGAGACGACGTGAGAACCTGGTTCAGTCTGCTGGTTAGGTAAAATAAATCAATATCGGTTGTATAATAATTATTAACTATGATTTCAATTATATAGTAAAAAGGAATAAACCATGGGAGGGTTACAATTGTACATTGCAAGAGGCATTGCTCACTTCCCTAAGAAAAGTTTCGCAAAATTCTCCACTCATTGTCGGTGTTTTAAATAAGTACATATTCAAATTCAAAGTATCAGAATTTAAGTAGATATTTACACGTACTTTTGAATCGTATAATATTTATTAAAGTAACTTCCCGCAAACAGAATGTAAATACAAACATTGATACAATAACTGTTCAGTTTTTCCTGAAATGATTTCAATGTAATTCCAGTTTAAAGTATGTTGATTTCTTGTTATCAAAAAAGCTTTACAGACTGTACGTATATATAGATCTATAGATAATTTGTAAATGAAAGACATTTATAGACAATTTATAGATGAAAGTTAGAAAGTTATCGGTTCTGGATAGATATTTATATAGATATAGATTAGGCTCGTCAAAAATAAAGATAAAACAGAATAAAATACGATAACAAAAAATGGGATAAACGTATCTCGCTAAAGGTTTTCATGAGACAGCCCGGGTCTATCCCGCCTCTTGTTTACGTGTCAGCCTGTTTTTATAGTTGGTCATTACTTCACTGATCCGGTTTAAAGTTGAAATATGAAATTGAATTTCACTGGATTTGAAATATGTATTTTTTAGTACATTACCTTCCTTAATGATTACCAAATGAAATAAATGATTACCAAATGAAATAAATGATTACCAAATGAAAACGGAATATATAAATTTCAATCTTAATCAAAACTATAAGTTAATGTTATTTTTGGTATAATATCTCTGGTAGCTGACACCGGAGGCGGCGCGTGTATAGATACAGTTACTATTAACTGTAAACATCTACAAATAATAAACTAGCGCCGTGTTTATTTCGAAAACATCGGACCGATAACGAGTTCTTATCTTCTTTAAATATTTATATTTGATGAAGTTCACTTTTTTTATACACATGATATTATATTTTGTGATATTCAAAAATCTTCTTATCTATACATATAAATAAAATTGAAGTGTTTGTTAAGTCCAAGTTAACAGCTTTTCACTAAGTATAAATGAAATTATATAAGTTATATAAAAAAAACACTTTCTGTCTGTTTGGTCGTCTCATCTCTGACACGACTGGACCGATTGTAACAGGATTTTCACTGGCGGATAACTGATTTTATAAGGAGTAGCCTAGGCTATTTTTATTTAAAAAACATTTTGCGCGAACAAATTCTGGGCACAACTAGTCGATAATACAATTTATACAAAGTACAAGTAGTGAGTGTAAAAGTTATTTTTCGTTTCGTGTATTATTAACTAACGACCCTTATTTATTTGGCAAATAAATTGTTAATGGTATATAACATAAGGACAATATATTATCCTTATTAAAGTAATTTCTAGGTACATATGTCTATTTGCATGTCACTATCAATAACTCTAATACACATAACAGCAACAAGGACATGTAATAAAATAGTAAGGAAGGAAAACGTGTTAATTGATACGTGTTCGTTAAAACGGTAATGTTAGTTAATTGCTTGATGTTCTTTTATACCATCAAAATCTGTCAAGTTAACTTGCCTCGAGCAACATATAGAATAATTTTACTTCCGAAAATTAAAAGCTATATTTGCAACGATAAATGTAATTAAAATTGTATGGATTAAGATTTAAATCTGAGTGGGAGGGAGGGGAGGGACAGACTGTGTCGTGGATAACATTTTATTCAAATATAGAAACGGTTCTATGAATAATAATAACAACGTAATATGAAACATAACGGTAAAAGGAAAAAATACTATCTATGTTTTGATGTTTTCGTAAAATTTTATCTTATTTCCATTACGGCTATAAAAATATATATATAAAAAGGTTTTAATAAAACACATTCGTTCTCTATACGTGATGATACTGGTAGTTAGCATCCCTGGTTCCTGTCTACCGGCGGCGGGCGGCGGGTATTGATCGCTCCGACGCTCCTCTCCCGCTCCCCCCGCCCTCCCCCACCCCACCCCGCGAGCCCCACCCCGCCGGACGCATCTAGCGACGTGCATGTCAACATCCTCTTTGTGACTTTTTTTTAATTTTTTATTACTTTTAAATAATTATCTTCAGGCTATTTCAGTTATATTTCTATATCCTCACTACGTTGAATGAGTATACATAATGTAATCGCTTAAAGTAAACGTAATATTAGAATTTTCAAGAAATTTTGTTATCAATAAGACGCATTACGTAATAGATTTTAATGTTATTTCATATTACTTGTGATATGAATAAATTGGTAAGAAGATAAAGATGATTTAGTGTTCAAATATAGCGTCTTTTCTATAATTGTTGGAGAGCTAATTGACCTCAGAGGCGTCGGGACGTCGGAATCTACAATTAGGACCCGACGGTATATGTAATGACAGTGATGAAGAATGAGATCCCTAAAAACAATACTTATCGTAAACTAAGCACTACTTAACTCACTTAACTGAGTACGTAACTTAAAGACATTTACGTTTAATGACGTGGAGAATCATTATTACAAAAGATTTAAGATCTAGGAACATGGGATTAACGACGGTAATTTTTATAATATAATTTATACGTTCACTTGATAAAAAATAAGTTGAATTCTCCATACCGCTATTATTATATTATTTGTTAAGTTTTAGCTGATACTAAAAATTTAATATAAGTTATATTTAAAAAAATGTTTTTATCTAATCAATATGTTTATGGAATATGGTGGATTTAGATTCAAACATGTTTTCAATGTACCTTAATACTACCAGTGCGTTGTTTTGCCTCGCCTTGATCCAATTTCATGCACCAAATGATGGATTAAATGTCGGAAATGTGATCGTTTTCACACGATCGTGATACTTAGAATTCGAACGCGGTCTTTTGTTTTCGCTTCTTATTCACATGAAAATATAACTAAAGTCAAATACATATAACACGTTCCAGAGATAAGTTTAATGGGATTGCGTTATGAAAATCAAATATCTATGATCTATTTATATAACATATATAACATTGTTACGTACGGTATCTATAGATGAAATTTGAAATTTAATTTGTAATATGTTACGCGGTATGCAGGGACCGTAGCGTTTGGCGCTCCGTCGTCTCTGGCTACCCCGAAAGGGATATGGCGTGAAGTTAAATAAATAATATAAATAAATATGTTACCAACTGTTTAAAAGTATACAACAGCTGATTGTTGTTACATACGGATATGTAAGAGTTGCATCACAGCACGCGAGCGTGGACCAACGGCGCGCGACGGCCAAGGTTCAAGACTTGCTCCGACCGCGACATGGACGATGCCTTCTCTAATAACGATAGTCACATCAGCTTCAATGTTACCTGATGACATACGAGATAAAACCAAACATTACATAAGGCATTTTAAGTTTATCAAACATACCATTTTTGGTTTAAAACTTTTCAAAATAAACTTAGTACGTTTTGTGATTTGTGTTTGACGATTCTTGAATGTCGTTATCACTTTATACACAAACGGCCGAACACTGAAACGTCCCTCAAAGCAAATTTAACAGCCTCTTAAACATGAGCATCTCCTAAATCATAACATCATGTTCTCACATGTAAATTATGTTTCTGTTAAGTTTAAATATGTCTTAGATTAACTTAAATACCACTCAGTGAAATATTCATATATATAAGACAACTCATCGTTATCAATCACATAAATTGTCAAGTTGATTTAAACAGCGCTAGAATTATTATTTACATAATTTTTATTTTCCATTACATTACTTGTATGTTACAATTTTAACATATGACGGGCTTGTTGTCTTGGCGCTGTGAGCAAGGTTGTGTGTGAACAAGTGTGATTATTGCTTTATTTTGTAAGAAAAATATAGTTATTATTATAAATTAGCTACAAACAAACAAAAAATAATTTGGGCTCGTCCGGGATTTGAACCCGGGACCTCTCGCACCCTAAGCGAAAATCATACCCCTAGACCAACGAGCCACATATACACTCCGCTTAAATAATGCATATGAAAGTTTTTTTAGGATAATAATTATTATATCATACTAAATAACCATTCTAACGAAGTAAATTAATTATTTTAACATGGAATTATTAATTTGATATTATAAACCAATTTTGACAATTATATGTCATTGAATAAACTACACATAGAAATACGTATTATAATAAACTTGTAATTGAATATTTTTTTTTCATATAGAGTAATTAGAAGTAAAAAAAAATCTAGTGTTTTAGAAAAAGTCTTACTTAGAAAAATACATTTTTATAAATCTCGTTCTAGCTCGCACGTCACCTCAAACTCAAGTGAAAAAATGTAAGCTATCAGCAGTTTATAGTAGCTATATTTGAATTCAGGAAATATAAGTGAAACAATTATCAAAAAACTTTCTTATAAAAAAACTTAGTAATATTTCTGTTTTTGAAGAACCGACCAACCAATTAGGTATACAAACCAAAAATACTAAAGATAAAAGAAAAAGAATAAGGATGTACAATAGATAAGAGTATCGTCATGATTGTTTTTCTTTAACGTTAATTTAGCTAATTTAGCACGTCCCAACGTGGTACTAAATTATAAATATATATTTTTCTTTTCGAAACTGTAATTGTATGGAGACACATTTGTTTGGTATAAAATTTTATTTATATGTGATTTTCACAAAGTAATTCAGCATATATTTGGAATATTTAAGTTTGATATTAAAATAATAGAATGCAATTGCCTACAGAGCAAGCCATCCGATTGAGATAATTATTATATGCCCAAGGGAGTTAATGTTTATCTATTTTACTACATGTTTCATAATCAACCATAAGTATATTTAAACAAGGTACAATTTAGGTTGTTATAACACGTATGTATAATGAAAGCCAATTGAAGAGGCAGTGTAAGCGATAACTCGTCGCTATTAAACAAGTAACTGGTCATTAAGAAGCGACAGCTGGGTCTTTGACTATTGATATTCGAGACTCGAACCACAATTCAGGACACTTGTTGCCCTAACATTACACGACAATAATATCAGTTGATTTGCTCATTCTGATTATTTTAATAAAGTTCGAAGATTTTCACTGTATAGGAAAATTATCAGTCTTTGATTTTTGGTGTATTAACGAGTGTTGATAATCTTTAGTGAAAGTGATTCATCTTGTCCAATTTCTGAAATGACCTTATCCTGTCGTCTGAGGGAGTCGACTCCTAACTAACTACGTTGTTCCGCTGCTGCGTGTGAGGGACCGTGCCTGTTATTGCGTACCCTCACGTGGGCGTGCAGATTTACGATTCGCAGACTAGTGTCTTGTGTCACCATAGAATAAATATTCTATTACCAACATTCAACGAAAATAAGAGATTATAACAATAACCATACAATTACTTGTTCGGTGACCTATAGACCGGGCGACTTTTTATTTATTCCACACTTAAGATGCCTGGAACTTCATCGAATATAAAGGCATAAAAAAAAATTGAAAGCTATATCGACTATAAGTACATATATATATAATATGTTTATCAAATGGCTTGATTAACCACCTGTAAAGGGGAGCACACGGGAAAGACATTCGTTTGACGTCCATATATTTTATTTAAAACCTTTAAACGTTTTAATATAATAACTGTACTTAATTTAATATTTAAATAAATTGTAACTTAAATTAACAAAGAAAGGTATATTTATTATACATTCAACATTAATTATTATACACAATTTTGCAAGGGTTATTAGTAGTAATATGTGCTTCAGTAAACATTCAATTTAAATAGATAATAAAATATTAAAAGGAGCTTGTTATGTTATCTTTCACGTATCCTCCTTTCTTACCTATTTTTGTAAGTAGACGAGAACTTGACAATTACTGATCGATGAACCCTATTAAAATATCTATGAAAATAGCCTCATTGGTTCAATATTATTGTCGTAAAACTATAAGATACCGATATTATTATATTGGCAGGCTTCGTGTCAGTGTCGGACGGCCACGTGGAGCTGGCATCGCCCCGCGCGGAGTGGCGCTCTCTGCTCGCTCACTACGCGGGTCCGTTGGCCGTAGTGCTGCTCGTGGCACTATTCGCCGCTGTACTGCCGCTCTCCGGGTACACTGCCGTATTAATAAGAAACCTAAGGTACTCTGAATAAACTTTGTATAAACGTGTTGCATCGCTTCGCAGGTTGTTCTGGTGCTGCTGTCAGTGGTGTAGAGTGGGACGGCGACGTCGGCCCTTCGATCGTAAATACGACGCATGTCTTAAGGGCATACTCGCAATCGTGTTCATCGGTCTACTGACATTGTTCCTCTTCGGCGTGGTGTGCGCGTTCGCGACGGACTCGCAGATGGAAACGGGCGCGGACGCGGCCCCGGACGCCGTGCGGGCCGCAGTGCGTGACGCCCGCGCCTTCCTCGACAGCAGCGCCAAACACGCGAGGCATCTGCTCGTGGACAACTACCGCGAGCTAGAGGCGCAGCTGGATAGCTCTTTGGCGGCAGGCGGGGGCTTGGTGCTGCGTCAGTTGGACGAGTTCACGAACGCCACGTCGGTGCGGCGCCTGGGGCTCGTGGCGAGTACTTTGGAGCGCGTGCCCGACGAGCTGCGTCAAGTGCAGGTCGCCACGGCAGCATTGCGCGCCGGCGCAGATTCTCTCGACGAGGGCCTGCGTCGCGTAAAGGCTGCGCTGCTCAACACGTTGGCGCGCTGCCAGGAGCCGCAGTGCGTCACGCTGCAGGAGAAGTACAAGATCGGCCAGCTCTACACCGACATACAGTACGATAAGGTGCGGTAGAACGTCTAGAAAGTGAATTGTGAATAATAATAATTCGTCCGATCGCTTATCACTTTAACGCGTTTCATCTATTTCATGCTTTCACGGATCAGATAATCGATAAATATTTTCCGACGGTAAGTCGAACCTTTCGGTGGATCGATGGAGAAAAGTCTTAACGTAATAACAATTTCCGAACGGGTGCAGATCCCTGACGTGTCGGAGCTGTTGGCCAACGTGTCGCGGTTGGTGGACGCCGACATGCTGCGGGACGTCCGCGCCGGGCTGCAGGTGTTCGCGGGCATCCGCCGCACCGTGGATCAACATGCGCCGCGTGTACGCGATGCCGTGGCCGCCACGGGCGAGCGCCTGGCGCGCGTAGCCGATGACGTCACGTGGGCGGCCGGCAACCTCAGCGAACGGCTGCGCGCCTCGCGGGCGCCCGACACGCTGCAGGACGAGATTCGCCGCTACGCGCCCTACGTCCGACACCCCACGCGTGCCGTTGCCGCTGCACTGTTGGCGGTCGGTCACCTTTGTATTAAGCAGGAGAAATATTTTCTCCACGCGTTCAATGAGATTCCTGCGTGGGCGTTATAAATTATAATAATAATTAAAAGGAATAAATCCATATCCTAAAATGAAACCTCCTAGTCCTATAATCCTTTACGCGATGATTTCGTACAATAATTTGATATCTTATTTTATCCTGGACTTTTATCGAAGGCCCTTTTAAGAAATGTAGCAAGTACGGTGATCACGTGTGGTGTGCGCAGATCGTGGTGGTGATGTCTTGGGGGCTGGTGTGCGGCGTATGCGGGAAGAGACCCGACGTGTACGGCGCCAGCGACTGCTGTAATAAGGGCGCCGGCGCCTCCTGCATTACCTGGTATACGACACGTACACATATCGGCATAACGTAAAATCGGATTAGAAGCTAATTCGTTCTCCCAATGTTCCACAGCGGCATGGCGCTGACATTCGCGGCATGCGGCGTTGCGGCGCTAGCGGTGCTGGTGTACTTCTCTTTCGGGCTGGCGGCGCAGAGGCTCGTCTGCGACCCCCTGGCGTGAGTACTCTCCACGGAAGGACTCCTGTCCACCACGACACCGTTTTGAACGACGATGCTCTGTCTCCGCAGGGAACCCCGTGGCAGTCGCGTCTTCGAGGACGTGGAGCGGTTCGTGGAGCTGGAGCGCGCGCTATACAACGAGCGCGTTGACCCCGATTTCAACCTCACCTCCGTGTTGGTGGATTGCCATGCAAATCGCACAATATATAGCGTGAGTGGGTTGAAGAGGCGCGATGACCGGCGGGGGAGGCCAAGGCGCTATAGGCAATGTGTCACAGGCGCTGCGGCTGCGGCGCGCCTTCGACCTGGCAGGCGTGCGGTCGCGTGTGGCGGCCGACGTAGCGGCCCGCGTGTCAGCCTTGCGCACGGACTATCCCCCGCGGGGCCGCCCGCTGCGCATCCTGGCGCCTGCAGCGCGCGCGAGGCTCGACCGCCTGGCCGCCTCCGGCCTCTCCGACTTCGACTTCGACCGCATCCCCGGTGCGCTGGAGACCAACGTGACATCCTTGTCGCTGGAGGCTCTAGGCGCTCAACTTCGCTCCACGGCGCTGGCGCTGCGGCCGCGTGCCGGCTTCCGCACCGTGGCCGCCGAACTGGCCGCTGCCGCCGATGACGTAGATGCGCTGCAACGAGATGTCGTGGCACCCATGTTGGAGCGCACCAAACAACTCAACGTGAGTGGCTCCGCCAGGCGGCAGCACCGAACGTCCGATCGACCGAAGACACTCACTATACTTACGATTACAGAAGACAGCATCGGAGCTGCGCGACGCTCTGCGCTTTGACGAATCGTCGCTGCGGGAGGCCATCCTATCCTGCGTGAGGGATACGAACGAAGTCGAGCTGTTTCTAAACACGCAAGGGCCCGATCTTGTCCAAAACGTTAGTATCACTCGCGAAATTCATATTTTGAGTTAGAGTAACCGTTGTCACAAAATATGCACACATTTAAATGACGACTCGCAATTCTCGTTGCAGCTGACGCGTGAGTTCGCAGAGACCTTGGGAGAGCGGCTGCAGCAGTACCTGTCGATGGTGTCGGCGGCGGCCGAGCAGGATGTGGGGCGCTGCGGCCCGCTATCCAACGCTTTCAACGTCACGCGCGACGCCGCCTGCCGCGCCTTTGTGCTGCCCGCGGTACGACCCCGCATGCACACACGCACACACATAAGCGCACACACCACACACTCGCATACACACGCACATGACACCGCTCGCGCACTAATTGTGTCCGCTGTTGCAGAACGGCTACTGGGTGTCTCTTTGTTGGTGCGCGGTGCTGGCACCGGCGCTGCTGGCGGCCGGTGCTCGTCTGGCGCGACTCTATCGTCGCGCGGAGCCCTACCCCGGCCCGCTAGTGGAGGCGTACGTACACACACACAGACACACGCACACACCCTCCCTCCGCGACGCCGTCGCCAGGGGAAGTCTCTAATGGTTCTACCGCCTACTTTATTAATATCGGATTGACCGGGGTTAAACTGAATTGAAACGATCGCTCTTTTTCGCGACAAAAAATTTTCAGTGCTGAGCATATTCTATATAAAATATTATGATTTACTTCGATGGGTTTCACCCCCCTGTCGCATGGAGCGTAACGATAGTTCGATAGCTACGAACGCGTTGCGAACTGTGCGACTACTAGAATTAAGATATCATTCATCTGACATTGTTATTGTTGTTTTGGAACCGACTGCAGATTTGTGCAACTAATATGAAACGCTGCATAAGTTCCATTAATCTTAATTTATATTTTGATATTACTTTATTTTTTTATTTTATTTTTCTATTATTTGAGGTCTGTTACTCTCGGTTCCTCTGAGTTTGTCGATGTTACCGGTTAGGTTTTTGCACCCTCATCCTAGTAGTACGTAACGGTCCTATCGTTTGTTCCCTCACAGCGGCCGCTCTCGTCGGTCGGAGAGTACTCGCGTCTCACTGGCGCCGAACCGACACCCACATAAACTAGCTTTTGTGTTCATTTTTCTAATTATGATTTGATTTCTGTTCACTCACCACCATTTCAAAATTAACTCTCCGAAGTCAGAAATTCAAATCAAACGTGGTATAAGTTTTAAAAGAACTAATCCAATAAATCCAATAATTTCGAACTGCGCTTAAAGTTAGCCCGAAACAATCTAATATTGTGAATGGCAATGCACGCGCACGGTCTCCTCCTCCGACGAGTCAGTCGTGGAGTGTGGCCGGGCGCGTGCGCTCAGCGGCTGTGTTGTTGCCAGCGAGTGCGAGGCGCTGTGCCGTCGCGCTGCCCGGTGACGCGCCGCGCCCGCCGGTACGCACTCACACAAATTAACACACGCACACATACTAACAGACCCAGAAACACTAACATATACACACACGCACACACTAACACACACTCATACGCATACACTGATACACGCATGCATACGCATACACTAACACACACACTAACACAAGCACAGACGCTAACACACACACACACGCAGACACGCACGCAGTAGGTACGTCACACATTGTGGTTCGGTTGTTGGTAGTTTCGCTCGAGACGTGTGCTCTTCGACCCGTAGTGGCTTGCGCCGACGTGCGGCTCTTCGGAAACAAATACGTAACGGTCCCTCGTAGAAGGATTCCGTGTAGCGATTTAATATTTATGTGTTTTTGATATTTATTTTGTGTTTATGTAGTAGAAGTGTAGTCGAGTTGTTGGTGCCAAATGTTAAAGAGTGTCCAACAGTGCATGCATGATTCCGATGAGCCGTAGTGAGTTTTCCCTTGGTCGTGTCGTTCGTCGTGGGTCCCTCCCGTAATCGGGCTCTCGTCGTCGGTCACGACCATACGTTGCCTGTTGTCGATTCCCTCCCTCGGTAGTGTAATCTAGAGCTGGCACTCACCCGTAGCTTCTTTGATAGTTTTATGGTTACTTTTATTTTTCATCGTCATCTATATAATCAATTTATTTTTCAGCGTCTTCGCAAGGTATAATGCACAGTGAGGCGTAATGTTTTCGCTACATTTTGTAGTCTCCCCTTGTATCATAATTACTGGTGTCAATACACTTTTATTACCTCATTTTACTAATATTTAAC
The DNA here is from genome assembly GCA_918358695.1 of Melinaea menophilus ssp. n. AW-2005. Taxonomy (NCBI): domain Eukaryota; kingdom Metazoa; phylum Arthropoda; class Insecta; order Lepidoptera; family Nymphalidae; genus Melinaea; species Melinaea menophilus. The sequence continues at coordinate 7,647,202 of OU911050.1, read as the reverse complement.
ATCCGAAATATGTAACTTTAGAGGGAACTCAATGACGTCGGTATATTCGAAAACTCAAGTTAAATTCATCAAGTTTATATATTATTGCTTGTGATCTGTCATGAACTGATCACGTACTCTCTAAGATAAATGTATATTTAGTTTTAGAAATGTAGTTACTTGTACCGAGTTAAAACAATTATAAAATAATGAAATATAGAGATCAAAAAAAGTCTTAAGAGTAATTTAGTTTCCTCCAATGTTTCCGCACGCGGAGGCGCGCTAACCGGCGTTTTGTCTGTTGCAGCGAATATTTGTATGACGCGTACGCGGACCGCGATAACGTTCCCCTCGCCAAGTAAGTGTGCACGAACACTGCATGGGTGCGGTAGGTCGTATGTTTGTTCATCTCACGCCTAACAGTCTAACATAGCATAGAGTAAGCATGCGATAACGCCCCGCACTGCACGCCATATCCCGCACGGACTCGACAGACTTCAGTTACGTTCAGTTCTGTTCTTTTGGTTGTTATTATTTGATATAATTTGTGTAGGCGGTAGCTCTAGCGATCATAAGTGGTGTGTGTATCAGCGGCTCCAAGCGAAGCACGCTCGACGTGGAGGGGAAGATAGCGGAGTGGAGGGGACGGGGCGGCGCGGGGGGTGTGGCCGCCACGGGGGCGGGAGCGGGGGCCGGGGCTACGCGCACTCAGGTGGTGCTGGAGGGGCGCGAGGTGGTGTGTCAGCTCATCGACGACCTCAAGACGCGCCTCGATGCCAAGGACGAGGACAATGAATCCGGAATACACGACGCAGAGTAGAACAACGGTGTGACGGTGTCAAACAAACGCACGAACGACGAGAAATAATTCATTCGTAACGATAATTAAAGATGTGATCGGTAATTGGTAATCTGTGAAAACACGGATAATGTTTTGAACGGAATTGAGCTAGTCATTTTAATGTGTAACTTCATGTAACATTGTTACGTGATAGCTTGAGAACTTTTTGAATATATTCTTTGTAAAATTTTTCGACATTTTAATGTATTTGAATAAATATTTTTAATGCTTTGATATTTAATATTATACATGTTTAATCTAATTTTAATATATAAGGGATTTGATCATGTATTCTTAATAATATAACATTTAGTATACTGGACTTTTTATAAGGAATAAAAAAGCTTTTGCAAAATTGTAACTATAAAAAGTGACCAATATTTGAACATAGACTAGAGTCTTAGAGACATCGCCGCCATCTTTGCTTAGCTAACTGTTAACTGAGGATGTTATATTTCAGACATGTTTACATTATTCATTCAATACTATTTACATTTATAGCTGTCCATGCTTATAAAAGCTTCGTCCATTGATCACCGACCGCTTGCCTTAAACGAGCATTTACACTGAAAGACATTTCATATGTCTACGGGACTAAGCTCGTTATCATTTAAAATTACTAAGCCGCTTGTCACAGGGTCGAGGAATTGCATACAAACTAAAGTATACAATGCTCAATAATTAAATAATATTATGGGCAGCGATTATTTTGTACATTTCTTAACTAACCGCAACTAGTTTGAAGAATGTGGTGTCAAATGTATAAAGTTAAATGAAAATGAACAACACAATCGACGCCTTCGTCATTTATTACATTCAATTATTGACACAACTAAAATGTATTTTGTATGCTTTTTAAATATACGCATAAATATGTTATACATATACACCGGCAAAAGTTGATAATGTTATATTTATATTAATCTGCTTGTATTTTACTATAAAATGTAGCCAAAATAATCATATATAATAAGTATTTTAATTCATATCAATATGTAAGTGATTAAGAATTTTAAAAAGTTAGGGACTAGAGATAAGAGACAGAGGAGTGTATCCATCTCTCTCTTACCTATGAAATGTAATGAAGTTGTAGTCGTGAGCACTGAAGAGAATTGACGTAGTTTTAATGAGGGATTCTATCTTGTTATCTTGCACTGTTTCCTTCTCTCCGCTAATGTTTTTAAATGTAGATTTCGCCGTACTTGGCTTAAGTTAACTTATAGTAAGACAATTTGTATTAGAGATTGTTAAACATAGAGTTAAGTGGCACGTTACTGTGATTTAACGAGGCGGCGGATATAACGTCAGGAGACGGACTACTTTTGCCGGTAACTAACTATCATCGTTTTGCACTACCTGCCTCTCGGACTTGGCTTCGTACTGAGCCAGTATTGATGTGTATGGTGTTGGTCGTAGTAAGGTCGGAGAGGACGCATGCTTCATAACTACCGAGTGTATACTCCCGATACTGAACCTCCTTAAGGTCTATCTACCTCAGTTCTTATAAGTCATGGTATAATATTAATGATTTAATGGACTCTCTTCGTGACTTGTAAGAACTTGTACAAACACTACACGAATTTACATGCACGAATTTTGTTTACAGTTTTACTCAATTATCCTAGCTTTTAATAACCTGCCTGCTCTCATATATCCTCCTATCTTTAGATAATCGCGAAAACAACAACAACAACAAATATAACACCAAAAAACAAAGAACCATAAGGTCTCTGTTATTTGGTGTTGTTCAACATTTTTCTAATTTGTGACAGTTTTTCCAACGCGGTTCAAAGTAGAAAATAGATCGTCTTTCGGTGGTTTTAAGTTGGAACGTCTTTTAAAAATATGTATTGATTTTTATGTTTTTTTACTAAAGTGTGTTTAAAACCCATCTGTTCCGACTCAAATTAAAGAGGTGTTTAAGGACGACTTTTTTGTAAATGTTTTAATAATAGCCGTGTACGGATGGGTTATATCGATGACTGTGTGGGATTAGAGCGTGTTAATAGATCCGCTTGTTTATAATTATTGGTAATTTTTTTTTTTCGCATGTTAATTAGTTATCTACCGCATGGCGTTTGAAAGCAAAGGACAAATGAATATTGATACGACTTTATCGTTGTTAAATTTTTCCGAACTAAATCATCTTAGCGCTCAATGCAAAAGATTTCATCTGTGTTCTGCTTCAAAGTTTTTTTATATTTGTTATCGTGTGTTATTTACCACCAGAACCGATATGCATTCATCGTATAGTAAGATAGTCTCAAATTTTTCCAAATCTACCGCAACGTTCATCTTCACTCTGGTCACTCACTACAATGTTAAATGTAAAATATTTCCTCCCATTAATCGAATATAATTTTCAAACCGAATGTATCCATTGAACATTCGTAGTCAATAATGCGAATTAAAGCACGTGTATTATATCGGGTCCGGTGGTAAAGCGCCTTCGGCGGAGATACTGAGGCGCGGCGCGCTGTTGCAGCGCTTACAAGGAGAAGCGCGGCGGGGGCGGGGCCGCGGGGGGCGGGGCTGCGGGCGGGGCGGGCGGGGGCAGCGCCGGGGTCGGGGGGGCGCGGCGGCGGGACGCGGACGGCGCGGGCGCCTCGCACGCCCTGGCGCCGCCTCTCGACGCACACCACGCGCGCAGATATAATGATATGGCGCCAAAGTAAGAATCCTTCCATACGCTTGTGTCCGTCCCCAAGGATCTAGTCGCGACCGTTCGTCGTATGTGGGGATACGAAAGATCCTCTTTCTAAAAGTTTTCACTGCTTTTTATATTTTTTTTATACACTTGTTTTATCATAATTCATGCGTAATAATTGTGATTGCGTCGAATACGCTTCCCCCGCACTCGTGTTGATCTTCACGCTTCGGGATGGTTGCAGGCACTGGGAAGAAGGCCCTCCCCGCTACCACGGACCCACTGAGTACGAGCGACCTCCCCCGTACTACTATCCCGGACCACAGTGAGTGCTTTTTGTGTTGCATGTGTACACTCTTTGTGGAAATAATGTCACGGGGCGAATGTTGGATTGAATACCATCTCCATTACACATTTGATAGACTTATAAAATTTAATACATTATTTTTGCTTTTCAGTGATAGACAGTAAACTCGCGCTCACCGATCTAGACGACGATCTGCTCAAGTACTGAGCTGTGCCGTCCGCAGCAAACGCGGCCGGCGTATACAATAAGATAATTATACTGTAGTCAGAGGGATCGTACCCACGTTAAGAATAATGATAGTAATATAAACAACAAAAAGGAAAAGGTACAAAAAAAAATCTTAAATAAACAAGTCTATCGAATATATCCTGCCCTTCTAGTTGAGTAGTTGAGATGAAGTGGTTCGGAGTTCTGTTCTCGGTCACGGTAACTGCCATAACTCGACTGTTTCTCGTTTTAGTCTTTAAGTGATTTGTATACACGTGCGTCGACCACGGGTGTTAGACTAAACATTAAATGGAAACTTTCATATATATTGGACAAGTATCAAATTACAAAGCCCCGAGGTCGATTCGCCCCAGTTTTAGGCTCAACGTAATATCTTAGAGTAATTGATTTCAGAATTATTTTACGTTTGAGCGGACTCCGCACAAATTGATTTATAAATCTGAGAGATTTTTTTTGTAATGTTTATTAGAAGTTAAGTGTACTGAATTAATTTAGGCTATATCTTGAACACTACGGTGTGATATAGGAGGTACGGATATAGTGAAGGAAGAAGGTTGTAGTTACGCGGGTATGGGCTGGTTTATCTTTTGAATCAGTCCCTGACTAGTCCGTGTTAGAGCCGGCGATGTTTCTTTAATACATCAATGGACGAGATTCGAATGCATTTATACTGTGAAGTTAGAATTACGAAGTTTACTCTTCTATATAAAGTAGCGTAAGTATTAGTCTCGGCGTGGCGCGAAACCACGCTATTTACTTTTATTATAATCAAGTCTACCTAATATTCGCTAATAATATTATTTAATCTTAAGTTCCTTGTTTCGTGCGTCGCAGCCAATATGAAATACTCTAAGATGACGTCACACGCGCCGTCTACGTCTTGAGTTAGTGCTCTATTTAACGCTAAATATAAGTATTAGTTTAATGATGTGATTATTCTATTAGGTGTAACTAGTATGTTTTAATTGTTGACCCGGAGTGAAACGCAAAACTTGCAGGCAATGTGTCATATCGTGTTAGTTATGCCAAATATTGGACGTCCCGGCCATCTGCAAGATGCGTTCGACTTTAATTATTAAGTCTCTTTATTCAATCACTCCACGTAATATATAAAATTAGGGAACGGCGAGCCATTGTTTCGAATTTATTGACTCAACAAATAATATGCGACTCTCGCGGTTCGTAATTTAACCCCTGCTCAATATTAAATGTTCTGTTGAACCTTGGTGCATACGTTATTTAGTTGAAATTTTGAAGAGCTGTACTATTGTTTTATGTCTATTTATAGCGAAATTATTAAATAAAATTTGCAGGTAATATTATTTAGTTTAAGCGTCAAATGAAACGACGACAGGATTGTATGACGTGCACTTTTGTACTCTTTTAGTCAGTAATTTTAGACATCTAATTCTATTTGAAGTCTCATGTGAGGCTGATAAGTAATGTACGTACTGAAGTATCCGTCTTCGTTGCAATTATTTACACCGCTTAGTAAAAACTTGAGAGTATGGAAGTGTACGTCGACCAATAGAGCGACGACACGGTGTTTAATCGAGATCGTCTCTCTGTGGAGATGTACGTTTGTACGTGACTAGATTTAATTCCATATTATGTAAAGTGAATAAGCAAACCAAAAAGTTTTGTACGAACAGATCTGGACTGTGTCGAGGATTGAGAAATAAATATTTGATTATCTCCAATGTGTTTTTTATTTCGGATATAGCCTAGTAATTTAAAAAGTTTAATATTTTATTTATCACTGTGTTGGGAGTACCATTTAAATACCAAAGTAACATTCACATAATATTTATTGACTCAACATTTACATGAACTAATACTGTTAAAAACACACGCGCGAACACTCCCTCCGCTACCTACTTACATATTGTATAATACATCTAAAATACTGTCTCTACGTCACAGGACAACTGCTTAGCTTTAAGCGATGACCTGCAGAATATCGACAGTGTAAATAGAAATCCTTATATAAAAATAGTCGATTCACTAATCTTTGCTCCATTCTTATCCTGTACATCTTCTGTGGCAGGGTATCTGTAAAAGAGGTGGATTTTTTATCTTGTAGAGGAGAAGGAACACGATGATTTACTAAAAGTTAAGTTATAGATATAGAAAACTTCTATCAATATTGTTATTTCAAAATTGCGTTGCCAGAATTCGATTTTTACAGTTTTTATTATTTAAAAAGTATTACTAAAAGACAAATAAGAATGAAACTTAAAGTTTAATCGTATGGATAATGTATGTCCCCTCACCTCCCCCCTCCGGCGGCGTCGCGCAGCAGTCGCTCAAGTTCGGCGCGGCACGAGCAGTGCACAAACTGCCGCGGACGCACTCCGCGGAACACTTCCGCGATGGACGGCTTCACGTTGTAGAAAATCAGCGTCTGACCGCGTGCGTGGAAGTCTTCGATCAGCTGTGCTATGCCCTGCAACGGAGAATATAAAGGTTAGCGTGTGGACGGGTGCGGGTGTGTGTGTCTATGTGCGTACGCGGGGTACCTTGGCGGCGGTGAAGTCAGCGGCCTGCACGTGGTGTGCGTCAAGCACGAGAGGGGCGTCGCCGGCTGCTTTGCGCAGCGCGCGCCGCACGTACTCCGCGGCGGGGAAGGCTAGCGCGCGGTCGATGGTCGCCACCGCGTAACGGACACCTCCCTCCGACTAAGGACAGCAACTCATTTGAAGTACGACCGGTATTGATAGAGATAAGTTTATAAAACTACCCGAGGCGAAGTCGAGCTATAGTCCGGAATCCTATAGACTCGGATCCTAATCTTTTCGATTAGAAATTATTGTCAGTTTCAGAGGAGATAAAACTTTAAGAAACTCTAATAGACACGTCGCCCTGTAATCTCTTAGGAAATTTCTGCAGCAAACGGTGAAAAACAGTCCCTTTCAAACAGTACCTAAGTATACAGATATATTAACATATTCCCAAGGCTTTGTGAATCTATAGACACTCTATAGACACATCTATAGTTTCTATATTTTTTCTAAATTATATAATAAAAAATGTAATAAAACCTTCGTTTTTCCATACTTAAATCAAGAACTATTTGAACGAGCGTCATAAACGTTAGTATACAAAAAAAAATGTGACGGCGCAAATGATAGCACGTACGACCTATCATTTGTACCATCTGCCATTCAAAGCAATCTCTTGTAAACCATGTAATAAAAAGTAATTCTACTAGCGTAGCCCATAACGTACGACGGCGGTGGTGACGCGCACGGCGGGTCGTGCCGACGCGTATAGCAGGAACAGCAGGTTGACGGCGATACCCAGCACTATACCCAGCTCCAGGCGAGTCACCAGGCACGCCGCAAACGTCACTACCGCCGGTATTATATCCACCTCTGAAAAGATCACAGGAATCACCGATACCGAACTGAGTTTTAAACGTGTCTTATCTTAAATATGCCAAGTATGTAGCTTAGATTTATCTTACTCTTCGTTCTCCATATCGGTTTAAATACATGCAACTCCATCATGAACACGACGGCCGCGATGATCACAGCTGCCAGAGAGGCTTTCGGGATGTAGTAGAAATACGGAGTGAAGTACTGTAATACATACATAAGCATGTTCATCAGATCCATGTCATAATGTACATGTGTGAGTGTGGATGTGTGTGCGTATGTGTGTGTAAATGTGCGTATATGTGTGTGCGCGTGTCACCTGTAGCGCGAGTAACACGAGTGCACCGGTGTACAGGCCGGCGGCGGGCGAAGCGACGCCTGAGGCGTGGTTGACGGCGCCGCGGGAGAGCGCGCCCGACACCGGCATAGACTCCACGAAAGACGCCACAACGTTGCAAACGCCCAGTGCCATCATCTCCTGCGTGGCGTCCACGTACTTGCCCTCCGCTGTGACATATTAGACATTTGCCGCCGGTCAATTCTCCAAAAAGCCCATTCGATAAAACGAACTAAGATGTCCGAATACTCACAGAAAACCTTAGCGAGTGCGATATTTTCGAGGATGGACAGCAATGGTACTACGAAGATGGCGGAACCCAGGGTCGATGCCATCTCCGTGAAAGTGTACGTATGGTTGCCGACGGTGGCGGAGAACGGTGGCGGTGCCAGTTGTGGCAACCCCGCCTTGACCTCGCCTGGTTAAAAATATTTTTAATGGCCACTAAGTTGCCTAGGCCTAAAAGTGCAATTTGGTATTAAAATCCTTAATTACCACCGGCACATTTCTTACCTGTAAGCACGAAGGGCTGCTGGTTAAGGGTATCGAAGTAGTAGGCGAGCGCGGCGCACACCAGCACCACGAAGATGTTCCTGGTGGTGGAGAGGAACCACAACGTCTGCGACATGAACGCTCGCACACGCGTCTGCTTGTCGCTCTCAGCTTCCTTGCCGATCTTTATATCTTTTACTTTCTGAAATATTCTTAAACTCTTAAACCCATCCGAAAATATCTTCTTGTACCTAATAAGATTAGATAAATATAAAACATTTATATTTAATAATTGCAATTATATAAACACCTTTAGCCAAAATAAACTAATAATTTTATTTTTTAATAAAAACATATTATATAAGTAAGACAGAGTAAAGAGATCCGATGATTGCAGGAATTCAAACCTTCGATACCCGGGATACCGTGTTGGCGATAGGTTAATTATATATTTATTTTTATTTAAATTTGTAAATAACTTAAACTTAAGGACATTTTATTGCCTGTAATAATTTAAAATTGCTTAAATAACAAATAAGTTATGGTGCCTAACAATTAAGGAATCACGACAGGTTCAAAAGACAGAAGGAAAACTCCTATAATCCTAATAATAAGAAAGAAGCATCTTGTAAAAGTAATTCCCGAAATATTTCAAGAGATATGGAATTTGTATTGAGCTTATTTTTTTTCATGAAACACACTCAGAAACAAAATACAAACTTAATAAATGGATTAAATTAGATTATACAATATTCATAGTAAAAATAATATAAAAAGAAAACGGTGTAGCTATCGGGTGTACGGCCATCGGGTTCAAAAGTTACTAAAAAATATCACTTTATTAATAGACGACCCCTTAAGCACCTAAACCTTCATTATGTTATTAGATTCAAATATGTTTATAATCATACATGCTCCTATAAAGACATCATTAAACGTGATTATGGGCATAGTCAATTATCACGCAATTGTACACGGTAAGTGTTCTTCGCATAATAGGTACCTGTATATAAACAGGATGTTCCGTGTTGATGTCTGTATTTACTCGAGACGCGATACCATCACCCGTAATCACGACTAAACATTTCATATCGTTGTTGAGGTGGTTACAGAGATTGTTATGTTATCGAATAAGACATTGATTATTTTCTTAATATCTTACTCAATTAGTTAAAGTCAGGTTAAAATACTATATTAGGCATACCATAGGCCATTCTATATACAAATGCCCAAATTAATATGAACACCCGTAACCTAAAGATAAATTGTGTGTATTTACACAAACGCACTACTAGTTTTAATCAAACACGAATAGTAAAGCAGCTAGTGTCCCACCCTGAGCAGCAGCAGCACGATGATACAGGTCACCCCCAGCACGGTGTCCCACAGTCTGGTCTCGCCGATATGTTCGTACATACCGGTCCACACCTATAAACAAACAATAATATACAATTAATACGATATTTGTTTATTTAAAACAATATTTACAAAATTGTACAACACTATTATCGTATAGATTTCGAATGCATAGAATAATGCAAGATTGCTGGCTGTATTTTTCATTTGAATAACAATATTATTGTAAAATGACCCAGCTCTCTTTTTATGAGGTGAAGCAATAAGACGTGGATTTAAGTGTTATACTTGTTGGACAGTTCATTACTTAATTGGCATTTAGCTATACTTAAATAAATGTCATGGCTAAGCTTATATTAATAATACAGTACACCTTGAATAATATATATATTTATAAACTCGCAGTGGCGTGCTCGTTGCAAAAAATTTACCTTAATAATTCGTTCCAATTTAATAAGAAAAAAGTTAATGAGGATTGGAATATCAATGGGTTTAAAAGCAAATGTTTATTGAAGGTCAATAGAAAGTCTTCCACAGCATAAATTACATTGGAGGCTCGTAAAAAGATGATTATAATGCACAAAAAGTTTATTGTAAACAAGTAAATTGAAACGATAACGTTTTAGAATACCTACCTACCTACCTACTACCTGCCTCGCTACCTGTTAAATGTAGGTTTATTTTATTTACATTCGACTACTACTGGATAATGAAGAAGCCGTTACAATTCTAAGAATGTAATCAACATCTCATTTGGACAATGAAGTGTTTTTATTTTTTAGTTTACAGATTGATCGTTAGTATTTCATTACCTGTAGGAACTTTCCACCCGGGAAGCTTAGTCCTAGAATATCCTTGACCTGCGTTGTGGCGATGATGATGGCAGCGGCCGACGTGAACCCGACTGACACCGGCCCGCTGATGAAGTCGATAAGAAAACCTAAAAGAAACATAAAATACAATACTATCTAAATTATTATAATACATATATGTTAATTATAGTAGCAGGTAAATAAATATCTAATAATTGCATTAGTTATCAAATTAAAAGCCGGTGAGAATAAATTTTATTCACACTAATACTTGTTTGTTCTTATTGAAATTATGAACGAGAAGACTGTTAAAACCTACATAATAAATGAAACTATTGGATAGAATTATTAATTTTATTCGCTATTTCATTGTTAATCGTTTTGTATTTGTACCATCAATATTCTTATTACAAGCTGCTGGGGTTAGTAATTTACATTATTAATGCAAAAAAAAAACAATAATCGTGTTGCTACATAAACTTGGTCCACTTCTGCTGCACGAGAAACATTGTTTCAATATTTAATTGATTCGTAGAAAGCCTTCATAGCCATAAATATCTTATAATTGTAGACTAATAATATTAGGTTCGGGAGAATGATAGAAACGATATTTAATGTTTTATCGATCAGTCGCAGGCCATCGCGGATCTATTCATAAAGTTGAATGCACAATAAAAGTAGACCTTCAACTAACCGCCAGCGACAAGCATTCCACTCTATTGAGTCAACGGCTTATAAAAAATATTAAACTAATTACGTACTTTGTTTGAATTAAAGAAGACCAAACAAAAGAATATTCCCTCGTTTAAAAACTCGCTATAGGTACCTCGCTACTTGAAATACAGCCCCTATGTAATTTAAGACTTCATTTACAACTATTATTTCCTGAGTAAAATATCTTTTGAAGCTTAACAATAATTTTCTTTAGTAATACTAATTAAATGGACTTTATCAACGCAAAACATCTGCAAAAAGGGGATTTGTGGGATCTTAATCTAAATATGTTCTGAAATGATTGTCAAAACAATAAATTTAAGAAGTAAACGGTATACTTATAAATATTATTACTTAGTACGCCTTTTGAATAAAGACTTAAAATACAGCTTATGAACTAAGATGTATATATTTCAGGAATACAAAACATATAAAATAATATATACAAAGTGCGGGGTTCATATTATACTATACTACATACTAGCTGTTGCCAGCGATTTCGTCTATCTAATCTTTATTTGAAATCCATACAAATGTATTCATTTTTTTTATTCTAATTAGACCCAATATATTTTTATTTTCCGCGTATAAATTGAAAATAAAAAAAATTAAAAGTAAAAAATTAAGCATTTATACACTACAAAATTTCATAAAAATCTCCGTAATCGTTTTGTAGTATTACATCCAACTAATTACCTTCTTGAGGAAATATATTATTTATAGATTTTGTCTCATTACTACTTTATTATAAGTATGCGCCTATAGTTAAATGTGAATTTGATCCTGTCTTGTTTATCCCTCTCAGGAAAGGAGCCATTTGTTCTGTATTTGGTACTTTTAGTCCTATAAGAAAAGTAAGAGGCCTTAAACTTGACTTAGAGGAGGCACCGTGACCTCAACGCGTTATAAAACAATGAGTACAACGTTATTATTCGCTCCTCGTTAAACACATGCCGATTGCATTGTCCACTTACTAGATGCTGTTATTTATTTATAACAACAAACGCCTGTTTTCATACAATCTTCATCTATAAACAGTTGTAAAGGACTGTTTTCATTCCTGTCATAACTAATATAACACTCATCTGTATTATTAGTAAGACTCCGTTACTAAAGTGACTATTTATTAGAAAATACAAAGTAAATATTTATAGCGACATATTGGAAACGAGGAAAATGAATCGGATGTTGATTTTTTGACTCACCCAATTGTAGTATGCCCATGATAAGCTCCACACATCCGGACAGAAAAGCCAGAAGTACGGCGAACTCCGGCCCGAGACCGTGAAGGTTTTCTCTAGTGAGGATGGCTGCGATGGCCGTGGGGCCAATGGCGGAGTCCTTGACGGAGCCGAACAGCGTGTACACGAAGCAAGCCATGAACGACGAGTATAGTCCATACTGCGGCGGCAGGCCAGCTACTCCGGCGTACGCTATCGCTTGAGGGATCACAGTGAGACCCACTGTTATACCTACGGAACACCAATATATATCTAACTGCTACCTTAGTAGATACTGTTAATAAGTCTTAAATAAAGGGTATATATGTCAAGTTAAGAAAAACATGGCTGTTGGAGTCGGTGTGGGTTCCCTTTCGGAACTTCTACAGTCAGTGACGTACGATAAAATGGTAATTTAAGCCTTTTGACCTCCTTTATCTGTAAGTACCTCTAACTATGAAATAAAAATCTAGATCACAGATTACAAAACATTTAACATGTACTTAAAAGCAGAACTATTGAAAGTATCACTAATTTCACGCTCCAGCTGTTCCGAGGGTTTTTAATTTAATTCAATTTAAGTAATCGTAAATTATCTTAAAGTTTTCAATTTCGTTTCTTTCGTATATTTACATCAACTTGAGTGACTGGCCTTTTATTTATTATAAAACTAAAGAAAGTTTCGTTGTAGGTACTTATTGTGGGTAAATATTATTGAGAATCTGTAAATTAAGGTAAAGGTAAATATAAATTCATGAAAATTACAAATTAAAGTACTAAGGTTTATTTCGTTTAATTTGTTCTCAAAATTTTTTTTTTCAAAATACGTAATGAATTTCAGATTCGCGATGTTCTTTTTATTTAATAAAAAAATAAAATAAAAATAAAACCTAGAAATTAGTCTATCAGATTTATTCAATGTCAATTTTATATTGGCAAGATGATTAACAATAAACCCAAGTGTGTACAACTGTACAAATTGTACGTTATCTTTTCCACTACATTGACATTGGAAACGTTATTGGCTATAAACGTCTACAAAGAGTCATAGACAAGAAAAAATATCCAAGTGTTGTTTGAGACCTTTTCAAAGTTAGTGTACTACCCTCACAAGTCGTATCAGTTCTAGGCTTACTTCACTGTTAGAGGTACGTGAGCGGTGACCTGGGCGTGTCTCGGACGAGTACTTCTAAGCACGCGAACAATACCTATTGTTGAGTTGTTCACTTGTATTTGTCAGTTTGAAATCATTTTATTGATTTTGAGCTGTTTTGATTTGCCAAATTATTATGATTGATATTTTTGCTTCCTTTAGAAATCGGTAAAATTTCAAAGAGTTGTTTGTTCTGTTACTTACAAATCATTATGTTTAGGTATATAGCGACGTAAACCTACGTAAAACGAACAAGCGATTTGCACATTTTATTATATTATAAAGGTGATCAAGTGACGTAACGAATATTCGCATTCGCATTCGCATTAGCATTCGAGGATATTCGCATACTTTTGCATATTCGCATTCGCCATCGCATTCGCATCTGCATCCGAATACAAATAATACAAAAAAAATACATTTGTTACATTACTAAAAGGTAATATGTAAGGTAATAAATGCACCGATAAACACACAACAGAAGATCTAACCTGCTATGACGTCAGCCAGGCCGCTCCGCAGCGAGTACTTAGGCAGCCAGCTCAGGATGGGCAGTCGTCTGAGCAGGGTCTTACGAGAACAGCATGCACGGAGTCGCTTGGCCACGTCGCTCTTCCACGCCCGGGGAGTCGGCGGCGGGTAGCGCGGGTAGGGACTATTGGCTGGAACAAACGTGGAAAATAAATTACATACCTCCTGAACGACAATACTAAGTCTATTAAGATAAGAGTTGTCTTTTGATAATAGCAAATTAACTGTAATTTTGTCTATGACTATCCGTTCGAAATTGAAGTAATCGCTGTTTAAAATCTTAAATTAGTGTGAAAAATGGCGTCCAGTGATAAATTGATTTTTAAGGTTTTATGATCGACTCTATTTCAACTAAAGACGTTATACCTTCCTACAGCCTTAATATGTATTTACCCTGACATTCGTAAGTGATATTTGTGGACTTTAAACGTAAAAGGACAACAAAAATAATTACATTTTGTAGTTTCTACATTTTATAATTTTGACAATAAATAAAAAACAGAACTATTCTGAATTCCGGAAATAAGTATATAAATACTAAGGAGAATAATAATACTTTTGTTATAAAATATATTTAATAAAATTTGTGACGTCTATACCAATACACCTGCGGAACTAATTGTCACATTCAACTGGAGAACAAAAGAAATAAGGTTAATAATAGTAGCCATAAAATATTTATCAGTAGATAATATTACATCTGATGAAAATAATGACAATATTTATTTGACGTGGCACGTTATTTTATTTAAGGTTGTTAATCATTCCTCTGGTATTTGTGATAAGAATTAATTATTAAGAGCCAATTAAAAATTATAACCAAATAACTACATTTTGACACCAGTAAAAAACTGACGAGCGTTGTTTGTTACGTAAAGAATTTAATCGCAAAAAGTATATTTCACATTATAATCCTTTTTTTAAAATAACTTTAATTTTGATCTTTGTATTCAGATATTCGTGGGTTAATATAACATAATTATTTTTAAACATTCCTTTTTCGTATCGTATAATCTACATAATATAACACAGAAACACAATAGAACAAAAGCTTATTAAGTAAACCTATATTTATTAGGATTGGCGTGAATTGTGACAGAACCAATATTGAGGAATTTGATAAAAATAAGATGGCTGACTGACTGACACTGACGAAGCAATGTTAGATGAGAATTAAGCATAATTCATAAAAGCATATTTTCTTAAATACTCTGTATCGTTATTGAAACTGTCATAATATGAATACTATTAGATATTAGAAGTCACTACAAAGTGAACTTTGTTGTGACTTCTAAGAACAAAAATAAGTAAAATCTATAAACAATAAATAAATAACATAAAAAACTGCTTTTTTTAAGTACTTAGATCTACTTTATAATATTGGTATTATGTTCAACATCGAAGAATATTACATTAATTTCTAATCTCAACTTTCAATTTACGTCTTATCTCAAAGTACGGTAGGTAATTATAGTTAAAATCCAATCAATGCAAATGCTTTCCGACCGGACTCTGATTCCTCGACATTGTGATGTTATTTCGTAAACAATAATTATTATCAAAGTTATTACATTTTTTTTCAATTTCAATGGTACGTTTTTAATGATGATTTCTTTGTAAACGTTAATTAGGTGAGAACTATTATCAGAATTATAACTTAATTATTCTAAACCAATATATCAAAAACTTTAAAGGACGTATCGTTACTAGAAAAAGGAAATATCCTTATGGATAACTAGCAGGTTACCCGTGCTTCGCGACGGACGGCGAAAGTGATCAAACATTTTGTTTGAATTTCCACACCACCTAGGAGGTATCAAACAGGCGCGTTATATTTTTTGCAGTTTTTTAGCTGTAACTTTGGAGCGGTTTGGACCTTTGCAAAATCCTTTCTTATTGCACCTATTCAATATATCAGGAGTCTTGTGTCCAAATTTCAGCTTTCTAGATATTACGGTTTGGGCTGTAAAGCAATGAATGAGTCAGTGAGTGTCTTTGTGTTTTATATATTAAGATATATATTAGTTTAAGTTGCAATATCGTAGGTACGTGTATAAGAAGTATTCAACGTATAATATAAAGTACATATAGGTGTAATGTGCAAAAAATTATAAAGTAAAATGATTAACTCGTAACTGTAGGACCATATATCTCTATACGTGATAAAATGAAACTCAATACGCTGTATAATGTATTGGTAACAATCCAACGCGAGCATTGTTTAAGAAAAACAACTATCAAATAATCGTTCTGTTACGCAATTATATAAATTATCTCCAACTCAAACTCAAACTCAAGTACTGCAACGCGAGCATTGTCTAAGAAAAACAACTATCAAATAATCGTTCTGTTACAAGATTAAATAAATTATCTCCAAACTCAATTACTGAAAACTGAGAAACCCATCTCGGTTTCATTATTCCTAAAACCACGCAGGCAGAAACCATGATAATTTCTTTCTTATTTCCACAACGGTTACTATTTTAAAAGTATATTGTGGATATCACAGGAATGTTAATTGTTAGCCGTGAAGACGGCGCGGCGTCACGTGTCAGTACATTTATTTATTTATTAACGCCTTTACTGAATTATAAATGTGGGTCGTATTGTCCTTCAATTACAAATCCATCAGCATAATAAGGGATTATATAATCGTAAAACTATTGTTATTCTACTAATATTAATATTTATATAAATTGCAAATGTGTACTGATTTTTTTTCCCACTTTAAGTTTTTTTTACGAATTTGTTATTGTATATATAAAAATATTAATAGTGTCTTGAAGGTCGGCTTGATTTTAGCAACGTTAAGTCAACGAGCAATACGAAATGCTCTTATTTTGTGATTTAAAAGCCTTATTTACTCGAAATTTAATCAACCCTTAATGGAAGTGAATTTAACATATGTAATAGTTATACTTACTTGTTATATCTCTTTAATACACTATTTATGTTGGTAGGTTGGTATTCCTACACTCAGTACTTAGAAATGTCATTTGCACGACCAAGATCACTTAATAAGAGTTAATTATGATGGGGAAACTATAGTAATTTAACAATTATTGTCAATTACAGTAAGTGTATTCTGTATTCTGATCACATTGAGATATCGAAGGTTATTGTTTTAAAAACATAGGAATTCAAAATAAAGGTATATATTTATATAAACAGCAAACACTAGTAGCTAATACACGGACAACATCCAATACATTTGACGACCTCATATTCACAAGTTAAGTCATAAGTTATAAGTTTTTGTTAAGTGTTAATTTGAAGAACAAATAACTTAGTCAAGAACATCTGAGACCATATAATTATAGGTTTACGAAGGCTAATTAGTGTCAGGTCAAAGTCAAAGTTTTATATCTAATATGCATACATTGCAATTGTGAAACGACCGACGCTACTTGCACGATTCCAAATTACTTACATACATCTTTAAGATCTCCATGCAGAAATACTGGCAGAACCTGTGGATACTCTTTTAGTGTTTTCAAAACTATTTAAAATATAACTAGCACCTACATACTTAGATATTTTTAACTATATTTAATTTACAATCTTTATACTTACTTCCAAAAATGAAACTGTAAAGAAGAAACTAACTTTATTGAAGAACAATTTCAACAAGTTATCATAAAATTGACGATAATGTTTAATAAATGTGAATATATAGAATAGTTGTAATGACATGGTTAATTACTTTACTGACTTTATTTCATTAATAAATCTTAGATTAAATTCGTTATTAATCGTCTTCGTAAACATTGACAGATACCCATGAATTGTATTGTAGATATATTGTACTAAATATGAATACAAAGATGTTAACGACCCCTTCAAATTTAAATCCATTCTGTTTATAAAAAGATGAGTAAATATAACAAATGAGGAATCACATTCCGAACTTGATTTGTTTTTACATCCACGTAACACGTGATCTATATGTGTACGCTCGTTTGTGTGTATAAAAAACTGTGTCCCCTACCTCGCTGTATGAATCTTACACAAAAAACATAATTACATACAGCTCAATGTACGAAACCTTCCATTGTGTACTGACAATGGTTGTATATTGGTTGTTAGGATTAACTAGAAAACGAATACCGACCAGTTTTTGCGTCATATGAAAGTTGAACTTAATACAATACGACACTAAAAGCACTTTCTTATTCCTCTCATTTATCAAACTACGCGATAGACTAATGTGTTTACAAAAGATATATAAATAATAAACCAGTTATTAGAGAATGATAAATAATACTATATGTATGTAGTTTATGCTCACATAACTACAGGCTTAAATTGACATATTTCATAGAATATTTGGAAAAACGACGAAGTACTGAATATAGTACATATACATGTAGTACTTCGTAGGTCATTGAAAACCAGTAAATTCTAGTGGAGTATCCTGAGTGTGACGTCACAGTTCCGCTACTCGTACCCGACACACCGGTTGTAACCGAATTATCTTGTCCTCTTAATATCGATTTAATCCAAATATATCAAGATTAAACAGCCATTACAGGAATTTTACTCATCTAAGTAAGATGCATAATAGCGAGTTGTTAAATAATTAAACTAAATAAGTACAAAGAAGTTAGTATATTTTTTGTATTAAGACAGAGTATGGAAGGAGTAAATTAAAGGAGTTGATAGAAAGCTAATAGAGATTAGATTTGTTAGGTGAAATTAAAAAATTCCAGATTAGTTTGGTAAATAACTTAATAGTCGACGTACATATGTCTTCTAATAATACAATATAACACCATACAAAGGTGGTACAAATATCGTAGAAGAGACTCCCCTTCACGACAAAGAGAATGAGTGCAATTTGGCCAATTCTGGTTTAATAAGATAGACACCTATATACTGCGACGGACGGAACTACGTAATGCGACTCATGTCTTCAATTGACAATGTTATGTATTAATGCAATACAGTCCAATGTAAACTAACTGTGAGAAATTGAACTTTACACATTGGCGCAAGATATTGATCGGTTTTGATTTTTTAAGATATTTAAATGTTTTTACTTTTGTAAGTATATCTTAGTTACTATTAGAATAAAGATAATGTTCCCATTCTTTGGCTTTTAATGTAAGAGTAACTGTATATTTTCTAAAAGACATCGATATACATCGATTTATATACAACCTTTATAAAAACATTCAAGTAAAAGGAAGGCGCACTCGAATGGCTGCCTTGAAGCTGCAATTAGCCAATAAAAAGATAATTAGCTCTCAACCGGGCCCAGGAAATTAAGAATGTCGTAAAAACATTGTTATCTCATGAAATATTGTTCTAGAATTTTAAATAGATGATCTTCAAGATCCTTCGGAGTTCCTACGCGTGCAGTGCATAATCGTTAAATATTTTATCCAAGTTGAATGTTGAGTCGACTTTTGGACGATCGAGCAATTTTGGTAAAAACAATCGTAACATGAGGTGAGGTGAGAATTTCTCTGCTTGTTGGTTGTCCATCCGATAAGCATTGAATTGACTTCCAAATACTGCAATCCAGTGAAGCAAACCTACTTTTATTTTATATGTAAAAAAGACATTTCTATAAATAGTTTATTTCAAAATTATGATGTCATATTATGTTTCTTGTTAGCTATAGTTTTGGTTGTCACTTCAACAAAATTCTCAGTTTATTTCCTTAATCGAAAAAAATAATAAGTAATCAGACCAAATCTGTACTTTAATAAAAATAAGTTATAGCTTAATTCTTAGTTTTAATGTTGTGTTAATAGCTTAATGATTGTCTTTTTTACACATGCACAGACACGAAAGTATACTATATATTTATATATAGTGTAGGCAACTTTAAATAATGTGGAATAGCAATTTATATAATTTTACTGTTTTTTAAATATCCGATTATACAGTGTAAGGTAATAACGATACTGAAGAGAATTTGAAAATATTTGATTTGTTAAATATCAATTCGTTACAATGTTGAGATTCGATTTAACGAGTAAAAAATATTATTAATTTTATTATTAATGTTAGACATTTTGGAATGATTGCAAATACGTTATAAGAAATGTAAAGGTATATTTTGTATTAAAAATTGTGAACAGTTTTAGAAGATTTCGATTTTTGTTATATCCAGGAAATCGTTATAGAGGTTCGTTATAACGCTTACACTGTATATACGAGTAGGTATGAAAATAAATATTATTGGAAAAAAAAATCCGATAAATAATTAATCTAACATGTTTAGTTCCGCGTTAAAGTCGGTTTTAATTAATTTACCTTATAATAAACATTAAAATGAAATATAAAAATTTAATTGCAGAAACATTTTACTGTATTTTTATTATTATAGTTTACATTACTTTAATATATTATAGCGCTGCTATTCGCAATTTATATATATATATATATATATATAAATAATATATAAATAATATAATGCACACTTTATATATATATATATAAAGTGTGCATTATAGTTAATGTGCGGTGATTTATATCTCTGTGATAATCATAGGAAATGTCTAATTTATTCTCTTATCGAAGATTAGAATTCAATGTAAAGTTTATGTTTATATATATATATATGTATATCTTTGTATATATTGAATTGATTGAGGTCTCAGTATAGATAGACATCAATCAAAATGATTTTTTTTAGTATTACTCTGTGTCAAAACTTTTAAAGCGATATCAGTAATTTAAATAATATATAAGATCTTAATATCTTGTTCTTTTATTTTGACATGTCCGAATATCCGTGACCTAGATACAGGACAGCTCTATTGTATGTGTAAAATAATTTTATATGTAATATATATATATTATTTTTATAATACAACGTCCCAGTTTGTGCGACGCTTATTAAACATTTTTGTTATGTATCTAACTATATCTTTGATAGAACACGTATATGTAAAAGATGATCCCACGTAGTTATGTTAGGTCAAATATTATAAATATAGGTTTGATTTATTTATTTATATTTAAAACTAAAAATACAATATTAATTTAAGGATTTTAATATTATTTCCGAAATCAATATATTATTTTGATGACATACTATCACGACTTTCTATTTATTATTAATATTTTGTGATTAATTATTGATTTAATGTAAACTAAAAATGTTGATAACTTGTTTCAGAGTATTCTCGATCTTTAGTATATTTTTAAAGTTTTTATAAAATTATAAAGGACCTTTTATTAAGTCAAATATCAGAACAAGTCAGGAAGGAGACCAAGGCGAATATAACCGAACTTCTATATAATATAATAATATTTAAATGTACTCATACATACACTGTCGTTATAAATACCTATTATTAGTTTTGAAAGTATATTTCGTCAGTGTATCGGTGTTTGTGTATGTGTGTGTGCATAGATGAAATGCGTTGTGAAAAAACGACATATTGTTGTTTGAGTGTTGTGTTATTGTTTTATAAATATTTAATGAAAGGCGTACAGACGACAAACAATTTGTATATAATAAATTTACATACATTCAAAAGATTTAACAATATAATAAGCGGGTATACAAGGATTTTGTGTCAAAATAACGAGGTGCTGAATAGATAAAGATTAGATTTAGTTTAACTAAAATGGAAATAAGAATAAGAAATACCATTTATTATTGGTATAATTATACACAAGTTATGTTGCTCAACACCTGTACGCCTTTCAATTGTTGACATTATTACGTAAATTTACAAAAAATTCGACATGTTGCGTGTATCACTTGAAGGACTGTTGGAAAAGTGATGAATTTACCTGGATCTGGTGAACCGCAGGTGGGTTCATTGCAGGCGAGGCACGGCTCCTTCCCGTGGTTTCCATCTACACTCAGAGTCAACGTGGGCGCGAGACTCGGCCTCGGGCACAACTTGCAACCTCCATTGTATTTCTCACAGAGACAGGACTCTCTTCCCAGGTTTTCAACTTTCAGCTCGTTCAAGCTGTACTTGTACCTCTTCTCGAGGGGAGCGATCTTACCCTGCTCTTGTAAGAAGTCGCAACTGTTAGGACAGTTATGGCACTTTCCCTCTACATTGGACTCCGACACGTCGTCGTGTTCATTGGAGTCGAGCTGCATCTGGTAGCTGCGGTCGTCTTTCCGCTCGCCGTCACTGCTGCCCGTCATGTAAGACGTGAGGGTCACCTCGGAGGACGATCGCACGCTGTTGTTCAGTTTGTATTTCATTATTAAAAATATGTTTTGAAAACTGACGCACGAGACATTTTACGATACGAATGTTTGATCACAGTACGGTTTAAATTCTTTGGATCATTTATCACAGGTGGCGGCGCCTGGCTGAGTCGAGAGCGCGAGAGCGAATGACGACTGAGAGTTGTGTCAGTGAGAGAAGGTAGTGTGGTCTCAGGCTGCCGGGGGTGATGCGGACTCGGACTTCAGAATACATTTGTATTATAAGACCCAAGTCTTAGATAAAGCCAATTAATGATATCAATAATAGCGACAAATGTAAGTAGTCAATGCTTTAACTTCGATTAAGATTTAAGATTATAACTTCGATTCTGTATTTTTTGTTATTTATATTATAATTTCGATTATGATCATTTCATTACCTACTTTATATATTTTTATTTATCAAGGATTCATACTATTAGTGAAAACATGTATATAACATGTTGGTATTGTATTTTGTATTAAATATCAAAATAAAAAAGGCAAAATATTGTTCCGCCCGAACAGGGACTTGAACCCTGGACCCTTGGATTAAAAGTCCAATGCTCTACCGACTGAGCTATCCGGGCACGTAGAAAATGTGTAAAAAATAATAAGTAGTTTTTTGATCACAATTTTTAAAGATTAACAGAACATTACTTTGTTATTCCGTTATTTAAATTTACTTAGGAGCTGTTTTGTTAAATAGTACTTACTTTCGAAAGCGAACGTAATTCTTACTTCCTGGTTCGTTTACATGTAATTTACAATTTTTTTAAATCGTAAACGCTCTTCAGATACTTATAAAGTATAAATACATCGAAAGTTAATTAAACTAAAGGAAATGTTTTAAATGAAGAAAAGTATCAGAACAAAAATATTTTCATTGAAAGAGTTAAATTAACTATTTAATTCAGGATCGATCAGATGATAATTTGAAAGAACAGTGCCAAATTACGTATCTACGTAGATCATGTTAGGAGATCATATTTTTTTACGAGGCACTTGAACTGGCTCGAGGGCGCGTCTCATTACGGAAACTACTATCATATTATACTCAATAGTAATGGCTTATTGTCCATTGTTTTTGTCTCTACCACCTTGCCTTAGTCGATTTGAAGATATCTTAACTTCTTATATGCTATATGTATAATATTATTCTGCGGTTGAACATCCAATCTAAGAAGAGTAATATGTTTCAGTTTAGGAAGGATATTATCGTTACAAAGTAGGTGCTTATTATTTTGAGTCTTAAAATATATACATTCACGGATATAAGGATTATTATAACTTTTCTTTTATTTTAAATTAACAGCCAAAAATAACTTAGTTATTTCAAAGTTACGATTGCATCGAATGATGACCTTTGATGAACAATTTCCAAAACTCCTTTTATCATATTACTCAGTTTTACGATACATAGAAATAGAGTATGTATTTAAATTTTTTAAAAGTATATCTCTTTCTTGTGTTTGGGCCATCGCCTAAAACTAGCTGTACACATTAGTGCTAAGTGCTTTAGACGCAGATCACTCTTGACCGTGGAAATGAGCTATTATGTATGAGTTATGATATTGGTGGAATATGACAAGGTATTATTGGCTTGATAAGTGACTTCGATCATAATGAACGGTCATTATAGTATTGCTAATATTCTCTTGTTTCATTGTATTTGATTAGTATTAGTTTTCAGAATCAGTCCTATAATTATCATTCCATGTTCAAGAATCTTAGAATTAGAATGAATGGAATAAAATATATATGGAATATTTTAAATAATGAGCACCCATAGTGTCACGGTGCCACAACACAGCGTCACGCTTAATGCAGAATGTCACGGAAGCGAGCGACCTCGCGTCTTCCGGGCGTCGCAAAAACGCCACTTAGGAACTATGGATGGAACGCGTATCTAAAAATGTCTAATTGATTCGCCGGACCTAGTTGGAAATAGGTTTTTGATTATTTAGATTGTTATCCACAATAGGACAATTTTTTTATGTACTCAGATATATAGTTTTGTTTTGTATTACAGAGTAAAATATTTATAGAGAATTACTACACTCCACTATAACTCCACCATAAAAAATTAAATAAATATTTAAATTATCGAAATAATATCATTTGATTTTTCTCAATAGGATTTTTTCGATATCAACGCCATCTCTATTTCTATGTTGTAACAGGAAACAGTACGAGGTACTGACATCTAGCGAACAATAGCAATTTTAAATAGTAAGCAATTTTAAAGTTGTTCCACTGTTTTTCACTAGATGGCTTTTAGAACAATGTAAATTTATTTAATGTCACGTAAGCCCAATATATAAACTTGGTTTATAAACTTTTGCAAAACAATAAATGTATATGAAAATATAGTTTTAGAATTTTACAAACTTTTGTTAATCAAATATATATAAAGATAAAAGTACTTAAAAGTTTGTACACACATTATAAATTTGTAATTTTGACATTGACATCAGAATTGGTGCTTAGGAATACATGGGGAATTGGTTGTATTTCACAGACTTATGGAAACATCAAAACTATAGCGACATGAAAGGTTCTGATCATCGTGCAAGAATTTGCAACATTGTACAGTAATTATTTAACCTTATGTGTTTCTTAAGTATAATGAATGTGGATGCATGTGATTTGTTTATTACTTGTTGTGTCTTTGTTAAGCAGATGCTATTTAATATGTAATAGAAGAAAAAAATCAAACGCTTTCGGTAAATTTAGACGCAAATTGACAAATGGTTAAAATTTTTATACAATTTAGTCAAGTTAATAAAAGATTTTAAAATTATTTTTTGGGAGATATCGGTTCCATTTTAAGGTCATTGAAATTCTAACTTACTTTCTTGATGAAATTCGTAATCATTAGAACATATTAATAATATTGTGTTTGAATTTCGAGATATATTTTGAATATTAAATAGTCTTATAATTTATTTTGATGACGCATTTGTCTGACATTGATCACGATTCATAGACGAGAGAAACTATTTTAATTATTTTTTGAATAACTTAAATTAGCTATTTTAGGTGTGTGTCGTCAGATAAGTGAAGAAGACGAATGATCAAAGCTTTTCCGTACCTCCGGGGTCCTGTTCTTTTTCCTTTATCTGTGGAACTAAAAGATATTCGAAATTTACTAAGAATTTTTTTTCGCCGAGTGGAAGTAAGCTACTAACGTTGATAAAAAATACATTTTCAAACTATAGCTTTATATTAATAAAACTTTTAAAATATTAAAAATAACCAAGAACGGATTTTATGAGCTTCCTCCAAAAATGAGTAGTGTGGGGGCGTTAAACATAAACAATACTTTTAATTATAATTGTATTTAATTACACGCGAAACCGAAGGAGACAGCTAGTTCATTATATATTTAATGACCAACATTACTTATACTTACAATATATTATGTTAAATTAGTGCCAAAAACGATAATACCCCGTATGGCGCTGCGGTCGGTCAAAACCTAATACATGTGTATGTGTAATGTTTAAAATAATATAAAAAAGTAGTATATTTAAATAGTTAAAACAATATGCCCAGCTCCAGGTCCAGCGGCACACTGAGTGTGCACTAAAATATACGAGTATTAGCGATTCGGGACAAATGTACATTTATCCTCACGACAACGACGCGTTTATCAAAATTATTTAATTAAGTCGTATCAGCCAATTACGACATTTCCTTTAAAAGTAGTTTCGATGATTCATGAATTATCTTCTGTGGAATCGATCTAACCGGAGAAAAAATGCAAGTCATTCTGGATTATACTGCAATTATAACAATTTATGACACGATTTTAAAAGTTTTTTTGCATCGTCATTCTCATGAAGTCAGAAATGACGAGTCGGGAGCATGAGAACAGAGTGAAACTTTGTATGAGCACAGCATTGTTGGATTTGGACTTTGTTTACACGATATTTAACTTTCTACTTCTAAATTGTATTTGATATATTTTTCAAACAATATTTTTATTTATTTTTTATTACTTTGCTATATATTCAAATTGTCATGTAAAATTCATAATATTAATACTGGGAAATTAAATTTTACGCAAATAAATTATTTAGTATATATGTTAGGGTTTAGTTATTTCGATATAACATATGAACTCGTGGACGGCCGATAACATGACGTTTATCACATTTTTTTGTATTCTCATTAAGAAAAATGTGATTAAAAAATTAATACATATGTAATTTCAATTTCACTTTTGTTACTCAATTTGTTTTAAAAATAACAGAATTGAAAAAAGTAAAAACATTGAATATATTTAATAAAATCCTTATCGTAGGGTCTTAAAAGTAAAGTTAAATTGATAGTATTACTGTTGGAAGTTTATTATATTTAACAGATAATTGTTTAAAATGTACACATATTCGTAATAGAGATATTTCGGTGAATTAGTCGGTCAGCCTCGTGATGTGTGAGGTGCGAGTGGTTCCCCTTGCGCAGCTCGTGCCGTCCATGCTAATGCTCTGCTTAAGATGCTCAACCACCGGCAGCAATGAACGCAGCCCTGAATCTCTGGGTCGCGGGTTTTACCTTGCTCTCTTTTGGCGACCAACGTTAACAGAAATAATTACAATTGTTTATACCTATCTCCATTATATATTTTAGTCCGATTCCGAGATAGAATTAACCTTCATGTTTCTTCAAACAATTGAATTTAATTCAATTATAATAATTATTTAATATAGTATGCAAAGTTGTTTACCGATATTGTTAGTATTGAAGTGTGTTTACTGCACATAATATAATTAGCACTCGATAATGCGAACCAATTAATAAACAATTCTATGGGTGTTTTTATGTGATCGTCATATTAATTAGTCGACACGCTGAGGTTCGAAAGTATATTTCCATGTTTATATATTGTATGAGTTATTTTAAATTATGGGTGATATTCAAAATATATTGTACTTTTATTGTTGTTAATATATTTGTAAGTAAGAATCTGTTGAAAGAAGATCTCATCTCACAGAGAAAGCTGTCAGTAGTGGTCTTTTTTAAGATTTTGTAGTGTTCTAAGAAATTATTGATGACTTATCTTCAAACGCCACTAGAAATTCACATTAGCATACAGAAATTATATTACAATCTGATTTATGTGTGACAATTTAAGTTAAATGTAGTGTCGGCGTCCTCTGTAACATGTGAGCCTTGAAATGTTTTGAGGTACGTCTATGACACATTGTCAGACCTTTCAACACGCACACTCAACCTCGATGTAGTGCTTACAATTCACGGTCTAATTTACTTTAAGTTAAACTTTTTTTCTATAAACTTGATTCCGGACTTCGTTCGGTGTATATTTTTAAAATAAAGCCAGATAGTTTCTCCTTATAAGATCAGCTATCCGACAATGAAAGTCTTGTTAAAATTAGTCCAGCCGTTTCATAACTGAAATAAAAAGACAGAGAAGTTTTTATATAAGTCCGGTATATATTTTCATATGCATTTAATTCGGAATTATATACAGACACCTTAAATTTATATATTATTTAAATAAAGTATTTTGAGAATGCACGAAGAAACCTTCGAAGAAGTTTGTTATATCAATTAATAGGTAAAAATCTCATGAAGAAATCGAAAAAATAATTGAAAATATGAATAAATAAATGATAAATACTTTAATTAAGAATATACATGTATATATTCCGTATAATATTTCATCAGCACTATTTCTCTTGCGGCTCTAAATTATTTACGAAATAAAATTAGCTGATTCAAATTATTGTTATTATACACATAGTTATTCCAGTATCGTCTTTTAAAGGATATAATAATGAAATCATGAATATGAACATCGAAGGTCTGTCGAGACGTGTATTTGTTAAACTGTAAGTTGGTTTTACATTTATTATTGTATCATTGTCACAAACCTTATGTGGTGTTACATTACTCATTACACCAAAATATACATACCATATTCTACCACAATTACACACACATAGACACGTACACACACATGCACAAAACTATGTAAATGATTTCAATCGAACCCAGAATCTAATAATCTGTTACGTTTTTTAAACGTAATGATTTAAATATTACTTCTCTATCGTATCGTGTTTTCCCTTGACATGATTACTGGAAATAATATAAAACGGGTTAAAATAAATACAGTAAATATCCTACTAATATTATTAATGCCATAGTTTTTGAGTATGTTTGTACGTTTGGCTATTATGTAACTATAAGTATTAAGGCAAAAAACCTATTTTCAAAACTACGAGTAGTTCGGCACGCGCCGTGTTGAAACTATACGATGACTTACCGAAGGATTGTTTGTCACTGTATCCAAAATAGTGAGCAGTAGGTATATAATAAAGTTTAATACCAATCCAATGAAAATTTTATATGAATTTATTGCTTTTTGTAAAGGATAATAATTTAAATTCATTTAAGTTATATATTTCTTAAGTACTTATCAACTAAAACTGTATCGGCTCGCACAGCATGATCGGATATAAGAAACGATCTATTTATTGATTAAGATTATTTAATTAATATAAAATATCTATATGAATATCTTCACCATGGACCCTTGGAACCATGTAAATTATATTTCATATCAAAAGTACGTATTTTTATAAAAACTTCGACTTTATTTAGTAAGTAATGTTTGACGCACATTAAAAATTTATTTATGTGATGTGAATTAAGACAAAAAAAATGTATATTACTAAAACTGGTAACAGAAAGATACTTGGTACATCAGCGTACTTATTAGCACCATTTCCACTTGATCAAATATACTCATGAGATAAAAATATTAACGAATAAAGTTATAAAGGCATATACATATTTATATATTTTTAATATCTACAGAATGAGACATATCATACAGGATCCGAGCTTGCTAGGAGTTGTCATTCCAGAGCAGTCTCTCTCAGCCAAAAATTTACTTAACATTTTGAATAATAATAAAGCACTGAAACCTATAAAAGCGATACTCGCTAATAATTCGACCACATTTCTGTATTAATTAGTATTATCTATGGTGTAGTAATGACGCAATACGATAATTTTACCATAAATAAGCATTTGCGGTGATATGCTTTAATTACCGTCCAACGAGGCCATAACAACATGTATTATTACTGCTTAATTAATACAACATATAACGCCATTATCTTCACAAACAGAACTTCAGTGAGCGTGAATTATGTGTATTGAAGTAATTGTATAATAAAATATTTTATCTATTATTAGTTAAGGGATATTATTATTTTTTTAACTACCATTCAAATAGTCCCTATGATGAAATGGAAAATTGGTACTCGTGGTCCTCTAAATTAGATAAAATCTCTTGAACTCCCACTTTAATAACGCTGAGGGGTCTCTTCCTGAGTCTTGGGCCTTGATCATAAGTTTGAGTTCTGTTGTTTAAAATATCTTCTTATTTAATTATTGGGTCATTTTCCTTTCAGTGCATACACGTACTATATAGTTGGAGGAAGAATTAGTTAACATCGTATATTATTTGATCTTTTAACATTATTATAACTAACACTAATGTAAATCAATGTATGCAATAGAAAAATAAAAAAATCCGTGCCCGCAGGGGGACATGCGTGAGTAGACCTCGTGTGTAACTCGTTTAAAATATAACTCACTACCTAAGAATAACACATGATGCCGTTATTTACATCAACAATTTTCAAGCAAAAAGCGGTTTTTATTTTTTTTCTCGGAAAAAGTATCTTTTTTGGTACTACTTTTCATACTTAAATTTAGAGTAAAAAAATAACCTTTCTATTAAAAATATTTGCGAGGAGGGAATGTTTACCAGAAAAAAGTTGCCGTGGTTTTACCTACCTTAAATTTTCAAGCTCAAAGTGGTTTTTATTTTTTTCTCGGAAACGGTACCTTTTACGGAAAAACTTTTAGTACCTAAATTTAGAGTAAAAAATTACCTTTCCATTAAAAATACTTGTGATGTAAGAATGCTTACCAGAAAAAAGTTATGAATTTTTTTCCAACAAATTTCGGTTTTTTTACCCCCACCCCTAAGTTATTGAAGTTAGGTTTTCGGTTTATCTAAATTAGTTATAGGTATTCATCAAAGACATCATATAATATGAACGCGATTGATCTACTTCGTATAGGGAAAAAGTTATGGTCGAAAAACAGAAATCAGAAAAAGTGAGGCCCTAGCGCCCCCTGTGGCCGGATTTCTCTGGTTAACGAACTTGACCTTCATTTTTGGATGGTTGATTTTTATGCAAAGTTTGAAAGCGATCCGAGCGAAACTGCGGCCGCTATCGTGCTGACAAAAGTCGACTGGACGCACGCACGCATATATATATATATATATATATATATAAACTTTTTGACCAATGGTCATTTCGGACTCAGGCGGTCATAAGAAGACCTCCTGTGAAGAAATTTTTCCAAAATTCGAAAGTAGGGGACAAATGAATGGGCAGACCGAATTCTTCGAGGTCTACCCAAAACCCAATAAAACTAAAAACCCAGACCGGCCTTTACGTGGTTGTAATTGCATAAGTTTGCTAAAAAAATATAAAACACAAAAAAATTAAAATGTGATAAAGATTGTAAATATAAAAGAAAAGCGTCTTTCATTAAATTTTTAAATGAAAGAACGCATCTAAAAGAAAGTAATAAACAGAAGAATTATACAAAAATCGTCTGTTTCTTGTATCTTTAAAAGAAAATAGAGATTCTGATCAATGTTTATCAAAAACACCACCAAATTGGTCGATTTTCCGGTAAATCACAAAAGAAATGTCTTATACTTTTTTCGAACAATTAGAAACAACAAGAAAGTGGTCAAATAATTATAAAAATATACTATAGTGGAGGAGAGTTTTAATTCTTGTTCATCACATTTTTTTTTGTGTTTCCAGAATGCGACGAGATAATTAGCGAAAAATTTTCTCTTGTATGTTTGAGCCGAACGCAGATGTTATAGCGAAATCAGATTGAAAAAATGTTTAGCCTTTAAGATATTATCAAGAAAAGAAGAAAGGAGAGGGGCTCAGCTCAACACCCGCCGCGCACGGTTGGCGGATCCTAGTATTTTAAAGTATGGAAAAGAATAATAAAAAATATAACTTTATAATATTAATTTATTCATATATCATAATTATTATTTCCCTGTACGCTACAGCAGTGGGTTTTTCAAACGTCGGGTATACTGATAAGTACCAGCATCGAATTTATAATTCATCTAATTTTGTAGCATTTTGTAACTAGTTGTAGCATGTGAATTAGTCTGCTCTCCCTCCCCTCGCCCACATCTTGACTTATGTCCGGAGGAACAATCTTATATCAGACGACAAGAACAAATTTTAATAAACTCCTCTCAGTAGCTTTGTTGTATTGCAATTGTAAAAATATGACACAAAAATCTACCCTTCCTTAACTGGAGTGAAAAACTACATCACACTAAATATAACTTAAATTCGTGTAATTGTTACGTGATACGAGCACAAACAAACAGAAAAACAGGCAAATGTTTAAAAAAATAAAAATAAATTCTAACGAATACTAATAATAACATTTTATACTTCTACTATATTGGTTTACTTTAAATAAAAGATAATTATTAATACCTATAAGTTCATCTTTTAATATGATTTTAAATACAGTTCATAAGGAATTATACCCCACACTCCTCTAAACGCATAGTTTCATCTTCGTTACCGTTCTCTTAAATAATGCTTAGTCATATATCCAACAGAACACCACCGATGATATCTTTGCAGATTTTATGAATATTAAATATTATTATCATATTTAGATCGTAATATATAATTACATAATACTAGATTTTATTGGGTTTTCACAACGATCAATATTATATTTTGAGTTGGAGGTTGTATATATGAGTGGGCGAACCCCAGAAGCCTTCGTGGCTTACAAGGATAAAATGATACTCGTAAGAAAGATAGGGTTTCCCTCATGATGTAACAGTTTTGAGGCTTTGTACTTAAGAATTGCACAATGTGTAAGTAACTTGAAAATTACAATTTTGTGTTATTTTTTTTGGAAATTGATTATTTTTTTTTGTTTTTAATTATTACTCATTTATATTTTATTAAACCGAATGAGAAATACATTTACCTAAAAAACTAACGTCTTAATTTAAAATCAATTCAATAGTTTGGTAAAAAAATATTACAAAATAAAATAAGCATTTTGTTAGAAAATAAATAATAAATATATTAATAAAATATTCTCGACCGTAGTCATAGTAACATGCAATATTGTAAAGATAAAGTTAGAGTAAATAAATCAAAGTTCGCAATCTTCAGACCCTGACCTTCCGCAGGTAGCTGGTATCAAACCAGTCTGTCGTCTTTTCGAGTAAAAAAAGGCTCAAGATATAAAGAAACGTAATCTGCAAAACGTACACTAAAACTAATTGCTTTATAATATTAAAAACTAAAGTTGACTCGTCGGATCTGAAAAGTTTAATTTTAATATTGCTTGTAACCTTATGTTCTATGTCACTGCGATGTCATTCCTCAGAGCACGATGAAGACATTAGGATCATATCTCACCAAGGTTGAAAAATCACTAGTTTTTTTAGTTTTAGTTAAAAGTTTTCATATCAAGGCCGCAGACCGTCCTACTTCCGAAACACATGCGTTTATATTGAAAAACCCAAAGTTGGTCAGTTTTTTTGGTCATTAACATAATGGATTTTTCAAACGCTTGGGTTTCTTAAGCTTCATATTCACAATACCTTTATTTTACGTTGTAACTTATTGTCAACAATTTCAAGTAGCAATTTCTTCACGAGACTGACTGATTCAATTAAATAGTTTTACTAAAAATTTAAATGTTATAATACTTTGTATTCTATTAATGGTATATTGCGTAACTTTGTAAATTTATTTTATTAATAATAATACAAAAGAACCTATACCTAGGCTATAAATTCAATTATTCTAATTATAGTCGTAAAACTGCAAGCGGATGGTATTTCTGTTGTAAAGCATTTAGTTGTTCGTTGTTTTATCTTATTAAATATACTTATCTAATAATGAATGACGTAAGTGATAAGAGTTGAAAAACTTAATAAGGTTATAGTTATATTTTGAACATTTAATACCCAAAGCTCTGATGATCTATGAAATGAAATTTTTTTTTAGACATCTTTAGTTTTGTCTTCAGCTATATATGTGTGTGTGTGTGTGATTTACCACTCACTGACATCACGTAATCTCCGAAACTCTCTGTCCGAATAACTTTAAATATTACATAGTTACTTCTTTTGTGACGTCGATGTAAGAACGGATTGTATGGAATTCCTATCCCAACTGATGTTATCTTTTTGCATTTCGCCAAGTTTTAAGACTGTAGGAGCTATACACTCAACACGGGGTTAAAAGTTACTATAGCAACGGTTACGATGACAACGGATAATATGACAAAGGTTACCATAGCAACCTAAGTTCACCTCCAAAATAATAGTATGCCCAGCGTAGAAGCAGGGAAGAAGCTATTACTTTATCGAGTTACTTATCAAACGATTGGTAAATTACTTCACCATGTATTAATATGTAAAAAAAATAAAATATATGTTAATATTCACGAGTATAGAAATATGAAATAGAATGTCTTATTAAAATTAACTAGTAGCAGGAATCTAATATCTAGCAGTAGGTACTTGCAAAGATACAATATAAATGCCGCGTATATCTTCATAACTACAGAAGCAAGTACTATAAAAGTTCATAAACAGTACTCGCTCCTTTGATATTCGCGTTATTATTAACATCAAAAACTATTAATCAAACAAACCAGTTGCGCCGGTCCGCGTCCGTCCGACTCTAACAAAAACTCTTAATAATCATTTGAAGGTCTCACACTAATACCAATAATTTTGTTATACATATGTAGATATACTAAAGCAATAATAACCAAAATTTTTTTTTATCAAACGACGCATTATTATTTACGCATCAGTCATAATACAGATGTGTTTAAACGTCCTTCATAAACAATGTTGTTATTTATTATTATTTTTACATACTATATATGTGATGGGATTGTTGAAACTCGTTTATTACATTGGAGTTATATTATGATAACACCACGTATCTCTAATCAGCACCAACATCAAAACATATGTATATATATATATATATGATACAAGAGTATCGTGTGTTTGTTTATCATTTCCTGAAAATGCACTTTATAATAATTATACTAATTAGTAGTTTCTAGTAAGTAATATGTTTTATTATTTAATAATCCCCGTCTATATGTAGCCTATTTAAATCATCCTTAAAGTATTGGGATCATCCAAATAAATATGAATTTGGTTATAAGTAAAAAAGAAGTATTTGATTCGGAACCTTAAACTTTGCACAAATACATAACACAAACATACGACGTCGGATAAAATACTAGTAAATTTTAACGATTGGATTGGTTGCCACCTGCCGCAGTTGATTGGAATATCTTAATAACCTACTATTACAATACACTGGTTTGTGTTGTCTGTGTGAATTAAATTATTCCCATAACTAACTTGACCAGCCTTGCATAAAAATAAACAATGTACATACAACTAACAACACACAAAAAGAACGGATTCACCGGTTATATCCAGTGACTGTAAAAAAGTGTGTTTTAGACCTTTAAGAATAAAGAGACTAAAAGTTTTTATCTCCTCTCCTCAGCAATGAAAGCTCTTGCTTTTCACATACCATTTATATTTAGAGAGTTTTAAATTTTCTCAACATGTTACAGCGAACTATTTGATTCTCATCTAATTTTTAAATAAAGTAAATAAAAAGTAAACTAGACTAGTTTCGTACTTGATATCGTTCGAATGCAAAATGTTAAGTCATGCATATATAAAGTTCATATAATTGTTGAAGCACAATGGGGCCCGCTGATAACACTATTATTGTTTATTTATGTTTCAATAGTCATTACAGACGTCAGAGCCGATATTTATTCTTTCTTTGTTTAATTTTTAATTAAATATAAATATTAAATAATATTTTATATTGGTTATAATATCAGTTGTAAAAACCTGTTCTCACACAGTAATCCATCGTAACCGTTATTAAATTATTTAAACTAATAATAATATATAAATATGAAATTGTATACATGGTTCCTGTGGCAGTCTGAATATGTTTAACATTATTTTTTTAAATAGTTTTGATATGTCAGTCTGTTGGCTGTGCTGTAATATGCTATGGGATTGCTGTCATGTTCAGAGTAAGATATATCAAAACATAACATTCAAATATTGAGTTGTTTTCGATTTTTCTTGTAACCAATTGATTATAATCGATAATACTTAAAATTTTGATAAGTTCTGTGCTGTAGAAGATACTATGTAAGAAAAAGCAACTGTTCTAAATATTGTTCTTACGACGACTAACACCTCATATATCCTGCACTCCATTCGCCTCCTTGTCTTTCAGGTACCGTCAAGACAGACAATGCATATGTAACTTCCTATATTTATATTTATAATATGGCTTGGTTTGCTTCCTGTGTAAGTATCTTCTATAATTGTTAACAATAACAATTTTGATCAACCAATGAAGAGCTTTTATGATATCAGTCCAAACGGGCGGAGCTACGATCAAAATCTGGTATTTCTTAACGCCTTAGATCATAGGTCGTCAAGGATTGTTAATTAAAAGTGGAGGTCTTAAGGGGAAAATTAAAGATTTTTAAATGTCTCTTTCAGGAATACATTACGCTTATACCTTCTTTACCTTCATAATTCCAAAGGTGGGAAGTGAGCTGATCTTTTCAACCATTTTCACCTATTCTTACATTAATTCCTACCATGTCACGTTGCTAACAATTTGTAGGTAAAATAAAAGACCTACTATGAGCTCACGTTGGTCGCGCTTAAGTGAGAACGTGAACGAATGCGTGATTCTTGGGAAAATACTTAAGTTTTTCAAATGTCTCAATCAAATTAGTGCTTTATACCTTAGCGGATACATTACACTTGTATAATGAACTTAAGACTTTTTAATATTGACAGTGCAGCGACGTGTGTTTGCCAATCACACAGCGACAGCTAAGTTGGAAGAAAGCTGACAATTTAAAAGATTATTATTGGTCATCGTTAAACCTATTATGGGTGTGATTCATTTTAGGACGCTCGACTTATTGCAACATAATTATAAACTTTACTTATGAAAGTCGGTATTCGTCAATGGGAAAAAGTAACTTATTTTTGAGGAAGTGTGAATTGCATTCAATATAAAATGTTAAATCATATTATTGTTATTACTTATTGTGACTTATAATTAAAAATTTATTATAATTAGGACTAAAAATGGTGCATAAGTGCTTTTTTTAAATTTCAATTAGCCAATTCCTACATAATATATAATTTTCATTTATACAGATGAAAGACGAGTGCAAAGTTCTGAAACTAAAATGTTGGTGAGTATGGTTCAACTAAGAATTGAGTAAGGGGTAGTTTAACAGCACCACCAATTATAGATGTAATGAGAGGGAGGTCAGGCAAGGTGGAGGGATAACAATCATGTAATGTTAACACTTTTAATAATGAATGTAGATAGATGAAGAGCTGAGGATAATCGAAGAGGATATGGACTGCGTTCATGAAAAACAATAAGTCCAACAAGCAAGTCTCCACTGAGCTAACGTATGATGAAAGTATAGAGAGTGACGTATTATTTCGAACATAAATAATAGGAAGAGGGGATAACAGTTGTGTGTTTTTATATATTTAAAAACACACACACACACACACACACACACACACACACACACAGACACACAACAAAAAGATTGTGTTCTTAATACTAGCTTTCTGCTTTAATATTATTAATGAAATTTATTTTCTTAATTTGAACAATTTAAATAAACCCAATATAAGCAATCTAAACTATTTATTTAATAATATTCATAAAATTACTTAACTCCAATAGATAATATATTTATTCTTTACCCCTTTATATTAAAATACGTACATATTGCTTTTATTGCGGACTTATTGCTAAAGCTTTCTATGAATATGGAAGAGACAGTGTTGACAGATATAATAAAAAGTTTATTCGTATTTAACTAGGGGATCTTTCAGATTTAACAACTAGATCTACGTAATGATAAAACTCCCATTAAGAATTTGTTCTATTTCACACCCAAGACGGTAAATGAAAATCGGTCTTCATTTCACCCCCAAGCCGGTGGGCTCTGGGGTGAAATAAGCGATAGAGCTTTTTGTTGAATTATATAAAAAAAATATTGAAGTGATTAATTAACATTTTTATTTAAGGTAATACATTTATTTAAAATATATATATCAATTTTAGAGTTCCAGTGTTTTAAGCCATAATTTACCTCATAAGTAACATGTTATAAATAGTTAATCAATGCAAAATTTGATCTCGCAGGAGGAAAACTTCATGTTTCCTTGTAGTGGATTATGTCGCTTCGGATTTCCTTCAATAATTACATGTACGTGTAATTATTATAATAATGTTGCGACCGCGTGCGCTCTCCGCGTCGAACCACACGTGACTCTGGGTGTGTCTTCACTATCAGTTATCAGTCTTAGGATATTTATATATTAATCTTAAATCTATACGTATCAGACATGTTTATTTCAATTCTAAATAAAATTCGTCCGAAGGGAGACGCTCCTGAAGATAGTAGTTCCGCCTCTGTATGAAATATAAAACAAACACTATAATTTAATATTATAAAATTATTTGTATGATTTGATGGATAATGATTGTATGAATGTTATTATCGTCACGTGAGACACGTGCTCCGGCGCAGCGTGGAAACGAGACTACATGTTGCATTACGGAGCTAATTGTGAGATATCTTAATTATTTCTTTACTGTTTTTTTTTTATTTATTTGTATATACATTTTACTATCAGAAATATAGGGTTTTATTAAACCTGTAGTTAACTTGTTTGGTGGAGAAATGTAATTACTTTAGAGATATAATATTTAATATTAACTAAATTTTATTATGAAGCCATTCATAATATAACAAAATATTATATTAATAACGTAAATAGATGTAATGCTATTTCTAAAGTGTGTAAACGGAGTTTGTGTTTCCCATCGTTCTAACATAATAATATAGTAAAATATTCAGAGTTATGTAACTTATATAGCTATGTAGGTAATAATTGAAGACCTTATTTATATAAAATGCTGTTAATTGTATGGTCGCTTGCATCCGTATAATTGAATGATGTAGTTGTATGTATGTAGGTATAATTATGACCTTCTTATGTCCATTACCTGACTTCGTGTTGAACGATTTGTTACAATCTAACACTATAAGATTTATTTTAAAATAAACAACTGACCTTGAGAGGAATCTAACTTCAAAAGTACAAACAAATATATAAATAATAAAGGGATGTATGGATGTAAGAAATTAACGAGTCCGAAGGCTAAATATATTAATAATATGTAGTTTATCGAATCTTTTTGTATTATCAACTAAAACTTAACCAGTCACTTCTAAAAAAATAATTGAAAAGTGTTAAAATCGGTAACAAACATACTGTTAGTGTTGTGCCTACAATATGTAGATGCAGTCTTATTCAGGACTAGCTGTGCCTACGACTTCGTTCGTGAATATTTTTTAAATAAAAGTAGCCTTAGGAATAGCTTTCTTATATAGCTATCTGCCAGTGAAAGTCCTGTTAAAATCGGTTCAGCCGTTTCAGATATTAGACGGACCAAACGGAACAGATAGACAGAGAGAGAGAGAATAAAATAGATTTTTTATTTTTATATGAGCACCGTAGGTATATACTTTCATATGCATTTAGTGGAAAGCTGTTAATTTACTAAACACATAAGTCAGTTTGTTTTATATGTATCATCAAATCTGATCATTCAAAATGTTCTGAGCAGTCTTATTCTAAAATGCACTAAAATAATAAAAAAATGATATCGTTATATTTTATTTAATTAAAGAGTTGTGTTCCTTCAAAGCTTAGTTACATCTATAATATTTAGTTTCATAACTTCAAGTGTGTAGAGAAAGTTGACACGACGAGAGCTACGCTTATTTCAATCTCTTATATAAGTAAAATTTTTGTAATTTGTAGTTTTGGCGAAATTGTCTGAGTGTCTTTATATATTTAAGTATTGAAAAGTTAAATGAATGTATGAAATTTATTATTTTCGAAGGAATGAGGGATACGGAAATGTTGTGGGTATTATAAGATTAAAACGCAGTGTTGGATAAAGAAAAGATGAAGATTGTGAAAATAAGTATTCTTAACTAATTAGTGTATTACTATTGTATTAATATCACTCTGACATCGATGACGCCTACAATATAGTTTCTTAATATTAATTATCTTTTTTAAAATAACTAGTTGAAATTGCGGGTCGCCATTTCAAAACTATTCTCACTGAAAAGCACGCAAATGACACACATATTAAGGACATCTCACACAAAATATCCATAATATAAAGAAACTTTAAAAATGTTGGACATGTATGGTCAGATATGATGTGAAGTTACCATCCCAGCTACAAAGATCACTCGCTTCAGGTGATTCCCCGCCGCTTATATTAAATTATGCAACAAACCAGTTTATTAATGTATTGGTTCGTTAGATTCCAACCTGTTATAGTCGTGAGACGTCCGCCCTCATGACGTACGAGTATCTGCATGTACATTTAATATCACAAAAGCTTTTATTTATTTATTTAAAACAAAACATTCCTCAATTTCATTGTCTGTTGCCCTTTAAGACACATAGATACGTGGTGGTAGGTTCTGTCTTTACATTGGTTATGCAAAATTTTGTGATAATATAATTTGTGTGAGGATTGTCACTAACTCAATGTAACTATTTTTGTCCGTTTGACAAAGTGTTCTTCTAACTCGATTGTGTTGAGTCTTGACCAATCGAATCGACCCAACATGTGTTAAGTTCTAGGATGGTGGTGGTATAGTTTTATTTTACACAACAATAAATCAACAATTAGAATGTATTAACATTTAAACACCAGTCTGATAACAGCTGCTACATTGATTTAAGTATAGAGGTTTAACATTGATATGATTGCGTTGCGCCATTCTCGTCAGTATTTTAGCGCCATAGTGGATTGGTATTTCCCCAGACTGGGTTTTCCATTGCCCTCCCCGTATAGTGTATCGTGGTAGCATATGCAGTGGGATATTACGCAACAGGTCAATGACCTGATAACCATTGTTTTCTATTGTAGAGATGATTATCGTTTGTTTATATTTAAACGAAAGTTAACTACTACTTCTTTTTTGTTATATTTTTTTTTTCATATTTTATTAAATAACATATACATTTTTATATATTTTCAGATTATAAAGATATAAAGGATAAATACAACTGGTTTCTGAACCTCAATTTTTGCTCGCAATTTATTACAAACCGGTTAGTCTTGACCAACAACTCGTCTATAACATCATATGCAGAACTCGTACTAAATAATTTTATATTGAGTGTGTATCCATCATTATTAATAAATAAAAAACTTGTAAGATTGTTTCAATTCTTGCACTTTTTGTTATAGTGCAGTTCTACTAACAAATTTCCTTTCTTCATTTAAATGATCCTGCAAGTCAATACCTGTCGAGTATAAACTGATTTACTTACTAATATGTAGTTTAGAAACGCTTAATATCAATATGTTTTGTTTCTATCTAATAGTCGAATGAAATATTTAGATAGAGCTTACAGATCGAGTTACAACGTTAAAGTATTTTCATGAATTCATTATAGTACTAAATTTATATACATTTTTATAAAAAATCAAAAGAAAAACAATGAAAACGTGAATGCCTCATTGAATTCAATGAACAATAAGTAATATTTTATTACTTCTGATGAAACAAATAAAAAATAATTGAATTTGGAACTAATTAAGGTATAAATGTTGTAACCATAAATAATACTCGTATAATGAATAGAGAAACTAAAAATAGTTAAATGGTTTGTAATGAATACGATTCGTTATTGGGTCGTCTATTCCAAAGAGTAATTTATGCAAATTAATATGTTCCTTGCTTACCGAAATTTAATTATTAATTTAAAAATATATTTTATATTTAAAAAGACTACGTGACCAAATAAAAATAATCAGTGTTTCATTTAACATGACGTTAACGGGTTGGAGTCAGTCAGTCTGGTATTCGTTTAATCATAGATGACTCAGGAAAAACCACATATACAAGTGCTAATTCGGCCAACCATGTAATAGGTTATATCAATCCTTATGATTGGGTTTTTTATAAATATCAGGTTAATACTGTCTATGTAATGTAAAAACAAGGTGGGCGTGGCTCTAATGTATACAGTAAAACCGTATAGTATAATGAGATTGCAAGTTGGAACTGTACATTACCATAGCTATGGATCCTTTACCTGCCACGTAGTCAACTGTTGGTTGGAGGAAAACACCTGTTAACATTTATCGTGTATTAATATTACAAGACTATGACGCGTGTTCAATCATTATAACAACATTTATGCCCAAGACGTATTTGTAATTCTTTAAAAATTTGCGTCAGGTTTGTGACGTCACGGGCGTATCTAAGATTCTATGTAACTATAAATTATTTATGAACCGTTTAATAATTATATGTTCGTACAAAAATGTATAAATAAACCTTTTAATAATTACAAGGAAAAATATATGTTACAAATATTAATAATACAAATGTAAGCCACATTTATTAATTTTTGGAAACACCTAAATATACACATACATATATATTAAACAATAATTTAGTTACATTGTTTATTGCTTGTATTATATATATATATAAATAAAATTTAAGTGTTTGTTTGTAGTTCTAAATTAAGAGCTTTTTACTAAATGTGAGAGCATATAGGGAACTTACATATATATATTTTTTTGTCGGTCTGTCTGTTTGTTTATTCGTTAATTCCGGGAGATGTCTGAAAAGATTGGACCGATTTATACTAGACTCACTGACGGATAGCTGATTTAATTAGGGGCAATTTAGAGTCCTTTTATTTAAGAAAACTGACAGTGTAGTCATAGCTCATACATGGTATTATTGGGTAGTACTACCCTTTTACAAATATCGACATGCATTTATTTTACTTGTGCTGTACACTCAGAGCCAACATCTTTCCATAATTTCCTTAACACCTCGTGCCCTTAATAATCTTTGGTCCTCAACGGGCGAAGCATATAAAATTTTATACATGAAAATAGTACTCTCTGTAGTTAAAATATATGTTTTTATGAAAAATAATATATAATAATATATAGAATATGTGAAATAAACACCAGTCAGCCGAAATACATTGTTTATTGTGTCATGTCCTCGTAAAGCGAAATGTGATTACGATGGAGGTCCATGGCGTGTTGAAATTATTAAATAACTTATCAAGTATATAATTTTTTATCATTCCCTTTATATATATATATAATATTGGTGTTAGTAACTTGTTTGCGTCGTGACTAAGTTGAGACGCCCGTGCTCAAGTATACTGTCAACAACTTCTTCTTAAGTACATTTGACGAGGACATTAAATATTGCTGTAAATAAGTATTTTTTGTCCACCTTTAGTTATTATATATATAATATCATATATAATTGTAAAGTGCATTACCATTGCCCAAGGGTCCAAAAACATACACAAGGTAGATTTGAAGATAGAACATAATCAAAAACAATATATATATATATATATATATATATATATATATATATATATATATATATGTTTGTATATGTTTGTATATGTATATGTTTATTAAACAAAACAATGATAAAAATAACTTATCTTGCAATATTAATAATATAAACCTTACAAATTCTTTAAATTTTTATCCAAATTACTGGGAAAGAAAATAAAGACCTACATGTTTAGCAATTATAATTACAGACTCTTCAAGAAATAAAAATATATTAAAATTAGCTATAAATAACGCCTTTTTTAAAGAGATCAGCTTTAAAGCTTTCTGAAAATTGATTTGATGGCAGCTAATGGGGCAATAACACAATGTACCGTTTTTAGTACTGGTGGTACCATTGCTTGTATTTGGGTTGAACGAAATAAAAAGTGTAATATGGAACCAGCAGTAGAGTACCGCGGTAGGGTAAGCTCTGCACCAACTTTGTAAGTTAAAAAAAAAATTAAGAACTCTGGACTAATATTTAATATCCCGAAAGTTGTTTCGGGATTTAAAAATGAGTTCATGGTTACATGTTTTACTTGGAAATCCGTCCCCCTTTGAAATTTCCTAAAACATTTTTTTTACACATAATAATAGCTGCTAAAAAGACCTTACTCGTTATGAATTTTATTTCTTGAATTGATGACATGGCATTACTTAACACATCGTTCAATAATGTGTGTGACTAACTAATTAAAACACATTTTTTTGCCAAAATTCGTTTTTATTCGTCAACATAGTCCCCTTTTAGGGAGATACAATCATTCCAATGCTTTTCCAATCTTTCAATACCGTCTTTGTAGAACGAAAATTCTTTGCCTTCAAAATAGGCTTCAACTTCAGCGATGACTTCCTCATTTGAGCCAAATCTCTTACCACGGAGCATCCTTTTGAGATCTGCGAAGAACCAGTAGTCGCTGGGGGCCAGATTTGGAGAATGCGGTGGGTGCGGCTGCAATTCGTAGCCCAATTCATGCATTTTTGCCATCGTTTTCATCGACTTGTGACACGGTGCGTTGTTTTGGTGAAACAGCACTTTTTTCTTCTTCAAATGGGGCCGCTTTTCAGCGATTTCATCCTTCAAACGCTCCA
Organism: Melinaea menophilus ssp. n. AW-2005; assembly: GCA_918358695.1. NCBI lineage: Eukaryota > Metazoa > Arthropoda > Insecta > Lepidoptera > Nymphalidae > Melinaea > Melinaea menophilus. The sequence continues at coordinate 7,603,262 of OU911050.1, read as the reverse complement.
ACAAGGCTATATAATAATCGCTGTTGATGGTCTGATCCTTTTCGAGGTTATCAACGAATATTATACCGCGAGCATCCCAAAATACAGAGGCCATAACCTTGCCAGCCGATGTTTGTGCCTTTCGACGCTTTGGGCGGCTTTCACCGGCTGCATGCCACTCAGCAGACTGCCGATTGGACTCCGGAGTGTAATGGTGGATCCATGTTTCATCCATTGTGATGTACCGATGCAAAAACTCCGATTTATTACGCATAAAAATGTCCAAACAAGCCTTTGAATCATCAATTCGTTGTTGTTTTTGCTCCGGTGTGAGCAGACGCGGCACCCATTTGGAAAACACCTTTTTCATACCCAAATGTTCGTGTATTATGGTGTGTACACTGCCTGCTGATATCTTTAGGATGTCAGCTATCTCGAGCAACTTCACTTTGCGATCGCCCATAATAATTTTGAGTGTTTTTTCAACGTTTTCCGGAATAACAGCGTCATTTGGCCGTCCAGTAGATGGAATATCATCGGTGTCTATATGACCACGTTTGAATTCGGCATACCAATAACAAATGGTTCTTTTTGATGGAGCAGAGTCCGAATAATGTTTTTCAAGCCATTCCTGGCATTGAACAGTATTTTTTTTCATTAAAAAGCAATGATAAATCAACACACGAAATTGCTTTGAATTCATTTTTTTTGAAAACTCAAAAGTAGCGTCACTTAAAGCACTGTAACTTGTAAACTAATGGTCGGATTGAGATATAATTTTGACAGTTAACCTGAAAAGGTGCACAACACTTTCGAAAAAAAATATTGATTTGGTATTAGTGGAGCCATCTATGTGTCAGTCACACACATTATTGAACGAAGTGTTACAAGCAATACTGTCTTGTGTCTAGTTTTACAATAAAACTTTAGCATCCACCTTTTTCACCTGGAGCAACCGCTCCGTTCGGCCAATGGTTTGGCCCTGCCTATAACCCTCTTAGTAATTATGCAAATAAATTCTTATATTCCTACAAAAAATTCAGAGATCAGCGTACAAAAATTATTTCGGCCTCATACAAGTTCTGTTACAAATAAAAATGCATTTATACGTATATAATGAATTAATGTACTCTTAACGATACATTTATGGAACAAACAACAATTATTAATTTTAAATTCTATATTACTATTTTATATTAAAAGATTATTAAATTAAACAAATAATGTCATAAAAAATTTATTGAATTATATAAAAAATTTAACAATATTGACATACAATTAAGATAGCATGTGCATTTTAAATGTACTGAAATATTTTTATTCATTTCACATTGTAATCTATTTATATAGATTTTAATATGAAAATTGTTAATAACGAGATAATATTTCTTAATAGTGAAATGTAGCAATAATGTAGTAATGAAATATAGCAATGTGTTTTTTAATTAAGAACGCTTTGAATTTATATTCTTGGAATTAGTTTTAAAAATTCTGTAAATCAAAAAACTTATATGAAATTCTATTATGTCATAATATAGCAAAATATCTTTAAAATCCGCTCAGTGCTTAAGGAATAGATTTTTGCAAAGTTATAATTTGGAAACGTACCGTTCATTTATTCGGCTTTATTTCATATATATAAAAAAATTACACACAAAATGTTAAAAAAGGCAATGGTTACAGGAAAACCACATATGCAAAATGGCTAGTAAGCCTAACCGTATGTGCACAATAGTTTTACTTAGAGTTGTACTATTGATTGTAAGAATTCTTGAAAAAATAATAAAATGTTAGTTACTGACTCTAATCGTATATTTGTAATGGCGGCATCCCTCGTAATACGTATCTAGGTGTATTGTGAAACATATAACATTTCCGCATAGTTGTTCAACGTTTACTAACACATGTTGATCAATTAATCGTAAAATCATTAAATTATAGTATCCGCATACGATAAGCTCCTGCTGATCACATTTTTCATAAAGGTTAACTTTTCGACTACTCTATCGACTGCAGATAATATTTATTTAATAACAATATTATTTAATTACTGTCATATTATTTGTTAATTTGTAATTCATAAACATTAAACAGTTAACATAACGTGCTTCTATAATAGTTAAGATCTCTTATAGAAGCAAATACTTTAAAACCTATGTAGAGGCTTTGCGGCGAGTTTCACAGAGTTGCTATACCCTAAAATCGGTGTCCAGAATGAGCAAAGGTTTCATTTCCAGGCGTATGAAGGCTGATAATGATTAGCCTATTTTACTAATAAGTAAAATATTCTACTCGTGCTATAAATGTTATATGCATTGTTCTACAACTCTGTCTGGAATTTTTGGAATATATCGGCAACTAAACTATTTAAACTAAAACCAAAAATATTGTCACTAAAAAAATATGTTTAATTAAATAATATTTTTATAAGAATTCAAGCCACACGCAATGTAGGATTTCGTAGTTGCCCATGATGGATAGATTCAAAAAGAGACATGTGCACTCGAGGTCTATTTGTTGTTCTTTTTAAAACAAACAAATCTATAGTACATTATTTTGTTCTATCTTCTAAGATTTCATCACTGTTTGCAATGTAAGGGCATAAAAAAGAAATGACTTGACTGACTATTAATCGTTAACTTGTAAAACCTAATTACTTGTTTTCACACCTAAATCAATCACTTAGTTGGCACTTGTATCTTATAAAAATATGCACTTTAAAGCTTGATATTTCACAAACGTATCCCTTAATCAATCAACAGTTTTTGCAAAACCCTTTTATTTTTAATCCATAATATTTTTAAAGTCCTATCTAATGATATATAACATCATGGGGTACTCGAGAAAAAATACACCCACTATACGAGTACGTGTAGAAGAGCTAGCCTAAAAAAATATAAATAAATTTAACCACTTTGTTCTGACATGACAAAACTATAAGATTCGTAGTGGACTATTGAATCCTAAAGACTGTATATGATATATCAAAAATACCATCGAATCAAAACTGAAGGAATACGTTCTATGTTTAATCCTTGGTTTATCCAATATTATATAAGAATCATATATCTGCGAGTATGTGTTTTGTTATCTGGGTATTACGTGGTGTACGTGGGTTTAACACGCATTTAAAGATCTGGGAAAATGCAACAAAGCTAGCGGCGAGGTACAGCTTGTCAGATAATAAAGTTTTCAAATCATAGATTGGCTGTAACAAATATTTGATTTCAACCCAAAAAATACTTATTCAATTAATTCGTTTCAACCTCAATTGATGCAGGACGCTGCGTTTGAAAAGATAAGTATTATAGTAAAAAGGTTTTTAATATTAAGCAAAAGTAACTATCCAAATAAAGAAAGAGTATAAGGAAAGGTATATTGAAGCCAGAAGTGACGATAGATAGTATTTTCTCTATGACAAGTTACATCGTTGTTAAATCATTAAATGATTTTGATATTGATGACGATCCTAAATAATATCAATGGTAATAAAAGTCATTAAAACTGAACTATAATTTAGAATGGTTTAACACAGTTCCAACGATCCATAACTGGATGACAAGGAGTATCAAGATGTATGTAGATACACTGAGGTTAGTTACATTTTTCTATTTTGTATGTGATTTAGTAGTTTTTATTAGAACTAAACACAAAAGTGCCGAAAATAATAAGAGCACTCATCCTATTATTCTAATAATAAATAGCATTTACAAATATTTTGTATATAAAAAATAATAACTCATGATTGAACATGTTATAAAAAAATATTATGTAATAATTCAATTTGTACCGTATTATTTTATAAATTATCCTTTTATTTAGTTATTGGGAAAACGGAAAAATATGTATCAACGTCACTATGATGTCACTGACCACGACTTTGTTGCAATCGTAATTAACAAACACATTTCAATTGTATTAAACATCGTGAAAAACATCCAAATAACTAATAATATAAGTTCAAATATTTTTTAGCAAGTATACAATAAACTCGCAATACTAACCAAAATGTGAAGAAACATCATATTTTTATTATATTTTGCAATATAATTTACTGCTATACAATAAGTGACTATTCTACAGTCCAATACAGACCCTTACATGACAGTTATTCATCTTTCACGTGAAGAAGGTCAGGACATTTACTTGCATATTTTCCTGTGACTTCACCTGTATGAGGATAACAGGATTCAATACGTAACTTAAATATGAAGTAAGTTAAGTATTCCTGTTCTTTAAACAACGAATAATAAGGACACATTATCAACTCTCTAGCATTTTAATCGGAGAATCCTGCTGCCTGGGTTCTGGTGTTCGTAAAATATTAATCTTATATCAAGGAGTTGGAGTTTTCGTATATGACTATTTTTCGAATTACTTAGTAAATTTAATTATATTTTCTTTATGTTATGCGTTATTATATGTATACTTCACTGCGTGGCAAATGAGCATACAGAACAGCTTACGGGTGCGTAATAGTAGACAAAGTCAGTCAAGTAGCTAGTATGTTTAATAAAAGTATCGGTAAGATTCATAAGATATCACTGCAATGATTAAAATATTTTTACATATATAAAATTAATTAGATTAACTTTAACATTGGTCTTTAAATGGATAAGAAGAATTAATGATGAATATTAATAATATAATTTAACTAGTCGATATTAAAGTTGTTATAAATCGATTGTAAATCGATAAATGTGTAAATGTAAACTTTTACCTTTTGAGTTACCAATATTTCTTTAAATAAATCATAGCTTATATATATTTGTGTTTATAATTTCGTCAAAGATGTTATAACGTAAAAAAATATAAATAATATAATCTCTAATATTTTTAATACAGAATTATATTTATCTTAAGATTTAAAAATTTAGAAGATATATGAGATTTACTAGCTGAAGTATAGAATTCAGCTATGAATATAATTTATTACATCGTTATGTAATGTTAATACTAAGATTTTGTAATTAGAAATGAGGTGTAATAATTTTGTTTGTTTACGTGAAGAATAATATAATTAAATAGTTACTATGTATAGAAAAATAGAAGTTTCAGTATAATGTGTATTATCTAATAACCAAATAACAACAATCAATAAAGACATGATATCGCTCTATCATCAACGCATAATATGTAACACTCACAAACATAAACAACGTAGTACAAAGAAGGCCGCGCCGGGACGCAGCTACGCGCCGCGCGGGGAGCGCATGTAAACAAACAACTTGGATATCGCAGTATGAATAACGCAACCATCGCGTCCGCTGCTCATTCTGTCGCGATCTACCGCCCGCGTTGCACGCAACCATGATCGACTACGCGCGCCCCTGCGAGCCGAACATGTGCGATTTCTACACCCCCATGCCACCGGCGTCGGCGCGCCTCGACGACTTTCAAGTATTCAAAAAGGGCAACGCCTCTTATATCTACGGGAACTATTATAACAACTACGATGTTTATTCTGAACCTGAAATGGATACTACTGCAAATGTTTACCACACTCTTGTCAGCTCCCGCGAATACCGACATGAGGACTGGAAATCCAAAGTTATGGTCGACTGGACGGATGATGACACCGTGTCCTGGCTCATCGAATGTGCTGTTTCACAGGGATTCTGCGAATACGATGTACCTTTCTACAACTTTAAAGTGTCTGGAATGGAATTGAGGAATATGAGACGAGACGAAGTTATACAAAGGATGGCCCATCCCAACGTTGATCCTAATTTATCAAGAAAAATAGGTGAAATTATTTTTGATAAGATGCAAGCTCGTCTCAATGAGGAGATTCAGCGACAAACGTCAGTATTCAGATATGCAGAGAGTGATCTTTATACACACCACGAAACAGTGCCGTCAGTGTTAGATTTGGATAAGCATAGGTTATATACCTCGGACTATAAGCCGAACGACATTAGTTTGCTACCAGCGTCCGATTCCAGTGATGATGCAGAGGACACTTTCCGTACTTCTGCGTCGGCATCACCGGTATTCTCGTACGGCAGTGATAGCAAATCAGGAGATGAAGAGGAAAAAAGAAAAATGTCCAAGAGACCACCGGGACGACCGAAAGGAAGCGGCAAGAATAGATTCAAGCGTCCTCGCAGTGTGTCTGTTCCAGAGTTTCTGAGGAATCTTTTGTTTGACGAGAAGTATTGTCCTTCTATCATCAAATGGGAAGACCATACACAAGGGAAGTTTAGGTAAGTTCAAAATTTATTAATTGTTAGCTATTGTTAATTGTAATAAGTCGTTTGTCGTGACTTGGAGGTGTGTTGTCGGTCGCATCTCGTACATTTGTCTCATACATAATTTATCATGTCCCTGGCACGTGGACTAACTCATACCTATAAAGCGATTTACAGCTACGATTCTAAGGCTTGTTAATAGGTATTGGTAATTACCCTCGAAAGGCTTACTTTAGTTGTATTGTCTTATGCATGCATATAAATATACAACTCTACATTGTTTGAAGCATAATATACAATATAATAAAATCGTGAATTCATAATAAGGAACTTATATTCCTTATTATGAATTTACGGTATTCAATTGAAATGCTTAAATACAAATGTAACATACCGTTATGTTACCATAAAATAATTTAAATTTTTACCTTACATTAAAGAAAATGTACATATTTAATTGGATCTCGTGTAGCACAACACCAAAACACAATCCAAAGATGATTGCTTGAGTAATTTTACAGCATTTCATTGAAAAATTTTAAATTTTAAACCAACCTATATATGTATATATCTCATAATTCTTCTCCCGTTCCAATTCTGAGGAGTTTCAAATAATTCTCTCTTAAGAGTCTGCGATGAGAATTTTTAATTGCAATTATGGCTAACAATTAGATCAGTTGCAACTGCGCAGTCTTGTATAAGTTATGGTAATCGTGTAGATATATTATCTCATGTTTAGAAAATTAAATAGTATTACCGATTTGGTCAATGTAGAACCGCAATATTGAATGAAATTGATTAAAATAATTTATATTTTTATGGAATCACATGATACATTCGTAATAATAAAACAGACAAAATTATATATAAGAATATTGAAATATATTAATTGATTCAATATATTTAAATTTAATTACTAGCTATTAATATAATATCAATATAATATAAATAATGAATAAAATTACAACAGAAAAAAAATCATTCTACGACTCAAGAAAAAATATTGAGATGAAGAATGTAAGCGTTGATTCAAAGGTTTTTGTGGCAACAAACGAGTTTGCATTTTATTACTTAAAGTTCACAAACGTCTTCAGATATGACCTTCGTTTTCAAGAATCCAAATAAAACCGCATCAACTTTGCAAAGTGACTTTGTAATGCTGTACGGTCGTCTGGAACCCACACTTAGGAACTAACTCATGTTACCCTTTATTTAGATATTACTAAAATATATTTACTAACTTAAACTTCTTTAAAAAAAACCTAATAGGCCTAAATGTGATTATCCTCATTAACTATTTTGGGCTGTTTTTTTTAAAGGCAATTTCGAATATTTTGTTTTGGCTCTATTAAAGTATATCTAGAATTTAGTCCTGAATATACTTTGAGATCAATATATGCATATCTAATCACCTATTCTCATGTTGCGGTAGGTTGTTCTATTATTGATAAGATCACGCTTGTCATTCGCACTATAATATTACGATCATTAAATACGATGACTCTCTACAATGCTGCTAAACATTGTTGACGATTTTACCTCTAACATGAACAAGTAAACTTACGTGTCATACAAACTGAGTAACTTTATTTCCGTTCTCAAATTCTATTTTAAGATTATAAATTAGTATTTTTGACAATTCGATTCTCATTATAATATAAAGTGTTACGATTTTCGAAAACTTCAACACATTAAATTATGTAGTCAATGTCTTTACAGTCATCACCACATGTTTTTATGTGTTACCTTCACCTTGCTGGTAGCTTCGACCTTGTTTTGTTTCACAGGTTAAATTGCAATTTTAAATTCACTCCTTTTGCTCTTATTTCATATACAAATAAGATCTATTTTCCCCTGAAGTGTTTTCGAATACTCGTTGATAGTTCAATCGTTATTAATAAGTCTTGGCAATTACAGTGACCTTTATTATTTAACTTTAGGTCTGCATTTTTATTAGTTTAAATAAAATTTATTAAGTCTTAAAAAATAACATGTAGTAGGAGTTGCTTAAAAGTATTTTATATACTTTGAACACATTCGATTTCTCAGAATAGAGATTATTGCAATTATTTTGATGATTAAATGATTATAAACAATAAAAAACATAATATATGGGTTATAACACCTTATTGATAACACAGTACTCTTTCTCACGAGGATAATATAATTGATTTCTAGGTCAGTGACTAAAAGTGGAAGATTTAACGAGCAATACTTTATTTACTTTAGTAACGTATAATAAATTTTGCTTTGATAAATGAGAAATAATAAAAAACACAGGTATAACATAGACACAAAATAAAAAAGATATTCAACCGAGTCAGTCTGAAACGACTTATAAATATGATTTAACAGTTTAGTAGAGATTTTATCTCTTGTAATCCAGATGTAAAGTGTATTACTTTCGCGTGTTAGCAGTTATTTTCATTAGATATACAACAATTCTTGGTTTATAATAAGATATGATATCCTTCTATCATCTCAATTATATTATATTATAATATAGTATACATATACAAGCTAGTACGATGAAAGAAGGATCAATTTCCGAAATCGGCGTACGCGCATCGCGGGGAGCACTTAAATAAACAATTTGACAATATCGCACTATGAGTAAGGCGGTTATCGCGCCGGCCACTCATTCTGTCGCGATCAGTCGAGATGGACATGTGCGACCCCTATGTGTCCACGCTACCGGCATCCGCGCTCCGCGACCACTTCACAGCATACGGACAAACTAACAACAATATTAACTATTGTAACAAGAATGATGCCCATTCTGATATTGAAATGAAAACTACTTCAAATGCTTACTACGATCTGGTCAGCTCCCGTCAATACCGACACGAGGACTGGAAATCCAAATTTGTGAAAGATTGGACGGATGATGACACCGTGTCCTGGCTCATCGAATACACCGTCTCACAAGGATTCAGCGAATGTGATGTTCCCTTTTATAATTTTAAAGTGTCTGGAATTGAACTAAGTAATATGAAACGAGACGAAATTATAAAAAGAATGGCACATCCCAACGTTGATCAACATTTATCTATAAAAATAGCTGATAGAATTTTTATAAAACTTCAAGGTCTCTCTGATAATATTCAACGACAATCTACGCTATTCTCAAATACGGAAAATGATCCTTACAAGCAACATGAAAGTAGGCAGTCGGTGTTAGACTTGGATGAATATCGGCAACGAACTGCCTCGGACTACCAAGATGCTAGTTTGCTACCATCATTGGAATTCAAAGGCTCCGAGGACAGTATCAGTACTTCGTCATCATCCCTTTTCTCATACAGTAACACTAACAAATTAATGAATGAGGAAGATAAAACCAAAATGACTAAAAAATCAGTGGGACGACCGAAAGGTAGCGGTAAGAATAATATCAAGCGTCCTCGGAACGTATACATTCCCGAGTTTCTCTGGAATCTTTTGTTGGACGAAAAGTACCGTGATATAATCGACTGGAAAGACTATTCGCAATTGAAGTTTAGGTAAGAATGAATCGCGTGTTCAATAATTTTCACCATGTTTTTAAGTAACATTCAAGTCATATCATATGATGATTATAAATGTTTATTTGTTATACTCTTCCGATTTCTCAGTCCTAATCTCAATGCGTATATTGATGAAAGATATAAAGATAGCGGTTTTTATTATACGGTATTATTTATATTTAAGGTGTTTATCATGATTGGTTAGTATTCTGTTTTCTTTCAAACTTTTTCCTTATGTTTTTTAAAGCAATATAAATCAATATACCTTATCTATCTCTACCATAGTGTACTTTTGAATTTGAAACACGTATAACTTGGCATTTCATACATCCGATAAATTAAAGAAAACTGCGAAGGAAAATAAGTTAAATTAAACGTTCAGGTATCCTTTGGAATATATTGTTATTATCAATAGTGAATAAAATAAATTTACCTATAATTAATTGTATAGGTACGATTTACATTGGTGTTGTATTGTAGTGAGTTAGACGGGATGCAAAGCTAGTTTGTAGGGCGGCGCCCTGCATCGTATAGATTTTTTCTCGTTGGCACGCACTCTCAAGGCCGAAGTACTGTGGCGTTTCGCTATACTTCCAAGAAATATCTATGAAAGACTAATTATTTATTAGACTACATACTATTGTATGTAACATTATTTTTAATAGATAATTTTTGAGAGTTTATCCCAAGAAATGTTTTGTGTTAAAAATTTTAAGATATTTTGATAGAAAGAAAGTGAATTATATTTCGATTTTGTCATTGAATGTAGTTTATTAGTTTTATTATAAATTAGTTAAGGTTTTTATACCAAATAACATTTTTCAAGAAACATTGTTTTATACCTACCATAAATTATAAACGAACCAAAAAAATGAAAAGAAAAATGCGCTCGAACACCGACAAAAATAAACGCGGTGGCCCCGCCGTTGTCATGGCAACTCCCGGGAAGCATCTAGACACGTGTCGCAGCTTCCGATTTTTTCTCGCATTTTTCTCCCTCTCCCCTCCTCCCCCTTGTACGCGCCTTAATTGCGTCTGTGAGAGTGTGGTCCGGGGAAATTAGAGCAAGGATAGCTGTAGCACAGAGGCAGCAATTAATTATAAAGAACAATCGAAATTAAATACAATAAAAAGACTAATGATTAAAATACATACAAAAAAAGACTAATTAGTTTTTCTAATTATGAATTGGCTAATATAAATTGCCTATTTAAAGAATTAAAACGAGTAATACACATTAATACTGATATCTGCATGGACCATTTGACCTCATTGATAATCATATTACACATACATTAATGTAATAACACACTTACTATGTCCACCCATCACATAATTGATATTAAATGTATTCTGGTAAAATTAACTAAAAATATATATAATAAAGAAACAAATAACCTTCTGTAACAAAGTGCTCTGTGGTACGCTTGCACCAAAGTCCCTGTAACATTTCTTTTTCGTGAAAATCTATTTATAACTAGGGCAGCCTCGTGTTCTTTGTACTCATTCCATTATCATCTCTAAATCCTTGGTATAAGGTTCAAAATCGTTCATTATTTCAAAATGTGCGTAGATGGCAGTATTATATATATATTTTTTTTCTCATAGTGGCTCTATTATATTGATTAGTAAGACTCCCTCTTCCGGGTCGAGCGTCTTTTGCGAATTCTCTCCACTTTCCTTTGTTTTTCGCAGTTTCTTAGCTGTGATGTATGTGAATGAAAAATTCAGGAACCTCTATATAATTCTACTGAAGTAGTTCTTTCTAATTTCATTTATTATATACGATGTACGCATACTGATTTAGTTTGACGAAAAAAAGTAGAAGATACTTTCACTTTACACTCATTTATTTTTAAAGAAAACTAATCTAAATATAATCAGTTAAAAAAAATACCTCGTTTTGAGAAACTTATGAATTTATTGATATATCTAGTTTAGTTTCATATAAATTAAGACGGGAATACTTTTATCTGGAAAGAATCACATTTTTTCAACTCCTTATTAAAGTTAATCAATATTAATTTTTATCTCGGCTTCGTTCAACATGACAATTAATCTCAGGGAATTGGAAATTAAAAGATACGAAGACGACAATCACGATATGTCAGAGATATTTATATTTTTCGCAACAACCACACAAGATACCATTGAATTATTACAACTTACCAACTCATCGTGCATTTAATATACAAACAAAAACATATAGGATGTCATAAGAAATGCATTACAAATTAAATAAGTTTCGATCTCTTCAAAAAGTGTATATCTCTTTAGTTGTAATTTTAACACAGCATTAAACATGAAGTGCTTAATTAAAACTCAACACCGAGTCATAATACAATAATTTTCATAATGTTTTGTTGCATTACATGAATAGTTCGAAGAAGCTTTAAAATAAAGTCAACAATTTGCACGCTGGGATTTCCCCGCGGCTGTTACGCACACTAACAAACAACTACATATATAAACAACATACAAACTGGATTTCTACTCACACACTCGAATATTCATGATGTATTGATACGTACACACAACACTCATAATACTCACACATACTTATTAAACCCACACCGATTCGTTGGCTATGACGCGAGTGCTTGTAAATATTCAAGTCGGGATATATTACGAAAGGCCAATCCCAACGTCACGAGTTCCTAATGTTGTGTTAGTGATAATCCGTTCACAAATATGTTTTTTATAATCAATAAATGCAAATTTTAATATCAAAATTAAAATAATAAAGCATAATATATTAAAATGTTATGTTAATTACAATACGTATTCGTTTATTAAACATTTAATAATAGTATTCTTATAATTTAAAGTGATTTTCTCGCTATACATCATTACAGCACACTTGTACAGTATTTCACGCACTCATTGACATGTGCATGACGCTCACGCTTGTCTCTATTTCGGGAGATAATTAACTTTAATATCTTTTAAATGGTTTTTGATGTGTCTTAAAAGGAAATTAATTTTATCAACATATTTTTTAAATCTTTCATTCACATTCAATAATTATTTTTTGAACAAACTTATCTGGAAGTCAATAATTTTGTTGCGTAATTAAATAGTTGTATATTTTGTAATTTTGTGATAGATTAACAGCCGTTCTAAGATTATAACGCGGGAAGTCGTTAGCAGATATATGTATATAATATAATCGCTCAAAACTATTATGTGATACTCTTATCAAATAGTGTCAACAACGCGCCGAGTAATCTATTAACATTTACAGAATAGTCATACTTACATATATAGAAATAAGTATCACAATAGATTAAATTGTTTGAACCTTGATTTCGTTATAGAGATCAGAATGACTCGTTTTTACAGAATAATAATAATAATAATATTGTACTCTTTATTGTGACAGAGATTTTCACCAAAGTTGCCTGTGCGTGTAGTTTCCTCTATTTCTGTGAAGTAAAAATAAGTCTCCTGTGTTTCTGAGAAACGACCAAAATTATATATAAGTCATCCCGAAGCGGTGACGTCACAGATATCCCGAATACCAGATAAAGATTTCACCGATGCCCACCATTAATCCTTTTTGTATCGACTATCGATAAATGATACGCGAGTAAGCAGATAGCAATTATCATGTGCGAGTGAGATAGCATGAGGATAACGTGAAATATATCTCGTGCAAAAAAGTTAGCGAGTACGAGGCACGTGCAAAAAACACTTACTGCATTCAGAACAGATGCTAAAGTTGAATGAATGTGGACAAGTTTTAGCAAGAACGTTCGTGGCTTCTACCTTTTGAAATCAGAATGCGAAAGAGCTTAATATGATTTAAGCTTAATGAGATTTTATTCTTATTGACTATTAGAATACAGCAACCTTTGTTGGGTTTACCTCATATTTAAGTCGCAACACCGTTAAAAGTTAATAAATTACATCGTTTAGTATCCAACTCTACACTCATAAAAATATGTTTGTATTCGTTACTTATACATTCATTTTTTTGCCCTCAAAATATCTGAACGCCTTTCGATTCTCATTTTTATTACCAAATTTATTTCTCCGAATCAATTAATACTTTCAAATAAGTTTTTTCTATAAAAAAGTTTTTAATATACCTTTTAATGATATATATAATTTTGTTATTTATAAAAAAAAATATGTTATCATCTTTGTCGTTTCTATTAGTTATAATCACTTGTGTCAGTAGCTATCTTGTTTTTTCGCGATACTTTTCTCGGTAATAAGTCGCGGCACGATGATTCAGAACGCGAGAAATATATCACGTTTTTTTTATTATTTATATCTATAAATATGATCTTATCTGATTGTGAATTCAGTGAAGTAACAATTTCCTGACTTATAAAAATTATCTTACCATTATAAATTAGATATTATTTTTATCAGCTGTAATTTGGGAAAACCACGATTTAATCTTATTTATTTTTAATTACTTCATCACAGATAAATATGGATTGGAGATAAAATTAGTCCACGACTGTCCAAAATAATATTGACTAAAATTTAATTCAAGTGCAAAACAAAAGTTTTTTAATGATGTAAATTGAACTTTAGATCATATTGACAAAGTTTAATTTGGATAGACAATGCTTATTGGACTATTTAGACTAAACAAATATTTGTATTTGGAAAAATATGTCATTAATAATTATAATTTTAATAATTATTTTGTATACACTTTCTACCTGTTAACTATTGTGTAAACCACGAAAAAATATTATAAATAATTGTTATGATATATTCATTATTTACTTTCAAACAGAAATAACATTATTAGGATTGTTTTTATCAACAATTCAGAGTTTAAATATATGCAAGATAACTAAATCTACGAGTTCTATGAACTGTGAGTGTAAACATAATTCACCTATGAGTTGATAATTAAATTCGTCTGCATAATATTATTAGCATTATCATTATTATTCCAATAACTTTTTGCAGACTAATTTATCTATATGGCTATCATATATTTGGTTATTTACAAATATATGGTAAACCTTTTTTTCAACATCCTTTACAAACTAGTTTACAAATTCATACAACATTAATATCTATAAATTAGCATAATCTTAAACAAGGTCACGTAATTATCAGAGGGACTTTACTTTTTAAGTGAGTAATATCTTGTTACTATGCATTCCGTGTAACCTTAATATATCTCAGAAGGCTGTGCTTCCCCTTAACCGTTAACAGTTTCTTACCATTGATATTTGTAAACAAAACACGTATTTTTAAGTCCCACCAGATTACCTTCATACTAGACTTAGTATTTTGCAATGACCATACTTCAATGGATTTCATTATTAATATGTATTACACTCTGAGTTTAGTCTTACTATGAAATGTTATTCTTTCCCCCTTTAACTTTCGTCGGCTCTTCTATAGTCAAGGTGTTAGGTTTAAAAGTTAAGAAAGCTTGAAAATTTTTCATTAATATCAAAATTGGAATTCAAGTGTTCTGGAAATGAAAGGAATGCGAATACGTTTCGTATATCCCGCATCCTGTTTTCTGTTCCTTGGACGACAGACAAATGCGGTCAAGTGTAGAGTGTCCATGTTTTACCGAGGACAATGACTTTACATGACATTTCCTTTGCTACAAAGCTCGTGACGTCATACTATTAGAAAACGTATACATGTTGTGTTGGAATAATTTATGTGTCTACCGAAAAATGTAATCCCCAAGTAGGTAGGCCTCTTTAATATTGAATATGTTATAATTGAATATCTCTATATAAGTGCGTAGTTATGAGTTAATTGTAATACATACTTATTAGATACTCACAGTCGGTCGGTGGCGCGTCTCGGATGCATTTATGTATTACCGAGTCACGTTTCAGCTCATTCTTTGATATGTAAATAATCAGTCATTAAAATAGTAATATTATTTTCTTAAGCTTTACTTTGTATCTTGGCTTAGTGCTGTTTTCGCTGTTGTGTAACTTGACATTAACATAACTTATATTTTAATGATTAAATAAAAAAAATGTCAGACATAATTCAAACCAAAACATCCGTTATGTATAATCAAAACATAAAAATATAACATAACAAAAAAACATCCGATAATTTTTAACAAAAACAAGAATTATAGATAATAAAAATAATTTCATACAGCTTCATAACAACAAATTCAGTAACACTCCTTTGGCCAAAAATAAAAATAAATATACAAAGAACAAAATTTTGAAGTCGTTGCATGCCCGTCGCGTGTGTCAGAGACAGGTCGAGGAGCCGTGCGGTCAACAATATCAATTCGTAATGAATCATCATTACACAAGACGTATAGCGTGTATATTTGACATTAAAAACAAATTTACTAATGCGGATACACTTTACACAACCCTCTTCAGAGCTTAGTGTCCCTTGCTTTTAGTTTATTGTAATATTCCCGGCTCGGTTACAAACAATCGCCAAAATAACTTTTAAATTATTTTAAAGTTTCTTCGTGACATAGTTTTATTTAATGGATTCACCAACCTTCAATTGAACAGCATGTAATATGTTCTGACACTAATGTAATAAATATAACTTTATAGTCAAATAAAGTAAACCATGAATAAAAATATATAGACGTTTTAAGGTCCTCAAGCGTTTTATTCACACTACGCGACCTCCATAAAGCACCTTTGTTATGAGGCGGCGAGGTCGACCGCGGGGTGACTTTAACGAGCCTTGCGAAAGAAGATGCAACCTCCACCTACGAAACAACTAAAGTAGGACGCATTTAAGCTAAGGAACTTTCTACACTCTATATATAATAGATAACTTATGTCGTACATACATATACTATTATATTTATATACTCGTATGTGAAATTATCCGTTTAAAAGATGAGGAGGAAGGTTTACGGTTGAGTTTTCTAAGAGATATATATTATTAATAGACGTAAGTTGCCTATTTCTTGGTACTATTGACGTGGTACTTAGAACTTAAGGTAAATAATAAAGTAATGTTAATTGATATAACTCGTAAAATTTTAACGACTGTGACATTATGCATTGCAATAATCATATAAATATTCAACTGATATATGTGATATGGGGTATGGTTGGCTCTCATTAAAATGAACTTAGTATTGATCACATGATAAGTGAAATGTAAAAGCAAAGCCCCAGGCAGTGGCTAGTCGAGCGGTGGCCGAGGTCGGGGCCCGGCCTTGCCGAGTATCGTGCCATCAGCTGGGCCAAGGAGTCCTACGTGACGCGCATCCTAACGTCCTTTATGGCTGACAACCTTTAAATAATTCCGTAATGGCATGTTTCAAACAACTTTATTGTAGATAGCATGAGTTCACTGAATGTCACAGGTTTTAAGGACCCAAAACGATCAAACCATAACTCCGAATTGTAAAGATTGAAGTATTTATCTAGTGAGGATAGTTACGTCTGAAGAAGATGTGGCTTATAAAATTTATATTTTATTAATTTCGCCTGCATTATTAAGTTATCTAGCATTGAGCTTGTAAGGTCAATAATGAGTTAAACAATTTGATTGCAAAGCAAATAGTGTATTAATAGTTAATAGACTGTTAATTCACAGTAAGCCATGAGGTTGACATTGGACTGTTTGTATTGACTGTTTACTTCATTAACTATATAATTATATCTATTGAACGATGACAACTGTTAGTTGAAGCTGAACTAGTGCAATAATTATTTGGTTATATGCTGCTTAAGAATGAGGTTAAAATAATATATCACAGCTTACTTAAATAATTCACTGTTACAATCATATCTAATAGCCAAGTAAGTGACTTAGTAGCTGTCTTATTCTTACTCATTGTGTGATTTTAATAGTTTATTTGCAATTTTTTATATTCTTAAACAAATTAAAACTGCCATGTGTGAAGCATACATCCAAGTATTTTTAAGTTAAAGTACCAAGAGAAACCCTAAACTAATGCCACTAGAGGCGGAGTATCTTAACCTTATAGCGATACATAGATCCCAAAATTTTATGATAAATCAGTTGGCGGTATGTCTTTCATAAATATATAATCTTATTTACGGATAAACAAGCGATTTGCCACTGTCTGAAGCGATATTCATTCTAAGGCAAGGTCGTGCAACGCTTGAGCACGTCATACATTGTATTACCATGGCATCTGTGATAACCATATTGATAATCGCGAATAATTTATCAAAAAAAAAATAGACAACTTGATAACATTTATTAGATGTACGATATTATGTAATAAGTTGTATGGATTTCATGCAACAAAGGAAAGCGAAGATATTTTAATAATAATATAAAACGGTGTGCAAAATGGCTCTGGCGAATGTAAAAAAATTTTAAAAACTAAATGTAATAAATGAACAATGTGTGTCGGTCACGTTGGCAGTGGAGCTGATAATGGCGGCTACAAGTAATCCTTGACTCGGATCACAATTATCTGGACATTCTGCATCACTTGACACCGTTGCTTGCAAACTCGCTCCAACCGTCGCTATATACGTCGAGTAGAGGAGAATTTATTTAATGACCGGCAAATTATATGAGGGTATGTTATTAGATGCAGGTTGAACTTGACTTAATTAAGATTACTTCAATATCGATATCTTGTAAGATTACAATATTTATTATATTTAATTATTAATATAATAATAATAATAATAATCTTAAGACTATATCGCTTGGCGCGAACTACGTTTTTCAAAGACTATTCATCGTTTTAAGTGTTAAAGTAATATGCATTGTTATAAAGCAAAATACAACGCAAAGATATTATTTGAATATATATTTACACATATGTCTTTATTAGCTTTCTTACGATATATTCACTAACAATATTTAGATTTAGGAATAAGATATAAATGTACTAATCAGCTATAAATCTGTAACGCTTTAGTTAATATAAAAAAGGGCATTGATAAAAGTAAAGAGAATGGTTGCGTGAACGTAATTACTATTGGTATAACTACGCCCTTGCACATTGCATCCGAACCTTGAATTAAAAATAATCGGAAAAGAAAATTTCTATGCCATAGAAATAAATCAAGCCAAGTTCAAATCAATATCTAGGTCAAGAAAAGTAGGTGTTGACAATTACTGCACTTTCACAATAATACCGTTTACAAAGAGTTATTGGAATCTTCTCAAAACTAACTCAACTGTTAAAACATTTTAACTATTATTAAACGGAACTATCTTCTTTACAGGTTTATCAAACCGGATGAAGTAGCTAAGTTGTGGGGTCAGATGAAACAAAATGAAAACATGACCTTCGAGAAGTTCAGCAGAGCCATGCGATACCATTACCGCCAGAAGGTTCTTGTATCCGTTCCCACGGCACGACTCGTCTATCAGTTCGGCTGCAAGGGACCGGACTTCAGAACACAGAACCCAAACTTTGTCAAAGTTAAATCAGAAGTAGACCTCCAGGACATGTCTTACTCGTAGTTCAATTATAAGATGTAAGGAATTGGAAAACGATGCTCATTGTTATGTTGAAGAAGGAATAAATTGAATGTTTATGGTAATATAAGACGAGCGCAACTCTCTCACTCTACAAGATAGAATTGTAGTTAAAAGAAATAAAGACAAAAGAAAGTTAAATTTAGATTAAAGATATAATGAGAAGTGAATTACCTCGCAGAATGGTTGTTGAATTATTTTCAGAGTTGAGAGTTGCGGTTGGTTAAGGTTGTATGGAGACGATAAGTTCGCGTAAGGTATTGTAGGAATAACGTAGCTCGGTGTCCGGTCTCGTCGATGGTTGTAATAGGATTTGATTGTTGGTTCGTTCCGTCAATTAAAAGGTTGTAAATCCAACTTGTTAAAGTGTCCATATTATTTTTTTAAGTGATTATAAAATTTTTACAAATGGTTTTTACCCACGTGAGATTTTGTGGTCAAAGTATTCAAGGTTGTTCAGAGTTACGAATTTTTGATAAGTATTTTTAATGTTTCGATCGTTGTTACCGTATGACTAAGGTTAGTTAGTGCGTAGTTCATTGTAGTTAGTATTTTAAAACATTCCGATTTTATTATTATTATTTTCAATATAATAAGATTTATTCGCGATTTCATAGACGTAGATGACGTTGCCATACTCATTAATTATTTCAAGGTACTTAATTATAATATTGTTGTAATAATTTTCATTTTTTATCATTAGATTAGAGTTTCAATGATTATTTATAATCACCTCTCAGTGTTAGATGTATTATAGGTTAATGGCATGAATGTGCAATACGACAAGTGTCAAGTGACAAGAGATGAAGATCTGTGCGCCAAAGATAACGTAGATGTAGGTTGAAGCATCGCTTCAATATGATGATATAAAATATAAAGTTTTTTTTCGACATTATAAATGTACTGTATAAATACTGTGAAATGACTCTCAGGCAATTGCTGTGATGTTAAGTAAAACTGTTTATTTATGTATATATTTATTTATGTAAATAATAATACACTTATAACTAACACTTTATTGTTCTCAGTTATTAATAACTCTATTATATTTTGATAACGTGATAACGTGAATTTCATATATTTTTTTTAATTTAATAATATATTTTAAGGCAGATCGTTTTAGTATTAAACATTGTCAATTTTCAAGTTCAAGTACAAAAATTTGTGTCCTTACATTTTTAGGATCGATGAAATATTTCAAGATATTCAGTATTCTGACGAATGTAGTTTAAGACCTTACATTATATAACATATTATATACTAGGTGTATATTAAATTTATGAACAAACAGTTCTCATATGTCACAACTAATAAAACATTTTTTTTTAATTACTAGGACTCGTTGATTTAGGACTAAATACTGACGCAATCATTTAACATTAATTGTATTTTTAAGTTACTTTTACGAAGCAAAAGACATTACAAAAGTTAGATTATATAAAAGGAAATCTAAATAAAGATTTTCATTACCTTTATTTTGCAATATCTAATATATTTATACTTATTTCTGTTTTTTTTTTTACATAATAAGTTTTGTTAAATAGTTATTTAAATATATAGAAATGTAGTTTTAATTGAAATACAAATTATTTTAACTCGTAAATTAGTATTAAGTGTCGTCATCACAATTCAATTATTTTTATTTTGATCCTTGGATCATGCAAGTGTTATTTATGTACATGATTTTATGAAATATAAAAGAAATATACGAATTATGAATGTGAAAATGTTATTTGATTGTTTCCTAAACCTCCCTCCTATGTAGTATGTAACTCTTATGTAACTTTCCTCTGAAATGATTTTATCTTTGTTAAATCATGTTATTTTTAAGTTGTAAAAATGATCTGTGAATTTTTTTATTTTATATCGATTTATGATTTATTTTATAATAATCATATATTCTTTATGCCTCTGTACAAATCGTTATTATATAAATTTATCACTACATTTTGTTAACTATAGTGCATGTAGAAAAATCATAGTGAATGTGGAAAGTGGGAGTAAAAATTGTAATTTGTAGATGAATTTCATATATTTAATTTCACCATTTCCTCCGTGATGTCGTACAAGACGACCAAGGCAATGGTTTTCCGGAGGGTGGGCAGCGGAATCCTCTGCGTGCCATAACACATAATACCACCTAAAAGTAAAATAAACATCGGCTTTTTCTTTAAATTTGCTTTTTACAGAAATCTACACCTTAAAAAATGTATGACTCAAGTAATAGTTACAATTATTGTTTTAAAATTTTCATGTACTTTCGCTTTTTACAACTTGATTCGCAATGTAATATCCCATGATCTAGGCGAATGTTTGCCATCGCCAACCTGCCAAGCGTGGCGAATATTGCATATCCCTTCATGGATCGCGATCAGTGGGCGTCTATATAAAATCATAAAGGATTTTTAATATACATGTTAGTACTAGTTGCCCAGTAATTTTATGGTAAAGAAACAGATTATTTAGGTTTCTGTAAATCATTCGGATGTCCACAGAAACTTGAGCAAACATACTGTGAACGAATTTCAATAATGTTGAATTCTTTCAGTTCGGGTTTCCTCTTCCAAACCTCCAAACTTAAATAATAAATATAATTATTGTAAACCTAAATAAGGTATTGTATTCTATGCAGAGTATCACGTCATGTCCTCATGTTGGGTAAATTAATTACAAATAATAATAACTTATAAGGAAAACCCTTATACGGTTTGGTGGATTACAATTAATAATTATATTTAAAATATACCAATCATCCTTGTACCTCCAAATAATTTTACTAAATATTTGTATGAAATACCATTATTTAATGTAATTTGGATATTGTGTTCGATACTCAATAATAAAAAGAAACAAAATGCTTATTTTTTTAATTTAAAATATAATATATAGTACCTATAAAAATACTAATTTTTTTGCATGGTGAGGAACTCCATGGATACTTTTATACGTACATATAATAAATTTGGATCTGATCACTGTCTCTACACAAAAGATATTTTCACAAAAAAATATTTTTAGAATATTATGCTTTTGCTGTGCTCTGTGCTTTTCAATCAAACAAACTATTTTTTTTTAAAAGTCTGTTACCTGTCGAAAAATCAATTCCGCGCTAACGCAGTCGTGTATAAAGGTAGTATAACAATAAATACAATCGGTATATAGTTATAAAGGATCTACAATAAAATCGCTTTTATTTACGATAGTTTATATTTTTCCCTTAAATATAATATAACAATATAATAAAATCTGTATAGATTAGAACGAATCGATACGGGGCTGTGGCGTGCTGTTGGTGTGGCGTTGTTTTTTTATATATTACTAGCGTCATCTATTAGAACTAAAAATAAATTAACTTCATTTTTTGAACGATAGATGTCACTTTTGGGAAAATTAGGAAGAAAAAATCGTGACTAGAAAGAAACCGTAACAAGTTCTTCAGTTATTAGTTATTAGTATTCAGCTAACATAAAACTTTTTAAAATATTTAAACTGTTTCATAATTGAATGTTTTGATTAGAAAAACAAAACAATATTTTTAGGCGACATCTATAGGAATCGAGACAGATAACGTTACTAGTCAAGGTACCGGTGCAATTGGTAATGAGTTTCTTATTATTCTAACAGATGGTACTGATGCAAAAAATTAAAAAGAATCTGAAATGAAACCAAAGTAATAATATATGAGTAATATACGATGTAAAATGAAATAAAAATAAATTGTCTTTTACTAATTATAACACATTCTTCAAGCGCTTTATGTTGTTAAAAGACCTTTTTTTTCTTTACTCAAACACAAAAAAAAGTAATCTTAGTACTATTTTACAGATGCTGACCGACTTCTATCACAGAGCCCTCGTGACGGTTTAATTAGCTGTAATGTGATAAATGTTGAGGTATGAGGAGTGTAGGTTTCTCACCTCAATCAAATCGATCAGGTTTATACGAGCTGCAATTTTATTTCTTATAGTTTTAATCTACCAATAAAATTGGTATTAAACAAGAAGTTCAAAAACACATCTGAAAATAGTTTCGTGGCTAGGAATTGTTGAATAAAGAAAATATTTTTTCATTATGTTTGTAAATGTATAATTTGTACTCATTCTTAGATCACTCGTCATCACGTTACTACAATGTATGTGGATACATAACTGAGTGTAGCGGTTCTTTACCTTTTTCCATTATATCCTTAAAGTAAAGGTGTAATTAATAATAATAATAAGGTTACTTAAAGTCGCTTTTAATGTTAGTGTTAGTGCGGTCATAAAATATGTTTGTTGTATTCGTGTTTACTAATTAGACTTACAAATTTAAACATCAAATATTAAAAAATGAGATTTTTTGCGTTCTAAACTGTCGTCAACTTACATATAGAGTTTTTGATATATTAAAATTCACTCAAAACCACATGAAACTACAAAAACTTTTTGTGGGTTTTATTATTATAAAATTTAAAAATTATAAATATTTTGATCAAAGAAAAAGCAAATGAAGTCATGGGTATCGAGTGGTAATTTTATAAAGAGATATAGTTTTCATGAAGAATAATTTAACTTAGATAATAATTTAATTGTTGTACAAACAATCACCTAGATCATGGGTTATTACATTTTGAATCAAGTTGTAAAAAACGAAAGTATATGAAAATTTTATAACAAACATTATGACTATTACTTGAGTCATACATTTATTTGAATTATAGATTTTTGTTAAAAAGAAAATTTAAAGAAAGAGCCGATGTTTATTTTAGTTTATTTATTATTAAGAGAGAGGATTACATAATGATATACACTATATCAAATGAATAATTACGACTTTTATTTTGACAGCTAATATATTAAGAATATATGAAATTAATAATAAATAGGGTAAGATATAAAATAAAATAATCAACGTGATTTAAATTGCAGCCCGTGTCCACCCTTAAGGCGCAGATTAAATGACTCATTGCTGAGCTGCACCGGGATGTAGGTCTTCTTTGTTGGTGATAATTCAAAGTTCAGGAGGATCTGGTATATCATCACCTTGACCTCGCAGAGAGC
This sequence comes from Melinaea menophilus ssp. n. AW-2005, assembly GCA_918358695.1. Taxonomy (NCBI): domain Eukaryota; kingdom Metazoa; phylum Arthropoda; class Insecta; order Lepidoptera; family Nymphalidae; genus Melinaea; species Melinaea menophilus. Next base: position 7,579,136 of record OU911050.1, on the reverse strand, counting down.
GAAGCGGGACCCTGAAAGAATAAATTTAGTTCTAAAAAATGTAATTAAACAATTTATATATTTATAAATACTAGGATCTAGATTTAGTAGATAGTCTATTAGAAAGATACATACATGTGTACATTGCAAAAAGTATAAGGGGGAAAATATCAAAATTAACTTCGAATATTAGTTGAAGAATAAGATAAGCTTTAACCTTTAAATCCTCCAGTGGTTTAACAATCTAAAATATTTTTAGGGATATAAAAAAAGCTATGATCAGTTAGAAAGAATAACGGTAATTTAATTATAATTTAATAAAAAGTTTAGACAGGAAACCTAAATTCACTTTTAATGCTTATAAAAAATAAAATATTATGACTGGAGCTAGATCTCAAAGTAACAGTAAGCTGTAAAAATAAAGCTCAATGGTTTTATACATTTTAACACAAATAAAAAAATTGACTTTTACCAATACAATTCCTGGGTCCGAGTCCGAAGGGCATGTAGGCCGCAAGGTTGATGAGGTGCCGGTTTTCTTCAGAAAAACGATCAGGGTCGAACTTATTTGGATTTGGGAAGTATTGTGGGTCACGATGAATGGTCCATGTTGGAACGCTCAAGCTTTCGCCTTTATGAATCTGAATTTTAAATACTACAGTGAACGAAACTATTTATTCATTTATATGGGATATTAAACCAAAACTAAACGTCGAGTCTTTGGTCTAGTGGATAATAAATGTAAAACTTGTAATCAAGAAATAATACTCACAGTTCGAGGATTTAATTATACGATTTTAATAATATTAAAAACTGCACTAAAGCAACTTGTTTATGTATCATATCATTCCATGAACAATGGAAAGCGTTTAACGGTCATATCTTTTAAGTAATTAAATAAATACCTTTATACTTACAATAAAATCTTCAGTAGCTTTGCTGTTGGGTTTGCCCAGGTTGTAGTCTTTGACACAGACCCTATCCAACACTAGGGCTGCCGGCCACAGCCTTAATACTTCTGTAATTATCATTAAATAATTAAATTTTATCTCTCTTATTAATCTCTTATTAATCTGAATTAATTAATTAAATAACTTCTTTATCTAATATTAATTTCTTAACCTATAAAAAAGGGAAACAATACCTGATACAACCATGTCTAAATAGTTCAAGTTCTGAATCGAAGTAAAATCCAGCTTCCCGTCATGTTTGACATTATGCTCCTTGATTTCTTCGACGAGTCGATCCTGTACTTCTTTGTGAACCGCCAGCTCGTACAGCGTGAAAGACGTCACAGTCGATATCGTCTCGAAGGCGGTGATAAAGAATAAGACTGCTTGAGCGATAAGGTCGTTGTCGGACCACACTGTTAATTAATATTATTATGTTTAAATTATGATCAAATTATTGCATATTTCTTATATTTATTATTTGACTGATTATAAAAGTATTCACAACTATCATTATATTTGGATTATTGGATTTGGACAACGTATTAAATGGATAATTAAAATTTAATTTAACCGTGTGTTATTATTATTATTATTATGTTATTTTTTGAATAATATATAGCGTATAAAATATATTAAAATTGAAGCGATAACTCCGTTTTATGTTTCTTCTTCTTGTTATATTATATTCAAGAATGTTGTAGTGGATATATAAACTCTATAACTTCAACTAAATAAATAAATATAGTATATATAGTATAGTGTATATATAGTATTTATAGTTGAGAAATAGTATTATATATAAGGTGTATGTTTAATAGGTATTATATATAATAGGTATTGTATAAATATATCTAATATAAATCTAATGTGGCAGTGTGATATGACCTCTGTGTACAGTTTTCTTGCCAACATCCGACTCCTCCACTGTGGCAATGCCAACAGCAGCATCCGATTTTCCATTTGTGACATCTGAATCGTATGCTAGTCGACCTGTTGATAAAGAACACTTTTAGTTTTATTTTACGGCAGTTTTGCTTTTAGTGGATCCTGTTTATGCCATTGCTAAAAGTATTTATGACTTTTTGTCAATTTACTTATCTTTACACATCACAAATACATTTATATTTGAAGGTAAATTTGGCGGGTCGTTGTTATTTTGCTTAATAAACATTTAGATGCACCTTTCTTAGCTTCCATCAACAGATGAATCATGTCTGGTCGGATGATTTTGTTCTCTTCTCTATTCTTCATAGTGCCTTGTACGAGGTCGATAAAGAAGTTTGTGGTCTCCTCAGCAAAGAGCTTCAATTTTAGAACCTGTAAAATTATCATATAATAGTTTATTGTCTTAAATAGGTTCATACTTTTAGATTTTTATAATATTGCTTTTTCATTAAATTGTTTATATATTTTTAATTGGGTAGTAATAGGAGAAAGCAAGAAGAAGAAGGAGAAAAAGTGCTGAAGTGTTACGGTGAGTGATATTTAGATTATATAATTTGAAAAAATAAATTTGACTAGGAAGTATAAATTTAAATATAAATAAATAAATTACCTGTTTAAGAGAAAATGATATTATTACAATAGTGGTGGATAGCAGAGGATGAAATTTAAGGCTGCTCCGAGATAAAAAAAAATAAAGGTAGAAACAGATGTTGATATGTAATTGAAAGATTTTTAAAGTAATTCCAAGTAACGATGCTGAATTCTTACCAGATGTTATAAAGTTAGACAAAACCATTTAAGTCGTTTTAATTAGCTTATATTTCTAAAAAGGGGGTAACTTGTAAAATAAAGTGCAAATCCACACGCAAAATAGCAAATAAACTAATAATATTGCTGCAGGCAATTAAGAATAAAGTCCTTTTAATACAAGTAATCAATTTAATCCCACTCTATCAAAGACTAATGGACTTTTAAAGAGTCATAAAGAAGATAGTCCTTTAAGACCTAAGTGAGCCAGACAGTACAAACTATTTAGACATTTTATTTAAATCTTATTTAGACAAAACTTTAATTATCGTGAGTTATAAGAAAAATAAACATATTGAAATATGTGGATTTCAATAGGGATTCTGGTTGGGTGCTAGAATCGACATAAAACCAATAATAAATATTAGTAATATCAAAAAGAATCACCTAAAAATTTCGTATGTCCTTCCAAAAAACTATGTTTTTAAAATATGAAACCATTTAAAATGATAAGTAATAAAACTTTGGAGTATTTTTTACTTTAAGATATAATATTGTCGGAGACATAATGAATTTTTAGATATAGTATTGGAATAAGTATATAAATCACAAATTTAAAGCTCACCTTAACCAGAAGAGGTGATGCAGAAATTAGAAAGAATAAGATCATTTGCTTTAGCTTGAAAGAGGACGCTGTTTTTCCCATCTCGAAGAACTTATTATCTTCGTTAGTGTGAGAGTCCACTTTGAGTCCAAATGCGCAGGAAGCAATCACGTCGTTAGCATATCTTGAGGTCAAGTCCTTGCAGTCGATTTCTACTGACCCATCTAAAATCACGATCTCAGGTTAACTAAATCTCTAAAATATTAAAAAAAAATTGTATGGGAAATTTAAGATACTAAATTTATGTATTTAAAATCCCATTGCTTACTATATGCCGCCAAAATTTTCTATAATAGTTTTTTTTTCAATATAGCGAATTAATTTCAATATTGTCAGTCATTAAATTGCCAATAAAAATAAAAAGATCTTTCAACGCACTTTCGGAATTTTTTATCTTGTTCTTCACCGCTTTAATCATCGTATCTCCCACTTCTTCCATGAACGGGATCATTTGTTTGATTTTAGAGCTCGTGAACGCCGGACTCAGAGTTGAGCGCATATCCTTCCATTCCTGACCTATAAAAGTTAGTAAGTTTATTCATTAACAACATTATATGTACAAGAAAAGTTTGATAATCAAGTTTTGTTATACTTTACAGTAAAAGGTTTAACCTGTTTTATAGACATATTTACCTTTTAAAGAGAATAAATTTCTGGCAAATATAGGTTCTTGTTTATCATTGACAAGGGTACGGTGATCCAGAAAGTGTTCGAAGTCTTTAATCGTTACCTTTTTCGCTAATTCTATATCTCGTACCAAAACACAGGGCTTAGAGAACTCGAATCTGCCAATAAACCTGATAAAAATAAAAAAAAGTATATGTAATAGTTTTTTTTAAATCGGTGATTCAATACTAGCTTCGCTATATTTTTTTAGTGGAGATAACTAACGAACCAACTGGTTTTCATAGACTTTATATTCACCTTTCTTCTGGAAATTCTTTATACATTGATTCAAAATGATTGCTAAAATGTTCCATGCGTAGAATAACCTTTAGCATATTGCCAAAGAAAGGAATAGGCGTTTGTTGTTTAACACCGAAAGCAGTAAACCTCGAGAAGATCTTTCTGTAATACAGTATCACCACCGCCAATAGAACAGCGAGCCATATTAAAATTATCATCTAAAACAAAAAAAAAATCTTTTTTAACATATGGTTATATGGTAAATTTAATTAGAATAGTTCTTAACGATAGTTGATTGTCAAAAAAGACCGCTCATGGAAACATGGTAATTTTTATACCAATTTGTTAATTAATAATTGCAATATAGTATATAGTGACTCTTTAAAAACATATATATTAACTGAATGTACTGAAGAAAAATAAAGAGATATGAGTATTTCTGTTTGGTCTTAGAAGAATACTTAACAATTATCCTCAAACGGCACACACACAATAAATATAGTTTTTGAAAAGAGAGATTTTGAATACGATGTTAATATAACATGTAATTTATTAACGAATCAATAAATGCAATACTTACTCTACGCCCTCCTTTAACTGAATCTAAAGATATAATATATCTTGATGATTGTATTTTTTTACAATACAGTTTTTTATTCTACCTAATTCACGATTATTGGAATTATAATTATTTTTATGTTTATATTATATGTTAATATTTTATTGCAAAAATTTACATAAATAAAATATGTACAAAAGGCAGGCTTAATGCTAAAAAGGACTTTCGCTACCAGCCAATATATGATGGATGTAGAGGAGTACCAGTATGTAGGTATGCAAACAATATATATATATATTAAGATGTAGTAAAGAAAATAAGAATATATAGATAGCATATGTATATGAATGTATATACACATATATAAACAAAGACATATACACAAAAATATGTAATGTATGTAAAGAACAATGGCAGCTTTCCATACATCATTTTACCTGACATTTTTTGGAAGCGTCTAAATATAAAAAAATATTTAAACGATAGGGGTAACATTACATAAGCTTAATCAGAAAAAAATATTTTTTTAGAAAGCCACAAAAAAAAGATATTTCAGTTTTTGTTTAACAATAATTTGAGGTTACCTGTCAATACTAGTTGTCACTGATTGTAATTATAGTCTATACAAACATAAAAAAATACGTAAGAGATTTCCTAAATGATGTTTTTAATATTAGTTATTAGTTTAGTAAAGGGTTAGAATATGTCTTGAACGGATTTTATCGCGTTTATTAACGCGAATATATATTTGCAATGAATAATATTTGTTTAAATATAAGAAAACCGATCTTTCTTCTTTGCAAATATGTCAGATAGCTATTTCTATTTACTAAGCTTCAACCTCTAACATTCCAATACTGGGCATAGGCCTCTTTCACCAGATAGGAAAAGAATCGCAGCTTAATAGCCGATGGTCCAATGCGTGCTAGCAAATTGCCTACTATCGAACCCGCGAACACCATCGTATAGGCAGCGCCAATCGACAAGACCACCGCTATTCTATAGCGATCATATAGTATAGTATACAGGTGAAAAAAAATATATTTTGTTTAGAAAAATGTAGTTATACATTTTAGATAAGGATAATATAGGACAGACATATGTAAGTCTATAAACAAAGAAAAAAAAAATTAATATAGGTATTTATAGTAAAAATAAAACAAGATGGTATTTTAATTACATAATATATTAAACACTGCATATCATTATTATTGCAGCCAGGAAAGAGGCAATGGTTACAAGTATTGGCGGCTCTCCTGTAATCTGGTAATGCTATAGTTCCATTCTCTGTATTCCGAATGCCTGATGGCCTGACAATATCTTGCTCATGTGGATCTTCATGAGATTGGTTGTCCTTCAAAGATATGCCAACATTGGCATTGAGATATACTCCACAACAGTAGGCTCATTAGGTGGCTCAGTATGCGAGGCATCATCATCCCCATGTCGAATGGCTTCTTCAACTCTTAATGCATTAAGGCGATTCATATATAGGAATAGGACCTCTCTTTTGGTTCGCAACCAACAGGAATAACATACATTGTCTGAAGTTGTTACCTGGCAGAAATATAAGAAATCTTTCTGATTTTAGCATATAAAATATATATCTAGGATTAATGTTATTCAGGGTAAATTAAACTTATAATGTAAATGTATTTATGTAACTTTCACAATCTAAATAATTGTAAGAAGATTAGATATTAAAATAAATAAAATCAAACAAACATTTTGAAAGAATAAAACCTAAAGTTCAATGTGTATAGAATACATAAAAATAATAGCATAAAACAGAACTTAAACTAAGATGTCCACACCTGATGTGGTTCCTTACTGCATTTAATTATTTCTATCATCTGCCGTTGTAGTTCAGAGGGATTATCTCTTAATATTTTCTCATTTTGCCTTTGTATGAGGGAACATCCGCATAAAATACAAACATTGGTATGACCACGCTGACTTGGTGTCGGTCCAGCTTGTGGTTCATTACCAGTAATTTGTTGAAGATTCCGATTTACTGCATCTATTAAAAGTTTCTAAAATATTTCGCAAACATAATCCTCATCAGTTATCTGAAAGTAATTTGTAATAAGTGTTAACGCATTATAACAAATTATGTTTGAAAGTATAAATAACGAGTTAATTTAATATAATTTAGGGATAAACACGGGCAATAGCATTTTTAAGAACTTACTATTTGTGGATAAATCGAGTTGCAGAGCATCGTACACACTTGTGTTTTGTTCTAAAATCCGATATCGGCGAAGAGTATTCACCCAAATATTACAATTCATATATATAAGTAAATAGACCACGCAAAGCTAGTTAAAATGGCTTCCAGTACTGTCAAAGTCAGTCAAACTATTAGTCAGTTATCAATGATTTAAATTGACCTGTAATAATATATTTGATTAATCTTATAGTTAAATACATACAACAAACGCAATTATATAGTTTCTTTATTATGTAGTAATAACAACAAAGAAAAATTAATATTGCTATTTATCATTTTAAATAGTTTTTTATTTTTTAATTGTATTAAACCGGAAATGCACAAAAAACCGAAATTAAAAGCTTATTAAATAAAAGTTTTTTTCGTGGCTTTCCCACGTAAATCTAAGACCGTGTAAAAAACGACTAAATGATACAATTAAGTTTCGCTTTGGTCTTGTTTTTAGACGCTTCATAAAAGGTTCAGGTAAAAAATTGCCATTGTTCTTTAAGTATTGTATTCGTTAAAAAAGCTTTTTAACTTGACGTTTAAAAACGACTCGTGAATATTCTTTTCTAATGGACTCGGGTAATAAATACCAAAGTCGCACTGTTGTTACACCGAACGAATTGGACAAGAAACTAGTCTGATGAAGGAGTACAGAGTGCGAAATTGCTAGAAGATCGCAGAGTTCTTACTAGTATATTAAATAGAATTTTCATTGAAGATGAAAATAAGTAGAAAGATTGAACAAGAGAGAATAAAACATTACATAAATAAGAAGGCACAGAATTTTAAGATTTCCGCGTTCGCTTATTGGATGCCATTTTAGTTGCAATTTAAAGCTAGTACCGTGATCGAATTTACGTCAACCCAAAAAAAAATTAATTATAAAATAATTCATTGGTATCCAAATAGCACAGTGTCTTCCTCCTCGTGTTTGGTTTAGTTGGTTGGTTTCATAGGCTTTGGTAGTTATAATAAATTCACTGAATGTAATTTCATATTAAAATGCAGAACGTAATATAGACGTAACACAGGGTGTAAGATATATACAATTTGTATGATAGCTATTTAAAATGATCGTGCCAAATACGAGAGTTATAAAAATTACTCCAAAACTGTTGACTTGAAAGAGAAAAGTATAATAATGCTATCAAAAATCGCATTCGGTAAAGAGTTTGCATCTATTTTCGGCTTAAGGTGTCTAAATTCAATGACAAAATTCAAGGACCAAATTAGTATCTGTTCAAGAATGCCAGTTAACGAAGAAATTTCTGATGAAATGGAATTGTCTGAAGTCAATTCCATTGCAACGCTCACGAAATGCATTTATATTGACACTTCAGTGTCAATATAAATGCATTTCGTGAGCGTGCGAAGTGCATGTCGTCAGCGCACAAATGGTATGGACAATCTAAGTGGAAAGTAACGCAGTTTACAAAGATAGACGATTAAGGTGATAAGATATCGCCTTGAGGGACACCAGCATGCACTTGCATGAATAACCTGCTGAAGCCCTCGAACATATAAAGAAAACTACCTATTAGCAGAAACTGTAGACCGAGACAAAAAAGCAAGTAGAATCTTATTGATAACAGCGTTAAATGCGTTACTAAAGTCAATCAGTTACACTTCGGAATGCCACATCCTGTCTGATATCATCACCAAATTTTAACAATGCTGTAGTTGTACTTTGTGTAGAGCAATATCCAGGTACTGTTGAAATATACAGTATCAACATGGAAGAAGTCCAGACTTCTTTCATTTTGTATGACGAAAGTTTGTCAGGGCATTAAAGAGAACAACTCATATGATGTATGTTAATTATTACAAAATAAGTGTTTATCTTGAGTTTGCTAAAGGTAACATAAGTATTTCTTACACATTTTATCACTTTAACCATTATTATTAAGTCGTTATCTTATTTATCAAACCCTTGTATATATTTATTTAATAAAAAGATATCGCATTGACTCTAAGTTTATCTCTAAGTACGAAGTGTATGAAGTGCTAATGTATGTGCACTTCATATAAATTACGAAGGGTCGGCATTAAATATTTTAATTTACTTATATGGAAAATTTATGAAAAGAATTATCAGAAAAAGAAATCAAACAGAAAATACTACAACAAATGATCTTATAGTGATGAGAGACCAGATAAGCATCAAAGAAGCAGGAGAAGAATCCATACCGGGATTTTTTAAAATAAAAGTAGAAACGCCATCGGATAAAAGTTAAGATATTATAATATCTCATACATAATGTACAAATGTATAATTTATACAGGACGTACTCTTGAACACCCTATGATGCAGCACATTGCTTAAAAATTTATGTGTTTATCCTTTAAAAATTTCCAGAAGACCCATAAGAAACACCACAACATTACCATTAAAATAACAATATGTTAGTGATTCATTTTTTGTAAAACTTTTTCTTTTTAAAAAATTGCTAAAAGTAGTTGACTCCTATATAAGTAGTAGTATATAAAAAAAATATTGAAGAGCTTCTAAGCTCAATCAAAATAAAAATACGAAACGGTGTTAAAGAAGATAAGAAAGATAATGGAATTAAAAAGCAGAACCCTGAAATTATGAGGAAACAGAAAAAAATGGATTTCATAATTGAGAAGCTCCAATGAAGTGAGAAAAAGGAGAATCAATTTAAGAATTAATTATAAATTACTACAACAACAAAAACTGTTACTATAATTTATCGTGGTTATCTCGGAGACAGTCAAAAACTAAACTCGGATGCCAATAGCAATTATATTCGACTTACCAGAACAATTGAAAAACCAAACATTTTCTAGACCATCATAGTAAATATAAAGAGACTTATGCAGAAGAAACAATATTCGAATAAGTGTTTTGTTATAATTTTTTATATTATATAATGGATGATTTGATGATCATTTATTTTCAAAATTTTAGTTAATTTCTTAAGATTGCCTCATCATTCAAAAGTACGAGTAGATATCGTAGAAACAACAAAAATGCTACCTACTAAGAATTCAAACGCTATGATGATGACTTGAAATGAATCGCTGTAGAACTTGTCTTCTAAAACTATTCGTATCCAAAAAGGATTTTAACAAATTTCAAGCCAATCGGCTCAAGCTACAAAAGGTTTTATGATGAGTAGGTCCATAGATGGAACTAAGAGCTACTATAGCAACGGTTACCATAGCAACGGTTACGATGACAACCAGAGTTTAGATGAGGTTGGGAGGGGGGAGGCGGGGAGGTTCAAAAACTTAATATAAAAAATTTAATAATTGTCATAAATAAAGCATCAAGGACGTAAAAAAATAATTGATTACGAAATTGAATTTGAGATATTTGAAAAATAAATAAATATTATTAAAAAAAAAATCTAAATCTGTGTACTTATTTATTCACTGATTGTCATTATATTTCTCTATTTAAAACTTTAAAAATTCACACTAAATATAAAATAGAAATTAAACATTCTGCCAAAACAAGAAGTCTCCAATCCAAATAAATTATGTGCCCAGTGAAGCGGGCGGGAATATATGTATAGGCGGTATTAAGCTCTTTTTGTCTGAACATACCGTACAAAATCAGTTTTGGTTTCAAAGTTATCTTTGAATATACGCGATATCCTCTATAGTATGTGGATGGTTCAAAGTCCAACCACAAGATTAGACCACAATTGTCTTACAGTTATACAGAATTACTGTAAACTACAGTAATAAAGAATTCCATCGCAGTGAGACCTTTAGTAAACATTTTAACCTGAATAATAATTTACTGCATACAATTAAAAAGGCCTAGAATATCATGAAGTACGAATCTCTTTAAAGCAAGTCGCTTTTCTCATTCAATAACCATTTAGATAACTAAGCAATAAAATCAAATAAAGAAATTGAATATGCTGGTGAAAATAAAAAAAAAAAACAGTAACTACCACTTCGTTTACAATTGCTTCTCATTCTGTCGTTATTACTAGAAAATCTTAAAATAGATTTTACTTTTCCCAGAATTGAATCCTGGCATATTATAAAATATTTTACGATCCTAAAAATAAAGAATACCTCCGACTTAAGGAGGATAGTTGAGATTATTATCTAGGCAGTAGTTCCTGTCGCGAATTAATAAACGACTGATTTTAATGATTATAGCCTAAACTAAGAATTTTGAAGAACTTTTGAATGTATCCATGATATAAGAGACTTTTGAAGTAAAAGGGCTATTTGCTGACTAGGATCAAAATCAAAAACTTTACCATTTTCATCAAAAACACTATTGTAAAATTTTGTCATGCGTGGTAAATAAACACACAAAATAAGAGACAAAAAAATGCTCTTTCTAATCAAGTTGTTTTGATGCTAGCCTGTAGCTAGATCTTAAGGAACGGAAAGAAAAAAAAGAAAGTTTTATTCACTTTGGTTGTTAGTTACAGAAATTAGCAAGTTTAACAAATAAAGCTTGTTTATATATATTGCGTCAGATTAACATAGCATAAGAATAAGGAAAAAACCAGAAATAACTTGTTTATTATTGTCTTTATTTTTTACAAAATGTTCTCAAACTCCTACGATATATCTTATTGCATAATAATAATGTAATAAAATCTGATACATAGTTATTTACAATGTGTTTACTTTGTATCATGTTACCAAACCACGAACATGTAATTATTTTATATCAAAAAAACAAATTTGCGATATTTTTATTTACATTTTGTAGTCTGTGAATTAAAAAACAAATTATATTATTGTGATTTGAAAATATTTGGCTTTTGAAAATACCATGTTTCCTTTACATTCGAAATGTTCAAAAGAAATCGATTGACGTTCAACCGCAGGCTAATTTTATTCGCACGAAATATAAATAACAAGTTTTGAATTGTTAACTTATACTTGAAGCATTATATAGAATTTTAAATGTAATGAATAATAGGATAAAGAATATGTTGAGATTAAATAATTAAGATTATAAATATTTATAGATTTTTTTAAATTAAAAAAATATTCGTTTTTTTAAGAAAGTTGAAACAAGTATTTGAAAACGCCTTTTAGAAATATGTAGCAAGATATTGGAAGTGCCTGTTACTAAAATATACTGTCAAATTTAAGTAATGCTTTACCTTTTCAATTGAATCAATAAGTAATTTTGAACTAATGTTTCGTACATGTAAGCAACTAATATAGTAATTCGAAGGCATTCGCCAGGCTTCCAAGTTACCATTGATATGCCATTACCATACCATTGATATTAATATATATTTATCAAAAGTTAATTAAATAAAGAATAAAAAACTAACAGAAATCAAAGCTATAACTTTTAAGATGTCAATCATATAGTTACTTAAATACTTACAGTATTGAATATATCTAACACACGAACGCTGCGGTTTTTTTAATATAAGTACACAAAAATTCAAGACACGTGTTTTCACACCGCGGAATTGTAACAGACAGAGTTCGCGGGGCTTTAAAGCGATATTACGAAAGACTTCACTAGGATGTAACAATTATCTAATCAATATTATTTTTATTGTTTTGTATTACTTGAAAACAATATTATGATCTCTTTATCATGCTATATCTGCTACTCTAACCTTTAAAGTCATTCTTCCAAATGAGTTTTTAGTGTTCCGTAGTCCATAGTGTAATTTTGTAAATATATTTTAGGGTACTTCCTTTATACTTATAGTGTCGTTGATTTTGTTTTTCAGTACCCTATGGTGTGGGGTAGCGTTAGATATGTGTTTGAAAAATACTATATTTGCAAATTACTATCACTACTAAGTGAGCGTTACCGGTATACGAGTAATAGTCCGATAATTAAATATTTTTATAATTTTGTGTTTTTATGTAATTATGCAAATATAGGAAAATATAAAGATTGAAAAACAATTGTATATTGTTACTGAATCTTTTCTTTTTTTCGTCCTCTACGTCCACCACTTGATCACGATTCTGTTATAATGAAAATCAGAGATTCGAGGTTAAATGCTATAATAATGTCAAATTATATTTCATAACGTACAATCATTAGATAAATATTTGCAGGATATATATATTATGTGATTCTCGCATCTAATGTTTATTTATCAGTCGAAGCATTCAGCTGCCTTCAAGATTTCTTTGATATAAGCTACTTCAAAGCTATAATAAGAACAGATGGCTCTAAACAGTATTCTGTTTAGGACCATCTGCTAATCACTTATTTATTATAACTAAGTAAATAAGCTTTTTTCCCTACGGAAGTATTGCACTATATGTATCTAATATTACCCTATCTTCTAACGGAATATGAGGTGCATCTATTGCCATAAATGCTGTACTGTGCACAGACTTGAACAAGTAATTTTTGCAAACCGAAAATCATACAAAAACGTTATCTAAACTTTTTTATTATCGTCGTCATGACGAAATCTTTTGTATTATTACTATAAATTAATGAATTACTTTTAAATTTGGATATTTTCGACTTTCCGTATTTACCAAAGCAATGAAATTGAAATTGAAATTGAAATTATTTAAATCGAATTAGAATCAAGTTGAGCAAAACTGTCTCCAGATTGGTTCGCTAACAAACACGTGACGAGCAGTTGTTACAACGTAAACGTGTGCTTTAGAAACTGATGTCCAAATCTTGACAAAGCATGTAGATTCCCTCAGTATGTGAAGAGTTTAATTGGCAAATTGTAGTCCTACATTTAAGACAAGGTTTAAATTTAGTGCTTACTAAGATCACGAAAGGGAGAGAAGCCTCACTTATAAACTAATAATAAAAATTAATATAGATTTTACAGAAATCATTCTTGTAATTTATAAATTATTATTTTTATACATTGTGTAGGTACATAAATAATACGACGTTGTATATTATGTAAACACTATTATATCTATGTTTTGTGTACACTGGCCCGTTGACCTTGACAGTGCGAAGATTGTTGTTTTTATCGCGGTCTGTCTCATCTGAGACGGTCAATGACTATCAATTTTGTAGTTAGATTCCATAATCAACTCCGTCTCAAAATAATTGTTTTTCGACTTTAGTTTTTCAACCTCTTATTTGATGAAACAAACTAGGAATAAAATAAAAAAATCTGATCGAGTTAAGGGATCAAATTGTCATTTTTTTTTATGTAACCATTTAAAATTTCTAGGAGTGTAATAAAATTAGATAGTAAGTGATATTTGGTCACTTTCAAGGTCACTTCATCGTATATTTAACTATAAATATTATTTGCTCTCAATTTCATCATACCGAATGAAAAATAATTATTAAAATTATGAATGTTAACATATTTTTATCTACGTATCTGTATTTATTGTTTAATTGTGGGCTAGCTGGTATGGACTATCAGTAACTTAATAATTAACTTTGCATCATGTGTACAAAATAATAATAGAAAATGTATGTTGCAACCTCTGTTATTACATTACAGTATCCAAATATAATATATTGCTTTAAAAATGGTTGAGTTCAAGAAAAAACACAAAATGAAATAACGTCAGTTGACTCATAAAATAAAATTAGAAATTATTCCTAAGAGCGTTACTTCCCTTCATTAATTTAATTTGACCATGAAAAAAATTGTACAAAGAGTACCGGGAAATATAGAATCGTTAAGTCATTAATGAGTATGTTAAAGGTTAAATGAGTTATTACAGAACAGTGTTGTTTACATATTCCTACGATATTAATTATTATTATATAGCTTCAAAAATCTTAGTAGAATATATATACCAATGTTTGTAAACTGTTATCTTAAATAGTGTGTATTCAACAAAAATTTGAATAGCTTCACGCTAGAGCAATGAGAGCCTTGGAGCCTTGTGCTAACAATACTTTGATATTAATATAATATATCATAGCATATCATGTTCAAATAAGTGAAGTTCTCAATAGTAGAGAATTAAAGGTTTTCGTCATGTTTAACACATACAGCTCGTACAAGATTAGCCAAATTACCATTTACTATGTCCGGATGATGCTCGTGGTAATCCAGGGTATCTTCAGTATAAGTATTTAACAACACACTTCCAATTTATCCAGTCTATCATCCTTTTTTTTTAAAGTAAAAAAAAAAAATTAAGCGATTTTTAATTAAGTTTGATTTAACTCAATTCGTTTAAATCCGGATCAGGCATGTTATAGCGCTGTGCCAACGTGATGCGAATTTTTATCTCGAACACATGCATTATTCCTATTGTAGATATCGTAAAGGTCATCTTCCAGTCCGGTCGACTATTATCAGTTTGGTCTTATATTTTTTTTATGGCTAAGCGCAATCGCAAACTGACTACTTCCAGTCCTTCTAAGAATTCTTCCAGATGCTGCTATTATTGTATTCCTTTTTTTTATTTGTATATCTTGTATGTAATTTATAATCTACCTCTTCTTTAGAGATCGATTGATTCGGTTACTTTTTATATAAATATTTGAATACGAGGTGTTATAACCTGAGAGTTATAAAACAAAGTATGTTTTTTTTTAAGTTGTTTTTTGAATGTGAATATTTACTAAAAGGAATTGGAAGTGCATTTTTTGGTATTATTTTGTAACAGTATTTCCTGTGTAATAGATTATTTAAGGTGATTGCAGTTACTAAATTTAAGCTATCTTTTATAAAAAAATATAAAAAAAATGTGATACAAAATAAACTTTGAAAAGGCAAGAATAATACTATTTGTTGATATTTCATGTTTAACATAAACAGAATCCATATGAAAAAATTAACTAGTCAGTCGAAGAAGTAAAAATGTCAAAACCACTACTCTTGGTACGATCAGAATTGATCCTGTCCGTCTATATCGCAAGTGGTCGAATTAATACCTCGCTTGGTAATCTTATTGTTGTTAAACTCTAAGTAATATAATAACCAATGATCATCATAAACTTCAATAAGCATGAAAGTGTACTGAATACATATTCACAGAATTTTCTTTTTTAACTTTGCAATGTAGACAGATGTACAGCTGCTTATTTAGTAAACCTCCTTTGTATGTTTCATAAGTAAGAATGTAGTGTTATTATATAGTTGGATAAGTAACTCACAGACATAAAACAAAGGTAGTAAATTGACACAACTTTTTTATTCAAGTGTTTTTTATTGAAGGTTAAAATAATACACCTGTGAAAGCCGCAATCCTATTGGATAAGCCGTTCCAGAGATTAGTGTGCACAAACGCAACACAAACAAATCATCAGACAAAAATTCAAAAAATCATCGTTGTGGGTTTTATTCTTTATTAAATACCTCTAGTAGTGGGTTCTCCAAATATCTTGTAAATACTGAGAGCGATCAACTACAGATTTATTACATGTATGAATTGAAGATTAGTAACTCTGAAACTACTAAAAAATTTTAATAAAATCTCGTTTAATGATGAACTTACTGCTAACTTTACTGACTAACCATAAAAAACCCAAAATATTATTAATAATATTGTAATCATCCAATTTTATTTAAAAAAATACGGTTGTATTTTTTAAGAAAGAGTGGAGGATTATCGCAAAACTTGTTACCTAATTTTCTTGTGATATAATAATGCAAAAATTCACTTTTAGTGCAATAAAAATAAAAAAGAGTAAATAATATTATTTGTATAAATATTATTATTTTATAATTATTTTAATAATAATGTCCCCAAATAGATATAGTACTGTTTCATCTATTACAGCACAATTACCCGCACTGTGTATTGCCTATTTATGTAATCATTTGTTTATATATATTAATAATAATATACGTCTTTGAAAAACTTTCTTTGGACATGACAACTCAACTCTACTTAATTATAAATTGAAGAAACCATGGCGACATTACCCTTTGTAGATAAATTTAACTATAATAATATTAATATTTCTCATCACAATCAACCAGTTATATAAAAGACATTGGTGCCATTTATTACATATTGGTTGTAAAGTTTGAATTTATAAATACATATTACATATTGATATAATAAATAATTAGTCTTCAACGAGACTTGAACATCAGCCCATGACCGCCTTCAAGACGAAGGTTAAATGTGTCAGTACTCAACTTTGCCGGAATACAGGTTTTTTCAGATGGTGATATTTCAAAGTTCAAGAGGATCTGATACAATAACATTTTCAACTCACAGAGGGCGAAGCGTGAACCTAAGGATTGTAAATAAGATATTACTCGTATTTATAAGTCCATAAATAAAAAATGCAAAATAATTAATGAGGCAAAAACAGAAATATCGTTTTGATGGATGATAAGAATTAATTTTAATATCTTGTGTTACTAATCAATACTTTTAAACCTAATCAAAATATAAATAAAGTATCAAAGCAATTCATTACCAATACAATTCCTAGGTCCAAGTCCAAAGGGCATGTAGGCGATGAGGTTGATGAGGTGGCGGTTTTCTTCGGAAAAACGCTCTGGGTCAAATTTGGTCGGATTCGGAAAGAATTGTGGATCACGATGAATACTCCACGTTGCAATATTTAAGTTCTCTCCTTTGCGAATCTGAAACCCATTATGATTGTATAGAAATAAAAAATATACATTTATACTACTTTATTATCTAACTTGAATAAAATGTTTTAAAATGAATTCATGCTTACAATATAATCTTGAGTAGCTTTGTCGTTAGGTTTGCCCATGTTGTAGTCTTTGACGCAGACCCTATCTAAAGCCACGCCTGGGGGCCACAATCTTAAGATTTCTAAAAAACAGGAATAAAAAGTCCTTAACATTATTTTCGATTAAATGTTGAACAGATATTTATATATAACACAATACCTGATACAACCATGTCCAAGTAAGTTAACTTTTGAATTGAAGTGAAGTCCAGCTTTCCGTCGTGTTTGACGTTATGGTCTTTAATCTCTTCAAGGAGTCGTTCCTGTACGTCTGTATTCACCGCCAGTTCGTACAAGGAAAACGACATTACAGTCGATATCGTTTCAAAGGCTGCGATGAAAAATAATACTGCTTGTGCGGTAAGGTCGGTATCGGACCATACTGTAATATAAAAATGCGTATTTTTTATTTAATAATAATGTATATTATTCTGGAATTTAAGTTAAAACAGTTTATAGTTAAAATATTTGTTTTATTTATCATATCCTGAATTTTGAAACGATTTTGAGCAAATCAGAATATAAGGACTAACCTTTATGTATAGCTTTTTTGCCGACATCTGACTCTTCTACGGTTGCAAATCCAACATCAGCATCAGATTTTCCATTGGCAACGTCTGTATCATATGTTAGTCTACCTGTTGGTAAAGTAGATTGATATGAAATATCTATTCTGATTAAATACTGTAGTGCAATTTTTTTACAAGCGAAAAAATTGTTTAAATAAATTGAAATAAAAGTATAAGTACGAGTAACTAGTACTAGCGTTATTTATTTTTTACCCAAAAAGTTTTTGAAATCTTGCTAGAGTATCCGACATTACTCTTTTTTTGAAGAATTAAGTTTGTCAAAATTAGCAGTTACTATTATTGTAAAAAAGTATATATCCGAAATTGAATTTACGATCAGTACTTATTGAAATTTTATGTAAAGAGCCTATTGTAATATCCCTATAATATGCGATAATATACTGCAAATTATATTATATAAACTGCGATTATATTATATATATATTGAAGCATTAAACAAACAAACAAAATTACAAACAAATAAATAAATCACTGATCGAGAAGGTTTTATTGAAGAACGAAAAATTTCTTCTCATAAATATATACCAGTGGCGAAAATAGAGGTACGAAAGTAGTATTTCACTATAAACAAATCTTAAATGTTTGTGTTTTAAAAATAACTGCATATTATTTGATATTATTATATTCCAAATATTCAAGGCATCGCTGTGGTTATCTTTCCTCCTCGATTCCAATGCAATGCAATATCAACTCAGTTGTGGTTATCGTTATATCATGTTTCCTATTGAATATATTTGTATGTTCGCCAATTGAGCTTCAAGAATTGACAAGAATGAGGTTATAAAACGACAAGGTGACAACGATATACACTAGTTAGCAAAACATACTTTAGATAGGAGAAATTATTTTTAGAATTAACTTTTAGTATATCATATTTGCAACAGAAATACTTGAAACCATTTCGCAATATTCAGTATATAAAAAAATATACATATTTTATTAAATAAATAATGTTTATGTGAAGCAAGATTGCAACATTACATTTTATGGAGTCCGTTTCTTAAATAATATTCGAAAACTTATAATTATATTATATATGCCACTTATATAGTATGCTAGATTTTGATTTCTTCATAAGTCAATAACTAAACTATAACACAGCGAATGATGTAGCAGGTATGTACAGAGAGATAATATTACCGGATGACGCAAAACCGAAAAGCTTATTAAAGTATTTTGATGTACCTTTTTTAGCTTCCATCAAGAGATGAATCATGTCAGGTCTTATGATTTTGTGCGCCTCTCGCTCCTTCATTGTACTTTGCACGAGATCGATGAAGAAATTTGTTGTTTCTTTTGAGAACAATGTCAATTTTAGAACCTAAAAATGTATTATGATTTCAGTTTGTCGTTTTTTAAGTTGATGTATTTTGGTTGCGATCAACATAATTCTTATTTATATTTATTTATTTAACTTCACGCGATATTCCTTGCGGGGTAGTCAGAGACGACGGAGCGCCAAACGCTACGGTCCCTGCATACCTCTTTCGCCTCGGCCACAGACATCAACCTCTTCAAATTTGCCCTCCGGGGGGTCCTCATGCTTTTTACGTGACCTTCCTCCAGTATCGTAGATACTGTGTTTTCGAAGGTCACTCGAGGCCTTCCCCTGTCTCTCTTACCACTCACTTTTCCTGTATAAATCTTTTTTACCATTCTTTCATCACTCATTCGTTCGACGTGCCCAAACCAAAAAACATAATTCTTAATGCATCTAAAACAACTTTAAAATGTTTACATTTTAACAATAATATATTGTATTCGGTCTTATCATCATTTTGTAAAACCACTTCATATTTGTAACTTGTGTTATCAAAATGAAGTGGGAATAAAAGCATAAGGTAAGGTACGATAAGAAACACTTATCTATATAATTATAACAAACAATTAATAATTAATAAGCTTAACTTATACATTACAAAGGCGTAGGCATAAATGTGAGATTTTGGACTGCAATCTTTGTTAAATACCTACATATAAAAGTAAGCTTATGTTAATATTATTCACTTCTAAATATTAATATTAGAACTAGTATGGTTTAAATGGCATTATTTTTGTTAAAAATATGTTTATTTCAAATATGACAGACAGACAGACTGAAGAATATACCTTGTCCTTCAACTGATCTTTAGATTTCATTTGTTTATTTTTAGCTTATCGAAAACGGGATGTTATCATTTTTTTCTGACGTTATGTTTACAATTATGATATATTTTAAATTTTACATTTACTTAGCTGCGAGACAAAGTAAAGAAAAAAACTGTATGTTAAATATTAAAATGTAAAGAAAATAGCAATAAATTGATGAGACTCTACGGCGACATTCAAGTTATATCGTCATGAAATACAATTATACAACCCTCAATAGTCAGTTGTTAAAATTAAATTAAAAAGCCTTTAACCTTACCTTAGCAAGAAAAGGCGATGCAGAAAAAAGAAAGAATAAAAGCATTTGCTTAAATTTGAAGGTAGCAGCAGTTCTTCCCATCTCATAGAACTTATTATCTTCGTTAGTATGAGAGTCCACTTTGAGGCCAAATGCGCATGAAGCAATCACGTCATTAGCATATCTTGAGGTTAAATCCTTGCAGTCGATTTCTACTGATCCACCTATTTGTCAGATAGAGAAACAGTTATTCTTTTCATAGCGCTATTTATCCTATAGGATGTAGAATTTTCCCTTCATATCTGTGCTATCATTTGAAATAACGGAGTGTCATTTGAAATTACGAAGAGTGCAAAAGAATTCTAAATTAAAATGTCTGTCAAGTCAGTGAAGAACTAAAATTAGTTCTTCAATAAGTAACAAGCTAAGTAACATTGGAGCTAAATTACTAAATTTTTTGTCTATTTTAGAATTTAAAAAAAATACAAATAATAATCACTAACTTACTTTCTGAACTCTTAATTTTACTCTTTAAGGCTCGAATCATCATATCCCCCACTTCTTCCATAAATGGAACCATCTGTTTAATTTTTGAGCTCGTGAAAGCCGGACTCAAGGTGGAACGCATATCCTTCCAATCCTGACCTATATATATCAAATAATATGTCAAACATAAAATAAATCTTCTCTCTTAAACAGTTTTTATTTGGATATATACCTTTCAAAGAAAATAAACTTCTACCAAATAAAGGTTCAACTTTTTCATCAACAAAGCCACGATGGTCTAGAAAGTATTCAAAGTCTTTAATAGTAATTTTTTTTATTAATTCTATATCTCGTACCAAAATACAGGGCCGAGAGAACTCAAACCGTCCAATAAATCTGTAAATAATGAGAAATTAAATTGTCTGCAATGTAGGTATATTGAATATTTTGAATAAGGAATACTTTATTTCTGTACTTGGTCTTAGATTTTGTATCCATTTACCTTTCGTCTGGAAATTCCTTATATAATGAATCGATGTTGTCGATAAAATGTTCCCTGCGTAGAAGAACATTAAGCATATTGCCAAAGAAAGGTAAAGGCTGTTTTTGCTTGACTCCGAGAGCAGTAAACCTCGAGAATATCTGGCGGCAATACAGTGCCACCACCGCCACCAAAACAGCGATCCATGTTAAAAGTATTAACATCTAAAACAAAAAATACATACAGTTAATTATCTAATTAGAATAGTGCTTAAGGAAGGTTTGACAAATGAAAGACATTAATGAAAACACGTATTATTTTACCCAACATTGACATGTGCAATATTGAATATATAGGATATCTATTTGATATTTGAAATTATGCTATTACCTAAATGTAATGTAAATAAAGAAACTTGTGGTTACATTGGTCTCCAAAGAATCTTTAAAATGTTCACCCAAAGGTATATATTATATATATATTTTTTATTTTGAGACACGAGGAATTTAGATTTTTTATTTGGAAGTAAATATGATTTACGAGTGTTAAAGAATCTAAAAGTGAAGTCAAAAAAAATAGTAATAGACATATATAAAATATACATACATACATAAATTGGTAAATATATTGTAATACCCTAAGACTGTAATGTATTTCAATTGAATTGTATGAAATTTTGATAGTTATTCAGAGACCTGTCCTAGCGACTTTTAAATATCTTATATCGGCTGCCTGTTTCTCTGTTTAAAACAGAGAAAATATTACGAATTTTACAAAATTTTTACAATATAAAACATCTCATATGTTGTAGTGTTAATGAATATTTAATAATGCGGATGGATGACCAGCGAACGAAATAGGTTTTCAATTTATTTCATAAATACCAAGTCGTTACGTTCATATTTTTTGCGTAATGTTTTTGAATCCTAATAACATTTTAATGAACTAATAAAAACAGGTAGGTACCTACGTAGTTAGGTGCACGGTAAAATATCACGTTACCAAAAATCTTATATATAATTGTCATACATACAAAACACAGATTTTTTGTGTTTTATATTATTATAATTTAGTTTTTCTAATAGGAAAATAAAAAACAAAATATATTGTACTGATTGACCCGGTTCTACTCGATCCAAAAAGGGTTTCATAGTCATCTGATTGAATTAACCTAAGTGCACCTGGGTAATAGACATCATAAATTACGTAACCTTAAACATATATTTTTTCTTAGTATTTATAACCGGCTGCAAGATTCCATGCAATTAAATAACGGGGGACCAAATTCATTAATAAATGTTTATATACCCATGAATGAATAAGGGTTAAAGGTTTTTTGTTTGACCACACTTATCTACAGAAATATAAGAAATTGAGCGAAAAACCTCTTAAGTATTCGATTGCTGATTTATTTATTAAGACAGATTAAATGTTAAATAAAATCATTGAACAACAATAATTACAAATATTTGAATGTATGTGAAATGTGTAGCAAAATATTGGATGCGCGAATATTCGCATTCGCATACGCGGATATTCGCATATTTTTGCATATTAGCATTAACAAAATTTCAGCAACTGTTGAGAATATGACTATTAGAAAAAACAGTTTCATGGTAACAGTAGGTTAATAAAATCAAAATTCATTAATTTCTATTGTTTTAAAATTAACTTAACCTCGTAAACACATTCTCAGTCTTCACTGTGTCATTGGTATTATTTATTTAACGCACTTCGCTTAAACGAGATAGCCACTAAGCCCTAAAAAGTGCACCAGATTAAAAAAAACTGAATATTCGCAGTCGCGAAGGTCCGTAGCAGATATTTGGATTCTCATTCGCATTCGTGAATGTCGGTAGCATATATTCATATTCGCATTCGCTTCCGCGATTGTTCAGAAAATGTTATTCGTTATATCATTACTTCCTACATAGACATAATGCTAAATTTTATATAACGCTGTTTCATTTATGATTCAATGAAGTTTTAAACTAAAAATTTTAAACTATAGCAAAAAATAAAATCTTTGAGATATAAGCATATAGTTATAAAAATACTTACTATATTTAATATTCTTAACACACGAACAGTGCGGTTTTTTTATATAAGTGCACAAAAATTCAATATACGTGTTGTCACTCCGCAGAATTATAACAGACAGAGTTCGAGTTCGTGGGGCTTTAAAGCGAAATTACGAATGACTTCACTAGGATGTAACTTTTATCTAATCATTACTAATTTCATTGTTTTGTATTATTTGAAAACAATATTATGATATAGTATTGTTTTGTATTTTGTTTTCAATATAATAAACCGATAAACTCTTTAATAACATCAACATTTACAGTATTTTTTTCATTTATCATTTAAGTATCAGTTATAAACAATTTCCTAAGATTCATGTAGATTTCGTACTACGCTAGTTATAAAAAAGTGAGTATACTATTTTATTTATATATACTTATCATCTATCACTGCTCAAATATTATATAAAAATATGTAGAAACGATAATATTAATGTGTTATATCTGTACATGCATAGTTAACCTTGAGAGTGCGTAGATTATATTTTTATTACGGTCAATTTCATTTGAGCCGGTTGGCGACTATCAATTGGACAATTTAGACAATCAAAGTATAGAGGTTCCGTCCCCTTAAAAGAGTAATTTGTCGAATTAAGTACATTAACGTTTGTTTTTTGATGCAACAAACGGCAAAAGGGAATCAAATAACATAATGTGAGTTCGATTCTTTTATTTTGGTTACGAACAAATAACCATATAATAACCATACCATAATACAAACATGTAAATATGTTTAGTATATGAAAATAAATGAAACACAATATATTAATATTACATCATTTAATTCATTATATTTATTTTCGTTTTACTAGTGGTGCTATTTTTATACATTGGTTGTAAAATAAAAATTACACATTGTTATAAAAATAAAATACTACAAAATGTTATAAAAAATATTAATTTCAAATTCAACGACACCTGAAATTCAGGCCATGACCGCCATGAAGACGAAGGTTAAAAGTCTCATTACACAACTTTGCCGGAATACACGTTTTTTCTGTTGGAGATATTTCAAAGTTCAAGAGGGTCTGATACAATAACATTTTCAACTCGCAGAGGGCGAAGCGTGAACCTGAGAATAATAAATAAGATGTTATCTATGAGTTCATAAATAAAAATCTGCTTCAAATATATCAATAAGACAAAAACAGAAATATCGTTTTGGTGGATGACAGGATTTAGTATTGAAATTATATTTTAATGAATATTGTTAAAATTGAAAAAAAAAACAAATAAAAGCTCAAAGTGGACTATTACCAATACAATTCCTAGGTCCAAGTCCAAAGGGCGAGTAGGCTATAAGGTTGATAAGGTGTCGGTTTTCCTCCGAAAAACGCTCAGGGTCGAACTTGTTGGGATTCGGAAAGAATTGTGGATCATGATGAATGCTGCATGTTGCAATACTTAAAATCTCACCTTTGCGAATCTGAAAATTACTTATAATTAATACTCCTTTATCATCAAACTTTAGGTATACGAATCCACGTGAATGGATGTAGATATTAACACACATGTTGATGTCCATATTAAAATGAATTCATACTTACAATATAATCTTGAGTAGCTTTGTCGTTAGGCTTGCCCATGTTGTAGTCTTTGACGCAGACCCTGTCCAAAGCCACGGCTGGAGGCCACAGCCTTAATATTTCTAAGAAATACGATTAAATGTTGGTAATATTGTTTTCAATTAAATGTTGAACAGATATTTACAGAAAACACAATACCTGATACAACCATGTCCAAGTAAGTTAACTTTTGAATAGAAGTGTAGTCCAGCTTTCCGTTGTGTTTGACGTTATGGCCTTTAATCTCTTCAAGAAGTCGTTCCTGTACGTCTGTGTGCACCGCCAGTTCGTACAAGGAAAACGACATTGCAGTTGATATCGTTTCGAAGGCTGCGACGAAAAACAATACTGCTTGTGCAGTGAGATCATTATCGGACCATGCTGTAATTTGTTTGTATTTATTATATAATTGAAATAACAATAGTTGGGCTAAAGTTAAAATATTAGTATTATTTATCATATGTTGACTTTTAAATTGTTTTTCATCATATGAAAATATAGGTATTGACCTTTATGTATGCTTTTTTTGCCGACATCTGACTCTTGTACGGTTGCAAATCCAACATCAGCATCTGATTTACCATTGGGAACGTCTGTATCATGTGTAAGTCTACCTGTTGATAAAGTAATAAATTGGTAAAAATATCTATTTTGATTAATACCTCTACTTATATTATAATATTTAATAAATAAAGAATGATAAATTCATCATCACCGATTGGCATTGAACTTGCGATCTCTGTGATACCGACTCAAAAACCGTGACACCGATCATACCTACCCGCCTTCATGAAGTTGGTATTAAGTGAAGAAGTTCTTCAAATTAATTGAAATGAAATTGAAAGTGACTTATTCAGCGCAAATACTTATATAAAACTTATATACTTTAAACTCAAAAAATATTGAAATCCTACAACATTAACGTATGTGTTCTATCCGATATTACTCTTTCTTTTGACAATTATTATTGTTATTGTAAAAGAAAATCTTAATATAAAAATTAATTCATGATCAGTTCTTAGTGAAATTATATTTATTAACGGCAGAGCAATAAAACATCGACCGAGAAGGTTTTATTGAATAAGGAAGCACTCCTCCTCATATATATTCTAATGACTAAAATATACGAGAGAATTGTTACACCTTATAAAAAACTTAATGTTTTACAAAAAACTTAATATTATTTGATATTATCATTTTCTATCGCTTTCCATTTATGAAATCGCTGTGGTTGACTTTCCTCCTCGGTTCCAATGCAATGGAATACCAACTAAGTTGTGGTTATCGCGATATCATGATTCCTTTTGATTTTTTTTGAATATTAGACAATTAAGCTTTCAGGAATGAGGTTATAAATCCGAAAATCCGACAAGGCAATATCCTATGTACATATTAGCAAAACATACCTTAGAAACAAGAAAAAAGTGAAAATATTTGCAACAGAAAAATATATTGTACTTTCATATTTAATTTAATCATATATAATGTGATTATTGATGTGAAACAAGACGGCAAGATGATATTTCATGCAGCCTGTTCTTTAAATAATATTCGGAAACTATAATCAGATATATGCTATAATTATCTTATATATGCCACTTAAATATAATTTATATTGCCCTATTTATAATTTCTTTACCTCCAATCTAAAACTATTTAAGTCATTAACGCAACTATTACACAGACAGATAATGTAAGCAAATAATGCGTAACATATTAGCTCGTTAAAGTATTGAGACGTACCTTTTTTAGCTTCCATTAGAAGATGAATCATGTCAGGTCTTATGATTTTGTGCTTCTCTCGCTCCTTCATTGTATTTTGCACGAGATCGATGAAGAAATTTGTTGTTTCGTTTGAGAACAACGTCAATTTCAAAACCTAAAAATATGTTATTATTTCAATTTGTGGTTTTTTGAGTTTGTCTCTTTTGGTTGCAATCAAAACAAGTCTTAATGCATACATTTTTTTTTTCATATTGCACTATGCATTAAATAAGAAATAGTCTTAGTATTTATTATATATATACTAAGAGTATTTTTATATATATACTAAGAGTATTTCTAATTTAATGTAATTTGTGTGCTAATGTATGGTATATTTCATATTTGTATCAAATACTAGTGGTAATAAAAACAAAACGGAAGAACAAACACTTAATATAATAATAACATACAATTAATAATTAATAATTAACATGCCTAACTATTTTATCGTTCATATCATCAATATATAGTTAGATATAAGGCAAAAATGTTGCGATTATGAACTGCGATCTTTCTTAAATAGTATACCTATATTTAACAATAACTTAAAGTTAATATTATTTATTTCTGAATATTAATATTGGTACTAGTATAGCTTAAATGGTGTTTTTTTAACACAAATTATATCAAATATATAGTAATTACAGATTGAAGATTAATATGTCCTTCAACTGATGTTTAGATTTCATTTGTTTATTTTTAGCTTATCGAAAACGGTATGTTATCATATTTTACATTGTATTCTACGTCGTATTTAATCATTTAACATTTGATTAAAAAACGCCAAATACTCTATATGATACATGTTAAAATATTTCTAAAACTGACATAACTATTTACTAGAACTTTTACCTAGCTGTGAGACAAAGTATATACACAAACTGTATGATATAGATTGAAATAATTAGAAAATAATAATAAATTAATGAAACTACATCTACATATTTTTGTATAACAACAAAATTACGACTGTCTACAATCAATATGTTCATGAAATTTGACTTTAAGTAAGAAAAAAATATAAACAAATTCAATTAAATTTGTATAAATGATCTTGCTATTTTTAAGTTGGAGATCAGGTATCGAAATAGGTCCTCCTGCCACTCCAATTTGACGTACATAAGCATTGGTATGTACGTAGTACGTACACTGGTATTCATGGTATTCTTAGTGGAAAATATATAAATAAAAAAATAAAGTTTTTGGTTTGCATTCAAATAATATGAAATACAATTAGACAACTTTCAACAGTCATAATTGAAAACTATGTAAAAAAATTTAACCTCACCTTAACAAGAAAAGGCGCTGCGGAAAAAAGAAAGAATAAAAGCATCTGCTTAAATTTAAAGGTGGCGGCATTTCTTCCCATCTCGTAGAACTTATTGTCCTCGTTAGTGTGAGAGTCCACTTTGAGTCCAAATGCGCATGAAGCAATCACATCATTAGCATATCTTGAGGTCAAATCCTTGCAGTCGATTTCTACTGAACCACCTATTTGATACAGAGAAACGAAATTATTCTTATCATAAACTTTCGTATCCTATGGGATTTAAAAGCAAAAGTCTACCTTCCCTACTTATATGTTAGTATCAGTTGAAATAACAGAGATTGAAAATGATTTTTAAATAAAAATATTTGTCAAGTTGCTGAAGACAAAAGAATCATAGTAATAAATAATTAGCTAAGCAATACTTGATTAGTACATTATTGAGTACATTATTCCATAACCTTCTTTCTTCATTAGCTTTTTACATTAACATAAAAATAAAATGATAGTAATCACCAACGCACTTTCTGAACAACTAATTTTTTTCTTAATAGCTCGGATCATCATCTCTCCCACTTCTTCCATGAACGGAACCATCTGTTTAATTTTTGAGCTTGTAAAAGCTGGACTCAGGGTGGAGCGCATATCCTTCCAATCTTGACCTGTATATATCGAAAAAAAAATTTAATAAATTAATTACTTTCTCTCCTAAACCTATCTTATAGGGATTATACCTTTCAAAGAAAATAAATTTCTAGCAAATAAAGGTGCAATTTTTTCATCAACGAAGCCACGATGGTCTAGAAAGTATTCAAAGTCCTTAATCGTTATTTTTTTTACTAAATCTATATCTCGTACTAAAATACAGGGCCGAGAGAACTCAAACCGTCCAATAAATCTGCAAATAATGTTAAATTAAATATATTTGCTCTGTAAATAAATGCTTTAGAAACTCAAAATAAAGGGCCATTTTATTTTGGACTTGGCTTTTGTATCTTACTTTTCGTCTGGAAATTCCTTATACATGGAATTAATATGGTCGATAAAATGTTGCCTTCGTAGAATAACATTAAGCATATTGCCAAAGAAAGGAAAAGGCTTTTGTTGCTTGACACCGAAAGCAGTAAACCGCGAGTAGACCTGGCGGAAATACAACGTCACCACTGCCACCAAAACAGCGATCCATATTAGAAGTATTAACATCTAAAACAAAAAATACATACCATATATAAAGTCAATTATCTAATAACAATAGTGCTTAAGGAACATTTTTCTGAAACGACGAAAGATACTAATGAAAACATATCATTGTAACCCAACACTGACGTGTGCAACATTGAAATACGAGTACATAGACATTTATAAAAAAATTCATTTCATCTTGTTCGTTCTAAATAAATATGTTGTAAAGTGATAATAAAAAATAGGTAACTACGTGGTTAGGTACAAGGTAAAATATCACGTTACCAAAAAATCTTATATATTATTCTAATACGTCAAAAACACTAGCTTTTTGTGGTTCATATTTTTATCCTTTAGTGTTTCTATAATAGAAAAATAAAAAACAAAATGTATTAAACTGTGCTTGTTGACTCGTTTCTACTCTCCTTAATTATATCGGAATTTGTCCACCTGGTCACGATTCAAAAAGGGTTCTTTAGTCATCCGTTTTAATTAAGCTAAGTACACATGAGTAATAGAAATTATATATTACGTAAGATTTAATACATGTTTTTCTGTTAGTAATTATAACTGACTGCAAGAATACATCTAATAATGGGGGACCAAATCTATTTTTATATATATTTATACATGTACACAATAAGGCGGAAGGTTATTTTTTATTTGACCGCGTTAAGCTAAAAAAAATAAAAAGATGCGCAAAAAACATATTTTAAATCGATTGCTGACTTATTTTTTAAAGCAGAATAAAGGCTACTTAAAATGATAGTACAATAATACAAATATTTGAATGAAATGCCTTTTCGAAGTGTGTGTAGCAAAATATTGGAAGTGCGAATATTTGTACTCGCATTCGCGGATATTCGCATATTTTTGCAGATTAGCATTCGAAAAATTTCTGCTACTTTTTTTGCAAATACGATATCTAAATATAAGAAAAAAAAATTATTTTGAGATTGTAGGTTAATAAAAACAAATTCCATTTTTTTTTGTTTTTTTAGTACAAGAAAAAGTTTTCTAGTCTCGTAATCATAATATCAATCTTTTTTGTGTTTTCATATTATTTATTAAGTGCACCCTGTTTGAATTAGAGTGCAACCAAGCCATAGAAAATGTACGTCAATGTCATTTGAAAAAAAAAACGAATGTTGGCATTCGTATTCGCTATTCGCATTCGCATTTGGAATGTAGGTAGCAGTTCTTCAAATTCGCAATTGCATCCGCGATTGTTCATAAAATGACACATGTTACATCACTACTTCCTACATAGATATTATGCTAAATTTAAATAATGCTGTTCCTTTTCTGATTAAAAGAATAAGTAGTTTTAAATTAATTCACGGACAACAGGTTGTATATAATAGATTGATATTTATATATTTTTAAAACATTTCATCAGTAAAACAAAACTATAAAAAGTAATAGAAAAAGATTTAAATCATTCGTATATCAATCATATGGATATAAAAATACTTACATTATATTATATAATTAACACAGAAACACAACGTTATTTTATATAAGTATACAAAAATTCAATATACGTGTTGTCAGTCCGCGGAATTGTAACAGACAGAGTTCTCAGGGATTTAAGACGATATTTCGAATGACTTCACTAGGATATTACTTTTAATCTAATCATTAGTCATTTTATTGTTTTGTATTTTTTGATAACAGTAATTTGGTTTCGTAATGTTTTGTAATGTAATAAACCGTTAGGGTCTTTTATCATGCCAAATATACGATATTTTAAGTATTATTTCTAATAAGTTGTTTAATTATGAATCAACGTAAAAACTTATATAACTTCTTTCACACTGCCTATCCCCAACAAAGTGGCTTTCAATATTTTGCTATGTGTTTGTTCCTCATTTATTATAACTATGTTTTTAAGCTTACTTGCCTTGAACGAAGAGTACTGCACGAACGAACTGCACTATTGGTCTCATCCACTTTTCCCAACACCGTTCCACCTCCTGACTGTAATATGAGGTAGACTTATTGCATACTCAATGCCTAACCTTAACAAGCCATTATTAAAAATATCATACAAAGACGTTCACTGACTTGTCTTTTTATTATCGCCGATAATGGTTCTTGCGCTGCCCGTATAAAGCGACTTTCATCGACCTTGATTATGTTGTCGGTCGATCTAGTGGGGGACCTATAGATGGCGTGACTACTTTCTCCTGGTCGCCCTTTGAGAATTTTTCGACTTTATCGGCAGTCGGTTGCACGAGCGATGTGCCCCGTCCACTGCACTTCAGGCGAGCAACTCTTCTAGCAATGTTGGCGATCTTGGTTATTCAGCGTTTCTTAATCGATCTCGCAGCGAAACTTCGAGCATAGTCCTTTCCATTGTTCTCTCGGTGACCTTGTTGAGCTTCCTTATAAGGTCCATCGTAAGCGTCATAAGTCATCATTGGCAACACATTTGTCAAAGACCTTCTTCTTCAGAGATTGTAGTATTTTAGATGTGAAGATATTTCGGTGTTTTCCGAACGTTAAACATCCGAGTTGTATTCAACGAGTGATCTCTTTTTCGAAGTTGGACCTACCTAGCTGGACGGTTTGTCCTAAGTATATGTAATCCTCTACAACTTCAAGTTTTTAATTATTCGACTAGTTACTATTATTTCGAGTTATTAATATTAATAACATTTCTTATAGGTCTTTTGGAGGGAGAAAAACTCCACAAGTGGATAAAGAAAGTTGAAGAAGCATATTATCTCAAAGGAAACAATCAAATGAATTTTAGTGACTACAAATGCAGGGATATGTAGATTTACTTACATTTTTATAATATTAATGAAACATTAATTGTTACGATAATAAGTATTTAATTAAAACATTGCCTTACTTAGTGTATACAAATGTCATTAAACGATAAAATAATAGACTGTAGGTAAAAGTAGAAATAAATCATTATCAGAGGATTACACTGAAGGTTAATTGATTCAAACCTTTCTTTTTTACGAAACATAAGTCTCTTTTTATCTGTAATAAATATTGATTAGTATTATAATCATTGAATTTGTAGAAGAAGTTAATAAATTTATTCAAGGTGAAGATTATAATTAAGATACAGATAAGGGAAATTCCCGAAATACAATAGACATGTAATTAATAATAAGACTAAATGTTGATTGAAAATGATATTTACATTTAGGTATAAAGCTTCCTTATATGAAACGATAAATCAATTTTGATAAGATGTTTGTCTAGGAACAGATTATGATTAATTCCCATTTGGCGCCTCTAATCTTACAAAATAATTTTTGACGTTTATTTTTGTTTTATTGCTTAAAACAAAATCTATAACACATATGTCTTATTTTTAACACTAAACCTACCAAGTACCGGTCAAATTGACCGTTCTTAAACTTTTGTAAAACTTACACATTTTCAAACGTTATAATATCGTTATCAAACCACATGACAATTCTTAGAATATACATATAATATTTTCTACACTCTTTACTTTTAGTTATTTCCATTATTACCTGCGTTATATAATAAAATAAATTTTAATTAACGGTCAATTTGACGGCGTGCGGTAGGAACAGATATACAAGAATTGTTGGTAGGATTAATGTTAATAAAACAATATTTATAATAAATATATAATAAGCATTTAAGGTAACAATAAGAATAAGTTCGAGTCCGAGTTCTAATTCACTTTTAAGTGGAATAGTTTTTATAATAGCAACCTGGCACAAAATGTTCTATTGGTTTAACGATTTGTTAACTATATTAGTCTATAACAAAAAAAGCCAAAAATATGTAAATGTTATTATCTCACAATCAATATTCGAGGCATCCGATTTCTAGTCAAAGTATAAAAATATGTGCACAATCACAGTTCACGTATTGTCTTTCGGCGATACTACAGAAAAGTCAGACGTCCGTGCTTTTATAGGACTGCATTTCACATATATCAATTATAATGTTGTCATTTTAAATACTTTTATTATACATTGTTTGAAGATGTATCGTTATATTGTTCTGTATTTTATGCAATATTCTTATATATGTATATATGTGCTTATTGGCAAAAAATATTTTATGGTGGTTCTTTAAAAAACTTAATTTCACTTGCCGTTGCGCTATATAAACGATTTAGAATTAAAAGTGAACTTCCTTATTTGCTTCATTAACCTTCACTAATTACGATGTCAAATACAAAAATATATTCTTTATTAGCATATAATTTTTACAAATTAGGTTGTATTCTGAAAATTTTATGGCGAATCGAATATTAGTTGAAACATAGTGTAACTTTTTAAATAGCTTAGTTAACTCGTCATCTAAACATTTTGCATTTTATTTTGAACACTACTATTCTCAAGTACTAAAATAAAAAACTATAGTGATTCAAAATTCAATATTCAGGTGAGATTTTACTTATATTATAAATAAGGAAAACATTACAGGAATTTTTACGCAACACATTATATAAAATAAGAAGGTATGAGGGAATAATTAGAATAAAGCACGTGAGCAATGTTTCTTTTGACTATGAGACATTACATTCAAGCGTTTATATCCCAGTTCCAAACTCAGTTATAATTATCGAAGGGAATGATAGAGAAACAAATGTTTCTCGATCATAAGAACTTGACGAAAACATCATTCTAACAACATAAATAAGCTTTTCGTTTTTTCTAGGTTAATACGGTATAGTTATATATTCTAATTATTAGTACAGTATATACATTAAAAAAGCGCCTATTTAACTCCTTTCAGAGGCCGACAATGCTCTCTTGCATCCTCTGATTTTGCGAGACCCTGGCTGGCTGTGATCACTGTCCTTCAGATGACCCGCATGCTCATTCACCCGTAAATGTAATAATTTATTATTATTATATTATTATTATTATTATCCTAAAATTGTGACATACACAATGTATAGTTTTGAAAAAAATATTATTGTTGAGTGTATTTATCGTAAATATTAATATTTCTCAATTAATGAAAAGACTTCTGAACTTGTAAGACTTTTTTAATATGAAACAAACATAGTACACATTTTAAAATATATATTAAAAAAAATATTTCTTATGCACGTTAATAACGATTCCAATAATAATCATTATAATAATCTATCGCCACTTGATATTACCATTAACAAATAATACAAATAATTTAGATTTTGTTGTAAGTTTGGTTCAAAACAATATTTTTAAAACAATATATTTCTGTTATAATATTGAAAAAAATGTAGCAAAAAACATCTAATGTGTTTACGCAGCCGAGCTCTTCTTCACAATTCATAAAGTAGTTTTGTTTTATTGTAGAAATCAGATATTATGTTTTCCGTTGAAAAAAAAAATATTCCATTATAACCGATAAGCAGATAATTTCATTATAATCTAAAAAGTCAATTCTATTTAGAGATAATAAACAGTTATTCACCTTTAACGATTATAATTATGTTTCATGAATATTTTAACATGGAACATAATTGCCTAATATTAAATTTTTTATCTTTTTCAAGAAGTAATTATATTAAACGTCGAATTACAATAAAGATATAGTAAGATAAATACTGATATTTAATCTATCGACATTAGATATCTTGAACATATGATTATACAACAAAGTTCACGTAAACAGATCAAGTTCTTAAGGTTTAGGTGTACCTTTTTACGACATCTAATGAAATGCTATGTATAGGATTATGTTAAAAATGTCGTAAAATTTATAATATGCTATTAAAATATTTAATTTTAGGATATACTTACTACTTGCTTTGTTTGTGCCCTTATAGCAGGTTCTAAAGATTTTAAAATATTAATATGGTGAGTGTTGTTATGAAGAAACTGGAAATTAATATGGACGTTAACTACTAGATTTCCTACTAGAGAATAATACAGTACTGTAAAATTAGATCTTAGAGAACAACAAAAAAAAACGAAATTCGATTTTTTTCAACTCTCATCATAAAAAGGTAATAGATTCTATTGCAAGCAAATGTCCTAAAAACATTGACAGTATTATAAATAGATGAAATTTTAATAACAACAATATTAAATGTAAATAAAAAAAAACCTACTAACACTACAAATCATTTACATATGTAATTAACCTTATCTGATGTAATTGTTATCACAAATGACGCAACACAGAGATACGACGCTTTAAAAAATATAGAAAAACTATAAATATTTGCTAAAGTAACAATCATTAATTTAGTCATCGTTCCTTATACACTTATTGAAGATATAAAAGATAAGGTAATATTCGTATATGAACAAATAGAGACTGAGTAATTAAGACGTAATAACATTTCCTCAACCATGAACCTCTTTTGCACATCATGTTATCATTATTGTACAACAAAGGCATGAATGATGACAGAGAACTATAAACCAATAACCCTGATGTAATTTTTTTACATTCTTTGTAAAAATAATGTTTTCACAAAAGTTTTTTCATCGACTTTTAGATTGACGCTACACTCAGATAACTAAAAGGTGACAAAACATTTGAATTAGGAATCTGTTATTTTATAGGATCATTCGTTGTTTTCTTATCTTCGCGGCAATATATTATAAAATATTTTGTGATGTTATAATGGAGTAGTTTAATAAAAATAACCGAATCGTATCGAGCTATTAATAGGCATAATGAAACCTCTTCTGTTCGTGACAGAAAAAATCTGGCCGTCTACGTAGTGTTCTTAGGAAAAAAGGCAATTAACAAACAAACAGTAAGGCAAAGAATTCGAAGAAATCTTGTCCGAAAGCAAAAGCTTTTATCTCAGGGGATGAAGATAGGACCTGGAACCATCTTGCGTATGATAATTTAAAATAGAATAGAATGATTTTAATCAAAACAACTACTTAAACTCAATGGGAGGTGACAGAAAAATTTTGTTTACGGATGATTTTTTATCATTTATCATAGAGCAATATTTTAATAAACAAAATTACCGTATTTATGCCGAAAACTCTAAAGAAGCTTCCCAATTAGTCAACAAAGTTCTACGTGGACATTATCCAATTTCAGTAATAGTTTGGTAGGCAATGAAGGTGTGACTGAACCATATTTTTTGTAAGACACAGTTTTAAAACGTTGACACAAGTGTTTCAAGAAATTATACTTGAGAAGGTAGTTAAGCCTATTAACAACACCATGTTCAAAAACCAAAAACCAAGAATGGTCCTTCAGCAAGATCCAATATCTAATCCTGATCTTAATCCACTGGATGATGATTTATGGTCAGTTTTAGAGAGTAAAATTTCTTCTAAACGCCATAATAATTTGGAGTCCATACGATTGGCGGTAAAGAAATTTCCTTTAGAAAATAAGTGTGCTGCTATTGATAACTGGTCTCAACTTTTAAAGGACTATCTTGCGGCCAATGGAGACTACTTGGAACAAGCTTTGTTTATTTTTAACGGTTTTATATTAATGTACTAAATTAACACACTGTTCTGTGTAACAATATTTATGGCAAAAACTAAATATATATTTAATTAACCAGTTAACTCTATAAGTGAAATTTGATGAAGGTGATTTTCTCTCGAAATATCTCTAGCTTTTAATAATAATAATAATAAATCAATTTATTTCAGATAATTCATCCATAAGTGTTAGTAACATTTTAACTTAAGTAACTAATTTTAGTACTCGTAGTAAGTTATAAAAAGCCCGCACAGTCCTTTTTTCTAAAATAAATATGGGATTAACTTCGGTAGTACTGCCCCATAATAAAATATCATAAGACAAAATACTATGAAATGAACTAAAATAACCAAGTCAAGTCTACCTTTTCTAATTGTAAAGACGGCTGAGCTGTGTCTGCTTGCGAGTACTGATAGATGGGAGTCCCACTGGAGCATTTTATCTAAAATTATACCTAGGAAATTTGTTGAGTCAGTCGTATCTAACACTCCATTGTTAAGGAACAAGCAACAATTTTGATTTTTTACATTAGGAAGTGTGAACTATAATCATTTAGTTTTCTAAACACAAGACTAAATTATTAGTTTCAAACCAATAAAGAACAATGGTCATTTTCAGATGTAAGGTTCTAACGTTATTAGTTAACTTGACGATTGCATCAGATGATTAAAAATGAAATAATGTTTATTTAAAAATTCGTTTGTTTTTGTTTCTAAATATTGTATTTTTTACTTATCCTTTTTATTGATATATAATTTAATGGAGAGCCATTTTTATTTTGTTACTTAAATATTATGGTTTACCAGTGTGTTACGCAAGCATAGCCAGGGAAAATTCATATATTAAAGACCAAGTCAATTCCCACAACTAAAGTGTAGAATATTAAAATACTGACGCAGCACCTTCATGTGAAACGAAAACGGATCTACTGGCACTACAGACATTCTTGGGTCAATCACTGACCTGGAATCATCTTTGTCAGTATTAATTAATTATAAATATTAATTGTAAGTCATTAAAATAATTTTATAAAATAAATTGATTTTGATTGCAATCTTCACTGACACCAAAAGATAATTAGTGGTATTACTGATGCTGTTTTTATTTTAAATTTAATTGTTTTTAACATTTACATTTTTTGTTTCTCAATTAAAAATAAGTAAATAAATATATTATAGAACTATGATCTAAAAGTAAATTGATTATAAATTCACGGCGAACTATTATCCGAATCCACTACTAGCGAAACTATGGATTACATTATGGATGATCTGAGGTTCTGTACAGCGTTTGAAGGGAAGAATTTTTATCTATTAATATATATTTCTATTTATAACGAAACATTTACATACATAAAAATCGATTATGCCGATTGTTCTATTTTAATATGTTCTATTTTAATGTGTATATGTCGACGGATTCAGCTGCTAATTTATTACAATTTAACAACTACCTTAGTGAAATAATTGCCATACGTGAATCTATGTGAATCTACATGTATTGAATTTGTGTTTATATTGGGGGATTTCAACGCGCATCCCGGTGAACGTTTTGAACGCGAGCTATCATCTGTGTGTGTAGATCAGTTGTAGTCATGTTTGGATAGTGAGTTGTTGTATCGAGATTCGTACACTTTCAGCAGCACTGCGAATGGTGCCTTTCGCTGGTTAGGACACTGCGTGGTGAGTAGTGCTGCAAGACAATTAATAAGTAAAGCAACAGTTCAGTATGCTGTATGTGCGTCTGATCACATTCCCGTGGCAATAGAATGTAATTTAAACTTAATGGTTCCTAGAGTAAAATTTAAAAATAAGAAGTGCAATAAAGTACTTTGGGGTGAGATTCATAATAATAAGATTGTTAAATATTTAAACCATTGTAATTCAAAGTTTGATTGTTTTTAATTTCCGTTAGAATTTGATAAATGTTCTAATAGTTTTTGTTCTGATTCTCGCCACGTTACACTGTTGAAGCAATTGTATATCAACTTAATTAATGTATTAAAAAATGCTGCTAAAATGACATATGTTGGTAGTGAAAATAGGCACAATAAAAGAAAATACGTGACGGGCTGGAATAAATATGTACAAAGTGCTCACAGGGAGGCTCAATTATGGTATAAAAACTGGCTTTTACATAATAAACCCAGGACTACTACGCTAACATTTGTATTTTCGAACCATCTTTAAAAATAAATTGAAATATTGTCAGAAAAATCAACAACAAATTAAAATAAACTTAAACTGATGTTGAGCCATTCCGTGAGTGTGGCCGGTGTGCATGATCCGGTGGACATAGCAAACTTGTTACAGCAGATTTTAAAGTGGACTCGCCTTTTAGGCAATCTGTTCAAATGCCCGGTGCTGGATCCGTGTAGGGTGACATTACAGTCAGATTTACCTGATGAACTTATGTATACCATAGTGTTGCCAATTGTTAAAAATAAAATGGGTTGATGTATCTGATATTAATAACTATATGTCTAGCGACTAACATGGCCTAGGTGCTGGATAGTCTGCTTGACAAACAATTACTTAAAAATGTTAAACTGAATGATAATCAGTTCGGTTTGAGACCACGTCTATCCAAAGAGAGTGCTATTTTATGTTTTAAACAGGGTTGATATAGGGTGGCCTGAGCTCACTTCGGCTTTTCAGCCTATACATGAATCGTCTAATAGGTGAGCTCAATAACAGCGGCATAGGGTGTCATGTGGACAGGGTTACGAGTAGTATTAATAACATTAGTTACGCCGACGATATGGTGTTGCTGAGCCCATAGATCAGTGCTTTGAGAAAATTAGTACAAATGTGAACAAGAACTCAAGTACAATGTAAAGAAGAGCGAAATCATGGTTTTTAAGGCTGGAACAAAGGGTTACACATCCACACCCGAAGTGTCGCTGTGCGGATTACCGGTTCATAGGGTAACCAGTTTTATTGGTCATTGGCTAACAGAGAACTTGTGTGACAAAAAGGATATCGATAGGGAGCGAAAATCGCTGTCAGTTCGCTGCAACATGCTGGCTCGCAGATTTGTTGTTGTTGTTGTTGTTGTTGTTTGTACTGAACATGTGAAAATAATGCTACTTAAGACCTATTGCCAATCATTTTACACGTGTAATTTGTGGACAAATTACAGCTTGCGTGCTTACAGTGACCTCCGCATACAATATAATAATGCGCTCAGGATACTGTTGGGGCTACCGTGGGCTGCAGTGCCTCGCTGATGTTCGCGGAAAGATGCATTACTGACTTCAAAGCTATTATGCGTAAGAGAAGCGCGTTACTAAAGCGTTTCCGCGGTAGCCGTAACAGTATTTTAAAAATATTTGTTGATAGATGGGAGAGTCCAATGCTGCAACATTGGATTAAACTACATGTCTATAGCTAAATAGCTGGCTTAATTATTAATTATTATTTGTTACTTGTTATAATTTCTTTATTTTTGATTTATAATACTAACACTATTCTTTAAGAATAATCGCTACTAACAAAATATGGGATTGTCCCGAAATAAATGTTTATTATTATTATTATTTACTCTATACTCACGACGCAATGTCAAGGTTCATATTAAACCTCATATTTTATAATAGCAAATTTTCAATTGCATACTTTTGCAAACATGAGCAAATGGATTCAAAGATAAAGAAGCATTTGGCAGCAAAACTGATACTGATACTGATACAAAAAAAAATCAATAAAAGAGAAGCAGAATATGTTACCACTTAAAAGGTGACAAAAGATCTAAATAAACATATACGGAAAGGTTTCAAAGGGAAAGACATTATTTTTCAATTTTGTTTACTTCGTTGTACAAAGTACGGTACGTTATTAACAAATACATTAAAATTAAAAATAAGTTATATAAGTATTAATAGCTTTTCTTAACCGTTTTTCTATTGAGTGATAATTCATAAATGCAATATATATCTGATTGGAATAAATTTTTTGATACTGAATTTAGTTATATAAGAAAATTGACTTTTTTTTTCTTTCATGCCAGTGAAATGTTTCTGTTTCTTTCATTAGTTTGTTTGCTTCCAACTCATGAAAAATTACTCCACTATAACATATATTTGGGTTTAGGTTTAAAGTCTCTAAAAACTTTGCATGCAAAAAGTACTGTTTTAAAAATCTCTCTCCCTAGTCGAAATTTATAGATTATTTCTCTGGTACCATAGACCGTAATGCATATAAGCCGTTTGGTAAAGCGTTTAACTACATTCGATGAGAGTCCATGCTATCATGATAACTACAACTTCGCACTGCAACTAACGAGGCTCTAAACGCTCGACACAAATTGAACGCAGCGATACTCTGAAAATTTTAGTTACGATGGTATAGAACAATATTAAAGTTTCCTGTAAAATAGGGAACTTTACATATTCTGAAAACTAGAATATTGAACTTGGCGGTAATGTAGTGTTGACTATCAGACCCCATGATATTAAACAAGTTTTATTTTAATTATTAGTGTAAAAGAAATGGACTACGACAAAAAAATAATCGTATGTACCGAAGTAATAAATAATATTGTAATGAGCTATTGTGAGAACTATAATTTTACAAGTAGTTTCTTTAATCCAATTTTCTGCAATTAAACTTTACAAATAAAGATTCATATCTTCATTGGTTCAAACTTGTGATCATATTTCAAATAAATGTCTTACATCACAATGTAGAATTAATAAATAGATATCCTCATATAAACATTGTAATAAGGAATAAAATACTTTTCCTACTTTTATAGCCTTTATTTAAAATAAACGTGTAAGTATTCAAACAATTTATTGGCATTAAATAAAAAATATATATATTTAAAGAATATGTGAATAAATTCATTTTAAATTATTATTAGCAATATTATTTTCGAAAACAATATTCGTCATATCTTTTTTAACTAAAATATATAAAATAAATACAATAGTGTCGCAACTTTGACCATAAATCTAATCAGCACATCATTGCTACAGGATGCGTAGAACTCGCAATCGTGTCTTAATGAGAGTTACGACAAAATGTATTTATTTTCTTACTTTAACTAAATATACATTATAACCTTATCATAAAATACAATATTTTTGTCACAGAGAAGGCATAAAGAAGAACACATAGAACGTCTCACTCTATTTTATATTAACCATAATGTTATATGAAATAATAATTATTCCAAATAAAATAATAATAATATTTACACCCATTATTACATAATATGTACGCTTCGACTTTCGTTCGAAAAGAATGTGGATTAATAAAATAAGCGCAGCGTACAAATTACCGTATTGAATTAGTTATAACATTTTTCAAACTATTCTCGGCTCGTAAACCTAAGCCAGTGACCTTCATCCAGTTTGGGATTGAATGATTTTGCAGACAACTTCGTGGGATGGATCGTCTTTTCACAAGGTGATACCTGCATATGCTTGGATATGTAGTACAGCAAAATCTTAACTTCGAATAGCGCGAATCTCGATCCTAAAAATATAACATAATATATTGGAAAAATATGGCAAATGTTTTTTTATTTTACAATTATCAACAGGTAATTGTTTTTCACGATTCTATTAGCGTGAAAAAGAAAAATAATTTACATTTTAGGAACATATAATCAAAACCATTGATGGCACTTATGGATACTTTTTTCATTCTAGATATAATTTGTATCATCATTGAATAGGGCATTAGGGGAACGAAATTATTACGAAACCTGGTTAGTTCAAGAGGTTAGCATATCTATAGATTGATAGGTACCAGTGATTCACTCTGCGCACCTTCTTGTTCCCCAACTCAATAATAAAACATTTATTACAATCTAAACATATTATATCCTAAAATTTAGCTAATTTTCTAAAGTAAAAATGGACATGCAAACGAATCAAACATACCAAACCAAAATCACCAAATCAAAAAATATGTAGTTTTTTGTACCGTAACTATATCCGCAACCAGTTTTAGTTTTTGTCTATAAATAACACGATAATTTTCTTGAATAAAAAATAACCTTTATTTTGACTCACTCTATAGTTTTTTTTGTATTAAAATCCGTTAATCATCAGACATAGAATAAAAAACTGTACGTTCTATTGCTGAGTTGTTTTTCTAATGTCCTTAATAGATATACGAGTATATGAATGCTAAATGTACGTCTATATTAAATGTACAGATATAAAGCAATCTAATATGTAATAATATTTAAATGTAAGCTAGGTTTACTAGTATTCTGAAAAAAAAAACTATTTGCATTTAACTATTTCAAATGCTATCTGAGGTACTTTTTCTGCCAACTTTGACCACATTTATTTTTACGTAGTATCTAGAGAAAAATAAATCCTTGCAAACCTACTATAATCGCTATTGTTATTTATAAAGATACACCAAATAAACACTGTTTCAAATGCCTAGGGTATATATATATATATTAAAAGTTGCGAGGTATTGCAATCATTTTATTGTAATCATTTTATGTGCGATATTTAAATGGTTTTTAGAGAAATTTGTTACGGATAGTCGTATTACTTAAGAGTATGTTCATTTATGGAACTAATTATATGGTTGGACAATTATCTTTTGTTGTTAGTAGAATTCTGATGAACATATGCGTGGGCGTCATGTACAGAATGATAGAGTGTCGTAAAATATTATGAAATTCGATTATTTGATAGCTTCTTTCAAATTTATTTGACCAATATTATGACACTATTATGTCGTACAAAAGTGCATATGCGTAAAATGAACATTTTCGTGCAATCATTTTTTATAACCACAAGTCCTAATTGAAATCTGATGAATCGTATATTCGACTGTAATTTAATTTTATAACCTAGGCGTTTTTATAAGCGTCCGTGTACAGATGGTAAAACTAGTTTAAGTAAGGTCTCTTTAATTTGAAGGATGAAGAAAAAAGTGGTCGTCATAAAAATTTAATTTATCAAAACCGGCGGGTCACATACTAGGAGTTTCAGTAGAATCTCTAGATTAATTTGGGAAGTATTTATAAAAGTCAAACGATCGAAAAGCACTGGGAAAACAGGTGGTTTTTGATTAAAGAGACATTTAGTGTTAGTACTATTAAGTAATTAAAGTTGCATGCAGATGGACAATATTGTAGAAAGATTAGCGAATGCTTTCTAGAAGATGCTGCAAGCGGCTTTAGGGGATACAGTGTTCATTATTCGAGTAGGCTATTTTGAATTTCCCTATGTAAACTAGAAAATGTGCTTGACAATTGGTAATTCGATACATAAAACTATGGTGGAGAGTTCTTTGAAAAGATGTATTAAAAAGTAAAGCAAAAAAATTTTTTTTTGGCAAAAAATTCAAAGTTTACTAGTATATGTTCCAATAAGGAATGAAAATGTATTTAATTAAAAAAACAACAATCAGAATTATCAACATTATAATTACCAATACAGTTCCGTGGACCAATTCCAAAAGGCAAATAAGTGAGAGGGTTAAT
Organism: Melinaea menophilus ssp. n. AW-2005; assembly: GCA_918358695.1. NCBI lineage: Eukaryota > Metazoa > Arthropoda > Insecta > Lepidoptera > Nymphalidae > Melinaea > Melinaea menophilus. The sequence continues at coordinate 7,534,892 of OU911050.1, read as the reverse complement.
CAGATGTTTATTTTCTTCTGAAAACCTATCAGGATTAAACCTCTCGGGATCTGGAAAGTATTCGGGATCGTGATGCAAGGACCATACAGGAATAACGACTTTTTCTCCTTTTTGTACCTGATAGAGATATTTTAAAAGGATAATTGATACAATCATTAAAAATATTTAACTACAAAAAAGAACAACAATATAATAACTTACAATAAAATCGTTATCTGCATCAATACTAGGTTTTCCTAAATTGTAATTTTTTACACATTCTCGCTCTAAAATAGTTAGTGGCGGCCAAAGTCTTAAAACTTCTAAAATGTTCAAAAGCATTTTAAAGATTTATTTTATATTTATAAAATTAAACTGGTTTTAAATAGTATTTTCTAATCTTTTTAATTGCCTGATATTACCATATCCAAATACTGCACGTGTTGTATTGCACGGAAGTCCAACTTTCCTTTATGTCTTTCATCAAACTCTTTTACTTCTTGAAAAAGTCTCTCTTGCACGTCTGAATTAAGAGCAAGCTCAAACAGTGCAAAAGTTATTGCGGTTGAAACTGTTTCAAAGCCGGCTACTAAGAAAATAACAGCTTGAGCTACTAAATCTACATCGGACCAAACTGGAATGTGAAGTAAGTTATGATTTATCTAAGTAAAATTTTATTTTGGGTTAATTAGGTAAAATTCCTACCTTTATGCGTATTTCTATATGTAAAAGATGATTCCTCAACAGCTGAGAAGCCACCTTCTTTTATGTTATCAGTTTTTTTGTCATCATTTTTAAGATTCCCTGGTGAAAGATATAACATTTTGTGTTTTATGTCTTGTAGTTATAATATAAATGAAGTTAATGGAAATATTATTTATATATTTTATATTTATTAAAATTATAAAATGAAAGTTATTTACATTAGTTTATTGGTGATTACCTTTTTTGGCTTCCATGAGCAAGTGTATCATATCAGGTCTAAGAATGTTTTGCATCTCTCGGTTTTTCATAGTGTTAAGGACTAAACTTTTAAAGAACTTTGAAGTTCCTTTAGACAATACTGTGATGTTTAATTTCTAAAACAAAGGGTTATTTTTGTGAAATATTTGTAGACAGTCCTCGAATTTACTAGTACTACAGAATAATGACAAAATGAAACGAGATACATTGTCCGTCCATCTGTAGGGAAAAGTTATAGATAGGTTTTTATAAAAAAATATATAGAAAAAACACTAAACAGTGTTATTTATGAAGAAAATCACAAACTATTATAACAAGACAGACATTGGAGAAGGAAATTCACGTATTTTTTGTAAAGAAGTGGTCTGGACGCATTTGTTTTACTTATTTTTTTCTGTTTTCGCAAATTTCTCAATAGTTTTTATACGATTCGAACTAAATCAAAAGAGCGCTGCGTTCTTCACGAAATAAAATGTAATACCGTTTAAACGAGGAATAAGGTAAAATTTTTGACTGCGGTAAAATGAAACCACGTACGAATAAAACGAAAGACCGTGAAACGAGAACTGCCTGTATATCGAAAGAATGAAATAGTTTATTGAATTTGTAGACAAAATATAAATGTTTGAAAAAAATATCTATATGTAGCTACATATAGTTGCTTACGTAAGATTTCACAAGTTTCAATTATTTATAACCTAACAAATACCTTAGGAACAATAATAATAACAAGAACCTTAGGAATGGTATGGTGAAAGTAGCGACAGAAGTATGTGGTAAGAGGAAAAGAGGTTTTAGTAAAAAGCGCGATGAATGGTGGGATAATCAAGTGAAAGATGCTGTAGAGTTAAAGAAGAAAGCATGGCTGGATTATAAAGCCTCTGGTAAGGATAAAAGTATGAAAGAGATAAGAAAAAGAGCGTACAAGCTGCAAAAGCACAAAACGAAAACACTTATAAAGATGAAGCGTGAAAATTCTGAGAGAGAAAGGGATGAAAGGTTGACGAACAACTTCCGGGAAAACACGAAGCTTTTCTGGCGAGAAGTTAGTGGTTCCCGGGGTTGTTCGGTAGAATGAAAGGGGTGCTTTCGAAGAGCGGTGAAATTTTAACTGAGCAAGCACACGTTTTGCGGAATTCTACAAGGAGATGTACGAACGTGAGGACGCCTCGGTCTTGACTACCAGCGTAATGCTGAGTCCAGATGTAGACGATGGTGAAATCAGTTTAGAAGAAGTAGAGAGCGTGATTCGAAGTCTGAAATGTGGTAAGGCTGCGGGAGCAAATGAAGTTACTGCCGAGATGATCAAATAGGGTGGGCCACGCGTCTTGGACTTTTTCTGGTTTTTGTGCAATTTATGCTGGAAATCGGTTGAGTTCCCAGACGATTGGCGAAGTGCAGTCATCGTACCTTTGTATAAAGGCAAAGGTTGACAGATAGACTGTGTAAGCTATAGGGCTATCAGTTTGATTAGCTTGGGCGGTAAGGTTTATGCTAAAATATTAGCCAGAAGAATGCAAGAGAAATCTGAAAGGCTGTTGTGGGAGGCCCAAGGAGGTTTTAGACCTGGAAGAGGGTGTATAGATCAGATCTTTTCCCTCCGCATGATCACGGAAAAGTTTTTGGCCCTAAACTAAAAGGTTTTCTGTGCTTTTGTGGATTTGGAAAAGGCGTTTGACAGGGTTGTGAGAAAGAAGTTATGGGAGATACTGCCCCGATACAATGTGAACGGACCCTTGCTACAGGCTGTAAAGTTTCTTTTCAGAGATCACTCAGCCTGTGTGCGAGTAGGAGCTGGCATGTCGCTTTGGTTTGACATCCAATCGGGTGTTAAGCAAAGTTGCGCTATGTCAGCTTGGTTGTTCAATTTGTATTTGGATAGTTGTCTCTAAGGCGTGAAAGACAGTGACATGGGAGTGAAAGTAGGTGACCTTAAGGTCAATTGCTTGCTATATGCAGATGATGCAGTGCTCATTCCATCATTAGAATGCATTTTCAAGCATTGGTCACCACTCTGAAAGATGGGTGTGAAATTAATGGTCTAAACCTGAATGTAGATAAGACGAAGGTTCTGTTATTTGAAAGAAATGAAGAAAGAACAGAATGTAAGATCAACGTGAATGGTAAGATAATAAAACAAGTGAATGAAGTGATATATTTGGGATGTATGTTTAGCAGAGACGGAAGATACGAAATGGATATGGAGAGGCGTATTGCTGCCGGTAACCGAGTCAACGGTGCTTTGACTGCATTGTTGAGACGGCAAAACGTCAGCATAGCTGCACGTTTGGCTGTACACAATGCAGTTATGCTACCGACGCTGTTATACGGCAGCCAAACGTGGGTAACACAGAAGAAGAATGTAAGAAAGATGAATGCTGTGGAGATGCGATTTCTTCGCAGAATATGCGGAGTCAGTCTAGCTGATCGAATCCGCAATGAAGAGATCCACAGAATGGCAGGTACTAGCGAAGATGTCACGATGAGAATGAAGAAGAACGTGCTCAGGTGGTTTGGGCACGTCGAACGAATGAGTGATAAAAGAATGGTAAGAAAGATTTATATAGGAAAAGTGAGCGGTAAGAGAGACAGGGGGAGGCCTCGAGTGACCTTCGAAAACACAGTATCTATGATACTAAAGGAAGGTCACGTAAAAAGCATGAGGACCCCTCGGAGGGCATGTATAAAGAGGTTGATGTCTGTGGCCGAGGCGAAAGAGGTATGCAGGGACCGTAGGGTATGCAGGGACCGTTTGGCGCTCTGTCGTCTGTGGCGTCTTTGGCGTGAAGCTAAATAAATAAATAAATAAATACAAATACCTCTGCACTGCTCGAAGTATAAGCATATATAGCCAGCCAGTGCAGTATAAGTGCACAAAAATTTACATTTTAAGTTAACCAACAATCACTGTTAATCTTGTATAGCCTCGTTAGCTGTTATAGGTTTCCTTTTAAAGTCATTCTATGTACTACGTACATAGAATGACGTATTTACCTTTTAAGGAGAATAAATTTCTGGCAAATATAGGTTCTTGTTTATCATTGACAAGGGTACGGTGATCCAGAAAGTGTTCGAAGTCTTTAATCGTTACCTTTTTCGCTAATTCTATATCTCGTACCAAAACACAGGGTTTAGAGAACTCGAATCTGCCAATAAACCTGATAAAAATAAAACAGTATATGTATTGGTTTTTTTTAAATCGGCGAATCAATACTAGCTTCGCTATATTTTTATAGTCAAGATAACTAACGAACCAACTGGTTTTCATAGACTTTATATTCACCTTTCTTCTGGAAATTCTTTATACATTGATTCAAAATGATTGCTAAAATGTTCCATGCGTAGAATAACCTTTAGCATATTGCCAAAGAAAGGAATAGGCGTTTGTTGTTTAACACCGAAAGCAGTAGACCTCGAGAAGATCTTTCGGTAATACAGTGTCACCACCGCCAATAGAACAGCGAGCCATATTAAAATTATCATCTAAAACAAAACAAAAATCTTTTTTAACATATGGTTATATGGTAAATTTAATTAGAATAGTTCTTAGCGATAGTTGACTGTCGAAAAAAACCGCTCATGGAAACATGGTAATTTTTATACCAATTTGTTAATTAATAATACTTTACAATTATCCTCAAACTGTATGTGCCATACACAATAAATATAGTTTTTGAAAAGAGAGATTTTGAATACGATATAAATATAACATGTAATTTATTAACGAATCAATAAATGCAATACTTACTCTACGCCCTCCTTTAACTGAATCTAATGATGTGAATTCGTAAAAGACAAGACAACAACAGACAACAAGATATAATATATCTTGATAATTGTATTTTTTTACAATACAGTTTTTTATTTTACCTAATTCCCGATTATTTCAATTATAATTATTTTTATGTTTATATTATATGTTAATATTTTATTGCAGAAATTTACAAAAAAAAAAATATGTACAAAAGGCAGGCTTAATGCTAAAAAGGACTTTCGCTACCAGCCAACCAATATATGATGGATGTAGAGGAGTACCGGTATGTAGGTGTGCAAAATATATATATATATATATATATATTAAAATGTTGTAAAGAAAATTAAAATATATAGATAGCATATGTATATGAATGTATATACACAAATATAAACAAAGACATATACACAAAATATGTAATGTATGTAAATTTAAGTATTGTTTTTGTTAAAAAAGCTTTTTAACTTGACGATTAAAAACGCCTCGTGAATATTCTTTTCTAATGGACTCGGGTAATAAATACCAAAGTCGAACTGTTGTTACACCGAACGAATTGGACAAGAAACTAGTCTGATGAAGGAGTACAGAGCGCGAAAATGCTAGAAGATCGGAGAGTTCTTATTAGTATATTAAATAGAATTTACATTGAAGATGAAAATAAGTAGAAAGATTGAACAAGAGAGAAAAAAACATTACATAAATAAGGAGGCACAGAATTTTAAAATTTCCGCGTTCGCTTATTGGCATAGAAACGTGATCGAATTTACGTCAACCCAAAAAATTTTAAATTATAAAATAATTCTTTGGTATCCAAATAGCACAGTGTCTTACTCCTCGTGTCATGATCTTTGGCAGTTATAATAAATTCACTGAATGTTATTTGATATTAAAATGCCGAACGTAATATATACGTAACACAGGGTGTAAAATATATACAATTTCTGTGATAGCTATTTAAAATGATCATGCCAAATACGAGAGTTATAATAATTACTCCAAAACTGTTGACTTGAAAGAGAAAGGTAAAATAATGTTATCAAAAATCACTTTCGGTAAAGAGTTTGCATCGATTTTCGGCTTAAGGTGTCTAAATTCAATGAAAAAATTCAAGAACCAAATTAATATCTGTTCAAGCATGCCATTTAAAGAAGAAATTACTGATGAAATGGAATTGACTGAAGTCAATTCCATTGCAAAGCTCACGACATTGACGCTCACGACACTGAAGTATCAATATAAGTGCATGTCTTCGGCGCACAAATGTTATGGACAATCTAAGTGGAAAGTAACGCAGTTTACAAAGATAGACGATTAAGGTGATAAGATATCGCCTTGAGAGACACCAGCATGCACTTGCATGAATAACCTGCTGATGCCCTTGAACATATAAATAAAACTACCAATTAGCAGAAACTGTGGACCGAGACAAAACAGCAAGTAGAATCTTATTGATAACAGCGTTAAATGCGTTACTAAAGTCAATCAGTTACACTTTGGAATGCCACATCTTGTCTGATATCATCACCAAATTTTAACAATGCTGTAGTTGTGCTTTGTGTAGAGCAATATCCAGGTACTGTTGAAACATACAGTATCAACATGGAAGAAGTCCAGACTTCTTTCATTTTGTATGACGAAAGTTTGTCAGGGCATTAAAGACAACAACTCGTATGATGTATGTTGATTATTACAAAATAAGTGTTTATCTTGAGTTTGCTAGAGGTAACATAAGTATTTCTTACACATTTTATCACTTTAACCATTATTATTAAGTCGTTATCTTATTTATCAAACCCTTATATATATTTATTTATCAAACCCTTATATATATTTATTTAATAAAAAGATATCGCATTGACTCTAAGTTTATCTCTAAGTACCACATACATTAACACTTCATATAGATTATGAAGGGTCGGCATTAAATATTTTAATTTACTTATATGGAAAATTTATGAAAAGAATTATTAGAATCGGAAAAAGAAATCAAACAGAAAATACTACAACAAATGATCTTATAGTGATGAGAGACCAGATAGGCATCAAAGAAGCAGGAGAAGAATCCATACCGGGAATTTTTTAAATAAAAGTAGAAGCGCCATCGGATAAAAATTAATATATTATAATATCTCTTACATAATGTACAAATGTATAATTTATACAGGACGTACTCTTGAACACCCTATAATGCAGCGTACTGCCTAAAAATGAATGTGTTTATCCGTTAAAAATTTCCAGAAGAGCCATAAGAAACACCACAACATTACCATTATAATAACAACATTCTAGAGATTTCTTTTTTTTTAACTTCTTTTTTTCCCAAACTGCTAAAAGTAGTTGACTCCTATGAAAGTAGTAGTAGTAGTTTATAAAAAAAATATTGAAGAGCTTCTAAGCTCAATCAAAATAAAAATCTTAAACGGTGTTTAAGAAGATAAGAAAAATAATAGAAATAAAAAGTAAAAAAAATAAAAAAAATCCTGAAATTATGAGAAAACAGAAAAAAATGGATTTCATAATTGAGAAGCTCCAATGAAGTGAGAAAAAGGAGGATCAATTTAAGAATTAGTTATAAATTATTACAACAACAAAAGCTGTTACTATAATTTATCGGGGTTATCTCGGAGACAGTCAAAAACTAAACTCAGATGCCAATAGCAATTTATATTTGATTTATCAGAACAATTGAAAAACCAAACATTTTATAGAGCATCATAATAAATATAAAGAGACTTATGCAGAAGAAACAATATTCGAATAAGTGTTTTGTTATAAATTTTTATATTATATAATGGGTGATCATTTATTTTCAAAACTTTAGATACTTTCTTAAGATTGCATCATCATTCAAAAATAGGAGTAGATATCGTAGAAACAACAAAAATGCTACCTACTAAGAATTAAAACGCTATGATGATGATTATTTGAAATGAATCGCTGTAGAACTTGTCTTCTAAAACTATTCCTATCCCAAAGGATTTTTACAAATTTCAATCCAATCGGGTCAAGCTACAAAGGTTTTATGATGAGTGGGTACATAGATGGTACTAAGAGCTACTATAGCAACGGTTACCATAGCAACGGTTACGATGACAACCAGAGTTTAGATGAGGTTGGGGGGATGAGGGGAGGTTCAAAAACATAAATTTAAAATTTAATAATTGTCATAAATAAAACATCAAGGACGTAAAACAATAATTGATTACGAAATTGAATTTGAGATATTTGAAAAATAAATTAATATTTCTAAAAAAAATCAAAATCTGTATATTTATTTATTCACTGGCTGTCATTATGTTTCTCTATTTAAAACTTAAAAAATTCACACTAAATATAAAATAGAAATTAAACATTCTGCCAATACAAGAAGTCTCACATCCAAATAAATTATGTGCCCAGTGAAGCGGGTGGGAATATATGTATAGGCGGTATTAAGCTCATTTTGTCTGAACATACCCCCATAAGGGGGGTGAAAATTTCAATTTTTTTTGAGAGAAAAAATGATTATAAAGTATATGGTAACCTTATTGTATGTTTGTTTCTTTCAGCATCTTGAAAAACATAGAAATTCACATCCATCTTGATTTTATATAAAAATTGAAATGTTCACCCTCCGTAAGGCTTAGTGAGGGATGTTAATGGGTGATAGAGGTCTTAAATTTATTTTTAGTAATCATTTTCGGTTCCAGCATCCTAAAAAACGTAGAAATACACATCTATCTTGATTTTGTACAAAAATTGAAATTTTCACCCCCTTTAAGGGGTGGTAAGGGGGTGATAGTGGTCATGAATTTATTTTTAGTTATCATTCTTGGTTCCAGCATCCCAAAAAACGTAGAAATACACATCTGTCTTGATTTTATAGAAAAAATTGAAATTTTCACCCCCTGTAAGGGATGGTAGGGGGTGATAGTGGTCATGAATTTATTTTTAGGTATCATTTTCGATTTCAGCATCCCAAAAAACATAGAAATACACATCTATCTTGATTTTATACAAAAATTTCAATTATCACCCCTTAAGAGGTAGTAAGGGGGTGCTAGCGGGAAAACGGGCATTTAAAATTAGTTTTTATTGTCATATTCGGTTTCAGCGATCCCAAAAACCTAAGAATAATGGGGTCTCCCCTCTGGTTCATGACTTTTTTTTTTGTGTGCCTGTGTTATTAATTGAAGAAACCATGTCGACATTACCTTTTGTAGATAAATTTAATTATAATAATATTAATATTTCTCATCACAATCAACCAGTTATATAAAATATATTGGTGCTATTTATTACATATTTGTAAAGTTAAATTTAAACTTTAAATACATATTACACATTGATATAATAAATAATTAGCCTTCAACGAGACTTGAACACAAGCCCATGACCGCCTTCAAGACGAAGGTTAAATGTATCAGTACTCAACTTTGCCGGAATACAGGTTTTTTCAGATGGTGATATTTCAAAGTTCAAGAGGATCTGATACAATAACATTTTCAACTCACAGAGGGCGAAGCGTGAACCTAAGGATTGTAAATAAGATATTACTCGTATTTGGAGTCTATAAATAAAAAACTGCATAAAAATAACAAAATAATTAATAAGGCAAAAACAGAAATATCGTTTTGATGGATGATAAGAATTTATTTTAAAATCTTGTTTTACTAGTGAATACTCTTAAACCTAATCAAAATATAAATAAAATCTCAAAGTAATTCCTTACCAATACAATTCCTAGGTCCCAGTCCAAAGGGCATGTAGGCGATGAGGTTGATAAAGTGGCGGTTTTCTTCGGAAAAACGCTCAGGGTCAAATTTGGTCGGATTCGGAAAGAATTGTGGATCACGATGAATACTCCAGGTTGCAATATTTAAGTTCTCTCCTTTGCGAATCTGAAACCCATTGTGATTGTATAGAAATAAAAATTATACGTTTATACTACTTTATTATCTAACTTTATGTATACGGAACTGCATGCACTAAATGTTTATATAAATGAAATATTTTAAAATGAATTCATACTTACAATATAATCTTAAGTAGCTTTGTCGTTAGGTTTGCCCATGTTGTAGTCTTGACGCAGTCTCTATCTAAAGCCACGCCTGGGGGCCACAATCTTAAGATTTCTAAAAAACAGGAATAAAATGTCCTTAACATTATTTTCAATTAAATGTTGAACAGACATTTACATATAACACAATACCTGATACAACCATGTCTAAGTAAGTTAACTTTTGAATTGAAGTGAAGTCCAGCTTTCCGTCGTGTTTGACGATAACGTCAAACACGACGGAAAGCTAAAGAAGAAGCTTGAAGAGATTAAAGAGCATAAGCTCTTTAATCTCTTCAAGGAGTCGTTCCTGTACGTCTGTATTCACCGCCAGTTCGTACAAGGAAAACGACATTACAGTCGATATCGTTTCAAAGGCTGCGATGAAAAATAATACTGCTTGTGCGGTGAGGTCGGTATCGGACCATACTGTAATATAAGAATGCGTATTTTGTATTTATTAATAATGTTTATTATTCTGAAATTTAAGTAAAAACAGGTTTATAGTTAAAATATTTGATTTATTTATCATATCCTGAATTTTGAAACGTTTTTGAGCAAATCAGAATATAAGGACTAACCTTTATGTATAGCTTTTTTGCCGACATCTGACTCTTCTACGGTTGCAAATCCAACATCAGCATCAGATTTTCCATTGGCAACGTCTGTATCATATGTTATTCTACCTGTTGGTAAAGTAGTTTGATATGAAATATCTATTCTGATTAAATACTGTAGTGCTATTTTTTTACAAGCGAAAAAAATGTTTAAATAAATTTAAATAAAATTATAAGTAACTAAAATAACGCAAATACTAAGCATGTTACTAGCGTTACTTATTTTATACCCAAAAAGTTTATGAAATCTTGCTAGAGTATCCGACATTACTATTTATTTGAAGAATTTGTTTGTCAAATTTTACAATTACTATTATTATAGTAAAAAATATATATCAGAAATTTAATTTATGATCAGTAGGTACTTACTGAAATTTTATGTAAAGAGCCTATTGTTATATCCCTATAATACGAGATAATATACTGCAAATTATATTATATAAAAGGCGATTATATTATATATATTAGAGCATTAAACAAACAAACAAAATTACAACCAAATAAATAAAACACTGATCGATAAGGTTTTATTGAATAACGAAAAATTTATTTTCATAAATGTATACCAGTGGCAAAAATAGAGGTACGAGAGTAGTATTTCACTTTAAACAAATTAAATGTTTGTGTTTTAAAAATAACTGCATATTATTTGATATTATTCTATATATTCCAAGTATCCAAGGCACCGCTGTGGTTATCTTTCCTCCTCGATTCCAATGCAATGCAAGATCAACTCAGTTGTGGTTATCGTGATATCATGTTTCCTATTGAATATATTTGTATGTTCGCCAATTGAGCTTCAAGAATTGACAGGAATGAGGTTATAAAACGACAAGGTGACAACGATATACACTAGTTAGCAAAACATACTTTAGATAGGAGAAATTATTTTTAGAATTAACTTTTAGTATATCATATTTGCAACAGAAATACTTGAAACCATTTCGCAATATTCAGTATATAAAAAAATATCCATATTTTATTAAATAAATAATGTTTATGTGAAGCAAGATTGCAACATTACATTTTATGGAGCCCGTTTCTTAAATAATATTCGAAAACTTATAATTATATTATATATGCCACTTATATAGTATAATATGATTTTGATTTCTTCCCCCTTTATCTAAATCTATATAAGTCAATCATTAAACTATAACACAGCGAATGATGCAGCAGGTATGTACAGACAGATAATATTACCGGATGACGCATAACCGAAAAGCTTATTAAAGTATTTTGATGTACCTTTTTTAGCTTCCATTAAGAGATGAATCATGTCAGGTCTTATGATTTTATGCGCCTCTCGCTCCTTCATTGTACTTTGCACGAGATCGATGAAGAAATTTGTTGTTTCTTTTGAGAACAATGTCAATTTTAGAACCTAAAAATGTATTATGATTTCAGTTTGTCGTTTTTTAAGTTGATGTATTTTGGTTGCGATCAACATAATTCTTATTTATATTTATTTATTTAACTTCACGCGATATTCCTTGCGGGGTAGCCAGAGACGACGGAGCGCCAAACGCTACGGTCCCTGCATACCTCTTTCGCCTCGGCCACAGACATCAACCTCTCCAAATTTGCCCTCCGGGGGGTCCTCATGCTTTTTACGTGACCTTCCTCCAGTATCGTAAATACTGTGTTTTCGAGGGTCACTCGAGGCCTTTCCCTGTCTCTCTTACCACTCACTTTTCCTGAATAAATCTTTTTTACCATTCTTTCATCACTCATTCGTTCGACGTGCCCAAACCAAACCACATAATTCTTAATGCATCTAAAACAACTTTAAAATGTTTACATTTTAACAATAATATAATATATTGTCTTATTCGGTCTTATCATCACTTTGTAAAACCACTTCATATTTGTAACTTGTGTTATCAAAATGAAGTGGGAATAAAAGCATAAGGTAAGGTACGATAAGAAACACTTATCTATATAATTATAACAAACAATTAATAATTAAAAAGCTTAACTTATACATTACAAAGGCGTAGGCATAAATGTGAGATTTTGGACTGCAATCTTTGTTAAATACCTACATATAAAAGTAATCTTATGTTAATATTATTCACTTCTAAATATTAATATTAGAACTAATATGGTTTAAATGGCGTTATTTTTGTTAAAAATATACTTATTTCAAATATGACAGACAGACAGACTGAAGAATATACCTTGTCCTTCAACTGATCTTTAGATTTCATTCGTTTATTTTTAGCTTATCGAAAACGGTATGTTATCATTTTTTTCTGACGTTATGTTTATAATTATGATATATTTTAAAATTTACGTTTACCTAGCTGCGAGACAAAGTAAAGAAAAATACTGTATGTTAAATATTAAAATGTAAAGAAAATAGCAATAAATTGATGAGACTCTACGGCGACATTCAAGTTATGTCGTCATGAAATACAATTATACAACCCTCAAAAGTCAGTTGTTAAAATTAAATTAAAAAGCCTTTAACCTTACCTTAGCAAGAAAAGGCGATGCAGAAAAAAGAAAGAATAAAAGCATTTGCTTAAATTTGAAGGTAGCAGCAGTTCTTCCCATCTCATAGAACTTATTATCTTCGTTAGTGTGAGAGTCCACTTTGAGTCCAAATGCGCATGAAGCAATCACGTCATTAGCATATCTTGAAGTTAAATCCTTGCAGTCGATTTCTACTGATCCACCTATTTGTCAGATAGAGAAACAGTTATTCTTTTCATAGCGCTATTTATCCTATAGGATGTAGAATTTTCCCTTCATATCTGTGCTATCATTTGAAATAACGGAGTGTCATTTGAAATTACAAAAAGTGCAAAAGAATTCTAAATTAAAATGTCTGTCAAGTCAGTCAAGAACTAAAATTAGTTCTTCAATAAGTAACAAGCTAAGTAACATTGGAGCTAAATTACTAAACTTTTTGTCTATTTTAGAATTTAAAAAAAATACAAATAATAATCACTAACTTACTTTCTGAACTCTTAATTTTACTCTTTAAGGCTCGAAAAAGTGGGGGATATGATGATCCCCCACTTCTTCCATAAATGGAACCATCTGTTTAATTTTTGAGCTCGTGAAAGCCGGACTCAAGGTGGAACGCATATCCTTCCAATCCTGACCTATATATGTCAAATAATATGTCAAACATAAAATAAATCTTCTCTCTTAAACAGTTTTTATTTGGATATATACCTTTCAAAGAAAATAAACTTCTACCAAATAAAGGTTCAACTTTTTCATCAAAAAAGCCACGATGGTCTAGAAAGTGTTCAAAGTCTTTAATAGTAATTTTTTTTATTAATTCTATATCTCGTACCAAAATACAGGGCCGAGAGAACTCAAACCGTCCAATAAATCTGTAAATAATGAGAAATTAAATTGTCTGCAATGTAGGTATATTGAATATTTTGAATAAGGAATACTTTATTTCTGTACTTGGTCTTAGATTTTGTATCCATTTACCTTTCGTCTGGAAATTCCTTATATATTGAATCGATGTTGTCGATAAAATGTTCCCTGCGTAGAAGAACATTAAGCATATTGCCAAAAAAAGGTAAAGGCGGTTTTTGCTTGACTCCGAGAGCTGTAAACCTCGAGAATATCTGGCGGCAATACAGTGCCACCACCGCCACCAAAACAGCCATCCATGTTAAAAGTATTAACATCTAAAACAAAAAATACATACAGTTAATTATCTAATTAGAATAGTGCTTAAGGAAGGTTTGACAAATGAAAGACATTAATGAAAACACGTATTATTTTACCCAACATTGACATGTGCAATATTGAATATATAGGATTTGTATTTGATATTTGAAAGAAATTAAATGTAAAGTAAATAAAGATACTTTCGATTGCATTGGTCTCCAAAGAATCTTTAAAATGTTCATCCAAAGATATATATAACTTTTATTTTGGGACACGAGGAATTTAGATTTTGTATTTGGAAGTAAATATGATTTACGAGTGTTAAGGAATCTAAAAGTGTAAAAAAAAATAGTAATAGACATATATAAAATATACATACATACATAAATTGGTAAATATATCGTAATACCCTAAGACTGTAATGTATTTCAATTGAATTGTATGAAATTTTGATAGTTATTCAGAGACCTGTCCTAGCGAGTTTTAAATATCTTATATCGGCTGCCTGTTTCTCCGTTTAAAACAGAGAAAATTTTACGAATTTTACAAAATTTTTACAATATAAAACATCTCATATGTTGAAGTTTTAATGAATATTTAATAATGCGGATGGATGAGCACTGAACGAAATAGGTTTTCAATTTATTTCATAAATACCAAGTCGTTACGTTCATATTTTTTGCGTAATGTTTTTGAATCCTAATAACATTTTAATGAACCAATAAAAAAACAGGTAGGTACCTACGTAGTTAGGTGCACGGAAAAATATCACGTTACCAAAAATCTTATATATAATTGTCATACTCGTACATCAAAAATACAGATTTTTTGTTTTATATTATTATAATTTAGTTTTTCTTATAGGAAAACAAAAAACAAAATATATTGTACTGATTGACCCGGTTCTACTCGATCCAAAAAGGGTTTCCTAGTCATCTGATTTAATTAACTTAAGTGCACCTGGGTAATAGACATCATAAATTACGTAACCTTTAACATATATTTTTTCTTAGTATTTATAACTAGCTGCAACATTCCATGCAATTAAATAACGGGGGACCAAATTCATTGATAAATGTTTATACACCCATGAACACAATAAGGGTTAAAGGTTTTTTGTTTGACCGCACTTATCTACAGAAATATAAGAAATTGAGCGAAAAACCTCTTAAGTATTCGATTGCTGATTTATTTATTAAGACAGATTAAATGTTACATAAAATCATAGAACAACAATAATTACAAATATTTGAATGTATGTGAAATGTGTAGCAAAATATTGGATGCGCGAATATTCGCATTCGCATACGCGGATATTCGTATATTTTTGCATATTAGCATTTATAAATTTCAGCAACTGTTGAGAATATGAATATTAGAAAAAACAATTTCATGATAACAGTAGGTTAATAAAATCAAAATTCATTAATTTCTTTTGTTTTGTAATACGAGAAAATTAACCTAACCTCGTAAACACATTCTCAGTCTTCACTGTGTCATTGGTATTATTTATTTAACGCACTTCGCTTAAACGAGATAGCTACTAAGCCCTAAAAAGTGCACCAAATTAAAAAAAAAGCTGAATATTCGCAGTCGCGAATGTCCGTAGCAGATATTTGGATTCGCATTCGCATTCGTGAATGTCGGTAGCATATATTCGTATTCGCATTCGCTTCCGCGATTGTTCAGAAAATATTATTCGTTACATCATTACTTCCTACATAGACATAATGCTAAATTTTATATAACGCTGTTTCTTTTATGATTCAATGAAGTTTTAAACTAAAAATTTTAAACTATAGCAAAAAATCTTTGAAATCTTTGAGATATAAGCATATAGTTATAAAAATACTTACTATATTTAATATTCTTAACACACGAACAGTGCGGTTTTTTTATATAAGTGCACAAAAATTCAATATACGTGTTGTCACTCCGCAGAATTATAACAGACAGAGTTCGAGTTCGTGGGGCTTTAAAGCGAAATTACGAATGACTTCACTAGGATGTAACTTTTATCTAATCATTACTAATTTCATTGTTTTGTATTATTTGAAAACAATATTATGATATAGTATTGTTTTGTATTTTGTTTTTCAATATAATAAACCGATAAACTCTTTAATAACATCAACATTTACAGTATTTTTTCATTTATCATTTAAGTATCAGTTATAAACAATTTCGTAAGATTCATGTAGATTTCGTACTACGCTAGTTATAAAAAAGTGAGTATACTATTTTATTTATATATACTTATCATCTATCACTGCTCAAATATTATATAAAAATATGTAGAAACGATAATATTAATGTGTTATATCTGTACATGCATAGTTAACCTTGAGAGTGCGTAGATTATATTTTTATTACGGTCAATTTCATTTGAGCCGGTTGGCGACTATCAATTGGACAATTTAGACAATCAAAGTATAGAGGTTCCGCCCCCTTAAAAGAGTAGTTTGTCGAATTAAGCACATTAACGTTTGTTTTTTGATGCAACAAACGGCAAAAGGGAATCAAATAACATAATGTGAGTTCGATTCTTTTATTTTGGTTACGAACAAATAACCATATAATAACCATACCATAATACAAACATGTAAATATGTTTAGTATATGAAAATAAATGAAACACAATATATTAATATTACATCATTTAATTCATTATATTTATTTTTGTTTTACTAGTGGCTATTTTTATACATTGGTTGTAAAATAAAAATTACACATTGTTATAAAAATAAAATACTACAAAATGTTATAAAAATTATTAATTTCAAATTCAACGACACCTGAAATTTAGGCCATGACCGCCATGAAGACGAAGGTTAAAAGTCTCATTACACAACTTTGCCGGAATACAGGTTTTTTCTGTTGGAGATATTTCAAAGTTCAAGAGGGTCTGATACAATAACATTTTCAACTCGCAGAGGGCGAAGCGTGAACCTGAGAATAATAAATAAGATGTTATCTATGAGTTCATAAATAAAAATCTGCTTCAAATATATCAATAAGACAAAAACAGAAATATCGTTTTGGTGGATGACAGGATTTAGTATTGAAATTATATTTTAATGAATATTGTTAAAATTGAAAAAAAAAAACAAATAAAAGCTCAAAGTGGACTATTACCAATACAATTCCTAGGTCCAAGTCCAAAGGGCGAGTAGGCTATAAGGTTGATAAGGTGTCGGTTTTCCTCCGAAAAACGCTCAGGGTCGAACTTGTTGGGATTCGGAAAGAATTGTGGATCATGATGAATGCTGCATGTTGCAATACTTAAAATCTCACCTTTGCGAATCTGAAAATTACTTATAATTAATACTCCTTTATCATCAAACTTTAGGTATACGAATCCACGTGAATGGATGTAGATATTAACACACATGTTGATGTCCATATTAAAATGAATTCATACTTACAATATAATCTTGAGTAGCTTTGTCGTTAGGCTTGCCCATGTTGTAGTCTTTGACGCAGACCCTGTCCAAAGCCACGGCTGGAGGCCACAGCCTTAATATTTCTAAGAAATACGATTAAATGTTGGTAATATTGTTTTCAATTAAATGTTGAACAGATATTTACAGAAAACACAATACCTGATACAACCATGTCCAAGTAAGTTAACTTTTGAATAGAAGTGTAGTCCAGCTTTCCGTTGTGTTTGACGTTATGGCCTTTAATCTCTTCAAGGAGTCGTTCCTGTACGTCTGTGTGCACCGCCAGTTCGTACAAGGAAAACGACATTGCAGTTGATATCGTTTCGAAGGCTGCGACGAAAAACAATACTGCTTGTGCAGTGAGATCATTATCGGACCATGCTGTAATTTGTTTGTATTTATTATATAATTGAAATAACAATAGTTGGGCTAAAGTTAAAATATTAGTATTATTTATCATATGTTGACTTTTAAATTGTTTTTCATCATATGAAAATATAG
Source organism: Melinaea menophilus ssp. n. AW-2005 (assembly GCA_918358695.1). Classification (NCBI taxonomy): domain Eukaryota; kingdom Metazoa; phylum Arthropoda; class Insecta; order Lepidoptera; family Nymphalidae; genus Melinaea; species Melinaea menophilus. Next base: position 7,516,955 of record OU911050.1, on the reverse strand, counting down.
GTATTGACCTTTATGTATGGTTTTTTTGCCGACATCTGACTCTTGTACGGTTGCAAATCCAACATCAGCATCTGATTTACCATTGGGAACGTCTGTATCATGTGTAAGTCTACCTGTTGATAAAGTAATAAATTGGTAAAAATATCTATTTTGATTAATACCTCTACTTATATTATAATATTTAATAAATAAAGAATGATAAATTCATCATCACCGATTGGCATTGAACTTGCGATTTCTGTGATACCGACTCAAAAACCGTGACACCGATCATACCTACCCGCCTTCATGAAGTTGGTATTAAGTGAAGAAGTTCTTCAAATTAATTGAAATGAAATTGAAAGTGACTTATTCAGCGCAAATACTTATATAAAACTTATATACTTTAAACTCAAAAAATATTGAAATCCTACAACATTAACGTATGTGTTCTATCCGATATTACTCTTTCTTTTGACAATTATTATTGTTATTGTAAAAGAAAATCTTAATATAAAAATTAATTCATGATCAGTTCTTAGTGAAATTATATTTATTAACGGCAGAGCAATAAAACATCGACCGAGAAGGTTTTATTGAATAAGGAATTCTCATATATATTCTAATGACTAAAATATACGAGAGAATTGTTACACCTTATAAAAAACTTAATGTTTTACAAAAAACTTAATATTATTTGATATTATCATTTTCTATCGCTTTCCATTTATGAAATCGCTGTGGTTGACTTTCCTCCTCGGTTCCAATGCAATGGAATACCAACTAAGTTGTGGTTATCGCGATATCATGATTCCTATTGATTTTTTTTGATTATTAGACAATTAAGCTTTCAGGAATGAGGTTATAAATCCGAAAATCCGACAAGGCAATATCCTATGTACATATTAGCAAAACATACCTTACAAACAAGAAAAAAGTGAAAATATTTGCAACAGAAAAATATATTGTACTTTCATATTTAATTTAATCATATATAATGTGATTATTGATGTGAAACAAGACGGCAAGATGATATTTCATGCAGCCTGTTCTTTAAATAATATTCGGAAACTATAATCAGATATATGCTATAATTATCTTATATATGCCACTTAAATATAATTTATATTGCCCTATTTATAATTTCTTTACCTCCAATCTAAAACTATTTAAGTCATTAACGCAACTATTACACAGACAGATAATGTAAGCAAATAATGCGTAACATATTAGCTCGTTAAAGTATTGAGACGTACCTTTTTTAGCTTCCATTAGAAGATGAATCATGTCAGGTCTTATGATTTTGTGCTCCTCTCGCTCCTTCATTGTATTTTGCACGAGATCGATGAAGAAATTTGTTGTTTCGTTTGAGAACAAAGTCAATTTCAAAACCTACAAATATGTTATTATTTCAATTTGTGGTTTTTTGAGTTTGTCTCTTTTGGTTGCAATCAAAACAAGTCTTAATGCATACATTTTTTTTTTCATATCGCACTATACATTAAATAAGAAATACTCTTAGTAGATAAATACTAAGAGTATTTCTTATTTAATGTAACTTGTGTGCTAATGTATGGTATATTTCATATTTGTATCAAATACTAGTGGTAATAAAAACAAAACGGAAGAACAAACACTTAATATAATAATAACATACAATTAATAATTAATAATTAACATGCCTAACTATTTTATCGTTCATATCATCAATATATAGTTAGACATAAGGCACAAATGTTGCGATTATGAACTGCGATCTTACTTAAATAGTATACCCATATTTAAGAATAACTTAAAGTTAATATTATTTATTTCTGAATATTAATATTGGTACTAATATAGCTTAAATGGTGTTTTTTTTAACACAAATTATATCAAATATATAGTAATTACAGATTGAAGATTAATATGTCCTTCAACTGAGGTTTAGATTTGATTTGTTTATTTTTAGCTTATCGAAACCGGTATGTTATCATATTTTACATTGTATTCTACGTCGTATTTAATCATTTAACATTTGATTAAAAAACGCCAAATACTCTATATGATACATGTTAAAATATTTCTAAAACTGACATAATTATTTATTAAAACTTTTACCTATTTGTGAGACAAAGTAAATACACAAACTGTATGATATAGTCTGAAATAAATAGAAAATAATAATAAATTAATGGAACTATCTACATATTTTTGTATAACAACAAAATTACGACTGTCTACAATCAATATGTTCATGAAATTTGACTTTAAGTAAGAAAAAAATATAAACAAATTCAATTAAATTTGTATAAATGATCTTGCTATTTTTAAGTTGGAGATCAGGTATCGAAATAGGTCCTCCTGCCACTCCAATTTGACGTACATAAGCATTGGTATGTACGTAGTACGTACACTGGTATTCATGGTATTCTTAGTGGAAAATATATAAATAAAAAAATAAAGTTTTTGGTTTGCATTCAAATAATATGAAATACAATTAGACAACTTTCAACAGTCATAATTGAAAACTATGTAAAAAAATTTAACCTCACCTTAACAAGAAAAGGCGCTGCGGAAAAAAGAAAGAATAAAAGCATCTGCTTAAATTTAAAGGTGGCGGCATTTCTTCCCATCTCGTAGAACTTATTGTCCTCGTTAGTGTGAGAGTCCACTTTGAGTCCAAATGCGCATGAAGCAATCACATCATTAGCATATCTTGAGGTCAAATCCTTGCAGTCGATTTCTACTGAACCACCTATTTGATACAGAGAAATGAAATTATTCTTATCATAAACTTTCGTATCCTATGGGATTTAAAAGCAAAAGTCTACCTTCCCTACTTATATGTTAGTATCAGTTGAAATAACAGAGATTGAAAATGATTTTTAAATAAAAATATTTGTCAAATTGCTGAAGACAAAAGAATCATAGTAATAAATAATTAGCTAAGCAATACTTGATTAGTACATTATTGAGTACATTATTCCATAACCTTCTTTCTTCATTAGCTTCTTACATTAACATAAAAATAAAATGATAGTAATCACCAACGCACTTTCTGAACAACTAATTTTTTTCTTAATAGCTCGGATCATCATCTCTCCCACTTCTTCCATGAACGGAACCATCTGTTTAATTTTTGAGCTTGTAAAAGCTGGACTCAGGGTGGAGCGCATATCCTTCCAATCTTGACCTGTATATATCGAAAAAAAAATTTAATAAAATAATTACTTTCTCTCCTAAACCTATCTTATAGGGATTATACCTTTCAAAGAAAATAAATTTCTAGCAAATAAAGGTTCAATTTTTTCATCAACGAAGCCACGATGGTCTAGAAAGTATTCAAAGTCCTTAATCGTTATTTTTTTTACTAAATCTATATCTCGTACTAAAATACAGGGCCGAGAGAATTCAAACCGTCCAATAAATCTGCAAATAATGTTAAATTAAATATATTTGCTCTTTAAATAAATGCTTTAGAAACTCAAAATAAAGGGCCATTTTATTTTGGACTTGGCTTTTGTATCTTACTTTTCGTCTGGAAATTCCTTATACATGGAATTAATATGGTCGATAAAATGTTGCCTTCGTAGAATAACATTAAGCATATTGCCAAAGAAAGGAAAAGGCTTTTGTTGCTTGACACCGAAAGCAGTAAACCGCGAGTAGACCTGGCGGAAATACAACGTCACCACTGCCACCAAAACAGCGATCCATATTAGAAGTATTAACATCTAAAACAAAAAATACATACCATATATAAAGTCAATTATCTAATAACAATAGTGCTTAAGGAACATTTTTCCGAAACGACGAAAGATACTAATGAAAACATATTATTGTAACCCAACACTGACGTGTGCAACATTGAAATACGAGTACATAGACATTTATAAAAAAATTCATTTCATCTTGTTCGTTCTAAATAAATATGTTGTAAAGTGATAATAAAAAATAGGTAACTACGTGGTTAGGTACAAGGTAAAATATCACGTTACCAAAAAATCTTATATATTATTCTAATACGTCAAAAACACTAGCTTTTTGTGGTTCATATTTTTATCCTTTAGTGTTTCTATAATAGAAAAATAAAAAACAAAATGTATTAAACTGTGCTTGTTGACTCGTTTCTACTCTCCTTAATTATATCGGAATTTGTCCACCTGGTCACGATTCAAAAAGGGTTCTTTAGTCATCCGTTTTAATTAAGCTAAGTACACATGAGTAATAGAAATTATATATTACGTAAGATTTAATACATGTTTTTCTGTTAGTAATTATAACTGACTGCAAGAATACATCTAATAATGGGGGACCAAATCTATTTTTATATATATTTATACATTTACACAATAAGGCAGAAGGTTATTTTTTATTTGACCGCGCTAACCTAAAAAAATAAAAAGATGCGCAAAAAACATATTATTTATCGATTGCTGACTTATTTTTTAAAGCAGAATAAAGGCTACTTAAAATCATAGAACAATAATACAAATATTTGAATGAAATGCCTTTTGGAAGTGTGTGTAGCAAAATATTGGAAGTGCGAATATTTGTACTCGCATTCGCGGATATTCGCATATTTTTGCAGATTAGCATTCGAAAAATTTCTGCTACTTTTTTTGCAAATACGATATCTAAATATAAGAAAAAAAAATTATTTTGAGATTGTAGGTTAATAAAAACAAATTCCATTTTTTTTTGTTTTTTTAGTACAAGAAAAAGTTTTCTAGTCTCGTAATCATAATATCAATCTTTTTTGTGTTTTCATATTATTTATTAAGTGCACCCTGTTTGAATTAGAGTGCAACCAAGCCATAGAAAATGTACGTCAATGTCATTTGAAAAAAAAAACGAATGTTGGCATTCGTATTCGCTATTCGCATTCGCATTTGGAATGTAGGTAGCAGTTCTTCAAATTCGCAATTGCATCCGCGATTGTTCATAAAATGACACATGTTACATCACTACTTCCTACATAGATATTATGCTAAATTTAAATAATGCTGTTCCTTTTCTGATTAAAAGAATAAGTAGTTTTAAATTAATTCACGGACAACAGGTTGTATATAATAGATTGATATTTATATATTTTTAAAACATTTCATCAGTAAAACAAAACTATAAAAAGTAATAGAAAAAGATTTAAATCATTCGTATATCAATCATATGGATATAAAAATACTTACATTATATTATATAATTAACACAGAAACACAACGTTATTTTATATAAGTATACAAAAATTCAATATACGTGTTGTCAGTCCGCGGAATTGTAACAGACAGAGTTCTCAGGGATTTAAGACGATATTTCGAATGACTTCACTAGGATATTACTTTTAATCTAATCATTAGTCATTTTATTGTTTTGTATTTTTTGATAACAGTAATTTGGTTTCGTAATGTTTTGTAATGTAATAAACCGTTAGGGTCTTTTATCATGCCAAATATACGATATTTTAAGTATTATTTCTAATAAGTTGTTTAATTATGAATCAACGTAAAAACTTATATAACTTCTTTCACACTGCCTATCCCCAACAAAGTGGCTTTCAATATTTTGCTATGTGTTTGTTCCTCATTTATTATAACTATGTTTTTAAGCTTACTTGCCTTGAACGAAGAGTACTGCACGAACGAACTGCACTATTGGTCTCATCCACTTTTCCCAACACCGTTCCACCTCCTGACTGTAATATGAGGTAGACTTATTGCATACTCAATGCCTAACCTTAACAAGCCATTATTAAAAATATCATACAAAGACGTTCACTGACTTGTCTTTTTATTATCGCCGATAATGGTTCTTGCGCTGCCCGAATAAAGCGACTTTCATCGACCTTCATTATGTTGTCGGTCGATCTAGTGGGGGACCTATAGATGGCGTGACTACTTTCTCCTGGTCGCCCTTTGAGAATTTTTCGACTTTATCGGCAGTCGGTTGCACGAGCGATGTGCCCCGTCCACTGCACTTCAGGCGAGCAACTCTTCGAGCAATGTTGGCGATCTTGGTTATTCTGCGTTTCTTATTCGATCTCGCAGCGAAACTCCGAGCATAGTCCTTTCCATTGTTCTCTCGGTGACCTTGAGCTTTCTTATAAGGTCCATCGTAAACGTCATCATTAACAACACATTTGTCAAAGACCTTCTTTTTCAGAGATTGTAGTATTTTAGATCCGAGTTGTATTCAACGAGTGATCTCTCTCTCGAAGTTGGACCTACCTAGCTGGACGGTTTGTCCTATGTATATGTAATCCTCTACAACTTCAGGTTTTTAATTATTCGACTATTTACTATTATTTCGAGTAATTTATATCAATAACAGGTATAATAGATCTTTTGGAGGGAGAAAAACTCCACAAGTGGATAAAGAGAGTTGAAGAAGCATATTATCTCAAATGAAACAACCAAATGAATTTTAGTGACTACAAATGCATGGATGTGTAGATTTAATTACATTATTATAATATTAATAACATTAATTATTACGATACTAAGTATTTAATTAAAACATTGCCTTACTTAGTGTATACAAATGTCATTAAACGATAAAATAATAGCCTGTAGGTAAAAGTAGAAATAAATCATTATCTGAGGATTACACTGAAGGTTAATTGATTCAAACCTTTCTTTTTTACGAAACATAAATCTCTTTTTATCTGTAATAAATATTGATTAGTATTATAATCATTGAATTTGTAGAAGAAGTTAATAAATTTATTCAAGGTGAAGATTATAATTAAGATAAGGGAAATTCCCGAAATACAATAGACATGTAATTAATAATAAGACTGTAAATGTTGATTGAAAATGATATTTACATTTAGGTATAAAGCTTCCTTATATGAAACGATAAATCAATTTTGATAAGATGTTTGTCTAGGAACAGATTATGATTAATTCCCATTTGGCGCCTCTAATCTTACAAAATAATTTTTGACGTTTATTTTTGTTTTATTGCTTAAAACAAAATGTATAACACATATGTCTTATTTTTAACACTAAACCTACCAAGTACCGGTCAAATTGACCGTTCTTAAACTTTTGTAAAACTTACACATTTTCAAACGTTATAATATCGTTATCAAACCACATGACAATTCTTAGAATATACATATAATATTTTCTACACTCTTTACTTTTAGTTATTTCCATTATTACCTGCGTTATATAATAAAATAATTTTTAATTAACGGTCAATTTGACGGCGTGCGGTAGGAACAGATATACAAGAATTGTTGGTAGGTTTAATGTTAATAAAACAATATTTATAATAAATATATAATAAGCATTTAAGGTAACAATAAGAATAAGTTCGAGTCCGAGTTCTAATTCACTTTTAAGTGGAATAGTTTTTATAATAGCAACCTGGCACAAAATGTTCTATTGGTTTAACGATTTGTTAACTATATTAGTCTATAACAAAAAAAGCCAAAAATATGTAAATGTTATTATCTTACAATCAATATTCGAGGCATCCTATTTCTAGTCAAAGTATAAAAATATGTGCACAATCACAGTTCACGTATTGTCTTTCGGCGATACTACAGAAAGACAGACAGCCGTCCGTGCTTTTATAGCACTTCATTTCACATATATCAATTATAATGTTGTCATTTTAAATACTTTTATTATACATTGTCTGAAGATGTATCGTTATATTGTTCTGTATTTTATGCAATATTCTTATATATGTATATATGTGCTTATTGGCAAAAAATATTTTATGGTGGTTCTTTAAAAAACTGAATTTCACTTGCCGTTGCGCTATATAAACGATTTAGAATTTAAAGTGAACTTCCTTATTTGCTTCATTAACCTTCACTAATTACGATGTCAAATACAAAATATATTCTTTTCACAAATTAGATTGGATTATGAAAATTTTATGGAGAATCGAATATTAGTTGAAACATAGTGTAACCTTTTAAATAGCTTAGTTAAGTCATCATCTAAACATTTTGCATTTTATTTTGAATACTACTATTCTCAAGTACTAAAATAAAAAACTATAGTGATTCAAAATTCAATATTCAGGTGAGATTTTACTTATATTATAAATAAGGAAAACATTACAGGAATTTTTACGCAACACATTATCTATACTTATAATAAATCTGTAGAGAGGTCAATTCTGTACATGAAATATATTTACAAAATAAGTAGCAGGGGGTGATTTGTGTTCGATACTGATGCCAAAAATGCAGTTAAAAAAATTTTTGTCTGTCTGTCTGTCTGTCTGTCTGTTTGTATGTTATTTATAGAAAAAAAAACTACTCGACGGATTTTAACGAAACTTAGTACAATTATTCTTTATACTCCTGGGCAGGTAATAGTATACTTTTCATCACACTACAATGAATAGGAGCAGAGCAGTGAAAGGAAATGTTGAGAAAATGGGAGAAGTTGCTTGATTTTTTAAGCTTCCGTCGCGTGTGCAGCCTTAATGGTTAGAGCTACATAGAAACTATGTATAACGGAAATATTCTACATAAGAATACACGAAAAATATTCCAAGACAGCATATATCTACCTTTTATAGTTAACTCACAATAACACGCATAACTCTCGATAGCTTAGCAGTTCGGAGATTTCTTATTATATTTGTTTACTTTTACGTTTATAAAACCAATAATGCTCACCATCATTCCTAATTAAAAAAAAATAAACATTAGCACCAATTCAATAAAAAAAGAATCATTGAAATCGGTATAGAAACACCAAACTTATACTTACTTACATGAAATACGCCAACAAGACATCGCGCGTGAATAGTGAATCAAGCTATAAGGATTATTTTTGCGTAACGGTTGCCGCGCTCGACGGGGCTCGCGGCGGCAGAGTATAAAAGGGGCGGGAGGCGAGCGCAAGCGTCATTCAATATTTGGCTGTTGATGCGTTCAGAGTGTTGAACTTTATTGACAGACAATAATTGTTATTTTATAAACCGTGCTTATCAGCGCGACTTTTTGTCTTTAAATAGTTTATTTTAATTTCTTTTGTTGTTATTTTCTAAATTAGTTTTAGTTTTGTTTAAATTCTTAACTATTAATAGTTCCTATTTTATTTCTTTTTAAGTAGATTTAGATTCGATTTTTAGATTAGATAATAGATAGATAGATTAGATTATTGTTAGATTTTTAGTTACTGATAGGTTAGTTTTGGGCATTTTATGTTTAGTTTTTTTTGTATTGAGTAGATAAAAGCGTAGGTAGGTACTTTTATTAATTATAGTATTCATAGGTATTTTTTATTTATTTTTAAGTGAAGTAGGTATAGGTAGATATTGCTTACTATCTACCTATACTGCACACGTGTTTTAGCTTTATTTTCATTTCTTTTTTTTTTGTACCTAAGTTGTAGGTAGGTAGGTACATATTTCTTAGTTTAATTCTATTAGAATACTAGCTTTTGCCCGCGACTTCGTCCGCGTTTCCGTCGTTTTTCGAAAAAAAATTAGCAGATGTCCTCCCTCAGTTTTGACGTAACAGGCAGATTCACTTTCGTATTTTAGAAGGGCAATAGTAATATAATATGCCAATCCACAAAACTGTTGAAAAATATAAGTAACCGCAGAATATTATAATATACCCACGCTATACCCACGACTCGGTCAGCGCGTAACTCCTTGTTTTTTATTAAGATAATATATTGCTAATATTTTTAGATCAAATTAAAATGTTTCAGCGCAAAGCTTCTGGGTAGACTATGTTAAGAGTCGACCCGTCCGGCACGTGAACGTAAAGATTCCTAGAATTGCTAACCCGGGAAAGAGCGACGTATAATTGACCATGCGAGAAACAGCTAACACCGAGATCTACTCCAGCAACACGAAAAGTCTGCCCTTGAGCTTTATTGATAGTCATGGCATAGCACACCGATACTGGGAATTGCGTTCTTTTAAATTGGAATGGAAAATTATTTGGTATTATGGGAATTCTGGGAATAAAGACAGTTTCTCCTGCACCGCAACCTGTTAAAATTTGAGCCTCGATTACATTTTGTTGCAACTGGGTTACTTTTAGCCGAGTTCCATTGCAAAGTTGAGGTGGTCTTAAATTTCGGAGCAGAATTATCGGTATGCCAATTTTTAAACAAATTATATGAGAAGGTAGTCCAGGCATACTTAAAGAATTTAAAAATTCTATCGGGTAATTAGTGGCTTCTTGTTCATCAACCATTCTATTTATTGAACTATAAACTTTGCTTTCTCCCTGTATATTAGACAGTATTTTATTATTAATTTCAGATGCCTGGTCATTGCGAGGAGTCAAAATGGACCTTTCGCAAAGCCAAGAATTGTCCCTATTTAATATAATTGTTATGTCACCGTAAACCGAAGATATAAGATGTTGTTGGGATTGCACTATACAACATAACTCAGGTGTCAGAATAAGTTTTCCTTGGTGTAGTTGTGGATAGGTACCTTCACCAATCTTCAATAATGTATCAGAAAATTCACGATTATCTGCGTTGTCTCCAGTTCTCACTCGCATATTTATAGTCAAATGCACCGATTGTATATCACGCCACAAATAAGAGCTTTTCAGGCAAGCCCTAATCTCATCAGCTCGGGTTCCCCGTGGTATTACCGGTAAGGTTTGTCGGAAATCACCACAAAATAAAACCGTAATACCGCCCATTGGTCGATCATTTTGTCTTATGTCCCTTAGAGTTCTGTCTACTGCTTCTACTCCTTTTCGATGGGCCAGCGTACATTCATCCCATACGATTAAATTACACTCACGCAATACCTTAGCTTTGTCGCTATTTCTTGAAATACTACAGGTTGGACTTTCCGTGCGATCTAAATTAATTGGTATTTTAAACATAGTGTGAGCAGTCTTACCTCCTGGTAGCAATGTTGCAGCTATACCTGATGAAGCCACGGCAAGAGCGATTTTACGCTGATTTCGAACATAAGCTAATATTAATTTAGTCAAAAAAGTTTTCCCAGTTCCTCCAGGTGCATCTAAAAACCATATTGTTCCTAAATTATTCTGCACACTCTCGCACACGCGATCATAGACTAAGCGTTGTTCTGCAGTCATCATTGGGACACCGTTTTCTAATGTTACCAGCAGTTCCATTGGGTTGTAACCAATCTCTGCGGAATATTCCCTATTGGTAACCTCTCCGACTGAGGTTGGCGTTGGCAAACCATATTCACAAAGTGATTTACCGCCTACTGCTGTTAAGTCTTCCTGAAGAGCTAATAAGCACTGATTTATAGCCAGATCTCGAAAATTATCATTAGTTGCGCCTTCATTATTGTGAGATAAATTCCGAAGAAAGTCTTCTGCAAATTTTTCTTTATATTTTTCCCATAATTGGACAGGATCAGATAAATTACAAAATGTGAGTAATGTTACAAATAAATGGCGTAACCGTCGTGGATTATCACTAACACAGGATTCTGCTAAAGCGTCATCCCAATGTTGATCATTTTCAAGCAAATGACGCGCTTGGCAAGCTGCATGATAAGTTGGATAAACAACATCGTCTACTTTTCTCAAATCTATAAATGATGTTGGTCCTCGCACTGTATGTAATAATAATCTCAAATAAAAACACTCTGCGTTGTTAGGATGAACAGTATACACTCTACCAAGAACATGTTCTTTGAAAATACCTGTCTCGCCATCTACAGGCCTGCCTCGGCGTCTACGGTTAAAGACACCTCGTTGTTTATCGTAGGTATAATACGATGGAACTTCTTCATACAAAAGAGACTTTGCGAAATTATCAGTTTGGCAAAGTCGAAAGAATGCCAATAAAGTTGTTTGTCTAGGGTTCTCTAATCGTTCTGTAACATTTTCGGCGTTAAAATATATACGTTGACCGCCTTCCAGATGAACATCCAGATGGGTCACAGGTGGATATCTTTCGTGAATATTAAAACTTAAGATCCGCCACACAGCTTCTGAAGAGCTGATATATCTGCCTTACTGAAATCTAGTAACTTCATCATGTTCATTTCTTAACGCAAACGTAGCTTGGTCACTGCCCTTGTTAATGTACTTACAAATATATTTAATTGACTCTACACTATTACACATTTCTACATTTATGTGAGCTTGAAATGATCTGGACCTGTTGTCCAGACATTCGCTTTTCAACAGTAAAACCACCATTGTCTCTTGAACGGCGACGATATAATGGGTATCCATCATGTCCTGTTACAGTTTCATCCACTAATGCTTTTGGATACCTTTTAGTGCAACGACCGTCTTGCATGCAAGGAGCATTTGCGTTAAATGCACCACATGGACCATGTATCATATGAGTTTTAACAATGTCGTATAACAGGGGATCTGCAGTCGGATCTGGAATTTCAGCACTGATTAATCTGTCTACATCATTAGGTCGAACCTTATCTTTTAACCAAAGCAAGATATGTGCGTGAGGTAAGCCGCGTTTTTGCCACTCAACACTATACATATAACACAATACTTCTCCAAAAATGTTATCTTTGGTAAGAAGATCTATCATTGATTTTAATTTTAAATGAAACACTCTTGCAATAATATCATGGCGGTCATGCGGTGCCTGACCCTCAAGAAGCTCCCGAGTGATTTCATCCCACTTGGGATTGGTAGTTACAGTAACAAATAAGTCGGGACGTCCATATTTTCTTACGTAACAAAAAGCGTCTTGAGTACGTTCATGCATGTAGCGTGGACCACCAGTAAAAGAAGAGGGTAAAATAACTAAACGACCCATATTCACAGTATCGTTATCTTGCTGCATGGCATCGCGAAGGTGCACGTATTCTTCAGCGCGCAGCTGCCTTTGATTAGATCGTATATAAACTAATCTTTCGGTTTCAATTTTTGCGTACATGTCAACAATAAACTGATTAAATAAGCCACGAAAACGTTGAAAGTATACCAATCTATTCCGTCTCACTTGCAGGTGGTAACAATAAAATTGAAGGCATGACACCTTTTTATTATAATTAGGTGCGCCTGTGCGCGGATCGGTTTGGTATACAGCGAAATTATAACCATCTTCCCCTCGACAGTATATCATAGGATATTGCAAACTGTCGTAAGCCCTGTGGGTTTCGAAAATACGTTGCAAACGATTGTCTCTGGAACGTATAACGATATCACGCCTATCACATTCCTGGTCGACCAGTACTACAGCAACTTCATTCGTGGATGGAACGTTATGACGCCCAGGGTGTTCCTGAGTTGGACGCTTATCGGCATTTATAACAATTTTATAATTGTTATTACCATCTTGAGAAAGGGCTTCTAATGCCGATTTAAAACTGCATACGTACGAATTAACCTGATGTAACATGTTCTGTAGTTGTGAAATGAGTTCAGTATTTAAATTCGGAAAATATTGATTTCTTATATTCGACTGTTCGTTGTAATCGGATACAAAATATATTTGAAGAAATTTAGGTTGTTCTTCAGGCAAAAGGGACCCTATCAAATGGTAAACCTGACCTTGTACCTTAAAAGTAGGCATGAAAGGGCCTTCTGAGATTTGTTTAGCACCAAAGGATGTCATTTGGAATGCACTATTATAAGTGCGAATATTATCTAAAAACTGTTTGGATTGCAAATGTTCCCCTAAAAGTAGTGATTTTAAAGGTTCCGGTGGGTCTTCGAACGAAGGCAAATTTATTTTACCTCCAGAACAACAGAAACCAGCAGACTCCTTCCTCCACTTCGAAGCATTACAAAAGGAACATACTACGTTCATATCGCCTATTTTAGAAGATGATCTGTAATTAATTTGGAGGTTATAAGCAAACCCACTTTTATATTTATCGGACCACGCCACCGAATTTGTAGATTGATCTACCACGTGTATATCTAAGTCATTAAGACCATGTCGAAATCTATCTGCAGTAAGACGGGCCTCTCGCTGTTCTTCTGTTTCAAGCGACCGAATATTTTCAATTCTTAATCTTTCATTAGATAAAGTAATCAATTGTTCTTGTCTCAAAGAATTGTAATAATCGCGTCCCGACTCTAGTCGTTGTTCATGCTCATGTTCATCTTCAAGAGATCGAATCATGTTATGGTGCGCCCTATCATTTGTCAAACGGTCTTGATATTAAGTAAAAGTTTCAGATTCTCGAGACAAAATATGACGTTCGCGATCAGCTGTAAGCCGTAATTCCCTCTCAGTGAAGGTTTCGGACTCGCGAGATAAAATATGACGATCGTGGTCAGCTGTAAGCCGTAATTCCCTCTCAGTGAAGGTTTCGGACTCGCGATATAAAATATGACGTTCGCGGTCAGGTGTAAGCCGTAATTCCCTCTCAGTGAAGGTTTCAGACTCGCGAGATAATGTATGCCGTTCGCGGTCAGCTGTGAGTCGCAATTCTCGTTGTAAAGCAGTTTCAGCTTCTCGGGATAACGCATGTTGTTCCCGGTCAATGGAACGCCTTAGCTCTCGTTGAGAAGAGCTTTGAGAAGCCCGTGTTGTAGCTCGTCTCGCTCTTTCAGCTGCTAATCGCATCTCTCTTTCTGGAGAGCTTTCATTAGCTCGAGATGTTGAGGCACTAACTCTCATAGAGTTTAACCGATGTGCTCTTTCCTCTTCCGATTCTTGAGAACGCGTCATTCTCATTCTCCTAGCTTGACTCGAAGTTCGAGATAAAGATGGTCGTTTTTTAGGTGGCATCGTTTATTTTATTTTTAATCGACGGTAACTTAAATTCTATTTAGTTACCCAACAAAAAACTTACGTCAGAGGTCCTAACTATAGCTAAGTATATAATAAATAGAATATAAATCTAAGTGCCTATTAAAACTAAAATAATATTCTAATCGAATTATAAATATGTACGTAGGTACCTACAAATTACAAAAGAATAAAAAATGAAAATAAAGCTATACTTAATGCGTGTGCAATACTATCTACACTTACCTACTTCACTTAAAAATGAATAATAAGAAATACCTACAACTACTGTAATTAATCAAAGTACCTATGCTAATACAAAAAAAACCTTAGATGTTCTAAGTACAGCTGCTATATAATAAAAAAATATAAATCTAAGTGCCTATTTAAACTTAAATACCTAATATTCTAATAGAATTAAACTAAGAAATATGTACCTACCTACCTACAACTTAGGTACAAAAAAAAAAGAAATGAAAATAAAGCTAAAACACGTGTGCAGTATAGGTAGATAGTAGGCAATATCTACCTATACCTACTTCACTTAAAAATAAATAAAAAATACCTATGAATACTATAATTAATAAAAGTACCTACCTACGCTTTTATCTACTCAATACAAAAAAAACTAAACATAAAATGCCCAAAACTAACCTATCAGTAACTAAAAATCTAACAATAATCTAATCTATCTATCTATTATCTAATCTAAAAATCGAATCTAAATCTACTTAAAAAGAAATAAAATAGGAACTATTAATAGTTAAGAATTTAAACAAAACTAAAACTAATTTAGAAAATAACAACAAAAGAAATTAAAATAAACTATTTAAAGACAAAAAGTCGCGCTGATAAGCACGGTTTATAAATAACAATTATTGTCTGTCAATAAAGTTCAACACTCTGAACGCATCAACAGCCAAATATTGAATGACGCTTGCGCTCGCCTCCCGCCCCTTTTATACTCTGCCGCCGCGAGCCCCGTCGAGCGCGGCAACCGTTACGCAAAAATAATCCTTATAGCTTGATTCACTATTCACGCGCGATGTCTTGTTGGCGTATTTCATGTAAGTAAGTATAAGTTTGGTGTTTCTATACCGATTTCAATGATTCTTTTTTTATTGAATTGGTGCTAATGTTTATTTTTTTTTTAATTAGGAATGATGGTGAGCATTATTGGTTTTATAAACGTAAAAGTAAACAAATATAATAAGAAATCTCCGAACTGCTAAGCTATCGAGAGTTATGCGTGTTATTGTGAGTTAACTATAAAAGGTAGATATATGCTGTCTTGGAATATTTTTCGTGTATTTTTATGTAGAATATTTCCGTTATACATAGTTTCTATGTAGCTCTAACCATTAAGGCTGCACACGCGACGGAAGCTTAAAAAATCAAGCAACTTCTCCCATTTTCTCAACATTTCCTTTCACTGCTCTGCTCCTATTCATTGTAGTGTGATGAAAAGTATACTATTACCTGCCCAGGAGTATAAAGAATAATTGCACTAAGTTTCGTTAAAATCCGTCGAGTAGTTTTTTTTTCTATAAATAACATACAAACAGACAGACAGACAGACAGACAGACAAAAATTTTTTTAACTGCATTTTTCGCATCAGTATCGAACACTAATCACCCCCTGCTACTTATTTTGTAAATATATTTCATGTACAGAATTGACCTCTCTACAGATTTATTATAAGTATAGATTAGGTATTTAAGTTTAAATAGGCACTTAGATTTATATTTTTTTATTATATAGCAGCTGTACTTAGAACATCTAAGGTTTTTTTTGTATTAGCATAGGTACTTTGATTAATTACAGTAGTTGTAGGTATTTCTTATTATTCATTTTTAAGTGAAGTAGGTAAGTGTAGATAGTATTGCACACGCATTAAGTATAGCTTTATTTTCATTTTTTATTCTTTTGTAATTTGTAGGTACCTACGTACATATTTATAATTCGATTAGAATATTATTTTAGTTTTAATAGGCACTTAGATTTATATTCTATTTATTATATACTTAGCTATAGTTAGGACCTCTGACGTAAGTTTTTTGTTGGGTAACTAAATAGAATTTAAGTTACCGTCGATTAAAAATAAAATAAACGATGCCACCTAAAAAACGACCATCTTTATCTCGAACTTCGAGTCAAGCTAGGAGAATGAGAATGACGCGTTCTCAAGAATCAGAAGAGGAAAGAGCACATCGGTTAAACTCTATGAGAGTTAGTGCCTCAACATCTCGAGCTAATGAAAGCTCTCCAGAAAGAGAGATGCGATTAGCAGCTGAAAGAGCGAGACGAGCTACAACACGGGCTTCTCAAAGCTCTTCTCAACGAGAGCTAAGGCGTTCCATTGACCGGGAACAACATGCGTTATCCCGAGAAGCTGAAACTGCTTTACAACGAGAATTGCGACTCACAGCTGACCGCGAACGGCATACATTATCTCGCGAGTCTGAAACCTTCACTGAGAGGGAATTACGGCTTACAGCTGACCGCGAACGTCATATTTTATCTCGCGAGTCCGAAACCTTCACTGAGAGGGAATTACGGCTTACAGCTGACCACGAACGTCATATTTTATCTCGCGAGTCCGAAACCTTCACTGAGAGGGAATTACGGCTTACAGCTGATCGCGAACGTCATATTTTGTCTCGAGAATCTGAAACTTTTACTCAATATCAAGACCGTTTGACAAATGATAGGGCGCACCATAACATGATTCGATCTCTTGAAGATGAACATGAGCATGAACAACGACTAGAGTCGGGACGCGATTATTACAATTCTTTGAGACAAGAACAATTGATTACTTTATCTAATGAAAGATTAAGAATTGAAAATATTCGGTCGCTTGAAACAGAAGAACAGCGAGAGGCCCGTCTTACTGCAGATAGATTTCGACATGGTCTTAATGACTTAGATATACACGTGGTAGATCAATCTACAAATTCGGTGGCGTGGTCCGATAAATATAAAAGTGGGTTTGCTTATAACCTCACAATTGATTACAGATCATCTTCTGAAATAGGCGATATGAACGTAGTATGTTCCTTTTGTAATGCTTCGAAGTGGAGGAAGGAGTCTGCTGGTTTCTGTTGTTCTGGAGGTAAAATAAATTTGCCTTCGTTCGAAGACCCACCGGAACCTTTAAAATCACTACTTTTAGGGGAACATTTGCAATCCAAACAGTTTTTAGATAATATTCGCACTTATAATAGTGCATTCCAAATGACATCCTTTGGTGCTAAACAAATCTCAGAAGGCCCTTTCATGCCTACTTTTAAGGTACAAGGTCAGGTTTACCATTTGATAGGGTCCCTTTTGCCTGAAGAACAACCTAAATTTCTTCAAATATATTTTGTATCCGATTACAACGAACAGTCGAATATAAGAAATCAATATTTTCCGAATTTAAATACTGAACTCATTTCACAACTTCAGAACATGTTACATCAGGATAATTCGTACGTATGCAGTTTTAAATCGGCATTAGAAGCCCTTTCTCAAGATGGTAATAACAATTATAAAATTGTTATAAATGCCGATAAGCGTCCAACTCAGGAACACCCTGGGCGTCATAACGTTCCATCCACGAATGAAGTTGCTGTAGTACTGGTCGACCAGGAATGTGATAGGCATGATATCGTTATACGTTCCAGAGACAATCGTTTGCAACGTATTTTCGAAACCCACAGGGCTTACGACAGTTTGCAATATCCTATGATATACTGTCGAGGGGAAGATGGTTATAATTTCGCTGTATACCAAACCGATCCGCGCACAGGCGCACCTAATTATAATAAAAAGGTGTCATGTCTTCAATTTTATTGTTACCACCTGCAAGTGAGACGGAATAGATTGGTATACTTTCAACGTTTTCGTGGCTTATTTAATCAGTTTATTGTTGACATGTACGCAAAAATTGAAACCGAAAGATTAGTTTATATACGATCTAATCAAAGGCAGCTGCGCGCTGAAGAATACGTGCACCTTCACGATGCCATGCAGCAAGATAACGATACTGTGAATATGGGTCGTTTAGTTATTTTACCCTCTTCTTTTACTGGTGGTCCACGCTACATGCATGAACGTACTCAAGACGCTTTTTGTTACGTAAGAAAATATGGACGTCCCGACTTATTTGTTACTGTAACTACCAATCCCAAGTGGGATGAAATCACTCGGGAGCTTCTTGAGGGTCAGACACCGCATGACCGCCATGATATTATTGCAAGAGTGTTTCATTTAAAATTAAAATCAATGATAGATCTTCTTACCAAAGATAACATTTTTGGAGAAGTATTGTGTTATATGTATAGTGTTGAGTGGCAAAAACGCGGCTTACCTCACGCACATATCTTGCTTTGGTTAAAAGATAAGGTTCGACCTAATGATGTAGACAGATTAATCAGTGCTGAAATTCCAGATCCGACTGCAGATCCCCTGTTATACGACATTGTTAAAACTCATATGATACATGGTCCATGTGGTGCATTTAACGCAAATGCTCCTTGCATGCAAGACGGTCGTTGCACTAAAAGGTATCCAAAAGCATTAGTGGATGAAACTGTAACAGGACATGATGGATACCCATTATATCGTCGCCGTTCAAGAGACAATGGTGGTTTTACTGTTGAAAAGCGAATGTCTGGACAACAGGTTACTTTAGATAATAGGTGGGTCGTTCCGTATTCGCCTGTATTGTCCAGAGCATTTCAAGCTCACATAAATGTAGAAATGTGTAATAGTGTAGAGTCAATTAAATATATTTGTAAGTACATTAACAAGGGCAGTGACCAAGCTACGTTTGCGTTAAGAAATGAACATGATGAAGTTACTAGATTTCAGTCAGGCAGATATATCAGCTCTTCAGAAGCTGTGTTGCGGATCTTAAGTTTTAATATTCACGAAAGATATCCACCTGTGACCCATCTGGATGTTCATCTGGAAGGCGGTCAACGTATATATTTTAACGCCGAAAATGTTACAGAACGATTAGAGAACCCTAGACAAACAACTTTATTGGCATTCTTTCGACTTTGCCAAACTGATAATTTCGAAAAGTCTCTTTTGTATGAAGAAGTTCCATCGTATTATACCTACGATAAACAACGAGGTGTCTTTAACCGTAGACGCCGAGGCAGGCCTGTAGATGGCGAGACAGGTATTTTCAAAGAACATGTTCTTGGTAGAGTGTATACTGTTCATCCTAACAACGCAGAGTGTTTTTATTTGAGATTATTATTACATACAGTGCGAGGACCAACATCATTTATAGATTTGAGAAAAGTAGACGATGTTGTTTATCCAACTTATCATGCAGCTTGCCAAGCGCGTCATTTGCTTGAAAATGATCAACATTGGGATGACGCTTTAGCAGAATCCTGTGTTAGTGATAATCCACGACGGTTACGCCATTTATTTGTAACATTACTCACATTTTGTAATTTATCTGATCCTGTCCAATTATGGGAAAAATATAAAGAAAAATTTGCAGAAGACTTTCTTCGGAATTTATCTCACAATAATGAAGGCGCAACTAATGATAATTTTCGAGATCTGGCTATAAATCAGTGCTTATTAGCTCTTCAGGAAGACTTAACAGCAGTAGGCGGTAAATCACTTTGTGAATATGGTTTGCCAACGCCAACCTCAGTCGGAGAGGTTACCAATAGGGAATATTCCGCAGAGATTGGTTACAACCCAATGGAACTGCTGGTAACATTAGAAAACGGTGTCCCAATGATGACTGCAGAACAACGCTTAGTCTATGATCGCGTGTGCGAGAGTGTGCAGAATAATTTAGGAACAATATGGTTTTTAGATGCACCTGGAGGAACTGGGAAAACTTTTTTGACTAAATTAATATTAGCTTATGTTCGAAATCAGCGTAAAATCGCTCTTGCCGTGGCTTCATCAGGTATAGCTGCAACATTGCTACCAGGAGGTAAGACTGCTCACACTATGTTTAAAATACCAATTAATTTAGATCGCACGGAAAGTCCAACCTGTAGTATTTCAAGAAATAGCGACAAAGCTAAGGTATTGCGTGAGTGTAATTTAATCGTATGGGATGAATGTACGATGGCCCATCGAAAAGGAGTAGAAGCAGTAGACAGAACTCTAAGGGACATAAGACAAAATGATCGACCAATGGGCGGTATTACGGTTTTATTTTGTGGTGATTTCCGACAAACCTTACCGGTAATACCACGGGGAACCCGAGCTGATGAGATTAGGGCTTGCCTGAAAAGCTCTTATTTGTGGCGTGATATACAATCGGTGCATTTGACTATAAATATGCGAGTGAGAACTAGAGACAACGCAGATAATCGTGAATTTTCTGATACATTATTGAAGATTGGTGAAGGTACCTATCCACAACTACACCAAGGAAAACTTATTCTGACACCTGAGTTATGTTGTATAGTGCAATCCCAACAACATCTTATATCTTCGGTTTACGGTGACATAACAATTATATTAAATAGGGACAATTCTTGGCTTTGCGAAAGGTCCATTTTGACTCCTCGCAATGACCAGGCATCTGAAATTAATAATAAAATACTGTCTAATATACAGGGAGAAAGCAAAGTTTATAGTTCAATAAATAGAATGGTTGATGAACAAGAAGCCACTAATTACCCGATAGAATTTTTAAATTCTTTAAGTATGCCTGGACTACCTTCTCATATAATTTGTTTAAAAATTGGCATACCGATAATTCTGCTCCGAAATTTAAGACCACCTCAACTTTGCAATGGAACTCGGCTAAAAGTAACCCAGTTGCAACAAAATGTAATCGAGGCTCAAATTTTAACAGGTTGCGGTGCAGGAGAAACTGTCTTTATTCCCAGAATTCCCATAATACCAAATAATTTTCCATTCCAATTTAAAAGAACGCAATTCCCAGTATCGGTGTGCTATGCCATGACTATCAATAAAGCTCAAGGGCAGACTTTTCGTGTTGCTGGAGTAGATCTCGGTGTTAGCTGTTTCTCGCATGGTCAATTATACGTCGCTCTTTCCCGGGTTAGCAATTCTAGGAATCTTTACGTTCACGTGCCGGACGGGTCGACTCTTAACATAGTCTACCCAGAAGCTTTGCGCTGAAACATTTTAATTTGATCTAAAAATATTAGCAATATATTATCTTAATAAAAAACAAGGAGTTACACGCTGACCGAGTCGTGGGTATAGCGTGGGTATATTATAATATTCTGCGGTTACTTATATTTTTCAACAGTTTTGTGGATTGGCATATTATATTACTATTGCCCTTCTAAAATACGAAAGTGAATCTGCCTGTTACGTCAAAACTATGAGGGAGGACATCTGCTAATTTTTTTTCGAAAAACGACGGAAACGCGGACGAAGTCGCGGGCAAAAGCTAGTATGAAATAAGAAGGTATGAGGGAATAATTAGAATAAAGCACGTGAGCAATGTTTCTTTTGACTATGAGACATTACATTCAAGCGTTTATATCCCAGTTCCAAACTCAGTTATAATTATCGAAGGGAATGATAGAGAAACAAATGTTTCTCGATCATAAGAACTTGACGAAAACATCATTCTAATATATAACAACATAAATGAGCTTTTCGTTTTTTCTAGGTTAATACGGTATAGTTATATATTCTAATTATTAGTACAGTATATACATTAAAAAGCGCCTATTTAACTCCTTTCAGAGGCCGACAATGCTCTCTTGCATCCTCTGATTTTGCGAGACCCTGGCTGGCTGTGATCACTCTCCTTCAGATGACCCGCATGCTCATTCACCCGTAAATGTAATAATTTATTATTATTATATTATTATTATTATTATCCTAAAATTGTGACATACACAATGTGTAGTTTTGAAAAAAATATTATTGTTGAGTGTATTTATCGTAAATATTAATATTTCTCAATTAATGAAAAGACTTCTGAACTTGTAAGACTTTTTTAATATGAAACAAACATAGTACACATTTTAAAATATATATTAAAAAAATATTTCTTATGCACGTTAATAACGATTCCAATAATAATCATTATAATAATCTATCGCCACTTGATATTACCATTAACAAATAATTTAGATTTTGTTGTAAGTTTGGCTCAAAACAATATTTTTAAAACAATATATTTCTGTTATAATATTGAAAAAAATGTAGCAGAAAACATCTAATGTGTTTACGCAGCCGAGCTTTTCTTCACAATTCATAAAGTAGTTTTGTTTTATTGTAGAAATCAGATATTATGTTTTTCGTTGAAAAAAAATATATTCCTTACATTCCATTATAACCGATAAGCAGATAATTTCATTATAATCTAAAAAGTCAATTCTATTTAGAGATAATAAACAGTTATTCACCTTTAACGATTATAATTATGTTTCATGAATATTTTAACATGGAACATAATTGCATAATATTAATTTTTTATCTTTTTCAAGAAGTAATTATATTAAACGTCGAATTACAATAAAGATAGAGTAAGATAAATACTGATATTTAATCTATCGACATTAGATATCTTGAACATATGATTATACAACAAAGTTCACGTAAACAGATCAAGTTCTCAAGGTTTAGGTGTACCTTTTTACGACATCTAATGAAATGCTATGTATAGGATTATGTTAAAAATGTCGTAAAATTAATAATATGCTATTAAAATATTTAATTTTAGGATATACTTACTACTTGCTTTGTTTGTGCCCTTATAGCAGGTTCTAAAGATTTTAAAATATTAATATGGTGAGTGTTGTTATGAAGAAACTGGAAATTAATATGGACGTTAACTACTAGATTTCCTACTAGAGAATAATGCAGTACTGTAAAATTAGATCTTAGAGAACAACAAAAAAAAACGAAATTCGATTTTTTCAACTCTCATCATAAAAAGGTAATAGATTCTATTGCAAGCAAATGTCCTAAAAACATTGACAGTATTATAAATAGATGAAATTTTAATAACAACAATATTAAATGTAAATAAAAAAAAACCTACTAACACTACAAATCATTTACATATGTAATTAACCTTATCTGATGTAATTGTTATCACAAATGACGCAACACAGAGATACGACGCTTTAAAAAATATAGAAAAACTATAAATATTTGCTAAAGTAACAATCATTAATTTAGTCATCGTTCCTTATACACTTATTGAAGATATAAAAGATAAGGTAATATTCGTATATGAACAAATAGAGACTGAGTAATTAAGACGTAATAACATTTCCTCAACCATGAACCTCTTTTGCACATCATGTTATCATTATTGTACAACAAAGGCATGAATGATGACAGAGAACTATAAACCAATAACCCTGATGTAATTTTTTTACATTCTTTGTAAAAATAATGTTTTCACAAAAGTTTTTTCATCGACTTTTAGATTGACGCTACACTCAGATAACTAAAAGGTGACAAAACATTTGAATTAGGAATCTGTTATTTTATAGGATTATTCGTTGTTTTCTTATCTTCGCGGCAATATATTATAAAATATTTTGTGATGTTATAATGGAGTAGTTTAATAAAAATAACCGAATCGTATCGAGCTATTAATAGGTATAATGAAACCTCTTCTGTTCGTGACAGAAAAAATCTGGCCGTCTACGTAGTGTTCTTAGGAAAAAAGGCAATTAACAAACAAACAGTAAGGCAAAGAATTCGAAGAAATCTTGTCCGAAAGCAAAAGCTTTTATCTCAGGGGATGAAGATAGGACCTGGAACCATCTTGCGTATGATAATTTAAAATAGAATAGAATGATTTTAATCAAAACAACTACTTAAACTCAATGGGAGGTGACAGAAAAATTTTGTTTACGGATGATTTTTTATCATTTATCATAGAGCAATATTTTAATAAACAAAATTACCGTATTTATGCCGAAAACTCTAAAGAAGCTTCCCAATTAGTCAACAAAGTTCTACGTGGACATTATCCAATTTCAGTAATAGTTTGGTAGGCAATGAAGGTGTGACTGAACCATATTTTTTGTAAGAAACAGTTTTAAAACGTTGACACAAGTGTTTCAAGAAATTATACTTGAGAAGCCTATTAACAACACCATGTTCAAAAACCAAGAATGGTCCTTCAGCAAGATCCAACATCTAATCCTGATCTTAATACACTGGATGATGATTTTGATGAGTCAGTTTTAGAGAGTAAAGTTTCTTCTAAACGCCATAATAATTTGGAGTCCATACGATTGGCGATAAAGAAATTTCCTTTGGAAAATCAGCGTGCTGCTATTGATAACTGGTCTCAACTTTTAAAGGACTTTTTTGCGGCCAATGGAGACTACTTCGAACAAGCTTTGTTTATTTTTAACGGTTTTATATTAATGTACTAAATTAACACAATGTTCTGTGTAACAATATTTATGGCAAAAACTAAGTATATATTTAATTAACCAGTTAACTCTATAAGTGAAATTTGATGAAGGTGATTTTCTCTCGAAATATCTCTAGCTTTTAATAATAATAATAATAAATCAATTTATTTCAGATAATTCATCCATAAGTGTTAGTAACATTTTAACTTAAGTAACTAATTTTAGTACTCGTAGTAAGTTATAAAAAGCCCGCACAGTCCTTTTTTCTAAAATAAATATGGGATTAACTTCGGTAGTACTGCCCCATAATAAAATATCATAAGACAAAATACTATGAAATGAACTAAAATAACCAAGTCAAGTCTACCTTTTCTAATTGTAAAGACGGCTGAGCTGTGTCTGCTTGCGAGTACTGATAGATGGGAGTCCCACTGGAGCATTTTATCTAAAATTATACCTAGGAAATTTGTTGAGTCAGTCGTATCTAACACTCCATTGTTAAGGAACAAGCAACAATTTTGATTTTTTACATTAGGAAGTGTGAACTATAATCATTTAGTTTTCTAAACACAAGACTAAATTATTAGTTTCAAACCAATAAAGAACAATGGTCATTTTCAGATGTAAGGTTCTAACGTTATTAGTTAACTTGACGATTGCATCAGATGATTAAAAATGAAATAATGTTTATTTAAAAATTCGTTTGTTTTTGTTTCTAAATATTGTATTTTTTACTTATCCTTTTTATTGATATATAATTGAATGGAGAGCCATTTTTATTTTGTTACTTAAATATTATGGTTTACCAGTGTGTTACGCAAGCATAGCCAGGGAAAATTCATATATTAAAGACCAAGTCAATTCCCACAACTAAAGTGTAGAATATTAAAATACTGACGCAGCACCTTCATGTGAAACGAAAACGGATCTACTGGCACTACAGACATTCTTGGGTCAATCACTGACCTGGAATCATCTTTGTCAGTATTAATTAATTATAAATATTAATTGTAAGTCATTAAAATAATTTTATAAAATAAATTGATTTTGATTGCAATCTTCACTGACACCAAAAGATAATTAGTGGTATTACTGATGCTGTTTTTATTTTAAATTTAATTGTTTTTAACATTTACATTTTTTGTTTCTCAATTAAAAATAAGTAAATAAATATATTATAGAACTATGATCTAAAAGTAAATTGATTATAAATTCACGGCGAACTATTATCCGAATCCACTACTAGCGAAACTATGGATTACATTATGGATGATCTGAGGTTCTGTACAGCGTTTGAAGGGAAGAATTTTTATCTATTAATATATATTTCTATTTATAACGAAACATTTACATACATAAAAATCGATTATGCCGATTGTTCTATTTTAATATGTTCTATTTTAATGTGTATATGTCGACGGATTCAGCTGCTAATTTATTACAATTTAACAACTACCTTAGTGAAATAATTGCCATACGTGAATCTATGTGAATCTACATGTATTGAATTTGTGTTTATATTGGGGGATTTCAACGCGCATCCCGGTGAACGTTTTGAACGCGAGCTATCATCTGTGTGTGTAGATCAGTTGTAGTCATGTTTGGATAGTGAGTTGTTGTATCGAGATTCGTACACTTTCAGCAGCACTGCGAATGGTGCCTTTCGCTGGTTAGGACACTGCGTGGTGAGTAGTGCTGCAAGACAATTAATAAGTAAAGCAACAGTTCAGTATGCTGTATGTGCGTCTGATCACATTCCCGTGGCAATAGAATGTAATTTAAACTTAATGGTTCCTAGAGTAAAATTTAAAAATAAGAAGTGCAATAAAGTACTTTGGGGTGAGATTCATAATAATAAGATTGTTAAATATTTAAACCATTGTAATTCAAAGTTTGATTGTTTTTAATTTCCGTTAGAATTTGATAAATGTTCTAATAGTTTTTGTTCTGATTCTCGCCACGTTACACTGTTGAAGCAATTGTATATCAACTTAATTAATGTATTAAAAAATGCTGCTAAAATGACATATGTTGGTAGTGAAAATAGGCACAATAAAAGAAAATACGTGACGGGCTGGAATAAATATGTACAAAGTGCTCACAGGGAGGCTCAATTATGGTATAAAAACTGGCTTTTACATAATAAACCCAGGACTACTACGCTAACATTTGTATTTTCGAACCATCTTTAAAAATAAATTGAAATATTGTCAGAAAAATCAACAACAAATTAAAATAAACTTAAACTGATGTTGAGCCATTCCGTGAGTGTGGCCGGTGTGCATGATCCGGTGGACATAGCAAACTTGTTACAGCAGATTTTAAAGTGGACTCGCCTTTTAGGCAATCTGTTCAAATGCCCGGTGCTGGATCCGTATAGGGTGACATTACAGTCAGATTTACCTGATGAACTTATGTATACCATAGTGTTGCCAATTGTTAAAAATAAAATGGGT
The DNA here is from genome assembly GCA_918358695.1 of Melinaea menophilus ssp. n. AW-2005. Classification (NCBI taxonomy): domain Eukaryota; kingdom Metazoa; phylum Arthropoda; class Insecta; order Lepidoptera; family Nymphalidae; genus Melinaea; species Melinaea menophilus. The sequence continues at coordinate 7,489,540 of OU911050.1, read as the reverse complement.
TGATGTATCTGATATTAATAACTATATGTCTAGCGACTAACATGGCCTAGGTGCTGGATAGTCTGCTTGACAAACAATTACTTAAAAATGTTAAACTGAATGATAATCAGTTCGGTTTGAGACCACGTCTATCCAAAGAGAGTGCTATTTTATGTTTTAAACAGGGTTGATATAGGGTGGCCTGAGCTCACTTCGGCTTTTCAGCCTATACATGAATCGTCTAATAGGTGAGCTCAATAACAGCGGCATAGGGTGTCATGTGGACAGTGTTACGAGTAGTATTAATAACATTAGTTACGCCGACGATATGGTGTTGCTGAGCCCATAGATCAGTGCTTTGAGAAAATTAGTACAAATGTGAACAAGAACTCAAGTACAATGTAAAGAAGAGCGAAATCATGGTTTTTAAGGCTGGAACAAAGGGTTACACATCCACACCCGAAGTGTCGCTGTGCGGATTACCGGTTCATAGGGTAACCAGTTTTATTGGTCATTGGCTAACAGAGAACTTGTGTGACAAAAAGGATATCGATAGGGAGCGAAAATCGCTGTCAGTTCGCTGCAACATGCTGGCTCGCAGATTTGTTGTTGTTGTTGTTGTTGTTGTTTGTACTGAACATGTGAAAATAATGCTACTTAAGACCTATTGCCAATCATTTTACACGTGTAATTTGTGGACAAATTACAGCTTGCGTGCTTACAGTGACCTCCGCATACAATATAATAATGCGCTCAGGATACTGTTGGGGCTACCGTGGGCTGCAGTGCCTCGCTGATGTTCGCGGAAAGATGCATTACTGACTTCAAAGCTATTATGCGTAAGAGAAGCGCGTTACTAAAGCGTTTCCGCGGTAGCCGTAACAGTATTTTAAAAATATTTGTTGATAGATGGGAGAGTCCAATGCTGCAACATTGGATTAAACTACATGTCTATAGCTAAATAGCTGGCTTAATTATTAATTATTATTTGTTACTTGTTATAATTTCTTTATTTTTGATTTATAATACTAACACTATTCTTTAAAACAATCGCTACTAACAAAATATGGGATTGTCCCGAAATAAATGTTTATTATTATTATTATTATTTACTCTATACTCACGACGCAATGTCAAGGTTCATATTAAACCTCATATTTTATAATAGCAAATTTTCAATAGCATACTTTTGCAAACATGAGCAAATGTAAAAAATACAAAAAAAAGATCAATAAAAGAGAAGCAGAATATGTTACCACTTAAAAGGTGAAAAAGTAACAAAAGATCTAAATAAACATATACGGAAAGGTTTCAAAGGAAAAGAAATTATTTTTCAATTTTGTTTACTTCGTTGTCCAAAGTACGGTACGTTATTAACAAATACATTAAAATTAAAAATAAGTTATATAAGTATTAATAGCTTTTCTTAACCGTTTTTCTATTGAGTGATAATTTATAAATGCAATATATGTCTGATTGGATTAAATCTTTTGATACTGAATTTAATTATATAAGAAAATTGACTTTTTTTTTCTTTCACGCCAGTGAAATGTTTCTGTTTCTTTCATTAGTTTGTTTGCTTCTAACTCATGAAAAATTACTCCACTATAACATATATTTGGGTTTAGGTTTAAAGTCTCTAAAAACGTTGCATGCATAAAATACTGTTTTAAAAATCTCTCTCCCTAGTCGAAATTTATAGATTATTTCTCTGGTACCATAGACCGTAATGCATATAAGCCGTTTGGTAAAACGTTTAACTACATTCGATGAGAGTCCATGCTATCATGATAACTACAACTTCGCACTGCAACTAACGAGGCTCTAAACGCTCGACACAAATTGAACGCAGCGATACTCTGAAAATTTTAGTTACGATGGTATAGAACAATATTAAAGTTTTCTGTAAAATAGGGAACTTTACATATTCTGAAAACTAGAATATGGAACTTGGCGGTAATGTAGTGTTGACTATCAGACCCCATGATATTAAACAAGTTTTATTTTAATTATTAGTGTAAAAGAAATGGACTACGACAAAAAAATAATCGTATGTACCGAAGTAATAAATAATATTGTAATGAGCTATTGTGAGAACTATAATTTTACAAGTAGTTTCTTTAATCCAATTTTCTGCAATTAAACTTTACAAATAAAGATTCATATCTTCATTGGTTCAAACTTGTGATCATATTTCAAATAAATGTCTTACATCACAATGTAGAATTAATAAATAGATATCCTCATATAAACATTGTAATAAGGAATAAAATACTTTTCCTACTTTTATAGCCTTTATCTATACTTATAATAAATCTGTAGAGAGGTCAATTCTGTACATGAAATATATTTACAAAATAAGTAGCAGGGGGTGATTAGTGTTCGATACTGATGCCAAAAATGCAGTTAAAAAAATTTTTGTCTGTCTGTCTGTCTGTCTGTCTGTTTGTATGTTATTTATAGAAAAAAAAACTACTCGACGGATTTTAACGAAACTTAGTACAATTATTCTTTATACTCCTGGGCAGGTAATAGTATACTTTTCATCACACTACAATGAATAGGAGCAGAGCAGTGAAAGGAAATGTTGAGAAAATGGGAGAAGTTGCTTGATTTTTTAAGCTTCCGTCGCGTGTGCAGCCTTAATGGTTAGAGCTACATAGAAACTATGTATAACGGAAATATTCTACATAAAAATACACGAAAAATATTCCAAGACAGCATATATCTACCTTTTATAGTTAACTCACAATAACACGCATAACTCTCGATAGCTTAGCAGTTCGGAGATTTCTTATTATATTTGTTTACTTTTACGTTTATAAAACCAATAATGCTCACCATCATTCCTAATTAAAAAAAAAATAAACATTAGCACCAATTCAATAAAAAAAGAATCATTGAAATCGGTATAGAAACACCAAACTTATACTTACTTACATGAAATACGCCAACAAGACATCGCGCGTGAATAGTGAATCAAGCTATAAGGATTATTTTTGCGTAACGGTTGCCGCGCTCGACGGGGCTCGCGGCGGCAGAGTATAAAAGGGGCGGGAGGCGAGCGCAAGCGTCATTCAATATTTGGCTGTTGATGCGTTCAGAGTGTTGAACTTTATTGACAGACAATAATTGTTATTTTATAAACCGTGCTTATCAGCGCGACTTTTTGTCTTTAAATAGTTTATTTTAATTTCTTTTGTTGTTATTTTCTAAATTAGTTTTAGTTTTGTTTAAATTCTTAACTATTAATAGTTCCTATTTTATTTCTTTTTAAGTAGATTTAGATTCGATTTTTAGATTAGATAATAGATAGATAGATTAGATTATTGTTAGATTTTTAGTTACTGATAGGTTAGTTTTGGGCATTTTATGTTTAGTTTTTTTTGTATTGAGTAGATAAAAGCGTAGGTAGGTACTTTTATTAATTATAGTATTCATAGGTATTTTTTATTTATTTTTAAGTGAAGTAGGTATAGGTAGATATTGCCTACTATCTACCTATACTGCACACGTGTTTTAGCTTTATTTTCATTTCTTTTTTTTTTGTGCCTAAGTTGTAGGTAGGTAGGTACATATTTCTTAGTTTAATTCTATTAGAATATTAGGTATTTAAGTTTAAATAGGCACTTAGATTTATATTTTTTTATTATATAGCAGCTGTACTTAGAACATCTAAGGTTTTTTTTGTATTAGCATAGGTACTTTGATTAATTACAGTAGTTGTAGGTATTTCTTATTATTCATTTTTAAGTGAAGTAGGTAAGTGTAGATAGTATTGCACACGCATTAAGTATAGCTTTATTTTCATTTTTTATTCTTTTGTAATTTGTAGGTACCTACGTACATATTTATAATTCGATTAGAATATTATTTTAGTTTTAATAGGCACTTAGATTTATATTCTATTTATTATATACTTAGCTATAGTTAGGACCTCTGACGTAAGTTTTTTGTTGGGTAACTAAATAGAATTTAAGTTACCGTCGATTAAAAATAAAATAAACGATGCCACCTAAAAAACGACCATCTTTATCTCGAACTTCGAGTCAAGCTAGGAGAATGAGAATGACGCGTTCTCAAGAATCGGAAGAGGAAAGAGCACATCGGTTAAACTCTATGAGAGTTAGTGCCTCAACATCTCGAGCTAATGAAAGCTCTCCAGAAAGAGAGATGCGATTAGCAGCTGAAAGAGCGAGACGAGCTACAACACGGGCTTCTCAAAGCTCTTCTCAATGAGAGCTAAGGCGTTCCATTGACCGGGAACAACATGCGTTATCCCGAGAAGCTGAAACTGCTTTACAACGAGAATTGCGACTCACAGCTGACCGCGAACGGCATACATTATCTCGCGAGTCTGAAACCTTCACTGAGAGGGAATTACGGCTTACAGCTGACCGCGAACGTCATATTTTATCTCGCGAGTCCGAAACCTTCACTGAGAGGGAATTACGGCTTACAGCTGACCACGAACGTCATATTTTATCTCGCGAGTCCGAAACCTTCACTGAGAGGGAATTACGGCTTACAGCTGATCGCGAACGTCATATTTTGTCTCGAGAATCTGAAACTTTTACTCAATATCAAGACTGTTTGACAAATGATAGGGCGCACCATAACATGATTCGATCTCTTGAAGATGAACATGAGCATGAACAACGACTAGAGTCGGGACGCGATTATTACAATTCTTTGAGACAAGAACAATTGATTACTTTATCTAATGAAAGATTAAGAATTGAAAATATTCGGTCGCTTGAAACAGAAGAACAGCGAGAGGCCCGTCTTACTGCAGATAGATTTCGACATGGTCTTAATGACTTAGATATACACGTGGTAGATCAATCTACAAATTCGGTGGCGTGGTCCGATAAATATAAAAGTGGGTTTGCTTATAACCTCACAATTGATTACAGATCATCTTCTGAAATAGGCGATATGAACGTAGTATGTTCCTTTTGTAATGCTTCGAAGTGGAGGAAGGAGTCTGCTGGTTTCTGTTGTTCTGGAGGTAAAATAAATTTGCCTTCGTTCGAAGACCCACCGGAACCTTTAAAATCACTACTTTTAGGGGAACATTTGCAATCCAAACAGTTTTTAGATAATATTCGCACTTATAATAGTGCATTCCAAATGACATCCTTTGGTGCTAAACAAATCTCAGAAGGCCCTTTCATGCCTACTTTTAAGGTACAAGGTCAGGTTTACCATTTGATAGGGTCCCTTTTGCCTGAAGAACAACCTAAATTTCTTCAAATATATTTTGTATCCGATTACAACGAACAGTCGAATATAAGAAATCAATATTTTCCGAATTTAAATACTGAACTCATTTCACAACTTCAGAACATGTTACATCAGGTTAATTCGTACGTATGCAGTTTTAAATCGGCATTAGAAGCCCTTTCTCAAGATGGTAATAACAATTATAAAATTGTTATAAATGCCGATAAGCGTCCAACTCAGGAACACCCTGGGCGTCATAACGTTCCATCCACGAATGAAGTTGCTGTAGTACTGGTCGACCAGGAATGTGATAGGCGTGATATCGTTATACGTTCCAGAGACAATCGTTTGCAACGTATTTTCGAAACCCACAGGGCTTACGACAGTTTGCAATATCCTATGATATACTGTCGAGGGGAAGATGGTTATAATTTCGCTGTATACCAAACCGATCCGCGCACAGGCGCACCTAATTATAATAAAAAGGTGTCATGCCTTCAATTTTATTGTTACCACCTGCAAGTGAGATGGAATAGATTGGTATACTTTCAACGTTTTCGTGGCTTATTTAATCAGTTTATTGTTGATATGTACGCAAAAATTGAAACCGAAAGATTAGTTTATATACGATCTAATCAAAGGCAGCTGCGCGCTGAAGAATACGTGCACCTTCGCGATGCCATGCAGCAAGATAACGATACTGTGAATATGGGTCGTTTAGTTATTTTACCCTCTTCTTTTACTGGTGGTCCACGCTACATGCATGAACGTACTCAAGACGCTTTTTGTTACGTAAGAAAATATGGACGTCCCGACTTATTTGTTACTGTAACTACCAATCCCAAGTGAGATGAAATCACTCGGGAGCTTCTTGAGGGTCAGGCACCGCATGACCGCCATGATATTATTGCAAGAGTGTTTCATTTAAAATTAAAATCAATGATAGATCTTCTTACCAAAGATAACATTTTTGGAGAAGTATTGTGTTATATGTATAGTGTTGAGTGGCAAAAACGCGGCTTACCTCACGCACATATCTTGCTTTGGTTAAAAGATAAGGTTCGACCTAATGATGTAGACAGATTAATCAGTGCTGAAATTCCAGATCCGACTGCAGATCCCCTGTTATACGACATTGTTAAAACTCATATGATACATGGTCCATGTGGTGCATTTAACGCAAATGCTCCTTGCATGCAAGATGGTCGTTGCACTAAAAGGTATCCAAAAGCATTAGTGGATGAAACTGTAACAGGACATGATGGATACCCATTATATCGTCGCCGTTCAAGAGACAATGGTGGTTTTACTGTTGAAAAGCGAATGTCTGGACAACAGGTTACTTTAGATAATAGGTGGGTCGTTCCGTATTCGCCTGTATTGTCCAGAGCATTTCAAGCTCACATAAATGTAGAAATGTGTAATAGTGTAGAGTCAATTAAATATATTTGTAAGTACATTAACAAGGGCAGTGACCAAGCTACGTTTGCGTTAAGAAATGAACATGATGAAGTTACTAGATTTCAGTCAGGCAGATATATCAGCTCTTCAGAAGCTGTGTGGCGGATCTTAAGTTTTAATATTCACGAAAGATATCCACCTGCGACCCATCTGGATGTTCATCTGGAAGGCGGTCAACGTATATATTTTAACGCCGAAAATGTTACAGAACGATTAGAGAACCCTAGACAAACAACTTTATTGGCATTCTTTCGACTTTGCCAAACTGATAATTTCGCAAAGTCTCTTTTGTATGAAGAAGTTCCATCGTATTATACCTACGATAAACAACGAGGTGTCTTTAACCGTAGACGCCGAGGCAGGCCTGTAGATGGCGAGACAGGTATTTTCAAAGAACATGTTCTTGGTAGAGTGTATATTGTTCATCCTAACAACGCAGAGTGTTTTTATTTGAGATTATTATTACATACAGTGCGAGGACCAACATCATTTATAGATTTGAGAAAAGTAGACGATGTTGTTTATCCAACTTATCATGCAGCTTGCCAAGCGCGTCATTTACTTGAAAATGATCCACATTGGGATGACGCTTTAGCAGAATCCTGTGTTAGTGATAATCCACGACGGTTACGCCATTTATTTGTAACATTACTCACATTTTGTAATTTATCTGATCCTGTCCAATTATGGGAAAAATATAAAGAAAAATTTGCAGAAGACTTTCTTCGGAATTTATCTCACAATAATGAAGGCGCAACTAATGATAATTTTCGAGATCTGGCTATAAATCAGTGCTTATTAGCTCTTCAGGAAGACTTAACAGCAGTAGGCGGTAAATCACTTTGTGAATATGGTTTGCCAACGCCAACCTCAGTCGGAGAGGTTACCAATAGGGAATATTCCGCAGAGATTGGTTACAACCCAATGGAACTGCTGGTAACATTAGAAAACGGTGTCCCAATGATGACTGCAGAACAACGCTTAGTCTATGATCGCGTGTGCGAGAGTGTGCAGAATAATTTAGGAATAATATGGTTTTTAGATGCACCTGGAGGAACTGGGAAAACTTTTTTGACTAAATTAATATTAGCTTATGTTCGAAATCAGCGTAAAATCGCTCTTGCCGTGGCTTCATCAGGTATAGCTGCAACATTGCTACCAGGAGGTAAGACTGCTCACACTATGTTTAAAATACCAATTAATTTAGATCGCACGGAAAGTCCAACCTGTAGTATTTCAAGAAATAGCGACAAAGCTAAGGTATTGCGTGAGTGTAATTTAATCGTATGGGATGAATGTACGATGGCCCATCGAAAAGGAGTAGAAGCAGTAGACAGAACTCTAAGGGACATAAGACAAAATGATCGACCAACGGGCGGTATTACGGTTTTATTTTGTGGTGATTTCCGACAAACCTTACCGGTAATACCACGGGGAACCCGAGCTGATGAGATTAGGGCTTGCCTGAAAAGCTCTTATTTGTGGCGTGATATACAATCGGTGCATTTGACTATAAATATGCGAGTGAGAACTGGAGACAACGCAGATAATCGTGAATTTTCTGATACATTATTGAAGATTGGTGAAGGTACCTATCCACAACTACACCAAGGAAAACTTATTCTGACACCTGAGTTATGTTGTATAGTGCAATCCCAACAACATCTTATATCTTCGGTTTACGGTGACATAACAATTATATTAAATAGGGACAATTCTTGGCTTTGCGAAAGGTCCATTTTGACTCCTCGCAATGACCAGGCATCTGAAATTAATAATAAAATACTGTCTAATATACAGGGAGAAAGCAAAGTTTATAGTTCAATAAATAGAATGGTTGATGAACAAGAAGCCACTAATTACCCGATAGAATTTTTAAATTCTTTAAGTATGCCTGGACTACCTTCTCATATAATTTGTTTAAAAATTGGCATACCGATAATTCTGCTCCGAAATTTAAGACCACCTCAACTTTGCAATGGAACTCGGCTAAAAGTAACCCAGTTGCAACAAAATGTAATCGAGGCTCAAATTTTAACAGGTTGCGGTGCAGGAGAAACTGTCTTTATTCCCAGAATTCCCATAATACCAAATAATTTTCCATTCCAATTTAAAAGAACGCAATTCCCAGTATCGGTGTGCTATGCCATGACTATCAATAAAGCTCAAGGGCAGACTTTTCGTGTTGCTGGAGTAGATCTCGGTGTTAGCTGTTTCTCGCATGGTCAATTATACGTCGCTCTTTCCCGGGTTAGCAATTCTAGGAATCTTTACGTTCACGTGCCGGACGGGTCGACTCTTAACATAGTCTACCCAGAAGCTTTGCGCTGAAACATTTTAATTTGATCTAAAAATATTAGCAATATATTATCTTAATAAAAAACAAGGAGTTACACGCTGACCGAGTCGTGGGTATAGCGTGGGTATATTATAATATTCTGCGGTTACTTATATTTTTCAACAGTTTTGTGGATTGGCATATTATATTACTATTGCCCTTCTAAAATACGAAAGTGAATCTGCCTGTTACGTCAAAACTATGAGGGAGGACATCTGCTAATTTTTTTTCGAAAAACGACGGAAACGCGGACGAAGTCGCGGGCAAAAGCTAGTTTAAAATAAACGTGTAAATATTCAAACAATTTATTGGCATTAAATAAAAAATATATATATTTAAAGAATATGTGAATAAATTCATTTTAAATTATTATTAGCAATATTATTTTCGAAAACAATATTCGTCATTTCTTTTTTAACTTAAAATATATAAAATAAATACAATAGTGTCGCAACTTTGATCATAAATCTAATCAGCACATCATTGCTACAGGATGCGTAGAACTCGCAATCGTGTCTTAATGAGAATTACGACAAAATGTATTTATTTTCTTACTTTAACTAAATATACATTATAACCTTATCATAAAATACAATATTTTTGTGACAGAGTAGGCATAAGGAAGAACACATAGAAAGTCTTACTCTATTTTATATTAACCATAATGTTATATGAAGTGATAAATATTCCAAATAAAATAATAATAATATTTACACCCATTATTACATAATATGTACGCTTCGACTTTCGTTCGAAAAGAATGTGGATTAATAAAAGAAGCGCAGCGTACAAATTACCGTATTGAATTAGTTATAACATTTTTCAAACTATTCTCGGCTCGTAAACCTAAGCCAGTGACCTTCATCTAGTTTAGGATTGAATGATTCTGCAGACAACTTCGTAGGATGGATCGTCTTTTCACAAGGTGATACCTGCATATGCTTGGATATGTAGTACAGCAAAATCTTAACTTCGAATAGCGCGAATCTCGATCCTAAAAATATAACATAATATATTGGAAAAATATGGCAAATGTTTTTTTTATTTTACATAATTATTTTTTCACGATTTTATTAGCGTGAAAAAGAAAAGTAATTTACACTTTAGGAACATATAATCAAAACCATTGATGGCACTTATGGATACTTTTTCATTCTAGATATAATTTGTATCATCATTTAATAAAGCATTAGGGGAACGAAATTATTACGAAACCTGGTTAGTTCAAGAGGTTAGCATATCTATAGATTGAAAGGTATCAGTGATTCACTCTGCGCACCTTCTTGTTTCCCAACTCAATAATAAAACATTTTTTATTTTTTTATTACAGTCTAAACATATTATATCCTAAAATTTAGCGAATTTTCTAAGGTAAAAATGGACATGCAAACGAATAACCAAATCAAAAAATATGTAGTTTTTTGTACCGTAACTATATCCGCAACCAGTTTTAGTTTTTGTCTATAAATAACACGATAATTTTCTTGAATAAAAAATAACCTTTATTTTGACTCACTCTATAGTTTTTTTGTATTAAAATCCGTTAATCATCAGACATAGAATAAAAAACTGTACGTTCTATTGCTCAGTTGTTTTTCTAATGTCCTTAATAGATATACGAGTATATGAATGCTAACTGTACGTCTATATTAAATGTACAGATATAAAGCAATCTAATATGTAATAATATTTAAATGTAAGCTAGGTTTACTAGTATTCTGAAAAAAAAATAACTATTTGCATTTAACTATTTCAAATGCTATCTGAGGTACTTTTTCTGCCAACTTTGACCACATTTATTTTTACGTAGTATCTAGAGAAAAATAAATCCTTGCAAACCTACTAAAATCGCTATTGTTATTTATAAAGATACACCACATAAACACTGTTTCAAATGCCTAGGGTATATATATATATATATATATATATATATATATATATATATATATATATATATATATATATATATATATATTAAAAGTTGCGAGGTATTGCAATCATTTTATTGTAATCATTTTATGTGCGATATTTAAATGGTTTTTAGAGAAATTTGTTACGGATAGTCGTATTACTTAAGAGTATGTCTATTTATGGAACTAATTATATGGTTGGATAATTATCTTTTGTTGTTAGTAGAATTCTGATAAACATATGCGTGGGCGTCATGTACAGAATGATAGAGTGTCGTAAAATATTATGAAATTCGATTATTTGATAGCTTCTTTCAAATTTATTTGACCAATATTATGACACTATTATGTCGTACAAAAGTGCATACGCGTAAAATGAACATTTTCGTGCAATCATTTTTTATAACCACAAGTCCTAATTGAAATCTGATGAATCGTATATTCGACTGTAATTTAATTTTATAACCTAGGCGTTTTTATAAGCGCCCGTGTACAGATGGTAAAACTAGTTTAAGTAAGGTCTCTTTAATTTGAAGGATGAAGAAAAAAGTGGTCGTCATAAAAATTTAATTTATCAAAACCGGCGGCTCACATACTAGGAGTTTCAGTAGAATCTCTAGATTAATTTGGGAAGTATTTATAAAAGTCAAACGATCGAAAAGCACTGGGAAAACAGGTGGTTTTTGCTTAAAGAGACATTTAGTGTTAGTACTATTAAGTAATTAAAGTTGCATGCAGATGGATAATATTGAAGAAAGATTAGCGAATGCTTTCTAGAAGATGCTGCAAGCGGCTTTAAGAGATACAGTGTTCATTATTCGAGTAGGCTATTTTGAATCTCCCTATGTTAACTAGAAAATGTGCTTGACAATTGGTAATTCGATACGTAAAACTATGGTCGAGAGTTCTTTGAAAAGATGTATTAAAAAATAAAATATTTTTTTTTTGGTTAAATATTCAGAGTTTAGTAGTATATGTTCCACTAAGGAATGAAAATGTATTTAATTAAAAAAACAAAAATAAAACCTTATTTAATGTGTATCAATCAAGCAGAATTATCAACATTATAATTACCAATACAGTTCCGTGGACCAATTCCAAAAGGCAAATAAGTGAGAGGGTTAATCAGATGTTTATTTTCTTCTGAAAACCTATCAGGATTAAACCTCTCGGGATCTGGAAAGTATTCGGGATCGTGATGCAAGGACCATACAGGAATAACGACTTTTTCTCCTTTTTGTACCTGATAGAGAAATTTTAAAAGGATAATTGAAACAATCATTAAAAATATTTAACTAGAAAAAAAGAGCAACAATATAATAACTTACAATAAAATCGTTATCTGCATCAATATTAGGTTTTCCTAAATTGTAATTTTTGACACATTCTCGCTCTAAAATAGTTAGTGGCGGCCAAAGTCTTAAAACTTCTAAAATGTTCAAAAGCATTTTAAAGATTTATTGTATATTTATAAAATTAAACTGCTTTTAAATAGTATTTTATTATCTTTTTACTTGCCTGATATTACCATATCCAAATACTGCATGTGTTGTATTGCACTGAAGTCCAACTTTCCTTTATGTCTTTCATCAAACTCTTTTACTTCTTGAAAAAGTCTCTCTTGCACGTCTGGATTAAGAGCAAGCTCAAACAGTGTAAAAGTTATTGCGGTTGAAACTGTTTCAAAGCCGGCTACTAAGAAAATAACAGCTTGAGCTACTAAATCTACATCGGACCAAACTGGAATGTGAAGTAAGTTATGATTTATCTAAGTAAAATTTTAATTTGGGTTAATTAGGTAAAATTCCTACCTTTATGCGTATTTCTATATGTAAAAGATGATTCCTCAACAGCTGAGAAGCCACCTTCTTTCATGTTATCAGTTTTTTTGTCATCAATTTTAAGATTCCCTGATGAAAGATATAACATTTTGTGTTTTATGTCTTGTAGTTATAATATATATGAAGTTAATGGAAATATTATTTTAAATATTTTATATTTATTAAAATTATAAAATGAAAATTATTTACATTAGTTTATTGGTGATTACCTTTTTTGGCTTCCATGAGCAAGTGTATCATATCAGGTCTAAGAATGTTTTGCATCTCTCGGTTTTTCATAGTATTAAGGACTAAACTTTTAAAGAACTTTGAAGTTTCTTTAGACAATACAGTGATGTTTAATTTCTGAAACAAAGGGTTATTTTTGTGAAATATTTGTAGACAGTCCTCGAATTTACGTCGTGTTACTAGTACTACAGAATAATGACAAAATGAAACGAGATACCTTGTCCGTCCATCTGTAGGGAAAAGTTATAGATAGTTTTTTATAAAAAAAAATATAAAAAAACACTAAACAGTGTTATTTATGAAGAAAATCACAAACTATTATAATAAGACAGACATTGGAGAAGGAAATTCACGTATTTTTTGTAAAGAAGTGGTCTGGACGCATTTGTTTTACTTATTTTTTTCTGTTTTCGCAAATTTCTCAATAGTTTTTATACGATTCGAACTAAATCAAAAGAGCGCTGCGTTCTTCACGAAATTAAATGTAATACCGTTTAAACGAGGAATAGGGTAAAATTTTTGACTGCGGTAAAATGAAACCACGTACGAATAAAACGAAAGACCGTGAAACGAGAACTGCCTGTATATCGAAAGAATGAAATAGTTTATTAAATTTGTAGACAAAATATAAATGTTTGAAAAAAATATCTATATGTAGCTACATATAGTTGCTTACGTAAGATTTCACAAGTTTCAATTATTTATAACCTAACAAATACCTTAGGAACAATAATAATAACAAGAACCTTAGGAATAGTATGGTGAAAGTAGCGACAGAAGTATGTGGTAAGAGGAAAAGAGGTTTTAGTAAAAAGCGCGATGAATGGTGGGATAATCAAGTGAAAGATGCTGTAGAGTTAAAGAAGAAAGCATGGCTGGATTATAAAGCCTCTGGTAAGGATAAAAGTATGAAAGAGATAAGAAAAAGAGCGTACAAGCTGCAAAAGCACAAAACGAAAGCACTTATAAAGATGAAGCGTGAAAATTCTGAGAGAGAAAGGGATGAAAGGTTGACGAACAACTTCCGGGAAAACACGAAGCTTTTCTGGCGAGAAGTTAGTGGTTCCCGGGTTTGTTCGGTAACCTGTAGATTGAAAGGGGTGCTTTCGAACAGCGGTGAAATTTTAACTGAGCAAGCACACGTTTTGCGGAATTCTACAAGGAGATGTACGAACGTGAGGACACCTCGGTCTTGACTACCAGCGTAATGCTGAGTCTAGATGTAGACGATGGTGAAATCAGTTTGGAAGAAGTAGAGAGCGTGATTCTGTTCTGAAGTCTGAAATGTGGTAAGGCTGCGGGAGCAAATGAAGTTACTGCCGAGATGATCAAATAGGGTGGGCCACGCGTCTTGGACTTTTTCTGGTTTTTGTGCAATTTATGCTGGAAATCGGTTGAGTTCCCAGACGATTGGCGAAGTGCAGTCATCGTACCTTTGTATAAAGGCAAAGGTTGACAGATAGACTGTGCAAGCTATAGGGCTATCAGTTTGATTATCTTGGGCGGTAAGGTTTATGCTAAAATATTAGCCAGATGAATGCAAGAGAGACCTGAAAGGCTGTTGTGGGAGGCCCAAGGAGGTTTTAGACCTGGAAGAGGGTGTATAGATCAGACCGCATGATTACGGAAAAGTTTTTGGCCCTAAACCAAAAGGTTTTCTGTGCTTTTGTGGATTTGGAAAAGGCGTTTGACAGGGTTGTGAGAAAGAAGTTATGGGAGATACTGCCCCGATACAATGTGAACGGACCCTTGCTACAGGCTGTAAAGTTTCTTTTCAGAGATCACTCAGCCTGTGTGTGAGTACGAGCTGGCATGTCGCCCTGGTTTGACATCCAATCGGGTGTTAAGCAAGGTTGCGCTATGTCAGCTTGGTTGTTCAATTTGTATTTGGATAGTTGTCTCTAAGGCGTGAAAGACATTGACATGGGTGTGAAAGTAGGTGATCTTAAGGTCAATTGCTTGCTATATGCAGATGATGCAGTGCTCATTGCATCATCAGAATGCATTTTCAAGCATTGGTCACCACTCTGAAAGATGGGTGTGAAATTAATGGTCTAAACCTGAATGTAGATAAGACGAAGGTTCTGTTATTTGAAAGAAATGAAGAAAGAACAGAATGTAAGATCAACGTGAATGGTAAGATAATAGAACAAGTGAATGAAGTGATATATTTGGGATGTATGTTTAGCAGAGACCGAAGATACGAAATGGATGTGGAAAGGCGTATTGCTGCCGGTAACCGAGTCAACGGTGCTTTGACTGCATTGTTGAGACGGCAAAACGTCAGCATAGCTGCACGTTTGGCTGTACACAATGCAGTTATGCTACCGACACTGTTATACGGCAGCCAAAAGTGGGTAACACAGAAGAAGAATGTAAGAAAGATGAATGCTGTGGAGATGCGATTTCTTCGCAGAATATGCGGAGTCAGTCTAGCTGATCGAATCCGCAATGAAGAGATCCACAGAATGGCAGGTACTAGCGAAGATGTCACGGTGAGAATGAAGAAGAACGTGCTCAGGTGGTTTGAGCACGTCGAACGTATGGGTGATGAAAGAATGGTAAAAAAGATTTATATAGGAAAAGTGAGCGGTAAGAGAGACAGGGGGAGGCCTCGAGTGACCTTCGAAAACACAGTATCTATGATACTGGAGGAAGGTCACGTAAAAAGCATGAGGACCCCTCGGAGGGCATGTATAAAGAGGTTGATGTCTGTGGCCGAGGCGAAAGAGGTATGCAGGGACCGTAGGGTATGCAGGGACCGTTTGGAGCTCTGTCGTCTTTGGCTACCCTGTAAGGGATATAGCGTGAAGCTAAATAAATAAATAAATAAATACAAATACCTCTGCACTGCTCGAAGTATAAGCATATATAGCCAGACAGTGCAGTATAAGTGCACAAAAATGAACATTTTAAGTTAACCAACAATCACTGTTAATCTTGTATAGCCTCCTTATCTGTTATAGGTTTCCTTTTAAAGTCATTCTATGTACTACTATCATGATTTTTTTCCATGACCAAACTTAACCATATAGCTGGCAGGAGGAGGGAGGGAATGGCGATATTTGAATCTAACAAAAAACAATATGTATAGGTTAGCTACCCTAAAAGAATAATTGTTAAATTTAATTAGGAATACATCCTGATACCAAACATATGCCGGTTATAAAGTATACAAAAGAATATAGTATCAGATGAGGTAAGGTGAGGTGAGGTGATCGTTGATGACATGATTACGAACGTCCGTCGTATTTATTTGTACAGCGATGATATGTCCTCGACAAGTAACTAGATGATACTGTACTATTAGTAATACATTTCTCATAGATTTGGATTCTTAATAAATAAAAACTTTAATGATGGTATAAAGTGTCTCAGGCTCAGTATTAACTTACTCTGAATAGAGAAGGAAATGCCGCATATGCAAAAAACAAAATAAACTGACGAAATTTAATAGTAGTCGCATCTTTTGCTGCAGAATAGAATTGATTTTCTGGTTCCGTGTGAGAGTCTACCTTCAAGCCAAAGGCACAAGAGGCGATAACGTCAGCAGTGGAACGTGTTGTCAAGTCTTTACTGTCGATTTCTATATAAGAGGCTGTGAATATTTAATTTATTGAATGTTAAAGAAAAGGCGATATTAGTTTATAATTTCAAATAAGTTGTGGATATAGAAAAAATATATTTATGTTAGAATATACGATGCTTCTAATTCTTACAAATTAATAATCAAACCATTACTTACAATCTGTGCTTTTCAGTTTATTTTTTAAGGTTCTTATCATCTGGTCACTAACCTCTTGTATAAAGGGCACCATTAATTTTATTTTAGAGCTTGTGAAAGCTGGACTCAGAAATGTTCTCATTTCTTTCCATTCTTGACCTATTGATTACGTAATGAAATATCAACATAAAGTATTATTCTCTTTCTATATTTTCGATAAAACCTTTTAGGTTTATATGGTTTATGAGTGATTTCATATAAAAAAGCATACACATACCTTTTAAGGAAAAGAGATTTCTTCCAAAGAGTGGATCTATAGTTTCATCTGTAAAGTTTGAGTGGTCAATAAAATGTTCGAATTCTTTAATTGCAATCAGTTTCACCAGTTCCAAGTCTCGAATAAGCACTGACGGCTTAGTGAATTCATATCTCCCGATAAATCTAAAATTTTCAATTAAATATTTACAACCAGTTAACTCTTAATTGAAGGAGACAATATTTTATTTTTAAGCTACGTAACATATTTGTATGATGACAAATTAAATACATTTATAATTCGGGTAAGAAAATCTACGTAATATTGATTAAAAAAGTTAAACTAAACTTCAATGATTTCAAAATGTTTTCAATGGTATCTCAGGTTACCTTTGATCAGCAAACGTCGCATACATTTTATGAAGATTATAAGCTAAGTGTTCCTTTCTTAACAAAATTGACAGCATATTTCCCAGCGGAGGAACAACTTTAAAATGCTTGACCCCATCGTCACTGAATCTTGAGTACAATCGATTGAAATAAAACCAGAGAGCTGCCACTATTACTGCTGTCCATATAAGAATCATTTTCAAAAATTTTTAGATAAATCTTGTATCTTTGTAACCTCGCTATCTTAATGTTACTGTTTTGTTTCTTTTATAAATATTTAAAATGATAATTTGATTGTATTTATTTCAGTCCGTTATCTTTGAACAGCAAATGAAGACTCCGGTCTTGTAGATTGATTGAACTCCTTTACGAGGGTCATTTGGTGCGTAACTACACTTATGTAACTATATACTATCATTAGCAAAAGTGAATAATATTATGAATAACAATCATATTTCAGCAAAGAGTATTAAAAAATATGTATATTTTCATAGCCTTCTGTGCGATATCCACATGGATTTTAACGGTATATAAGTTGAACTCAATGTTGCATACTTCTTTATATTTACTATATTTGTAAATAAATATTGTTGGTAATAAAATAAGGTGTTAAAGCACTAGGCTTAACCAGGTAGCAACTTTATTGCAGTGCAGTATGTCCTGGTTTAGTCAATTACTATCATTGTGAGAGGCAATTAATTTAAACCTTCAATTTGCAAAAATCAGTCTGTTTTATATTATTTTTTAATTTTAACTTCATTCCGATTAGGATTATATAGAGAATGTTACAATTAAGAAAGATAACGACACGGTAGCTCACTTGATAAAGCGATGGGACTATATTCTAGAGGTCGTAGGTTTAAAATTGTTTGCAATAAATGTAGAAGAAAATGTATATAAACTAATTTAAATGTGCATCGTTTCTTCCATAAATTCTTATACAGAAAACATATTAAGAACAGATTTGTATAAATATTACCTACTCATTAGGCCGGCTTATCGTATGTATTGCTACGGTTCTAGTATTACCTAAATTGGTCACTAAATATTGACGTTTGAGAAACATTGATCACAATAAAGAAATACCCGGCTAAGTTTGTTGCGTGGATCCTCTCGGACCATGGCACTTTCCTGCCACTCCCATTTGAAATGCACATGTAGAAAAGATATATATAAATAAATATTTTAAAAGGTTATATTTAAATTTGTTATATTTTTTTATGTTTCGCAGTGCTTTAAAAAAAAAGAAGACAACAAATTGTATATGCGACTAACACAGTCCGAACAGGGCCTTATTACAAACAATAATTTTCCATTCACGAGTGACGCAGTGTCAGTTGGTTAGTTATTAAGAACTGATTCAAATGTTCGACGATTACATAAATTATTCTAAACCTTATAATTCGATATTGTTTTATTATGTTAAGCTTATTACAAACAAGCAAATAAAAACAATAAACAGTGGTCTCTGACATTTTTTTTTATTTGTATGTATGTATGTATCATTATAGAGAACACTAACTTAACTAAATAAACATGTGAAATATTTTGTTGAAAGAGAATAAGAAATGGTAACGCTTTAATACTCTTATTACAAAGAGGACACATATAAGTACATTCTGTATAATGGCATGTGCATCGTTGGCATTTATTAAGGAAATAAACCAAATTAGAAATCGGGTTTCTTCAAACTTTATATAGATTATAGTGATTGAAAAAACACTGGATATTAAATATTCGAGAATTATGAAAACAAATAAATATAAATAAATAATAAATAATATTTACATAAATCAAACAGTGTGTTGTATTTGTTAAATCAATACAAATTTACCATTTATTTAAATAACTACATTTATATATCAAAATTTTTTATCTTAAAATACTTACGGAATTATATACTATTTTATAGAAAAGTAACTTTTTCTCCTGAAACTATTATTTACATCTACAGTTTGCCTAAAACATAAGTTTACATTCTGCCGTTTAATTTACATGTTAGAGTTATAAACTAAATAAATTAATATATTTTTTTGTCCGAGAAAAGTGTAGATCAAAAATACTATCTAGTAATATGTTAAATATTGCTATTATATACCTAAGGTCTGTCGGATGTTACACATATGCGGCTATCGTAGGGTTCACTCGTTTTTGTTCCCACCTTACTTGTGCCCAACCAGAATAACCGGTAACCACATTAACACCATATGTATTAGTTGATATTCGAATGTGCTTTTAACCTAATATCCCTAGCGATAACTATCTTTGGTAATTGTTTTTGACAGCATCTCATTAGAAAGTATTATTTCGGGTATATTTATCTAAAGATAATGTGAAAATAAACAAATATTATCAGTAACAAAAATTGTAATATTATTTATATTTGCATTGATAGCGTATAGTAAATATATAAATTATTTTGTACAAACTTATTTGTATGGAGATTCTTAGCCGTGTCTGGTGGAAACAGTAAGCGCTTTATATGCAAATGAGTCCCAAGAACCTTGTTATAGAATAAGCCAACAAGCACAACATTGTTAAGAACTATAGTTGCAATCGACGTTATAATTTTGAATTTTGCTCAACCTTTACAAACATATATATGTTTTCTTCTGCATATATGAAAAGATTCTCTTATTATACAATTGATTATGGTAAAAACTTAGTAAAGTTTATATTAATATTAGTTGCTACTTATACTTAACTTCTTACTAAAATCACTGTCGTCAACACCATCTTTAGAATTGAATTTTTACGATGTTTTTCCTCTTTAAGCGACCTTGTATTCATAATGAAATAAATATTACGACGACTTTACGAAAAGAAATATTTATTCTAATTCTTAGTTTATATCGTAGAGAAGTCACCCCCAAATAACGTTTTTATTATACTATGATTTTAAACTACAATGCAAAGAATGAACATAATAATTACAAGAATTATTTTTAATTCTAAATGTTTCCGTCATTATATTTCATATCTGCCTTATCAGACAGATTCAAATTTATCTTTTTAAATGACATGAAGAAACAAATCATAAAATGGATATAAAAGAAAATATTAATGTGAGTGATTACTCGAAATGTGAGTATATAAACGATGGATTTGAATAGCAGTTTCATTATCTTACTTCATCACAGACAGTTAACATGGCTCGAGACGTAATTGGAAGAACCGTGGTGATTACGGGAGCTGCGGATGGTCTCGGCCGCGCTATGGCTGACAGCTTTCTTAAAAATGAAGTGAAAGTGGTTATCATTATTGACCTCGACGAAAAAAAAGGGAAGGAAACCGTCTCTGCGTTCAAAACTAAATATGGTGAAAACAAGGCGGCTTTTATTAAGTGCAATGTGACTACAGATTTAGACATAGTTTTTGACAAGATCGTAAAGGATTATAAAGAAGTTGATATTTTAATAAATAATGCGGGTGTTTTTGCTGAAAGCAATATAAAAAATACTATTCAAGTGAACGTCATAGCATTGATGGAATGGACAATGAAGTTTTATGACTTTATGAGAATCGATAGCGGTGGAAAAGGTGGTACTATAATTAACGTGTCTTCGATCTTTGGTTATAGAGTAATTCCTTATATTCCATACTACCATGCATCAAAATTTGCTGTTGTGGGCTTTTCAAAGTCTTTAGGACACGAAAGCAACTATCAGAAGACTAAAGTTCGTGTAGTAACATTGTGCCCAGGTCTAACTCATTCAAATATGACGTATAATCCACGGTTAAGAGAATCTACTATGGAACCTAGTCTTATAAAAGAAATCACAGATTATGATTGGCAACCACCAGAAGCTATTGGAGAAGGAACAGTTGAAATATTTCAAAATGCTGATAGCGGAAGTGTCTGGCTCGTTGAAGGTGCAAGGCCAGCGGAAAAACTGAATATATAAATTATGTAATATTATGATGTAATGCCATTAAATAAAGGATTTATTTGTTTATTTAAGCATTTTTAAAGTACTGTACTTATATTCCTAATGAAATCAAATCCACCCATCCATTTATTTTGATAACACTTAAAAATTGTATGTAAAAAATAACACAATCTTAAGAGTATTAAAAAAAATCTGTCATAAACGTTGGTATTCTGTGACTGGCATTAGTTATAAGTTATTTTATTTTTATAAATTTACATGCTGTAGTAGTAACCAATAATAAGAAAAAAACTTACACAATACATCATGTCATGTAGCTATGCTAAGAAAATATTGTGCCATAATAAAATGATTGTATGGCATTAAATGACTCCGTTGTAATGTTTCTTAGGCAGTGGATTAGGGGCCGTCGTAAAATTTTTTGATGTACCGTTATTGCCGCTCCAAAGATAATTTATATCATCAAAGATAATTGATATGTATAATACTTCTGTATTTAAGTTAGTTATTAATAATAATAACACAAAATTAATTGAAGTCTTATTTATATTTAATGGCTTATTTACATACATCAAGTAAATATGTTTATAATATTGATTAAATTTTAATTACAATCGTGTGTTAAGTACTGTTTATTTACCACTAATGTCTTGTAGAAATAAGCTACATAACAATGCACCATGCTTTAATAAATTACTTGTTTGAATATACGAAAATTCGTATCAATTTCAAATTAACTAAATTTGATGACGTTTTTGTGCACCTGAGGTATGTAAACTACTGATTAATATGAGAGTAACTAAACATTTCACTTTACTGATAATATAAAAACCGGTTGTGTTAACCAATCAAATTGATCAATAAAGTTTTTAAAGTTATATATTACACGTGTATGTTATAAAATACTACTTTCCTTTAAACAGGTCGTTAAGTTAAAAAACTTGTGTGTGTAGTTATATATTCACGTAATAAGTGAACTTCTTTGTGTTTTAAAAAATATATTCCCATGCTGTGAGAAATAGCTATTACGTGTTTAGTGTAGTTGCTAATAGAAACCATCAGATGCTCAACATCTCTTTAACTTACGGGGTACATGGATATTGTTTAATTATTATTAAAATGAATTTAGGTCCTAGGTTAGTCCTTAGGTTTTTAGAGAAATTGTAAATTTAAACTCAACGATAATGGCTTTTTAGTTAAACGACGGCAGACAAAATAGATTTTATCTTAAATCTTACAGTTTTTTATTGTTTATTTTTTGTTTTCATGCAATTTACTATGCTAGCTGGTATTTTAGTTAACTTTTGTACAGTTTTAAAAATAGTATTCAATTTAATTTTTAAATTGACTCTTCACCTGTGCCTTCAAAATAGATTAATCAGTGAGAGACAGCCAGAACATTGTAGTGATCGTGTAAATAATGGATTTTCTTTTTGTCTTATCAGAAAAAAAGTGCTTTAAAAATGCTATGGGCGTAAAGTAACAAAGTCCAGATTTTATATTTTTCTGTACGAAGTCTACATTCTATCTCAGTGCAAAACTTACAATTTTTTCTGGTTCTTATACGTGATGAAAGTTTATTAAAAACTGTAGACAAGTCAACAAAGTAGTGAAATAAGATAGAAAATATTATTTTTAGGTTAGCCCCTCTACACATATAGTGAAGTTGTGTTGTATTTTTTCGAGTTCCCCATGATGTAGGGTGTCGTTAGATAGGTCTTTAGAAAATATAGTGATATTGCAAAAACCATTTTCGTCTAAGGGATTTATGAAATATTACGCTTTGAAGTGCAAATTTTTGTAAGATCCAAGTGTCCTTCACCCTTGCCAGCTAAATAGTTTATATTGGAGGTGTGAAAAAAAAAATCACGGTAGTAGTAGGTACATACTTGTATAATGAATTTAAAAAGAAAAGTTAATATTTTTCTTTTTAAATTTATTATTTACAACAAAATTCGAATGCCAGCTAGATGTGTATTTAGGCTTTGCTCTGGCCTCGTATAAAACGTTATTACTGTGTAATTATATAAAGTAAGAATAAAGTAATTATTATTACGTAACAATATTATGTATTGCTGCCCGTTGTTGTTTTAAATGTACCTGATAAAGATAGTAAAAACGTATGTTAAAATAAACAGCACTTTTTATCTCATTGGTTGATAAGACTTTTTAACTGATATTTTTTAGCGATACACTTAGTTTTATGCGTGATTGAGTTGAGACATCTATCTCATACAGTGTTGTAAATATAAAAAAATGGCTCGAGATCTAAAGAACAAGATCGTGGTGATTACTGGAGGCGCAGTCGGCATCGGATATGAAATAGCAGACAGGTTTCTACAAAAAGGTGCTAAATTTATTGTTATTCTGGACATAGACGAAAAACAAGGAATAGAAGCAGCAAAGAATCTTTGCACTAATTATGGTACAAATAAAGCTGTTTTTATGAAATGTGATGTTACAAAAGATTTAGATGTTGTATCAAATAAAATTATCGAAGTATATAAGACTGTTGATGTATTGGTTAATAACGCTGGAATATTAAATGAACAGAATCCAAAAAAAACGATTGACATCAATGTGCAAGCTCTTATTGGTTGGTCTATGAAGTTCTGGGAGCACATGCGAACTGATAAAAATGGGAAAGGAGGTACTATCATTAACTTATCGTCTATTTATGGATATAGGGTTGATCAGTATGCCCCAATCTATCAAGCATCAAAGTTCGCTGTGATGGGTTTCACAAAGTCTTTGGGGCACGCCTACAACTGCCAAAGATCCGGTGTAAGAGTGATTGGAATTTGTCCAGGATTCACTGAAACTAAACTAACTGATAACCCGAAGACTTGGGTTGACGAATGTCTATCCATAGATTTCAAAATGTATCTTGAGAAACAACTTTGGCAAAAAGTTGATTCGGTAGGTAAAGCTGCTGTAGAAGTTTTTGAGAAAGCAGACAGTGGCACTGCTTGGTTGATAGAAGGTGCAAATCCTGTAGTTGAAGTTTAATACAAAGAAGAAAAAACATGTTTGAATTTCTATATGTTAAATAAATATATGTTGTATACCTTTAATAAAATTATATTTACAGAAAATAATAAACGTATTTAGTTATTATTTAATCATTTTTATTTAAGGTAAAGTCATCCAAAGATTGAGTTTTTGGAAATCCTTACAAATCATTTTTGGGATGTTTGTACATTTATAGAGAGAGATCATTATCAGATAAACTTATAAATAGTTTGTTTGTTAGTTTAAGAGATAAAATATTGTGCAAAAACAAGGCACTAATGGCCAGTTACTTTTAAAAAATACTTGAAATGAGTGTCTATGATGCTTATTGGGTCCTTAATTGAACTGCAAGATTTTACACTTTGTACAACAGAAAAACCAAGTTTAAAATTACAATTAAATTCGCAGCTTTTAAATAATTAAAACAAAAATTTATTGTAATTTGTGTTGTGGATCTTATAGTCGTGTAGGTAATCGATTTTCTAGTTTTAAAGGAAACAAATTGTAGCTTGGGCAAATTTTTATTACTTTCCGTATAGAAGATAACAAGTCTTTGCATATATGTATATATTTTATTAATTATTAAAATTTTGCAGTTAATAGAACCCTCTTTTGGAAATTCATTGTAGTAAGAATTTTTCTCCTTTACAACAAGGCTGCAAAAGATAACATAAAAATGAAATTAAACATTAGAAAAGTAAACATTTGTAGTCATAACAATAGAATATCATATAATAGCAAAAAAGAGGGTGCCTGAATTTTTAAAATGGCAATATTTAGAAAAACGTTTCATAGTTTTTTTTATTATTTCTGGGATTACCCACTACCAGTTTCACCTGTTTTCAGTTGAAAACATTATGTTGAAATGACAAAAATATAGTACCTTTAAAATATAGATTGAACTAAATACCATTACAGATTATTGCGCCGAAAGTGTTTCACACTCAAATCGTTGGTAAAACAGCTCTAGGTATAAGCCGTTATAAAAGCCCAACACAGTCGACGACCGAAATCAATAGGTAAGTTGTTGTTAAATAGGCATGTTGTTCTATTGCAAAAGTAAATCTCCCAAGTAAAATGCTGTGGAAATGGTGCGCCCTATCGAGTGTTGCTAGATTCCAACTTTACAATTTCTTTCTCCCCACGTAGATACTGCCGAAGCTCGGAAATGCAGTTCAGATTATTATTACATTATTAGTACCCTTCGTACAATACTATTGCAAAAGATATATAGTTCTCATAATCAATCGCGAATATCATTAGTAATGTTATAGTTTAATAAATTTTATTTCTACTTACGGATGCTCGATGCTGAATAATCGAAAGTCTACATCGATTTTTACAATTGTCAAATCGTCAATGTTGTCCAACATTGATAATAACTACATATGTACTTATGAACCTTGAAATAAAACAAATTCAGATAATAGCTTTGTATTATAAGAATATGAGGAAAAGTAAGTGTAAATAAATAAAAGTACTTATTTTTAGAGATCTTAATATTTTTTATCTATTAACTGAAGAAAAAGTAATTTCGATAATGTTTTTCCTTTTATTCCATTTCTTTGTTGTTAAAGAGTAAACTCTGCTTTGGAAAATAGAAGTGGAAGTCGAAACAGCATTCAAAAATGTAATTGTTATTTTATTTCAATTCAGGTAAGTGGCCACAAAATAATATGGAACACAGTTGACATTTACCTTTATGTCATTATATGCCTTATGCCTTATGGTGTGTTTATAAATTAGAAGTTATTAAGGTGTATTATTATAAATATAGTCATAGAAACTAAAGAAATCATGTGGCTTAGAATTTGGTGTGGAACCAATTTCTTCCACTGCGAGTATATCGATATAATATCAACAATAGCAATCAAAACATTGATAATCTGATTTTGTTGTATCACAAAATCAAAGCTAACATTGAACTTTTTTTATTTCTACTGTCATATTAAAACATCTCTCAGTGACGATATTTATATAAAGTATGGAAGAAGTTTCATGAACTTCTAGGTCAATTATACTTTATTTAATATAATAAGCATTCCTGATATGTTTAAGAAATTCTAATTTAATAAAAGAAACCTTTCAGGTCTGACTGCTATAAGAAAATGATAATCAGGAAGTGAATTAATTATATCCCTTGGTTTACTTATGATTATTTTATATATAGGAAAATGAATAAAAAAATATCTTCCAAAAATAATTTGTATATTTATGCTAATAATTGTGTGGCAACAGAACTAGACTAGATCTCTATCTAGTCTATAGATGATTGGTTGTAACAACTCTAAAACATTGTATTAACTAATGACTGTTTGTTCCATAATAAAACCCCAATGAGGAGATAATGCGGTAATAATAATATGATGATGATATTATTTAATATTAAATATGTATTAAACAAATGTATTAGAGGCATTATATTGCTATTTATTTTTCCCATTTAAATTTGACTATGTATTTACATTTAAATAAATGGATTAGAAAAGTAATGACAATTAACAAAATTAAAGAAGGTTGAATTGATGTTTACAAATTAGTTAGGAAGTACACAAGATTTAGGAAATATGTTTTTGTATATACAAAAACAGATAATTAATTACAATTAAAACAAGTGTGCTATGAACAATTTATTTAATATGCAATGAAACTAAAAATAATAAGCTTATTGTACATTTTGAAGTATTATTGTATCAAATTTAAAAGAAAGATATTAGCTATGTTCGAGGAAGGAGTAGAAACACATTTTATCTTACCTGAAGCCCGTAAAGTAAGGGTTTTGTAAAGGGTCTTCTAAATAGTCTATCGACTATCTTCTACTGTGACAACTTTTGTAAAATTATTGTAATAATATATCCCTTCAAACAGGTCAAGTGTACAATTGTCCTATTTGGTATTCTTTGTTTATATAGTACATAATGTTATAAAAACATAAACTTCACGTCTCTTAAAAATTTAGAACTCGAATCATTAACCATTATCCTGTCTAATTATTATAATTAATAGAAAATGTTTCATGATAATACGTAAAGCAAATAATTTGGCATCGTTAAAGTTTATAAGGAGAAGGAATGTAGTAAGCTAATATTTTATAATTTCACACATTATAATACATAAATTAGTAAAATAAATACACATTACAAGTGTTTGACAATTGACATACAAACAAAACAAAGCTGACATGTCAATGTCAAATACACAATATGATACACAGGTTAGATTGTTGTCTGCCGGAATAAAATAAATTAATAAAAAAGATAAATGCAATGATAATTAAGTTATAATAAGATCATTTTTATTTAAAGAAAAATGAAAATTGACAGTGCAAGTCGCATTATACTACGAGAATCGGCAATATATGTTATATTAGTATTGCTACAACTATATCTTTATTTAATTGACAAGGATTGTAGTAAGCCTTTGTGTTAAAGTAAATCATGATAAAGTCATATTTAATATATACAGTAGCGCTCCAAAGTATTTTGACAAGGCTCATTTTGTTATTATCTTGTTTCTGTGTTTATCTAAATAGGTGTGATTATTTCTATGTTATTATTTACGATGCACCTTAACTACTGTGAGGTACAAATTGAAAAATGTTCCTTTGCTTTTTGCGTAAACACGAAAACTCGTTTAAACTTATGCTCATAACTATTTTGACAACAGTTCAGTTCCTGTTTGTCAGCAGTGTTGTTCGCACTGTAATCAGAATTTTTAGGGATGCTTTTTAAGAGTTGGGTCATTAGTTAGAATAGAAGGTACGAAGGGTTGTTTTGTGCATGCGGAGATAATAAAGAAGTAGATATGTTACCTTACCATATGTTAAAACGAATATGCCACCTGACTGGTATTTTCAAGAAGATAACGATCCTAAGTATAAGTCGAAACATGTAAGTGGTCAAGCCAATGTGCCGACTTAAACCAGATAGAGCATCTTTAGGAGGAACTGGATCGCCGCATAATATGTCGGAATTATTCAAACAAGGAAGCTTTGCACGAAGCATTAACTAAAGAATGGAGCGTAATTCCTATTGATCATTTGTAAAATTTTATTGATTCAATGCCGGCGTGTTGTGAAGTGGTATTGAAGGCGAATGGATATACAACGGAATATTGATAAAAAATCCAAAAATATTTTGCAACATATGATTTACATTGAAAAAAAAGTTAATTGCCAAAATTCTTTTGAGCTCTTTGAGTAAACTTTTGATTAATTTTCTTTCTTGGTCATTTCATACCTTTTAGGTGTCTTAATTTTTGAAACGTGACATTACTTTAAATATTTTTTCAATTCAAAACAACACTGTTTTTATTTTTTTAGTAAACTGTGAAAATAATTTTGAGCGTGTATATAGTATACAAAGTACATGTAGATGTAGAACATGTAGAAGAAATTATACATGTATCATTTAATGTTTTTATTTATTACCACATAATACTAAATAAGTAAGCTCAAAAGCTTTAAAAGTGTCCAAAGCTATACTGACGTGTTTTAAACAAAGTATTAAATTGTAGCGGGACTATGTCTGCGTATTTTTATCTACAAAGTTTTCGAATTATTTTATTATAAATATAATTATTTTATTCATACATAAACATAAAAAAAATATATGTTTTAAAGACAAAATGTTCTTCACTTTAGCTCAATGGATCAACATTACGGTTTAGTAACAAAAATATTTTTTTCTACTATGGTGCGGGGTTGAAAGTATTTTTTATGAATTAATATTTTATTATTATTTTTAATTTTTAATAAATATTTGATTTAACTTATCACCGACATCCATCTCGTCCTCTTGTGAATAGCAATTTAAAACATTAGGAAAGTCAATTTGCGTTAAAATTTAAATGTTAATTGTTAGGTACACTCGTATTAAGTATTTGAATTACTCTTCACTTTCACTAAAATGTTATTTAGATACAGATGCTATAAGTCACAATCACTGTTGAAGGAGGGGGCATTAATAAAAATAAAAATGCAACTTTGTCATATGTATGAACTACTGCGTTCTCTTACGTATATAATGGTGGCTGTCTAATTCTAGCTTGGAGATAACTAACAGGTTAGGAAACTCTAAAATAAATCTGCAAATATTTGTATTGTTTATTTGTATGTATTAGTGTAAATCAGTGTTTTCAGGAACTTAGAAAAATGTTAATAATCTCGTCCAGGAAAAATCAAACTGTGATCAATTTATTTTTCTCCTTAAATAAATTCAATTGCAGTGTTTTTATTTCTTAAGTATGCTTAAGATAGACTAATCTAAATTATAATTGCTATTAATTCTATTTACACAATATATATATTCAGTTTACATTTATTCATTCTTACTGGACTAATAACATTTTTACTAAACTCACACAATTACATACAATCAAGTAATCCATTTAACCATTCGGTGGGAAATATTTCTTGGCTAGTACGTAATGAGGCATTGTCAGGGCAGGTGGGGGGAGGGGTAAAAGCTTTGCAACATTAGTTCCCATCAAGTGTGCTTCAGACTTAGCGGGAAGGTTACATATGGAATAAAAATGTTTCGAGCATCTTAGTAAAGTTAATAATTATTCTATTATGTTTATATTAAAAAATTATATTTATAGAAATATAAATGCTCTGTTAAAGAAGACGGATTATAATATAATATAATAACATAATAATATAATATAATAATAACATTATGAATTGAAATTCACAGCGATTTAAAGATGTTAAAATATTAATTGAATATTAACATAATCTACTACATATTATGTTGATGTTATGCCTTTACTGAAGCTACAAAAATTATGTATAAAAACTAACTGTTCGAAGGGGAATATTAATTAAAATTTATTATATTTATTTATATAATTATTTATAAATAGTTAATTTACTTTTTAAGATTTATTTTTTTAAGTTTAATTAATGACTTTGTGAAAAAATTATGGACTTTTATATTTTTCCATCCCTATCAAAAATGCCTTTGACAACATTGAAACTTTATAGTCTCTTCAGAGTGAAAACATTTATAGAATTAATTCTAAAACATTTACTGTCGGTTATTTATGCATTGCAAATAAGAAGCTTGCCTAATTGGTGTCCGTCGACGCATATTAACGAACAGGGCCCGCATTAAATAAGAAGAACCGAGGATGGCATATTGATGAGACTTGAGCAGTTATTCTGATACTGTCTTCTGTTTATTATAATACCTTATTTTTCTATCTTAGTATTCAGTAGTCATAACTGGGTACATGCAATGTTTTCCATATAATTGTTTTTAATACTGATCTAATATTTTTGTACTAATTATATTAACAATTTTTTTTGAAAGAAAAGCTTGATACATTTTAGTTCCTTACGTATACGCATCGTAAACCTACGTGCAAGTTGTGCTTACACTTTTATTACTCCGTATGTACACCGCTGGGATTTTTGCCGTAATTCCCAAGTTATACAAGCGTTAGGGTTAGTGCAAAGTGGCTTTACCTTGCAATGTTCCGTACAATGAATGGTGACATCATCCCCTTTTAGTTTTATGTTGTTTTATTACATTGAGAAACTTCGCAGGTATGGTTTCGTTAAGGTAATTGTATGATTAAGGTGCTGTAATGGCTTTTAAGCGATTTGAAGATACTATCACTTTTATTATAATTTATTTTAGGAATCATAACATATTATTAAAATTATTTATTTACCTATACTTCAAGTGTTCCAATAAATAATACTGTATGTGTTTATTACTTGATTTGACGTCTTTATGTTTCGCCTCTGTATATTGTCTTTCTTTCCAGTCTCTTGTCTTCTTCTGAATGTTTCATATTGGAAGAGAGTTCTATAATAATATACGTTTTGTGATTATTTGTTTTTATGTGTGCATATATAATGATTTAATTACATCTCGAATCTAGAAATTTTAATATGGCATAAATATTTTCTACATATTTGAAACAAGGAAAAAATTATCGATTGAGAACATTTTCTCTCCAAGGTTGAACATTTGTTTGAAAATTCAATGTCGTGTTTTGGTAAATTAAGGTTTTGCATTTTACCCGATGAAAGTTAAATATTTTCGGACATGAGCGATACTTCGGGGAACATCAAGTACATCATATAGAGGCATGGAATTTTCGGAATGTAATATATGGAAGTGATGTAATGTATAAATAATGTAAGTGATTATTAACATCACAATAATACATCTAACAGTTCATCTTAAATACAGACTTAGGTATTGTTTAATAATACAAAAACTTCTTATATGGATCCGAGGTTGTTATATTTCATACTTCGCAATGAATATACATGAAGATATTTTATTTATGAATCTAATGACAATTTTCTTATTCATTAATATATTTATACATATTTACAGCCTCGCAACACTCTATTCAGAATAATCAGTATATAGACTTGCTTTAAATATGTACATACAAATATACAAATAATGTGCTTATACATATTATACAATAGTAACAAGGCAAAATCTGTTTACTTCTTATCTTTCGAAAAAACCAATAGTAACGTGCTCTGTAGGTTATAGAGAAAACCTTAGTCCTTAAACTATATATATATATGTAGATTAATAGATAAACAAGTAACGGAATTGTCTCCTACAGCTTTTTACAATCTCGTGCACTTGCTTCAGTCGGTGGCACGCGCCGGGAATTTGGTATATATGAGCCCTATTCAGCCTCCCTCTGAAAACAAAAACATAAATCAAGCGCAATACATAAGCGTACTGATATCAATAGTAATATTGATTTTTATTACAGAAGATATTATAGATTTATAAAAAAATATTAATTTATGTATTTTTTTTTAAAGTAAAAGTTATAAATAAAATCGAAACAATAAAATAAAAACTATCTTGCAGCAGCAGATGAATACAACGGTCAAAAATAACTTTATATTTTTATTTTAATAAATGATATGCAGATATTTTAGAAAGTCATACCATTTAGATTTTTTGGTAAAACAGATGTTCTTAGTAACTTTACTCTAACTGAGATACAGTTTATTATAATATACTTTCATATTTCTTTCTACAAGCTTCCTCCAATATTGAATCCCTTATAACTTACACCAGATAATCATCGTTTCCAATGACGCGCGTCAGTCTGCGAGCGACGTGGCGCAACATGATTAATAAACTGTCACCAGA